>CM021763.1:39540319-39713853 GCA_011075105.1 Heteronetta atricapilla | reverse complement strand
GAAAAGAAGAAAAAGAAAAAGAAAAAGAAAAAGAAAAAGAAAAAGAAAAAGAAAAAGAAAAAGAAAAAGAAAAAGAAGAAGAAAAAAAAAGAAAAAGAAAAGAAAGTAAAAAGAAAAAGAAAAGAGAAGAAAAAGAAAAATAAAAGAAAAGAAAAAGAAAAAGAACTAAAGCAAGGATATTTGCTGGCTAAGGAATATAAACAGCATTTTAAAATATTGGTTCCTGTTTGAAAAGAGTAAATTGTCTACAGATAATTCATGTATGCAGGTTCCTGGACAGACCAGAAGCTTGAGACACAGTTAAAAGCCCCAGTGACTTCAGGACCCTTTTGCTTGCTGGAAGACAACACATAGGCTAAGAGAAGTAACTAAAAAAAGTTGTTTGTTGCTTGTTCACATCGTAATTTCTTGTCCAAATGGTAAACTGTCTTGATTATTCTGGAAAATCAGATTTTCCTTCAGGCATAGAGAAATATAACAAACAAGGGTTTGGGGCTATGCTTGTTAGTGTTGGAGTTCTTTAAGACATGTTTCACTTATTCCACCATACTGCAGGGTCCTGAGGTTCATCAGATGTAGCACGAGACTGAGAGTCATGCACTGCAGCCCTGTCACAAGTGGATTAGGTCAAACTTTCTTTAGGAAGCTTAAAATCCAGCAGTATATGACAGCCACATGGCTGTCACTTGTCTAGGAACACTCACAAATGTTAAAAGAGAAAAAAGAAATAAAGATTAGACTAATGCAGTCATTTGATGCTGCATAAAGTGTTTTTTTACACACAAAGTGTTTCTTACAATTTAAATGTTACAGAGATATTTGATAATTTCAACTATTACTGAAAATAATGAAGACAAGTTTTAATGTTATAGGTTAAACAAATAACTACCTTTCATTGAAGACAGTTTTCAGATGTGGACTAGGCCCTTTTATGGAGCCAGAAAGCTGAAACACATCTGGTTTCTGCCCAGAAATAATCTGCTTTAATATTAAATCTCTGTTTCTAACAGACAAACCTAGCTAAAACTTGTGTTGCCCATATATATATTGAAAAACAAATAGCAAAACCACTGTCACATGAGACAACAAATAAATTATCCATCAACAAAGCAGAAATTAATTTAGTTGTGATGAACACATTCCTCTCTTATCTTTGTTCTGAAAGCCATTAAGTCTTTCAGGAGAGGCCTGGAGGGACTCTGAGCAGAACCATCTGTTGACAGCTACAGCCTGATGGAAAAGGTAACTATCAAATAATCAAGTTGAAATGCATTTGATTTCCAATGATAAAATTATTACATTAATTCCAAATGTGCAGTCAAGGTAACCACAGTAACAAATGGGGCTCAGTGTCCACTTGAGAAGTCAGTTGCACACTGTACACAAAGGGAAAAAAGAAAAAAAAAGTAAGAAAAAAAGTAAGAAAAAAAAAAGGCTTCCCCAGAGTCTTAAAAGAGGAAAAAAAGGGAAGTGACAGCAGAACAGGCTTTTACAGGGAAAAAAAAAAAAAAAAAAAAAAAAAAAGCTGAGCAGAGTGGCCTGAGTTGCAACTGAGTTTTGGAGAGGTTCAAAATCAAACATGAGTTATCCTCACTTTTAATATTGCATAAGTACAGGCAGCAGATTGGTTGGGTTTTTTTCTCTGTTTGCTCAAATTTTATTTTTTTAAAGTAACAGAGTTTCATAAAAAGTATAACCCACTAGTTTTCCTGGTTGCAATGGTGTTGGTATTGTTGACAGAAGTGTGAGAAGAATTTATGAGTTTTTTTCTTCCACTAAGTTTGTATCCCAGCTTAGTGGTTTAATTGCTCAAGCTCAAAGGAAAACATATCTCTATTCATGTCTACATTTCCTCATCCCTGAGTCTTTGGCTTAAAGTTGCCAGGCCACTTCAGCAAGCCATATCACAGTCTCTACCTAGCATTCACTCTTCACTGGGAGGGAAATGTCTCTCTATCTTACCCTTAACACCCTGAGATGAGAAGAAAAGAAAATCATAGAATCATAGTATACAACTATATTTACTTGTATATATATATACAAGAATATATATGTATTTTGAAATATCAAGGCTTTATTACAGTTTTAAAAACCAGCATCATTTTCTTGACATTCAGTTGTTTTGTGTGCCCTGCTGGCCAAAATCTGGGGAATGTATATAAGGATAAGGCAAAAAGAAAAGCTGTTGTTGTTGTTGTTGTTGTTGTTGTTGTTGTTGTTGTTTTTCTGACCTCCACAGGAAAAGCTGATAGATTGAATAAATGTAGAGTGCTTCTTCCACACACAGCCTTACTCTTACTTTTCCTCAACACTGGCTTACACCTGTGTTAGATTCAGTGAAAATTCCAGGGTGCTACTCTGTCCCTCCCTTTCCTTAAAGTTAGTGAAAATATTCCAGCTGAGATTTACTTTAAAGGTGTGTCCTTTTTCATAAAAAGTTGCAGAAATCTTAGGCAAACAGAAGAACAGCAGGCAGGAGGAATTCTTCAGCAAGCCAATGTTCCACATTTTATTTTCCAACAGAGTATCTTAACAATCACCCATTGCGTTGGAAAGCCACATGATGATAACATAAATTCACTGATGCAAGCCAAATAACTACAAACCTTTCTAAATCAACATAAACATATCCCCAGATCTGTGTGTAGACCACTGATACGCATTGCCTCTGTTTTTCTAGGAGCCTTGCCCAGTGTCGGTTGTGCTCAGATCCACGGGTGAGTGTGAAAGATCACAGAAGAGCTGGGGTTCATGGCTGCACAGCACTAATCACCCTCTGCAGCCAGAGTCTTCTTTCTTAGCTAATGTCAACCGAACCACTTCTCCAAAGATACTTTAATATGGAAAGAGAATGCCATCCATACATGTGTGGATACACAACACAGAGTTTATGGTGGATCCTTCAGAAACTGCTAATCTTCCTGTCAGAGTTATTCTGGTCTGCAAATTTCTATTATTGTGGAAGGACTTCTCTGGAGACACAAGACAGTGTGTGCTGCTAACAAACACCCTGGGGTTTGGGATTCAAAAGTCTAGCCTTGGGTCTGTGATAAACCTAAATTCATGCTGTACTAAGAAAGTCATTGTATGCTTCTCTGCTTCCACACCTTGATCAGTTAAGTGAAAGGGTTAATAAAGGTGGATTAATAATTAGTTATTCAGACACATAATATTAAACATGGGATGTGATTTGTACAAAAACTGAACCACTCAATGCACTTCAACTTCATTTCGTGTGCTTAAGTATTTTTATGAAAGTGCTCTTACAGTGCATCCTGTTCCCTATGGAAATAAGAGAGCTAAACCAATTATCTATACAGCATGCATAGCCATCATTTGCATTCTGTATCCTTCTTTCTTCTTTAAACTCTACTTCCCTATCACAAGAGGTTGTCTGAGCAATAGCTGTTTCGATATTATCAGAGGAAGTAAACAAATAAGCAATCAAACTAGGTAACAAAAAGGATCAACACGGTAGTTTTGTGGATGACCCATAAAAAAAACATGTTTTTGAGAAAGAAGAGACTGAAAATATTTGGTGTCTTGAGCTGGACTCATAAAAAATGGTTGATTCATTTTATATTAGATATTACATCTTGTATGAAGGGAAACAGGGAATGATAATTTTAATTCATTTTTTAAAATGCAGAATTTTCTTGAGGCAGGTCTGAATTTCGCTAAAGCTAATACCTTTTCTAAAGACAAAACTTTCTTAAATTCTCCATGCTTTCAGACAGAGAAGAGATGTACAAAACCGAGATTACACTTAAGAACTCTATTGGTGTCACCTCGTGTTACTACAGGAGCATATTTTTTTTCCCACAACTAACATGGGAGTACCATTTCTTCATAAAATAATTTTGAATCCTAAAAAAAAAAAAAAAAAAAAGTGTATATTAAAAGATTAAAAACAAAATTTCTAGTGTCAGCCAAGAAAACCTATCTGGGTTGCTCTCTCATTTGACTCTGGAGAGTTAAATTCTGTTGTCACTTGTGAACTGAGCTAGACCTTTGAATCATACACTTTTTTTTTCCCCCTATAACCAGAATGAAATACAATACCTTAGATAGGCAGCATGAGTCACCTTCAACATTTCATTTTTATTTGTTAATTTTAAAATCAGAAGTTAATTTTCAAGGCACTTCGCATCTCATTTGGATAACACATACAAAATTTATCCTTCACGTAACTCAGCTGACCACTATGGAATGAAAGCAGAGAGAAGACTAGATGAAGATTTAAGATAGATAAGCAATGTTGGGTGAAATGTTGTGGTTTTTTGGCACTCAGAGACTTCTGTATCCAGACCTCCATAAAGTAGCACTTTCTACAGATTGTTGTTCAGCAGCAAGAGAAGGCTGCTGCACATGGCTGAGACAGGCAGGGACATTGTTCCAACTCACCACCACCACACAGAATGGCTGACACTAGGTGGGGGGCATCCCTCAAGAAATGCCAGAGTAAAGATGTCTTATTGCTTCTCACTTCTCAAGGTAATGGTCCAAGAGGACATTTTACAGCCATAATATTAATGGATTTATTTATTTATTTATTTACACTTCAAATTAATATGTGGTGACAGAACACCTAAATGCAATAATTAACAAACTAAGCTGCTGCTCAATCTAAACAAGCGTTCAATAAGAGAATAAGTCCCATGTTTATTAACAGCTGAAAAATAATTCTGTATACTAACTACAGGTACTGACCTGTTCCTGTATAAAGTAAACTGCTTTTGTATATTTTTAAGAACCTTCCCTTACACTGCAGAAATATTTTGTGGCCATGGATGATGTGGAAAAGACAAGTTTGTGTTCGAGCAAAAGGGATCTCATTCACTGTGCATATGTGTGTGGTAATAAAGGCTACTGAGATTATTTTTATGTACTTAACATTGTGTCAGAATTTGTGGCCTCAAAGAGTTCCATGCTGTATTTCTGTTTCATCTTTAATAATCAAAATCATAGAATAAAATATCATGATGAGAGAGCAACTGTGTCATGTCCATGTTAAGCATATAAATATTTACACCATTTCTTTTACATTTATGGATTCTTCTGATTAAATGATTAAAGAGGAAGGAGGTATAACTACAGATTGAAAATGGTTTAGCCTTCAGCTTCAGCACAGCCTAGTCACAGCCTAGAGGAGGCTTTTGGCACTGTAGTTAATGTTGAATGAAACTCCAAAAGAGAAAAATGGTGCTGATGAAAATATAGGTGTTCTGCATCAAAAATCATTTGACAGAAGAGGACAAACAGTTGTATTGGCAACAGGGATCCACCACAGAATATTCTGTGTAAAAAAAAAAAAAAAAAAAAAAAAAACAAAAAACAAAAAAAAACCTGTAAATCTGGAAGTGTTTTATTGCACAAAGAAATGCATCCAACATTTTTCCTAAGATGTTTCTATTTTGTACACAATTTATTTTCAAACAACCCCTCCCCCCCCCTTTTTTTTTTCCACAGCAATCCTAGATCCTTTCCCATGCCATTCCTAAAACTACTTAGGATGGCTAATATAACATCAAAAGAGAGCTAAAAATGTTGGAGTAATGAAAGTTGCTAGGTGTACCACATGGAAGAGCCAGATTAGTAAACTCAACCAAACATCTCAAGCCACGCAGAAAACTAGCCACTACTAGAAGGTGTGAGCAAAGTGACAAGAGGCAAGTGGTGCATTGTGAAGAGAAGGATTTTGTGTGAACAGACTGTGCCAGGGGGGTCTCCATTTCTCCAGAGGAGACATACTGTAGACATGAAAGGTCTGGGGCTTTGTCCTCATGCAAGGGCAGGACAGGACAGGAGCAGGGTCCAGCTCAGCTGGGACACAGACCAGGAGTGATGGCCAGGGAGACCACTGAGGGTTCCTTCTCTAGCTCAGAGAAAGACTGCAGGAGCTGGACCAAATGAAGCAATAAGAAAATGAAGTGTCAGGTGGGGACAGAGAGGTGAGCAGATAGAAAGGTCCCCCATGAAGGTGCCAAACAGGCAAGATTACCTGCTTCAGACCTCATAGCTTAAGACAAAGGAAAAGTGCAATGGCTAGCAATAAAAGTAAAATCAAATTACAGTAAAATAACAATAATAATAATAACAAACACAATGAAAAAAAAAAAAAAAAAAAAAAAAATAAAAAAAAAAAAAAAAAAATAAAAAAAAAAAAAAAAAAACAGAGAGACCTAGAAATACAAAGTACACTCTATTTAAAACCATTGTAGCCTGGACAGAATTTACCACATAGGAAAACACAGGGGAAGCTGTTTGTCAAGGTATAAATGAAACTACATGCTTTCTTGTTCAAAGAGCACCTCTAGAAGAAGGGACCTTTCATTCCATGGGTAATGAGAGCTTTTCTAGAGGAGGGCAAGAATCTTTTCACTCTCACATTTTCTCAGATAAGTCTGTGCTCTCCCTCCTCCCAAAAGCCAATCTCAACAAGCTTTGTCTGACTTGTTGACTTAGACTACCATGGCTACACCATTTTTGCTGTTTACTTTCTTTGATATTTGTTTACTTTGATATTTGTTTACTTTCTTTGATATTTTCAGGAAACAGATTTTTGTGCATGAGGCAGCTATTATCAGTGCATTACAGTGAAATTAAAATAAGAGAGTGGATGCCAATTGTGAAATAGTGCATGCAGCTTTCTGAATTTAATGAAATTTCTTCCAGAGATAGAAAAATGAGCCAAACTATATGAATAAAATTTATTGATTGAGGAATGGACTGCTAATACAACTCTGATTTCATGTTTAAAATTCAACTCTATACTATGCACTTGAGGTTTGGGTCCACTTAGAGTTAATCATAGAATCATAGAATCATAGAATATCCTGAGTTGGAAGGGACCCTTAAGGATCATCAAGTCCAACTCTTGACACCGCACAGGTCTACCCAGAAGTTCAGACCATGTGACTAAGTGCACAGTCCAATCTCTTCTTAAACTCAGTCAGGCTCGGTGCAGTGACCACTTCCCTGGGGAGTCTGTTCCAGTGTGCAACCACTCTCTCTGTGAAGAACCCCCTCCTGATGTCAAGCCTAAACTTCCCCTGCCTCAGCTTAACCCCGTTCCCGCGGGTCCTGTCGCTGGTGTTAATGGAGAAAAGGTCTCCTGCCTCTCGACACCCCCTTACGAGGAAGTTGTAGACTGCGATGAGGTCTCCCCTCAGCCTCCTCTTCTCCAGGCTGAACAGGCCCAGTGCCCTCAGCCGTTCCTCGTACATCTTCCCCTCCAGGCCTTTCACCATCTTCGTAGCCCTCCTCTGGACACTCTCCAACAGTTTCACGTCCTTTTTATACTGTGGTGCCCAGAACTGCACACAGTACTCGAGGTGAGGCCGCACCAGCGCAGAGTAGAGCGGGACAATCACCTCCCTCGACCTACTAGCGATGCCGTGCTTGATGCACCCCAGGACACGGTTGGCCCTCCTGGCTGCCAGGGCACACTGCTGGCTCATATTCAACTTGCTGTCTACCACGACCCCCAGATCCCTCTCTTCTAGGCTGCTCTCCAGCGTCTCATCGCCCAGTCTGTACGTGCAGCCAGGGTTTCCTCGTCCCAGGTGCAGGACCCGGCACTTGCTCTTATTGAACTTCATGCGGTTGGTGATCGCCCAGCTCTCCAACCTATCCAGATCCCTCTGCAAGGCCTTTCCACCCTCATCCGAGTCCACAACTCCAAGTTTGGTGTCATCAGCAAACTTGCTCAAAATACCTTCTATTCCTACATCCAGATCGTTTATAAAAATATTGAAAAGTACCGGCCCTAAAATGGAGCCTTGAGGGACCCCACTGGTGACCGCCCGCCAGCCTGACGCAGCCCCATTCACCATAACCCTTTGGGCCCTGCCCGTTAGCCAATTGCTCACCCATCGGATGATGTTTTTATTTAGCTGTATGGTGGACATTTTGTCCAGTAGGATCCTATGGGAAACCGTGTCAAAAGCCTTGCTGAAGTCCAAAAAAATCACATCAGCTGGTTTCCCTTGGTCCACCATACGGGTGATCTTATCATAAAAGGAAATCAGGTTAGTTAGGCAGGACCTACCCTTCACAAACCCATGCTGGCTGGGACCAATGACTGCTTTGTCCCCCAGGTGCGCCTCAATAAGTTTGAGAACCATCTTCTCCATGATTTTACCAGGCACTGACGTGAGACTGACAGGCCTGTAATTGCTTGGGTCTTCTTTCTGACCCTTCTTGAAAATCGGCACAACATTTGCCAGCTTCCAGTCTACCGGGACCTCTCCAGACTCCAGGATAGCTGAAAAATAATTGAGAGAGGTTCCGCGATGACGTCCGCCAGCTCTTTCAGCACCCGGGGATGAATACCATCCGGACCCATGGACTTGTAGGGATCCAGGTGGAGTAACACCTAATTACACCTACAAACTCCACATTATGATTTTATTTCAGAGAAATATTCTAAAAGTCATGTGAGAGGTAGAAATTCTTGCTATTTACAGCATGTTTAAAAATAAAATTGTAAAACTTTGAATTCCATCCTTTCATATGTGTTCATACTCTTAATGCTCAGGCAAAGTTTTAAGCCCAGTTTAATATTAGGCCAATGGGGACACTACCATGAATATGCTGCACTACTGTTTTCACACATCTCAAATTATATTATGAAATCTTTTTAAAAAGGTATGAGACTGAACCAGAAGACTGAGTTAAGCTGTATAGGTTAAGTGTTCTGCAATATAAACAAGTTCATATTATCCACAATAAAAACTCAATAATTTCATTAAAATAAGCCAAGTTCTCAAAGGGTTTCTATAGCTGCACCTGCAATATTTTAAGACATATGTTTGTACTTGGGGGAAAAATCCTGAATAGTCAGACATATATGTGTCCGTGTATGTTTGTGAATATATTTTCATTTACATAAAAACAGCAGGTTGTTATACTCCCACCAAGAAAATTAACATGAACATTTCAAAATTCAAATCAGAATTATTCCTTTTATTATTAAATAGCAGAAGATTTTACTAGTATGAGTAACAGAGTTTGCATACTGACATCTATGTGGTACTGGGACATCCATAATTACAGAAACTGGGAGGTTGGGGAGGGGGAGGGGGAGGTTGGAATGTTGCAGAGAAGTCTCTGGTCTGGTCCAACCCTCTACTCATCCAGACCTGTTTCCTGCAGCTTCACAGGTGGAGATACCATAAACTGCCCACACAGCTTGTCCCCAGACCACCATCATGGAAAGAAGGATTTCCCTAACATATGACAATAATTTCTCCAACTGGGCCATAAAGTGATTGTGGAGAGCTCTAGTATCTCTCCTTATCCTTCGCTTCTTAAACCTGAGAAGACTTCAGTCGGATCTAGTAGCATAAAAAAAAAGGACTGAAGATCTGTCTTATTCTAAATTTTTCTGTCTTTCTAACATGGTAATATGACCTTGGAAAAATTCAAAGCCCCGAAGTCAGGCATGAACTTCTCCTGTGCAAACCTTCTGTATCAGTTGCCATCTGCATGGCAGATATGGTAGGTGATGCATCACAATCATACATGCAACTTTTTAGTGGACCTAAGTTAGCATGACCTTTATCAACCAAATTATTTTTCATAACTAAGACAGTGATGAAAGACACACATCTCCACTAATATCACTAATATTTTTCACTTAATATCAAATGTTTTTTTTCTTACAAGAGTCTGGCATGCACCATTACAGAACATCTTTAAGTTCACCAGCTTGTGGTTTTTTGTTTGTTTGTTTGTTTTTTAAGTCTGATTTACAAATGTGTGATATGCCAATTTACAGGAAAAAGATAATGCCAAAACAGGCTTCAGAATTGAGGAAAAGGTTTACAGAGAGTACAGTTTTCTTTATTGAATGTAATGAGGAGACAGAAGAGCAGAATATGATCAGAGAAAACCATAGTGAAAGGCAGAAAGGAAAATCTCTATTTTCAGTGAGGCACTTAATGAAAAATCATATAATCTCCTTGCTCCTTCATCACTAAAGCACTCTAAGATGTAGACAGGAACACAAACAAGGGAATAAGATAACTGAACTTGTGGTCGTTGGTGGGACAGATAGTAGAAGCATTACTATACGACTGACCTGTTAAATCTAGCCATGGGTAGCAACAGTCCAGAATGTCATTTAATTAGATAACATTTGAATCTGAGAGCCTTCTGATGGGTGCAGCTTACTTTGTCTTAAAAACCTTGATTCTTTTCTGAGCCTCCAAATGAACATCAGAACTGCAACCGCGAGGAGGGTAAGGAGGGGAGGAGGAGTGAAAGGCTGAATCTCATGCCAGGAGCGGTCGCTACCCATGAGAACCTGCCTTGACAACAGCACAGGGGTGGGCACATGCAAAGCTATGCAATCAGCAGCACAGGCACAGCAGTGTGGGAACAACATCAGAAAAATACCCTGGTAGAGGCCCTGGGAATCACTGTCCCGCAGCCTGGGTGAAAGGGGCTGGAGCTGTGAGGAGAAAGCAGCCATGAGCTGGCAGGTAAGCAGTCCTTAGCATTGCAAAGCCCACGGCAGTGTGCAGCAAAGCAGCACCAGTGTCACAGGGGAGAGGAGATGGTTATGCCATGAAAACCCACATCTGTCTTTCCCCAGAACACAGGGAAATTCAGTGAGGAGCAAAGGGTCCTGAGCCTGTTAACTGCTTCTGGCTTGAGCCTCATCATTTTTCTGCTTTAATTCAAATATCATAGCAGTGGTTTTCATTGTTCCATCAGATTAGATTAGCTAATTAGCAGAATGTCAGTACATACTGATACCACTCCATAGCAATGCTAAGCTATCACAAATATTTGTACAGTCTGTGATCCCAGACTCTTGTTTGTAGGCTGTCTTTTAGGCATATAATGAACCTTGCTGTTCAAGTCTGCTCTGGGCTAGGTCATTTCTGGAAAACAAAGAGAAGGGAACAACAACAAAAACAAAAGATAAATACAGTGGACATAACAATCAAAACAAAGAAGAAAAGAAGGAATTATGATTTGCTGTGTATATTCCCCAGAACAGAACCATGATAAGAAAAATTCAATTAATTCTATAATCTAACATAAATAGGGGAAGCTGAATAGTGACATGCATGGTTAACCTGAATAGCTGGAAGCTTTTTGGTGAGAAAATAAATCTTGCTTCAAAACATTTTCCCCCCAAATCTCCCCTGTACTTACTTACTTGAAGCCAAGGTATGTGTGACAGAAATAATAATAATAATAATAATAATAATTCAAGAAAGGCAGCTAATCAGTATCAGTGACACATGATAAACGAGAGTTGAACTGAACAGAGAAAAGTTTCCTGAAAGTAGAAATCAGGGATACCAAAGGTTTTATGTTTGGCAGATAATTTCATGAATCTCATGATACTCCAAACTGAGCAAATGAGGCCCCAAAAGAGTAGGTGTAGTTCATGCTGCATGCAAGCACTGAAAGCAAACGTTACTACCAGTATCCTGCAGCCTTGAAAGGAAAGCAGAGAGACTGAGAGAAAGAAAAGGGGGTGCTAGATCCTGCCAGGAGTGGGTCTGGTCAGTACTTATCAAACTACAGGGGGATGAGGTAATAAAAAGTAGCCCGAAAAGTAAAAATGTCAAAACGTACTGGGGGTTTTCAGGGATCAGATTTATGACTGCTAAGTAAAGGTGTAGGAGGGCCAAAAGTATTCTTAGAATAGAATTTATATCACAAGATACATAGGCATATGATGGACTAAGTATTCGTGTCTTTGGAAATCTACCAAACTGCATCAATTTTTGCTCTGTCTTGTGGGCAGTATCTTAGTATTTGAATAGTATCTCTTGTCTGCAGAAAAGAACACATTTTAAAATGTTTATATGGTAATGACTACCTGCCTGACAGTTCTTTCCTGGTTAAAGCAACCATCAAAACTGCTGCTGCAACAAAAAACAGTAATTGAAAAGCAAAAATATGTAATTTACAAATTGAGAAGTTAGAAAGCAACATATGCCAAAAAAATGTCTTTCTTGTAGGAAGGTTTCTTTGAAAATGCCATCACTCGATCAGGTCCTGGTAGTGCTAAATATGTGGATTTGCCTGGAGATCTCCAGGCCATCAGCATTGCAGGGCAGCAAAGCTATGTCTTGAGGTAAACATGGTCTGCTGCTCTTGGCTCTAGACTGTGTTTGAGAGCATTTATAATACAGTGTTGCCTGCTGGGTTAAACATGTGGTTAGGTTGCGAAGTAATGGGTTTGAAGGACATACTTTTATAAGCAGCTGCTGTCAGGCTGACCCAAGATTTTTCTCTCCTTACTGTGCCACCCTTTTCAGGTCAAAGTTTCCAGGCCTCAGCATGGAGAAGTCTCTTCTTTTTAAACAGAGTCCATGTTCAACAAATTTTCATATAGCTTTAACTGTCTTCTGTCCTACTAAGAGAGGCAAGCCTCTGCTCAGAGCACTGTCACATTAAATAGCAATGTCCAGGGTCTGTAAATATTTGCTAGTGCCTCAGCATTAAGAAAACAGGTATGCAATCTTCAGTTGTCTCCTTTCATTACACAATGCAATGTATGTGTTGTAATCCAGAGTGTTTCTAATAGCCAGACTCATTGTGTACACACAGCAGCAGATGCTACAACAATCTGTTATGGAAAACACTGCTGAGTGGGCTAACCAAAAATCTGCAAATCTGTATTAAAGACAGGGGGAAGGCGAAGAGAGAGATGAGAAAGAAATCAGCAATAATTTGTGGATTTGTTCACAGATTACAAAGAGGAACCATAGGCAGTGTAAATGCTGGGGGAATCGCCTTCACAGCTATCAAACCCAAATTATGCACAAGTGATTACAAAATAAATAATCACAACAACCCAACAGCATCCTCGTGCCATTTTTTAAAGTGATATCCAGCCACGATCTCAGAGTGTGCAATCTTTGCAAATTGAATCTCATCAAGCCCTGAAGGACTCACTTAACAAGGACTGACGGCTTAAATGAATTAGGGTATCCAAAGGCAGCCAAGTAATTAGCGCAATTGATAGGGATGCTGCTGCTGCTGCTGGAGGAGCAGCTTGGTGGCTGGGTGTGGTTTTGGAAAGAACTTGGCGCCTGTGAGCCCACGGAGGTAAGATGTCTCCCTCATGGGAAGGTGCCTGGATGATGCTGAGCCACCCAGTGGTGAGCTGCCTGCTGCCACCACCAACCCTCCTTGCCCCCATGGGGTTCCGCAGAGGAGCCACCACCACCCCCAGGACCCTGCCATGGCCTCCAACACCCCACCACTGCGCCCAGGACCTAGACATCCCCCCTGGGATCCCAACACTGTCTCGCCCTCAGCTCCGCTCCCATGGCTATGATTTGCGACTTGCCCACAAGAAGTGAGGCGATGATCTTTTACAAAGCCAAAATGCTATCTGCACTGGCAGAATGAAATACCAAGCCCTTTAAAGCTCTCTTAAGAATTTAAACATCTAACCTTATTTTCCATGCTTCCCATTCTATACAGACATGCAGGTGGCAAATAAGCCAGAATCTAATAGGTATGATTTTTCTGCATTTTTTCACAGGGCAAAAGCAATTAAAAGACTAAGTGTGAGCTATATTGAACATGTTGGTTGTACAGAGGTGAGACTTAGGAACCAGCACTGACCACAGACTCACAACAGGACATAGAAGAGGCTTTCAAACATCATTGAGAGCCAAGAAGCAATTCTGGGATCGAGATAGTTATGAATTTGATTTTGCCATCCTGGCCATGATGACCACAGAAGTTATTGATGGGTGCAAGGGAAGGCTCTGCCAGGCCATTGAAGCCTGTCAATCTTCTGAAAGCAACAAGGATCAAAGCAAAAACAGAATTGAAAAAGATAATGTTCTCACACCATCACAGAGCACCCATCCCTGTTTGCATCAGCTGTTCATGTTCATCAAAATCAAAGGCATAGAAAAGGTCAGGGAAACAGAACTATTGTAACTCTTCCTGTGGGTATGGTGGGTGGCACAGTAACAATAATTATCTAGAGGTCACTGCTTTGTGGCTCATGTTTTCTATGTGCAGGTAGGCCTGCTATTTAAGGCATCATGAAAAAAATACTGGCCTGTTTAGAGGATCCTATTGACAGCAGCTAGTAGGACAGCCTGTCAACTAGGTGGGAGTAATCTTGCCATAAATTTTTGACTATAATCTGTACATAGCTATTGTTCTTGTCAGGTGTTTTACATGCCCATGGGGCTGGAAATAACTCTTGTATTAGCTGTTTCCAGCACTGGCATCAGATGCATATAAACCACAACAAGCCTCACACGCCCAGAAGACTTTTGGTATAACCATCACAACCAACACCAGGTGGTTAAATATATGTAACAGATCTCAGGTATAGAGCATTATAGCACCCCTTGGTACTTATGTTTATGGTCCTGAGACCTAAGGCACACATAACTGGTGTCCATGTTGCTGTCTATGTTGCTGCTTTATAACAACAGAATATTGAATCCCAGAGGGGAAGGGAAAGGAGAGGGTCATTCTTGGAAGACAAACCGGTTTTCTTCAGAGATACTTGCAGCTATTAAAAACAAAAGGAGATATCTTAAATAAGCTTTCCTAACTGTGGAGCTCCAAGTAACCATTTTACTGGCTTCTGGGTTATGCATTATCCATGAGGAATACGAATACCTCCTTTGGATAAAATGGCAGCTGAGAGGTTTGAAAATAATCCACTCAGTGCAGAGAAAGGATGGCATTAGTAGCCTATATTATTATATTTTCTTTATCCTTACCTCATTTTTTAAAATTATTAATAGCTACATCTATACACAGACACACCTGGGAGAATGAACAATTTATACTTTAGGGAATAATACCAGCAATTTAAGGTGCTTTACATGCAGTGTCTCTTTCTACCCTTTGACTGTCACGTTCCAAGTACAGCCAAATGAGATGAATTAACAGAGGACAGCTAGCAGCAGCAGCTCTGCTTCCCATTGCGGCAGGAGGTGCTCAGCTCACATCAGATGGCAGAGGGGCCTGGCCTGGCTACTGGACCCACAGTGCCAAACATATGCCAGTCGGTATACCTTCAGGGCTAGGGACACTTCCACCAGCTTTCCTGCCAGCGCTGTGGATTCCCCTTCTCAAATGGAAGCCAGAAGGAAGCCAAGCCTGGCTGAGGCTCACTGCATGGGCTCCGCTCCTGGTGGACAGCGAGGATGGGACACCTGTCTGTCCGGTCCTCCCTCAAGTTTAATTGCAGTAGAAATGGGTTTGATGCTTTTGTTCTGTGTGGGTGTCAAGGCACAGAGCAGCAGGTTGTGTTTTCAGTGGTTTTCATGCATCACTGAGGTCTGGGAGTTTTGAAGAGGGTTTTGTGTTATCTTCTGACAGAGCAGCTGCTGTTAAGTCTTCATTAAAATGCCTGCACCAGGGTTGTACTGCAGAAAGTTACATTACCCAGAGGAAAAGAATCTGAGCCTCTATTTAGCTAATTTTCTCCTATTAAAAAGGAAGGAGATGCTGCTTTTTTGTATTTTTATTTTTTTAGTAGTATTAATTCCATGAAGTGTTTTTCTCACTGGCATCCAGTCACTTAGCCACGATAATGAGGTAGTGATTAAAATGGAGAATAAGTAATTCCTGTATATATAAACCTGTGTCTTATGGACAGATGTTCAGGGAAAATGCTATACTTTTTTTCCATTCTCAAGTGGCCCAATTAACAGATAGAGCTCTCAGTAAGGTCACAGTGCCCTCTACTGAAATATAAAGTCCCAAGTGAAAAAAATAACTTCAGAAGAAAAAAATATGTGTAACAATAATATAACAATAATATTATAATTGTATATTATATATATATAATTATATATATATTCTATATACATATATATTGTTAAATGCAATTTGGGGTCTTAGGACTTCCCTTTACAGTAATTTAGTTGGGAACAATTTTGATGTCAACCTTGTTACTCTTCTATGTAAATTGTGCATCATTGCTCTCAATAAAAACCTCAGAAAGCGTTGCTCATGTTAATGATGCAGACATAAATGATGGAAATGAGGAAATGTGTTTTTCTTTTACAGATGGAGGAAAGAAAGTGTAAACTGGTGGCAGTCTTTCAAAATAGGCAATAGAAGTTAGAAAAACTTGATTTTTATCTGTTTTCTATATATCTGTGGTGAGTTAAGGTTTAACTTTGTCTTTGCATTGGCAGAAGAATAGTTAATAATAAGAATCATTTTGCTGACTGCCTTTTTTCTTAATGGGTGTGGGAAACCACAATGACTAAGAAGAGGAGAGAGAAGAACATCTAATGGATGTTTAAGGCTGAACTACTGTTGACTAATGAACTTTAGATATTTGACATCTGGAGAAAAACTGGTCTGGGAAGAAGAACTCTGGAGCAGGCGAGGATGAAAAAGCTCACGTGACAGAGATGGGAACAGTTCCTTCTGATGTGCTGTGCCAAGAAATGTATGGAGCCTTAGCCCCTGTGCAGTAAGTATTTAGAGACATTACATAGGCATTGGTTTAGGAATAAACCACCCTGCAGGCAGAGACCAAGGGTCAGCTACAGCTCAATTACTATTGCAATTATCACAGAATCACAGAATTTCTAGGTTGGAAGAGACCTCAAGATCATCAAGTCCAACCTCTAACCTAACACTAACAGTTCGTGTGGGCGGGGGTTGCTCTCCGCCCTTCCTGCGCAAAATTATCTGCATTATCTGGCACAAAATATCCCAGTACAGTTACTGTCCTCTGCTTCTATCTGTACTTTTTAGGCTGGCACTGAAAGACTGAAGCTGTCTCTGTTAACACACAGATATGTTGTTTAGAGTCCACAGACTAATAGCTGCTGCTCTGGTGGAAGCATAACTTTTATATACATATATATATATATAATTTTAAACATGGAGTTCTGCCTCCCAACCAAGTTCAGTCTCTCCTAGTCTCCAATGCATTGTTGCCATAGCTTATCTAGGAGGCAGCAGCTTCTGAGGTTTTGCTGTTGTGTTTTTAATTACTGTGTAAAATGGCAGGAGAGAGATGGCAGAGCTATCTGAAAATGCCTTTGCTGGTTGATTAAATGACAGTTCTCAGTTGTTCTGAGAAACACTATGGCTTAGCCTCAGATTTTACTCCATAGCTAAGCTCCAGGTTTTTGTTTGAAGATGGACATCTGTTGGAGATTTTCAGTGGGGAATATCTGGAACAATACTCAAGACAGAGTGGGAGCTAAGAGACAAGAAAAATCTCTTCTTCTTAAATTCCTGTTTTCTCTTTTAATCCCTCCTTCATTTCTCCAGTGCTCCCACCCAAGATACTCTTTTCATCTGTGTGCATAACAACCCACGCTTTACATTTCTTTATGCGAAGCTCGGCAGATAGCTCCAACTAAGTTCACCCAGAGGTTATTCTAATTCCCTCCAACAGGATTTCAATTTAGAGGCTCACATTAACGCATTAATTAAAGTGACCCCCCTTTTTATTATAGCAGCTTCACCTTAATCAAAGTGATGGCAAGACGTTCTTTTTGCCTTGCCTGGCAGGGAGACCTCTTCAAGGGACTGCAGTATCTGCTGGAGAGGTGCCAAGCAGTAAAGCAATATAAGATCCCTGCCTCTCCGGGTCCCAGCACACCCGAGCTGCAAACACCCCAGCAGTGCCAGCTCCTCCCAAGATGGACTCTTTCACTCTCTGCTGCAGGCTCTAGCCCAGACTCACAAAAAATACCTTTTGCGAATGAGCACAAATCTAACATACCATGTGGAAATTAATGTTCCAAAAGGGCTCAGGAAAAGTTATGCTGTTGAAGATGAATTCCAAAAGGTTCCACTTCAAAAAGATTTGGCTACAGACTCTCTTATTTCTGAGCTGTTCAGCCACATCCTTTCTCGCACTGACTCCTGGCTTGCAGGTGTGACACCTCTGCTTTGCCTGTGGGTGCTAGCGAATGTTCCCTCTCCGTGTAATATGAGCTTGCAGGGTTTTTCTACATACGTTGACAGGGCTTGCAAAATCAGTAGGGGTAGTTTGGGTTTTGCATATCATAGCACCTCTTGCTTCATGAACATTAGCTAACTGGAGGTACAAAAAATGTAACTTCCTTCAGTTGAAACACTCTATAGCTGAATGCTACTCTTTTCTTGAACAATTTCCTTATCTTATTAAGTTATCTTATTAACTTCCCTTTTTATAATATCTGAGGGAAAGTAATTTTGATAACAAATATATTCAGCTGCCTGCATTTGTTTTTCCATAGGTGGTACCTTTTGATCTGAGTATCTGCTAGGATGAGAACATGCATTGCTCTCTCTGAATCAGAGGTGACAACCATGTTGAAAGCTGGAGTAATTGCTTCTCTGCAGCTCTGCAATAAATTATGCTGTGGCACGACAGAGGAAGGAAATCAGTAGCCTCTGTACTCATTTTGTTTGCTCTGCAACTGCCTTGGCCTAATACACTCTGTTCCCTGTCTCCTTTTACGGAACAGCTGTTTCCTGAATGGGAACCCACTCCTTTTTGTGACATACTTTGAAAAAGAAAAATCACACCAGCACTTATAGACATTTCTTTCTTAAATCTGTCCTCTTTCATGATGAGCCAGTTCTCTTTCTGCATGGTCTGTGATCCTTGCATGTATTTTGGTACAGCCTCTATATACCGTATAGAGTATACGGTACCACGTTCGTAAAACATGATGTATGTACATGTGGACTACATTTCTGTGGTACCATAAAAGGCTTTTCTCCTGAAAACGACAAAGAGAAAAAAAAAAAAAAAAAAAATGCTGATATAGACAAATCTGCAAAAGAAGCAGTGAACATTCACAAATCCCACACTCTTCATTATCTCTTCTTGCACTGGAAGAGAGAGGGTATTTTGTTGTTGTTGTTTTTGTCTAGAAAATCTCGATGTTTTTTTGCATGTAATTTGTTTCATTGTTTTTATAAAGAGAATGATGAAATACAATAATGTTGTTTGCCAGAAGTAGAAGTTAAAGCCAAAGTTAACAGACCACAAAGATAAAAGCAGAATCAAACACTCACTGTAGGTACATATTGCTAAATTAATTCTGCAAGAAATCTCAAGAAAAACAAAACAAAAAACCCACCTAGCATACATATTCAGAAACTTCTTAAGCTCATGTAGGTGATTAAGGTTAAATATTTATGGAATTATAAGCCTAAAAAAACAAGTGGATATGTCAATCTTGTAGTGACTTTCTCCAGAGCCCAAGGATTTGCCTGTACCTATGTTTTTGTGTCTCTGACTAATGAGCAATATCATCCCACTTCATATTTTTAGTTTGCAGGTATATTCTAGCAAACAGCAGGTCACTGATCTGACCAAATTCTGTATTTCTTAACAGCATTTCTGAGATTTCTTAATATTTACAATCAACACTCAAAGTGTTTGAGTGTCTTGTAGGTGTCTGGTCGGAATTTGGTTAATCATAGAATCATAGAATCATAGAATATCCTGAGTTGGAAGGGACCCTTAAGGATCATCAAGTCCAACTCTTGACACCGCACAGGTCTACCCAGAAGTTCAGACCATGTGACTAAGTGCACAGTCCAATCTCTTCTTAAACTCAGTCAGGCTCGGTGCAGTGACCACTTCCCTGGGGAGTCTGTTCCAGTGTGCAACCACTCTCTCTGTGAAGAACCCCCTCCTGATGTCAAGCCTAAACTTCCCCTGCCTCAGCTTAACCTCGTTCCCGCGGGTCCTGTCGCTGGTGTTAATGGAGAAAAGGTCTTCTGCCTCTCGACACCCCCTTACGAGGAAGTTGTAGACTGCGATGAGGTCTCCTCTCAGCCTCCTCTTCTCCAGGCTGAACAGGCCCAGTGCCCTCAGCCGTTCCTCGTACGTCTTCCCCTCCAGGCCTTTCACCATCTTCGTAGCCCTCCTCTGGACACTCTCCAACAGTTTCACGTCCTTTTTATACTGTGGTGCCCAGAACTGCACACAGTACTCAAGGTGAGGCTGCACCAGCGCAGAGTAGAGCGGGACAATCACCTCCCTCGACCTACTAGCGATGCCGTGCTTGATGCACCCCAGGACACGGTTGGCCCCCCTGGCTGCCAGGGCACACTGCTGGCTCATATTCAACTTGCTGTCTACCACGACCCCCAGATCCCTCTAGGCTGCTCTCCAGCGTCTCATCGCCCAGTCTGTACGTGCAGCCAGATGATGACAGATGCAGATTCACCTCTTGTTTTTAGTGATTATAGGTTCCACCTGTGAGAGGGAATACATGATTTTGACTCAAGTTTACAACACACTGCAATCTATAACAGAGCATCTGCTTCCCTATCAAGATCTATGCTGAGACTTCTGTCCTGGGACCCTCCAACAACAACATTTCTTAGCAACTTCAGTATAGATTCCCAACAATTTGCAATGTAATTTACTTTTTCATAGATCCTGAACATCAGGCATTCACATGCAAACAAAGGAACCATTTGCACACACACACACACACAAAATATATTTTTGCAGTCCTAAGATCTAGTTTTGGAAATGTATTTAATAGTTATTTACACACTCACATGTTATGCTAACATAGAAACTTTGCATTTGACTTAAGACCGTATTTTCCTCCTTGCATAAGCAGTAACTGCTAAGTATATGCTTATTAGTGTGAACCTAATTTAACTTCATTTTAGAAACTGGCTTGTATGCCACTATTAACAACGATGTCATGGAGTCTGTGTAGAACTGCCCTAGGGGGAAAAAATAAGAGTACACAATGACTTAAGTGTGAAAGTAATGAAACTGAAGTATAAATATACACCAATATATATATATATATATTCCTATAAAGAGTGAACACAAACATTTCTAAGTTTCATGTTGGTATTTGTTGTAATTGTACATGCTGAACTATAAAGCAAATGAGGCTTATTCAATGCCATACCTAACAAAGAACCTAAGCCCACCCTGACTTCCATTTCTGTTTGAAAGTCAGCAAGCAGCTCCATACACAAAAACAGCAGTGGAGATCAGTATTTTTACAGAAGGCTATGACTTTAATTCCTTCAGTTTGACATGAGGAGTGTCCCCACACCTGAAGCTTGTTTGAAAAAGCAATTTCCATGCATCTGTCCAATGTCAAATGTGTTGCTAAACAGCAACATTTAAAGAAAAGTTTATTTTGGATAATGGTTTTGTTAAAAGAATAAAATTTCACTTTGAAACTCAAGTGAGGCTGGATAGACTAAAAGGGTGGGAAAACAGGACAGGTATGAACTGCTGCCCAAGATGGTTTGGAAACAGAACTATTGGAGAAAAATAATGGATGATTACTAAAAACAAACAAACAAAAAAAAAAAAAAAAACAAAAAAAAAATCACAGGTGGAAAAACATTGGGAATGTAAAAAAATGATTTTTTTAAAGGAATAATTAACCAGAGCAGCATCCCAAGCATAATGGCCCGAAAGGGAAGGAATAGGAACCCTGTAGTAGATTTACAGTAGACTATTAAAAAGAACATTAAAAGCAGAAATGTGCAGTGTGTACTACTCAGTGATGCTCATCATAGAATCATTTCTCAGAAATAGAAATAATGAGACCACAGATAACCGTGGTGTTGTCTGCTGTTACCGAAAACGTGCCACATCATTTGCATCAGAGATGGAAGAACACTATTATGTCATAGTTCACACCCTGCGGATGGAGAACAACTATCTTCTGCTGAAGACCCTCATAGATACTAAAAAGATCACATTACTGTCTGAGACCCATCTCTGAAAACTACTGATATTGTAAAACAGACCTTGAGCTGATCCTAGCGTATCCATTGAAAATGGTACAAGAGAGATTTATGTTTCTGTTTCTGGCTCAGCATTATTACTAGTAAACTTCCACACACAAAAATAATCCTGAAATATCACTACATTTTTATGTTCCATTTAGAATAAATCATATGTGAAGACAGGCCATTGTGTGTTCCAAGAACAGTTCATCAGGAAAAAATAGAAAAAAAAAAAAAATCAACTATCCCCCCCCCCCCAACCCCCATTCAACTTGGACAAAGATGAAATGAAGAATTTGTCTTCCAGACTTCAAAGTTCAGCCTGCTTTATACTTTTAAATACAACAGAACTCAGAAAAGTGAAAGAGTCTGCCTTTAAGGACAAAGATTAAACAGAACAGTTACCTTGAGACTTCTCCATGACCTGACTACGGTAACTTCTCACTAGTACACCACATGTGATTACTATGAACATTGCAAGAAAAGTGCAAGCCTCTTTCTGAATCTTTTGAGGATGTCCTGAGGGAAGAACACGAGAGCAGACAAGATATCATATCAAAAAAAGGCTAGGCAGATCCTGGGAGATTCCCAGATTACTCTATCTCTATACTCTATTGTATTCAAAGAGTGGCTTTTTCAGAATTTCTTCACAATTATCTTCACAAAAATATTCATAATAACAACAATGATAATAATGATAATAATAATAAATACACAGGAAAGGGACTTCCATGACTTTTCAGTTACACCATTCCCAGTCACAGAATCACAGAATTTCTAGGTTGGAAGAGACCTCAAGATCATCGAGTCCAACCTCTAACCTAACAATAACAGTCCCCACTAAACCATATCCCTAAGCTCTACATCTAAACGTCTTTTAAAGACTTCCAGGGATGGTGACTCCACAACCTCCCTGGGCAGCCTGTTCCAGTGCCTAACAACACTTTTGGTAAAGAAGTTCTTCCTAACATCTAACCTAAAACTCCCCTGGCGCAACTTAAGCCCATTCCCCCTCGTCCTGTCACCAGGCACGTGGGAGAACTGGCCAACCCCCACCTCACTACAGCCTCCTTTAAGGTATCTGTAGAGAGCGATAAGGTCACCCCTGAGCCTCCTCTTCTCCAGGCTGAACAATCCCAGCTCCTTCAGCCGCTCCTCGTAGGACTTGTTCTCCAGGCCCCTCACTAGCTTCGTCGCCCTTCTCTGGACCCGCTCAAGCACCTCGATGTCCTTCTTGTAGCGAGGGGCCCAAAACTGAACACAGTACTCGAGGTGCGGCCTCACCAGAGCCGAGTACAGGGGGATGATCACCTCCCTAGGCCTGCTGGTCACACTGTTTCTGATACAAGCCAGGATGCTGTTGGCCTTCTGGGCTGCCTGAGCACACTGCTGGCTCATATTCAGCTGACTATCAACCATCACTGCCAGGTCCTTCTCTGCCTGGCAGCTCTCCAACCACTCATCTCCCAGCCTGTAGCTCTGCTTGGGGTTATTGCGCCCCAGGTGCAGGACCCGACACTTGGTCTTGTTGAACTTCATGTAGTTGACCTCAGCCCATCGGTGCAGCCTATCCAGATCCTCCTGCAGAGCTTTCCTACCCTCGAGCAGATCGACACATGCGCATAGCTTGGTGTCATCTGCAAACTTACTGAGGGTGCACTCAATGCCCTCGTCCAGATCATTGATGAAGATATTAAAGAGGACCGGCCCCAGCACCGAGCCCTGGGGGACGCCACTAGTGACTGGCCTCCAACTGGACTTGACTCCATTTACCACGACTCTTTGGGCCCGGCTATCCAGCCAATTTCTAACCCAATGAAGCGTGCACAAGTCCAAGCCAAGAGCAGCCAGTTTCTTGAGGAGAATGCTGTGGGAGACAGTGTCAAAAGCCTTGCTGAAGTCAAGGTAGACCACATCCACAGCCTTTCCCTCGTCCACCCAGCACGTCACTTTGTCATAGAAGTCATGTAAGTCAACTTCCAGACAACTTTTTTTTTTTTTTCAGGAAGTTATAATTGCTATGGAAAAATGTAGCACTCCCAGGCCAGATAATTAAAAACCTTTTAAATTTTCGCAAACCAAAGTTAGCCTTTGTAGTGGGTTTACATGGCAAGGTTTTGGTAGCAGGGGGCCATAGGGGTGGTTTCTGTGAGAAGGATCTAGAAGCTGCCCCATGTTTGCTAAGGGTCCCACTGCTGACCAGAGCTAGGCCAGTAAGTGTTGTTTTGCGTCTCTGTGAGAGCAGATTTAAGACAGGGAAAAAAAAACACTGCGCCACACAGCAGCTGGGAGAGTGAGAGGAGTGAGGAACAGCCTTACAGGCCAAGGTCAGTGAAGAAGGAGGGGGAGAGGTGCTCCAGGCGCTGGAGCAGAAGTCCCCTGCAGCCTGTGGTGAGGACGATGGTGGAGCAGGCTGTCCTCCTGCAGCCCATGGAGTACCACAGTGGAGCAGGGTTCCGTGCTGCAGCCCATGGAGGAGACCACAGTGGAGCAGGTGGACCTGCACTGACCAAGATTGCGGCCTGTGAAAGACCCCTGCCAGAGCAGATTCCAGGCCGGACCTGGAGGCCATGGAGAGGAGACCACGCAGGAGCAGGTGACCTGGCAGGAGCTGCTCCCTGTGGCGGACCCAGGTTGGAGCAGTTTGCTCCCGAGGGATGGCCCTGTGGTACGGACCCATATCTGGAGCAGTTCTTGAAGAGCTGCTGCCTGTGGGCAGCCCACGATGGATCAGTTTGGCAAGGACTGCATCCCGTGGGAGGGACCCCACAGCACAGGGGATGAGAGTGACCGAGAAGGAGAGGCAGAGAAGCGCTATAGACTGACCATAAGCCCCATTCCCGCGTTCCCATGCACCACTCTGGGGGAGGAGGTGGAAGAGGGTGGATGGGGGGGGAAGGTGCTTTTGGTTTCTTTCCTTTGTTTCTCACTTCTCTAGCTCATTATTAAAAGGCAATAAATCTTACTATCTCCCTATGCTGAGTCTGTTTTACCCGTCACGATAATTACTGTGTGAACTCCCTGTCCTTATCTCGACCCTTGAGCCCTTTTCATTGTATTTTCTCCCTGTTCCTCTTTGAAGAGGGGGAGTGAGAGAGCGGTTGTGGTGGAGCTCGGCCGCCCACCTGAGCAAAACCAACACAGCCTTGTATGTATTTCAACACTGTGTACTATTTTATAAGTTTAACCAATAAAAGACATGAGAAAAGACAACAGAAAAGAAAAATACTCTTGTGAACTGTAAGAAGCACCAGAACTTTCCCAATGCATATGACCAGAGGAGGTGAAAAAGTAATTACCAGAAAAATCTCATATGTATGCAATTTTGAAGTTAGGCAATTAGTGCTTTTCTCTGCGCTTCGTACATGTTTGGATACTGGGATACATATGTTAAAGTTTCACGTCAAATAAATATAGCCGTGACACACATTTTATCACCGTCACTGACCACTGTGATATGATACAGTTATCATCAAACTTGGTGGACTGGGCTCTTCAGCCAGAGCTGTATGACTGTCCTCAGATATACATCTATATCAGGAAAACTTACTTCCATATCCTGACTCAGAAGGTATTTGGAGCCACAGCTGCCACTGCACCCCTACAATATGCAGAACTAAGTTAACCTTTTCCTAAAGTATATCCTTGACATCATCCCACTGCTTTAGGATCTACAGCCCTCCACGCATTGGCCAGAGGGAGTGTTTTACTGATAGCATACTTACTCTGATCCCTGCTCCAAGTTTATTTTACTGTTGATGGTGCTGTTTTCCCTTTGTTTTTGAAACCTTAGAAGAATTACAAGATAAAATGCAGAAACTAGCCTGCAGAGCAAGAACATAGATGTGTTCTTACCTAGATGTGCCTTAAGATTTAACACATTATGCTTGAGCTTTAAAATACCCTTCCTTTCCTTGACTGGTGAATTTTGATACATTTTATTATTTTTTATTTTTATTTTTATTTTTTATTTTTTTATTTTACTGCAAAAAGACTCCGTTTTAGTAATGAATAGCAATATTGTCCGTTCCTCAAAGAATGCAATTCCTATACAAATCTTTATCCTGGAGAAGCAATTCCAATGCTTTTAGACCAATTCTGAGGCACAGATGCATTATTGTTAAGATCTCTATGACTTTCAGGCATGAGGTGAAAATGGTGCAGCTCAGTCCTTGCAGGTTGTGGTAACTGGTACACTTGGAAAATAGAAGACAGGTACACTGGTAGTTTTAACTGTATAAAGCTTCAGCACTGCCCGGCCAGCCACTTCTGGAGACAGCCTAGTCCAATACATGGTTCAAAGTAAGGTCAGCCACAGCTGTTCTTCTACAGATGAAGACTCTGCAGCTTCTCTGGCAATTCATATCAGTGGTTGACCATCCTTCACAATAAATGTTTTTTCTTCTGTTTATATGGAATTTCCTATACATCCGTATTTGCCCATTGCCTCATCTTGTCACTGGGCACCATAAGAAGAGCCTGAGTCTGGCTCCATCTTTTCTCCCCCACCAGCTATTTATACACATGGTAAAAATGCCCCTCAGCCTTCCCTCCTGTAGGCTAGTGTGAGTAAAAACACTGCAGTGTGTTATTCAGTTCAGAATATCCACTCTGAAAATACTCTACGCAAAGCAGATGAGACAGACTTTAAGCCCACAGACTTTGGAGACAGGCAAATAGGTTCAGTCACCACTAGTAGCTCCTTTTTGAGTATTTCCAACTCCTCGCTAAATGAAGGGTAGAACACACACAAACCACACAGGTCTGTCAGCATTTGCCATAAAACAGTTCAGTGCTCAGACAGTGCACATTATATAAAGTTCCTTGATAGAAAAACAGAAGAGACCCAAGATTTTAATATCTTGTCAGATGTAAAAATTTATTTATGCTACTTATCAAATGTTTTAAATTACACAAAAGCTGACACTTCGATTTCAGGTCCAATTGTCCATCAGTATGCTTTACATTGGAATAGGCTCGACATTTCCAAGTATAATTTTTACAAGGTGGTTTAGAACAGCAGAATCTCATAAATAATGGCCAGCTTCACAAGCCTGAAGGTCACTGTCTGATCAGTATTTCTTTGCTGAGCATTATACATAGATCAGAACAGTGAAAGTCTTAAGACCATTGTAATCCCCAAACACTACCACTACTGCACTCAGAGCACATAAATCACATTGTCCTGCATTAGTAATAACAAACATTATAGCTAGTCTTAAGAATTTACCGCATATATCCCTAACAAAACATTTTTTAAACCTTTTTTTTTAAAAAAAAGAACTTATGACAGAACCATGCATCAAAACAACTGTGAAATACATAATCATCCATTTGGCTTGGTTTTACAATAAAAATAATAATAATAATAAAAAAGTCATCTGTTTGTTAATTTCATCTCTTGTGTTGTGCTCCTTTCCCCTCCATTTTTAGGAAAAAAAAAATAGACCAGGCAGTTTAATTGTAGCACTGAGGTAGCATATTTTAATTGAACAGAATTATAGGTGTGTTACTGTGCCTCCTCTCCATTAAAGCACACAACACACACACACAAAAAGAAAATCCCCGGTTTTTCAGCTTCTTTGGAGAAGACAAGTGAAGAGTTCATTTCCAACATCCATTCCATTTTAAATTCAAAGCACAAAGCATCTCTGGATGTTAGATACATTATACCAGCTAGAATGAATGAGAACACATAGGATGAGAAAGAACTATGTCAGTTTTATTAGAACTATAGTAACATTTCATCTCTACGGCACGTATTGTTCCCTATTATGAAATGCATCTTTTTGAAATTAAATTTCAAAGACCAGGATCCTGAAAATGGGCATCTGTGTTTCAGTTCTTCTAAATAATTTTCACACTCTCTGCAGAAAGGGTCCAATAATTGCAACAAAACCAAAAGAGATCAAACAGACCTAATACAAAATCAATAGGATTTATCAAAATGATTTAAAAAATCAAAGTTAAGGCAAAACACATTGCATGACTGAATGAACTGAGACTTTCCACTTACTCAAAATTTAGAGCTGGGATAGCCTTAGAAATCACATTAGGAGTAGAAGCGTAGCTTCATAACAAACCACAAGTAACAAATTTCTCAGCTTTGTCCTTCTGGTTAAAGGCTTTAAAAGAAAAAGCTGAAATCACACTGTACCCAGCCTTAATAGCCAACTGATAAAGTAACTTTTAACAGACTCCTGTAAATGTTGGGGTGAATAGTTACCAGTGATCCCAAAGAATGGCAGTCATTTTCTGCTCTCTGTCATGCTGCTACATACACGTAGCCTTGTTAAACTCCGTTGCACAGTACACAATCCCCACCCAGCCCCAGGCTGGATCTCCAAATCCCCCCCCCCACCTTTAGAACAGCAAATCAAAAATTTTAATGCAGTTAAGACTCCTTGGGTCTAGCTGCATGTATAAGAGGAATTTGTTTTGTTTTGTTTTTTTTTTTTTTAAAAAAAAAAAAAAAACATCTTGGAAAGCAATTTGAGAATGTAGCTGAGCTTACTGCTAAATAAACTCTCAGGAAAACACGTATACAGCAGAGGGAAAATGCAAATAAACTAAGTTATAATGACCAATTCAAGCTGGTTAGGGAGACAAACATTAATCTTTCAAGTAATCCAAGATGCATTCCCAACACCTGCTATCAAAAGTTTAAGGCTTTTACGAACACCCTCTTAAATACAAAAGGAGTATTAAACATAAGAAACCTGTTTACAGTAAATACAAACATCTGAAAAATCTCTGAAACCTGTTTATACAAATACTAATAAATTCTTTCATATTTTGTACAACTAGAAGGTGCACAGACTGGCATTCAAGCGGTCAATGCTGGCAAATGTCTGTCAGACAATAACATGATTTACTTGGATAACAATATAGTTTAAAATGCCATAAATTAAAAATAAGTTAGTTCACATTTTCTTCCTCAGTTTTTATGTACATCTTAGTCTTTAATGAGCTCTTGTAGCCTTCTTCAGCAGCTCGAGGTCTTTCCGTCGGCTTTTGATTGCTCTGGCACAGCCATACTCTTCCAGTTGCAAAGGGATGTACTTCTCTATGTGAACTAGCCCTTGCCCAGCAGGACCAGTAAACAGCTTGATCCAGGATGGCTTAAAGGTGCCTCTGAAACCCACAAAGGCCAAGCTTCCTGTAACAAAAACAGTTCAGTGTTACAAAAACAGCTCAAGTGCAACACACATCTGGGCAGGAGACGAACAGCACGCTCCTCCAAAATCCTCTCCTTCCAAATTACTCAGTTTATTAAATCAGACTCAGCATCACATGCACCTAACAGGGAAATATTAATTTGAAACTTTTTCAATTGGTATTTGGTGTTAAAGACTCTGACATTTATAAAACTTGCTCTCTCACAGAGGACTTGTGTCACAGTTCTGAAGGGATGAGAACCGCCCCATGGTGTCTGTATAAAGTATCAAAATACCAACAGCTTCTCATCTTTACCTTCACATTTTGTTACAACAGAAAGTACTAGACTAGCACAAGGGATTGTTTAAAAATAGAATGCAATTTCCCTAGATTGGCTGTGTGAGAAAGAATGAAAAAAAAAAAAAAAAAAAAAAAAAAAACCAACCCTGCAGCTTTCTCTGTAATCCAGGTATAAAGAACTGCTAGTCACTTCCTTGCTTGCAATAAACTTTGCACAGTGCCCTCTGGGCAACAGGAGGTGACTTCTGTCCACATGAGAAACCCATCATGCAAACCAACATAGACCAAGGAGGTGCTAGGTAGTGTCAAAGAAACATGCAAAAATTTCACCAACCATTGCTCTGAAGATAAGGTGGTTTGGCTGTCCCCAGGGACATCAAGACCTCTGGTAAGTTATTAGGAATTTCTATGTCGCCTCTTGTGCTCAGTAGAACTATAGACCTGCATCAGACACAGTACAGAGTGGTTATATGGTATCAGTGGTTATAACCATTGATTTTTTTCGCATACTTTACAGCTAGCTAGCCTTATAGTCCATTTGCTTGAGAGTTCTCATGGTAAGGTTGTACATAGAAATAGACAAAATTCTCCGGAAAGCAGTATCTAGAAAAGCATCCACTAGAGTGAGTGAGTGAGTGAGTGTAACTTGTATATTTAACTCAAAATCCTTTAAATAATATTTCCAATTATTTTTGTTTGAAAAAAATCAAGTGAAACTATTGACCCAAAACTGAAATATTAGAAACTAGACCTTTTTCCTGACACTATCTTTTTACAATTTTTTAAAATGCCAAATAATTTTCACCCTAGATAGGGCGAAAAGTCATTCCCAACTAGTTTGATATCTTGTCATACAGTTCATGTTAGTAGTGTTAAGCAACCTCATTAAAACAGAAGTTCTTCCTGTTTTAAGTGAGGAGGTGTTACAACATGATGTTTAGCTTCTTTTTGAACTGGAAAACAGGCAACGTTGGGAAATCTAAAGAGCTTCTTCATTTTCTCAAATGAATTTGTCTCTTAAATTGCTCATATATTTCTCCTTTTTCCTAAGCTTTTATATGTTTTGTTCACTTTCAGCGTTACTACATAAATATCATTAGTTATACATTTATACAATTCTACATTATTACATCTCCTTGCTAGAGAGGAGAACTACATCTTGCAGAACATACCAGAAATGCTCATCACACGTACCTTTGTAGAATTCCAGATTTTAAATATGCACCTACACGCTTAATGTCCTCTCCAGAAAATAATTTATTTCCTGACACTGTGCCAATGCAAGCATCAATTACAACAATAAGTATACCATTATCCTTGAAGGAAAACGTAGTGTCATTAACCTGAATGGGAGCAGAGACAGGAGAGAAAAAACATTTTTCTTAAATTTACTATGAATTCATCAGCTGTTATACTGCAGTGTTAACCTACATCAGGTTTAGCCACAACAGTGTTCCAAATAGAAATGCTCTCCTCTCACTAGCAGTTCTCCATTTTTCCCCCCACAAAGGGAAACTTTTAGTGGGATTTCTGAAATTGTATGGAAACCAGCTTTTACGTGGAGACCGGTCAAATTTCAAGTGATTTACTACCTGCTTCAGGAAGCTACCATTCAAATACCAAACCACCCACATTTGTTGGCAGTAGCGCAGTTAACTGCTCTCTGTGGCTGCATGGTTTCAGTGCTCTGCCCTCCTTTCAGTGCTCTGCCCTGTATTCTTACTTCTTACTGCTCTGGATACAGCGAAACAAATTCCTTTACAAGTCTGCAGCTGATAAGATTATACTACTCGTGGCATTCAGCTGTCTACAGAATTCAAGAGTTTCACTGTTTCAACCCAGCTAGTGCACTGATGTTGCTGAACTTAAGTCACAAAGCAATTAAAGCTTTGTGGTGTAAGCCTATCTACAAACGCTATCTTCAATCACATGCAAGTCTCCTTCAGCATCTGAACAGAAAAATCAAAGTTGATATTTTATACAATTCTACATTACTAGATTTACCAGGACTACATCAGAACAAATGCCAAAATCTTCAAAATGTAAATTACTAAAGAATTCATAGAACTTATAGAAGTTTAGCAAAACTACTTAGGGACTTGAATGTCTCATCCTATTAAACCACCAATCTGTTAAGAATAAATTTGACAATGTGGATTTAACTAACAAGTGTTTTGGTTTTTGTTTGTTTGTTTTTTTCTAAAACTGCTAACGATAAATGCATAGCCATCCAGGTTCCTGCATGAATCTGAGCATTTAAAGTTTTCTCCTGCCAGTACAACTTCTCTTCAGCTGCAAAGGATTTGACTACACAAAGGAGGACTTTGTTGCTTCCTTTTCTGAAGTTAAAACACAAGTTTTCTGATTGTTTTCCAGACCATGAACCAACACTTTTATTCAGGTGAAGAACAATGAGTTCAGCATTATACAAGGCTGAACAACTGTTGTAATAAAAGCTGCTACAGAGAAAGAAAGAAAGAAAGAAAAAAAGAATACTTACAGAAATAAATGCTTGCTGACCTCTGCTTAAGTCTTTTTTACCAGATGAATTAATCTGCACAAGGAGGTAGTTTTTGTGAGGATCACTGGTGAATACCATCTAGATATCAAACAAAACACTTTAATTACTCATATGCATACGTCATCAACACTTTATCATGACATACATCTTGCAAGACAGTTTATGCTCCAAAGCAATGTGACAGTATTTGTGTTACTAGTAATGCTAACAAATACCGTGTTATACAAATAGTGTAATTTTTTTATTCTTTATTTTCAGTATTTTTCTCAGTTTGCATAAGGAAAATGGATAATGCAATTTCAAGTTTTTGCTAATAAGCAAAATACCCCCAACAAAAGAGAAGGTTGGCCAACAGTATGCCTTGAACTACAGATCTCCACAGCAAAGCTTTCCTACATGGGAGCACAGATGATACAGTAACTCAAGACATCAGATCTGCCCATGCCATGGAGACCCTTCTCTGAAGTGCACAGAGCAAAACACAAATAAGTAGCAGCATTTTTCAAAGACCAAAAATTGAAAGCTCCATGCTACAGAGCCTCACTGCCTTCTAGTGTACAGGAGATAATCAGTGTGACCATTGCAAATTCTGTGCTGAAAAACTGAAACTCTGCCTTAACATTAGTAGAATGTAACACCAACTATATAGATGATGCAAGTTTTTGCCTATTTTATTTTACCTGAGTTGTGCCACACTTTGTACACGGTACAGTAGTTTTTACTGGCATCTGCTTTATGACAGTTGGTCCTTGGTAGTACTTTGGATAAGCTTTTGCCATGCAGTTACTGACTCCTTTTGCTGGATCTTTGGTCACAATTTTGATCCTTTCACATCCCTGAGATGAGCAATAACTGTGACCATCCCTATTGTATTTGGCTTGAAGAAATAAAAACAGTAATCTACACGAGAAAGGTAGGGGGGAGGGAAGAATATAGAAAAATTACTAGAAAGATAAGTATTTATGTTAAACCTCAGCAGCTATATTTCATGATTTTGAGAAGCAGAAAAATGACAGTATTTACTTCTGTACCATTGTTCAAACTTTTTCAAAATATTTACAGCTTACTAGAGTTAAGAAGTCCCCACAGACATATCTGAAATCCCCAGCAATTAAAAGAAATATCACTATGGATGCGTATGTTCTGAAAAGAACAGCCATTCCTCAAAATAGAGGCTTTCAGGAAACAAAAACAAAAGACAAACAAAAAACAACAATGAAAAAAAACAACCTATAGAGCATCAATGTTTTTCTTGATCACAGATGTTTACGGATACTACTGGTAATTGTTTGGATATTCATCTTTACCCACCAGCAATGGATAATATAATTAGACTGTTGCATGCTAAGTGAATGCCTGGAAATGCAATTTAGTGTAGTGGTCATAAATGCTACCACTGCAAAGAAACTGATAATTCTTCATTTATATATTTAACTGTTATCACTGTAGCTGTTTCCAGCTACATGTCTTTCAAAAAGCTACATTCATCTGCCCATTTACAACAGATAACAGAACAAAGTATTGTATTAATCATTTGCTTATACATTAAGAATCAAAAATTTCAATCACACAAGTGATGTATGTAGGCCTTATTTTGGAAAAGGTCAACCATATCTTTAAACCTGTCAGAAGAACCTCAGTAGGTTCCTGACAGAAATAATTTCAAAAGATACTAGGAATTTTAAATACAATTCACTTGGCTGAAAAGAGATTTCCAGAAATACATATTTTCTAAAACATTCTTGAAACAGAAAACTTCTCAGAAGTTGAACAAAAATGTATGAATTTTCTTTAAAGACTTTAGAAGTTACTTCCTGCAAGATACTTTTCTGCAGACCCATGGATACCACGTTTTCTCCTGATGTGGGATAGGAAATATCTGTGGAAATGTGGTGCTCTTTGGAAAGAACTCCAGTGACAGCCAGCTCTATTTTGGAGATTCAAAGTCACAAAGTATTATTTCAAAGAAGATTGGGCTCCTTTCTAAAGCTTTCCTTTAATACAGGTGTCTCAACTAGTTGTTATTACTGATGTCAAACTGACCACTTTTAACATTAAACATCTTTCATTAGGGTCAAATTATAAGTTGTTACCCAGTACTGTTGTCAAAATAAAACTTCTTGTCTGATCGATTCTTTTCAAGCTCCAGAATTGAAGATACAGGCACATAGCGCTCTATCTTGTTTGATAGAGCAGAAGACTTCCTTTGAAAGGTTTCCAATACTATAACAAAATCTGTATTTGGTTGATAACAAAGACCAACACGAATCCAGTCATTCCTGAAACAAAATAAATGTACAATTCACCACAGGAGCAGTTCACGTGACTATGTGCAGCATGCAGATCACTCAAAAAAACAAGTAACAAGAACACAAAAAGCTCCTACACCTCCAACCGGAACATCTTTCTTCCCTCCTCTACTTAAAGTGTTTCATTAAAATATTATAGTAACTTGGACACCCATAGGAAATATTCAATTTTATTCTTTAGACATTTAATTACTTTATCTGACTCAAGAGCAAGTACCCCTAAATATTCAACCTCAGTTCTCTGAACTTCACTATTTGATATATTTTCTCCTCCAATGGATTTTCCTTAAAGATACCACATTGGATGTATTTTTAACTTTAGGTACAGGTCTATTACCTAATCTCCTGCTTTTCATACTTTAATATTTGTAATTAAAAAAAAAAAAAAAATCAAGATCCAGTATGACTGATAGTTACAAACTCTCAACATGCTAATTCTGCAGGAAATTACTTAATTGTTGCCTTATGGTTCAATGATAAAGAATGGAAACATACTTGTTGAAGTTGATGAGATACAGGTAAGTGACGTTTGGAGCTTTTCCATTCCAATGTATTGTGTAGCCCTTTTGGAGCATCACTACTGGCTGGTATTGCTGAAAGACAGCTCTTTGATTAATACCTCTAAGAACTATGGGATTGTATGGGTACTCATCTCGTACAATAGTCATGGAAAGATTCTGTCCGTTCCATGTTTGGACATAGACCTAAATAATATTAAACAGGAGGAAAAGAAGAGGGAAGGTTTGGATGCGGTCTTTTAATCGGTACAAGAAAAATTTAAAGGAAATAGTGAAATCTGTATAGTATTGCAGCCGAACTCCTGCACTGTGAGGTTTTGAACTATGCAATATGCAAATATTTTTCAGCAGAAATATTTCTTTTCCCCCAGAAGAGCCCCTATTTGAAAAAAATAATGGAGATTTTTACAGACTTAAAAAAAAGAGGGAACAACAACAGCAGCAACAAAAATAAATGTTGTTTTTGTAATACTACAGTATTTGGTCTATCTCATATAGAACAGGAACCAGAACTGCATGAGATTTATATTCAGGAGGTGGTATTTAACATCTTCATTAAAATAATAATAATAATAAAAAAGAAACACCTCAAAAAACAGTCCATCCACAAAACACAGGAATCTCCAGCAGAAGAAATATTTTAATAGATAGGACTTCAACAAGGAACTCTTGGCAGGCAGACTCACAATATATAAATTTGTTTTTACCCTGCAGCATCTAATATTGTACTCTCAGTTTGCATGCTGAAGGGATTATGATACACAAAACTAGCTGAAAATTGTAATGTGCATTTTTTTTTTTAACGTAAAAGAATTTTAAAGATTTTTCTTTTCTTTAAATCCAAAGATGAGGAATTTGCACTTCTTATACTTCACTTCTCCCTGACAACTTGTGTATAGTGTAGATTTGTCTCAAACAGAAGCCAGAGTAATACTAGCCTGTGCATAGGTCCCGCTGCAAATCACTCCATTCCATTCTGTATTATTGATACACTTGGGGTGTTGAATCAGGTAGTTATCCATTCTGCCCACATAGGTATCCTTGTAACCAGTCACTGAACCATCTACATCATGGAATATTGAGTTCTTGTCACCATCCAGATCTCCTTCTTCAAACCAGGGCCCAGGTTTTCCAAAGAAGGCTTTTAGAGAAACCTGGTAACAATAATTAAAATATATTTTTCCTTTTTCCCAGGTGAAGCACAGATTAACACCTACATGCTTGCACAAACACAGGAATTTGACAAAGTTGATTAAAAGTCTTCAGTCAAGACCAATGCAATTTTAGTAGGCTCAGGCTCTCTTGCTTCTGAACTGTGTTAGTAATTACAACTGAAAATTAATTACTAAGCCTACACCAGACCTTACAAAACTTATTTTCAGCTTCATCATTAGCTATAAAAGAGATCATTAATGCAAACCATCCTGCATATTCCTTGGTATTACTTTTTTTGTCTGGCAGACAAAGGACACCTCGGGTGACCTCCAATCAAGAAATACTCTGGAGAAGGGATATAAGGAAGAGCTGGACATCTTTTCCACAGGGCCTTAGATGATTATTTTAAATACAGCAAGAAGAAAATCTAAGCCACGTAAAAAAGTCAGAGAAAAGTTGAAATAAACTTACATTTGGACCAAACTTCACAAGTGATATGTTGTTTTTTGGTGTCATCTGCCAAGGGTTTTTCATCAAGAAACCAATTGCACTGGTAAATCTGTCTGGAGTTGGCACAAAGTTTTTGAATGTGCACTTGGTAAGATGAATAGGTCCATCATAAATTTGAAAACCTCTAATTGGAAATGTTCTGTTAATAAAAGTAAATATTTAGAGCACCCTCTAACAAAAAACCATGACAAGCCTAAGTCTGTATCAGAAACACATTTTCACTCATTCACAAGAATCAAGACTGCAACATTAATATAATGACCTGCAGGTTATATCCTGGTAAAGGAAATCATCTTTCTGCATTTATCTAATGAGCCTAAAATTCTCATGCCCTTTTGAATTTTCCTATTAGAAGAGAACAGCTATTGTTGTCCATTTGCATATGTACTCCTTCTCCAGTGTGGGAAACAAAGCACAATAATATCATCCTCTCTTTGTTCAATCATGGTAATTGGAAGAAGTACCTGAATACTGGAGGAAAGAAAATGTCACTCTTGTCTTTAAGCAGGGCAAGGAGGAAAATCCAGGGAACTGCAAGCTGGTCAGCCTCACCTCCATCCCTGGGAAAGTGATGGAGGAACTAATCCTAGATACCATTTCCAGGCATATGAAGAACAAAGTGATGATGAGTGGTCGCAATGCATTAACCAAGGAAAGGCATGTTTGACCAACTGGAAAGCCTTCTACAATGAAGTGACAGGTTTGATAGATGGGGGGGTGAGGTGTGGAGGAAGGGAGTTGGGCAGTGGATACTGTCTACCCACATTTCAGAAAGGCTGTTAACACTCTTCCATAAAATCACCACAGAGAAGGTGATGAAGTATTGGTTGGATGTGCAGACAGTAAAGAGAACTGAAAAACACCTGAACAGCTGGGCCCAGAGGGTGGTGATCAGTGGAACCAAGTCTAGTTGGAGACCAGTAACCAGTGGTGTACCCTGGGGGTCAATACTGGGTCCAGTCCTGTTTTACATTTTCATTAATGATCTAGATGACAGGGGTAGAGTGCCTCAGCCAGTCTGCAAGCTGGAAGACCATTACTAATACTCTGGAGGATTATGTTGCCATTCAAAGAGACCTCAGCAGGCTGAAGAAATGGCTTGACAGGAAACTCATGAAGTTCAACAATAGGAAGTGTGAAGTACTGCACCTGGAGAGGAACAACCCCATGCACTACTGCACTCTGCTTTGCTGAAGAGGCCCAGGGAGTTCTAATGGACACCAGACTGAACATGAGCCACAGATGTGCCATTGCAGCAAAGAAGGTTAATGGTGCATTAGGCAAAATGTTGCCAGCATGCTGAGGGAGGCAATTCTTCCCTTCTATTCAGCATTGGTAAGGCCACACCTGGAGTACTGGGTTACTAAGTACTAGTTTAGAGGAGCGACGAATCATGGCAAGACTTCACTCATGTCTATAAATAGCTGAAAGGAGGGTAAAAGAAGATGGAGCCAGGTTCTTTTCATTGATGCACAGTGACAGGACATGATACAGTGGGAACAAACTGAAACACAGGAGATTCATTCTGAACATCAGGAAGCATTTCTTTACTGTGTGGGTGACTGAACACTGGCACAGGTTGTCCAGAGAGGCTGTGAAGTCTGTCTTTTTGGAGATCTTCAAAAGCTGCCTAGACATTGTCCTGGACAACCTGCTGTAGGTGGCTCTACTTGAGCAGGGTGGTTGAGCCAGATGACCTCCAGAGCTCCCTTCACCATTCTGTAAGCCTGCCCAGCTACAAGAAATTATCTCAACTATCACTACTACATTCAGTTGTTTGCTCTAAATGGCTAAGTGACACAAAACCAGGATGGCTGAGATCTAGTTCTCATGTCTTTCAAGTTCTGCAGTAAGGGCAGGACCTGGCACCATTTTTAACAAGCATTCCAGCAAGCCATAGAGAGAACTGTCACACATTTGTGTTTGTTACAGATAGACTGTAGTCAGTAGTTCCAAATTCTAGAATCTAGAATTCCATTTACCTGAAAAGGTTTTCTTTCTCTCTTCCAGGCCCAAATATTCATACATTAATGATAATAAACTAATGTTTCATTAAAGCAGGATAACTTAAATTGCTAAGGAAAATTAACCTGCAGCAGCAGAAAATGAAAACTGCCTCAGAAAAAAGGTAAGACAACTGTCATGCAAAGTATTCAAACAAAAGGGAAATATCACCTTCAATAGTGTCCTTATGCCCTGCATTTCAAGTAAGAAGGGTGTTTATAACTGATAAAAACAACACTTCTGGCATATTAGTTCCTTCATTCATGACATACTTACCGATTTCGAGGCAAAGTGCGTCCCTTATTGTCTATTCCTCCAGAACCTGTATATTTATTTTGACCACCATGAAACCCATAGTTCTTGCTCTCCCCTATGAACAGAGACTCAGATATCTCTTGGCTGGCACCTTCATCATTTGGGAAGCTCCCATCACTACCAAAGCAACATCAGAGATAAGAGATAGTCTTTTAGCCAAGACTTTCCAGCAGATGAAAACACAAAGTGATGGTCCTACTCCTACTTTTGTAATAGTCTTCATAAAGCAAAGCAGTCTATACCTTATTTGTAATACATAGAGCAATACATTTAACCGTTAACAGTATTACAGTCTACTACAGTTTGAAAGGCTAAAAACACCTGCACAGAGCTGAGCATTACATTTTCTGTCTCTCTTTGTAGTGTAGGACTCTTTCTGTTACAGCCTATTTCCACAAATCTAGAAACAGCTTGTTACAACCTAAATGGCAGCAGTTTTGACTTTTTACCCAAGGTACTTGATTCCCTTTCATTAAAATGAGACTCTGCTCACTCTAACACTCATCTGTTCTTTTCCTGTACTCACCTCGAATTGTTCAGGAGGAAAAAAAGATCAAAACTGCCTAGGGCACCATACCATACCCAAAAGACCTGAATAAACATAACCCTCCTGATAAAGAGTGGAGTGAAGCACACAGGTTGAATAAAGTAAAAAGTTTGGCAACTATGTCAATTTACAGCTTTAATAACATCTTCTGTACCACTGGAAATGGGCACCAAACTGAAATTCTATCCTTAAGAAAGTATACCCATTACCTTTAATTGATTTACCTATGTTACTTTTCTCAACTTTTAAGCAAGAAAACACAGAAGAGATGAAGCTTAAGTACTCACCTAGCAAATGTCAAACCAATTCCATTGTCCGCAAACCTAAAAGAAAGTTAATCAAATCAAGCTTCAGTTAAATCTTCTGCACTATCCTACAACAAAAAGCTGTAAGAACACATCCTGCTATGCACTGAAGAAAGCCTGAGTTTTTGCATTAATGGAATTTAGAGAACACCAATACTTACAAGTAATTCTTATAATAACACTGATTAAAAACAAACCAAAACCAAAACAAATGTCTGTTTTAAGTAGAAACCTGAAAGCCTCAGAGAAACCACAGACATATCAGTATAAATTTATGGTTTCAACCACCTTTTAGACTTCTGTTATAGATACAATTTCTTTTTTCCATTGTACTGGGTCTGGCTGGGATGTTAACTTTCCCTGCAGCAGCCCATACAGTGCTATGCTCTGCACTTGTAGCTAAAACAGCAGTGGTATCACACTGGTGTTGTGTCTGCTGCTGAGAAGTGCTGGCACAGCATCAGGACTTTCTCTAGCCCTCCTAGGGGGTGGGCAAAAAAGTGAGAAACATCACCAGGGCAGCTGACCCAAACCAACCAAAGGGATATTCCATACCATATGATGTCACACTCAGCAATAAAAGGTGGAAAAAGGAAGAAGAGGGGAGGGGTGGGCTCTTGTTGTGAAAACATCTGTCCTCCTCCCGAACACCGGCTACGTGCGTTGAGACCCTGCTTCAAGGATGTAGTCAAGCATCGCTTATTTGTGGGAAGTAGAGAGTAATTTTTTTTTTCCTCTGCACTTCCATATAGCCTTTACTTGTTTTGTTTTGTTATTCCATTTCCCCTTTCCTCTTCCCCTTTCCCTTTTTTCCCTTTAGTTGAATTGTTTAATTAATATTTCCTTAATAATCTATTTTTCTCTTTATTAAAATTATCCTTATCTCAACCCGTGAGTTGTTTTTTCTCCTTTACTTCTTCCCCTCCTCATCTGAGGAGGGGGAGCGAGAGAGCAGTTGTGGTGTTCAGTTGCCTAACACAGTCAAACGACCACATCCATTAAGACAGCTTCTCATCTAATCATGTAAAACCTTGCTCCTTTTAAAACAGTGGATTGTTGTGAAAGCACTGGAATATATCAAGCAGGTCCCAGATAAAAGCATCAATCTTCTATCATAACCCTGTAGGATGATTTCATAAAAACAGCTTCAGGGGAAACTTCTTAACAATATGGAGCTGTTTGCTTTTGGATACCTACCCAGAGTTTTGAATAAGGATATCTCCTCCCCTGACCCAGGCCCCATGATCATTGTTTTTGAAAGAGATTAATCTGTCAATCAGGGCAGCAACTCGGGGTTTTTCAGGGTCTGCATCTTGATGAGGTCGAAACCTGTGACAGATAAAAACCCAAACACTCAAAATAAAAATACAGTTTGTTTTATATGGGTCAAATATGTTGAGCTGAGAAACCTTGAAAGACAAACACCCACTTTCATCTGACAGGTAAAATCAACTCTATTTCATGCTATGACTGACAGAAGCCAAAACCATGTGCATCTGTAGCTATCTATTATTAGAAAAGCCTCTTTGGTGTGCCATGAAGATGAAACATAAAACTTTTTTTTTCCCCAATAACTTTCACAGGCCTTTGCTCAATCTTGCCAAGTTTTTTGTGCTACATCTCCTGTATTCCACTGCCTTTTCTCTCTGCCCTCCCTAAAGTATCCTATCCCACCTCCATTGCAGCATTAATGAAGCGAATTAAAAGTTCCTTGAGGGATATGCATGGTGGCTGCTCACTAGACGAAAAAGGCTGGAGGTCTGTCTAAATGTTTGTTACTTAGAATAGAATGTTTCAGTTGGAAGGGACCTTCAAAGATCATCTAGACCAACTGCATGATCTTTTCAGGGCTAACCATAAGTTAGAGCATATTAACAATGGCATTGTCCTAATGCCTCTTGAACACTGACAGGCGTGGGACATTAACCACTTCTCTAGGAAGCCTGTACCAGTGTTTGACCACCCTCGCAGTAAATAATTTTTTCCTAAGATCCAGTCTGAATGTCCCCTGGTACAGCTTTCTATCGTTGCCAGACATCCTGTCATCAGTGGCCAGGAGCAAAGACTATCACTTTTCTATCTGCTTTCCCTCCTCAGAAGCTGCAGAAAGCAATGCGGTTGCCTTCTGATCTCTTCTCCAGACTGGACAACCCAAGTGTCCTCACAAGACATACCTTCCTGCCCTCTTACCAACTGTGTTGCCCTCCTCTGACTCTTTCAAGGACCTTAACATCCTTTTTATACTGTGGAGCCCAGAAGAGCATGCAATACTCAAGGTAAGGCTGCACCGATACTAAATATAGTGGGAGAATCATCCTTTTTGGATGATGGCTATGCTGTGTTTAACACACCCCCCAGTGCAGTTTGCCCTCCTGTCTGCCAGGGAACATTGCTGGCTCATGTTGAGTCCACTGTCAAGCAGCACTCCAGATTTTCTGCTGAGCTGCTCTCCTGCCACTCATCTCATTCTCTAATTTGAGCACACATGAGATAATTTTTCTATTTTAACCCGGATACTCTGTATTGCAGTCAAGATGGCCTCATGTGGCAATATATAGCTAGTATCAATTTTAGCCAATAGAAAGAAACAGCCTGATTAAAGACTGGTGGAAGCTGACAGAAAATAAGCCGAGAATCCCACATGAGATATAACATGATTATATATATATTATATATATATATATATAATCATGATAGATATATATATATATATCTTTACAAGAATGCAGTTTGAACAAATGTATGCCCTTTACCAGTCACCTTCTACCCTAGTTTCGATCTGTGGTATCACAATCCAAGCTTCTGGAAGTTTTGGTGTAGGATTTTTTTTGGTGTTTTTCTTTTTGGAGGGCAAGGGAGAAAGGGAGAAGGGGCGATTTTTTTTGTTTTGTTTTGTTTTCTGACAGAATCAGGCTGTTAAATTAACATTTAAACTCCTCCAGTTTGTTTAACTGATTAGTGGTCTAATGTAGTTACAGGGAGCCTCATAAATTCTTTGGCTATTGTGAAAGATGAAGCACATCTGAAACTCAATTTTTTGCATTCCCTCTTGATGACCTGTCAACACACTGCAGGCTCTAACATGGCATGTTGCTTCCCTTAAATTCTTCTTGACTACCTGTTAAGACTGATGGCAATCCAAACAGATTATATGAGATTTCACTTAAAACTTAACAATTAAACCTAACCACCCCTTAGTTTCCAAGGCATGAAGCATCAAGTATCACCAAACTCTGGAACTTTCCTCTTTGAAACTGCAATTATCACTTAACTATCCCCATCTTAAACAAAAATCCATCAGAAATAAAGATAATCTTATGAACTACATTTTCAGTCTTAATTCTTGTTCATCATAATAAAATATTGATGGGTACAGTTACCCAATATTTTCCTCATCATTTGATATATGACCACTCAGCCAGGCTATTTTATTTGAAGCACAGGACAAGACCAAACATACGATAACCTAAATTTTTCCTAGACTCTCCACAATTTTCTTTTACTTTGTAAGCTAAAGATTATGTGGTTGATCGTACTATCTCAACAAATAGTCTACAGTAAAACTATACCACTGAACGACAATCTCTAAGTCTAGAAGGCATGGCAGGAAGCATTCAGCAGTAGGAAAGGCAAATGGATGTATTACTTACCGCTAGTATGCCTTTTCCTAAAAATTATTTAGAACTGAGCCATAAATCTGAAGCAGATTTTAAAATAAGGCTTTACTTTTAATAGCAATTCCAGAACATACGTTAAGCATGACAGCAGAGCGTGGTTAAACCTATGAGTTCTAAGGGGCTAAAAACTACCTTGGCCAAGGTCTTAGAAGGAAAAGCCAACTCTTTAAGGTACAACATGCTTTGTTGCTCCCAAACACACAGATGAGGAAAAAAAACATATGAACTTATTGCTCATTTATTACTTATAGTGTTTTAAAAATGTTTTTCCTCATGTGAATGTACAAACAATCTCAGAACTTTACCATTTTTCACTCACTTGGAAGACAATCTCCTTTACCTTGCATTGTTGTCCAAACAAAGATATTCTCTGGGATCATCAGCGCTAGCATTAGTTGTTTTAACACCCTTATCAATGAACAAACCAGCCTTAAAAAAAAAAAAAAAAAGGGGGGGGAAATTTCATACTGGACAACACTAAAAAGAGACAGTAAACATTAGAGCTCTAAAATTTAAAAGTTACATTTCATTCAATACACTTTACTAGAGACTCTTAGATCTTTCAGCTTGGACTTAACTGGCATATTGTCTAAGGGAAAAAGCACTATCTATCTATGCAAATTTTGAAAAGTAATTGAAAATCCCAGGAAAAGAACTGCCTGGGGTTAAAAAAAAAAAAAAAAAGTGATGGAAAATTGTTAAAGTTCATTTCAGATTTTTTTTCACATCTGACTATTCAAAGTTTTACACTTCCAGATGCTGTTCTGGAAAATTTGGAAGCCAATCTTGTGGTGAATACAAAATATTCTCACAAATGCCACTAATGGAAAAAAAAATGCAGCTGTGCAAAAATGCTTTGTATTTTAGTTTAAAACTCAACTGTCTTCACCACTAAAGCTGTTTTTGCACAGGCATCATCAACTTGAAACTCAATAATCCAGTATGAAATAATTTACTTGAGAAAGTAAAAAAGCAAAAGGAAATATTTGTGTTGTTTAACCTGAATTACATATACAAGTAGCAGTAGCCACCTTGATCTGTGATCCAAATTATCATTAGGATTAAGTGCTACATGAATAGATTTGATCTACACAAGTAGATCCTCAGATCTGCTTCTGGAATCAACTCTGTTGACATGGAACTTCAGCACACAAACTGTTATTCATGTGTAAAGATAATGAAACATATAGCTGAAACACTTCACTTTACTATTAATTTTTGTATTCAGTATTTTTCAATTCCAATCGGAACAAGAGCCTTAAAGTTACAGACACACTCTTAACATAATTGCTATGAAGCAATGCATCACTTCTTACCATTCTAGATGTACACTTATCAAGCAGAATCAATTTCATTACGTTAAATTAATCAAACAAATAAACCTATACTGATACTTCCTTCCCCAGTCCTTCCCCTCAGGTAAACTCCAGGCTTACAAACACAGATGCGTAGAGAGGTTAGAAAATATCATGTATATTTTTATATGGACAGCAACTAGATTCCAAGCAAAAGTATCAGTTTAGTGATTTCAACTAACTTCGCTTAGCAGAATGTAGAAGAGACAATCCAGTCCCATTAGTAAATAAACACTCAATGGCTGTATCTGGGGTGAGAACTCTAAAATAAAGGGCTGCTGCTGGGCTCCTGATGGCAACAGGAATCTCAACCGCTGTTCAGAGACTGCAGACACCTGAGTTACTGTACATTAGAGACTCAGGAAAGCAAGTCACTAATTGATGAATCACAGCTGTAATAAGCCTCAGTACTTCAAGGATCTCCACAGTAGAAAGCAATGCCATCAGTAAGAGAGTAGCATATGAAATGCTACTTTTGAGAAAATATATATAGAGATGTGAGATATATGAATATATATATGAGAAATATGAATATATATAGAGATGTGATATATGTGAGATATATTTATCTCACACTATTAATTGATTTTAGCTGTATGTACCTCAAGAGGATATTAAACACAGTAAATGCTTCAGATAAGGCAAGAAACTATAGGCATGCTGATTACACACTCTTCTGCAATACCTACATAGAATCATGTGGTTCAAACATAGCATGAATCCATCATCACTTAGCCACCTCAAAATTTAAGCAAACAACTCCCAGTATAAAATATGTACAAATTAAGAACTGTTTCTGTTTTGGTTTTTATGAGATAGTACATTACCTTAAAATTAGAATGAACCCTGTTGTTATAGAAGATTCCTAGTGGTGTGAGCTCTGACTTTGTTTCAATGGCTAAGCTATGAGAGTCTCCTGTAGCAATCCTGTGGAACAAGTACCATATTCCAGCATCCTGAAAATAAGGAGAGAATAACATAAGTTATAAGAGTCTGATACTACTAAATGTAAACAAATCAGAACTTACAAATCACAAAATAAGTGTATGTTAAGAAGAATTTGGATTTTTAATGAATCAAATAAGAACATACTCCATCCAAACTGCGCACAGTGTAACATACTTATCAAAATAAAGTCTCCAAACTACTGTCTAGTGAAAAAGTAGAAGTTTGCAAATAAGGCTATATTCTAGTGAATAATATGCATTAAAAGTATTTGCTTCACAGTGAAGTCACTTAATACCACAACTTTAAGTTTCTGTAGTATTTCAAGCCACAAAGAAGTGTCTTCTTCCCCTCCTCCCCATCATCTCTGTATTTCAATTTATTTCTACAGATACTTGATTTTCTTTTATTTGTTAGTAAATCATACTATTTACTGTAAAATACTCAAAAGCACTCCTCTTCTCTTTACTGATGCAGCCTGACTAAGATTTGTTCATCTCTGCACACATCAGAATTTAATGACAGACAAAAAAAACACAAGAGGTTTCAGGAAAAGGGAATAAAGCATATCAAGAAGCCTGGCCAGTTCAGAACACTGTGCCAATAACATGCAGTAATAATTTCAGCATCTGTTCATTTTCTCTACTTGTTCAACATCCCAGCTCTTAAGAAGCTGGATTTATCTTCTAAAGGAAATTCTGTGGGCCTCCTTTCCTAACCACATCTGAGTCCACAAGGGGAGGCATAACAAAAGCACCTGCACAGCAGACACAAACAAATATGAAAATTTTGCTTACTTGCTCTGTGCCCTTATTAAAAGAAAAAAAGAATCATAAGGAGCATTAAAGTGTTAAACAGCAGTAAAAGAAATACTGCATACTATATGCTCTGTATCATGAAAAATAGTCTTTACTCTCCTGTTCAGGGAATATGGATAAAACCAATTAATTCGGGCTTAAAAGATTTCATACATTTCACTCTGAGAATTTTTTCCAAAGAGCCCTGGAAATTCTGCTTCTGAGTAACATATTCCCATCCATAATGACGACACATTTTGACATTTCTGGTGATTAACAATTCCAAAGCAAATGTGGATGTTCCATTAATAAAATACCAAAATCTTACTTCACATATAATTAAATACAGTTCTGAGCTTGGCAGAATCAAACAAGTTTTATCCAAAAAAAATCTTGATGCTTCAAAAAAAAAAAAGTTTAATAAACTTGAAAGCTCCTTAAGCACTTACAAGTATTCAGAAAGAAATAAAAGAGTTGTTTTTTCCCCTCTCTCATAGCTCAAACAAAAGAACCATTACTGTTGATACACCCTTAGAGTAGACTTCATTGTATATCAAAGGAGTTGGAGAAGGCAATGGAATTATTTATTTGCTCATGAATTGTTATAGTTTATACCAGAAAAAGCTCTGCAGTGCAGTGTTTATATCAACACAGTTGAAGTAATTTATTTCTGAAACATAATAAGCTATAGCCCTCTTATAACAATATGATTGCATACATGCAAAAGAATATATATTAAAATGCCAAAACTTCATAACCTATAAAAATGCTCTCTGAGAATGCACAATATAACAGAAGAAAGTCAAATTTACTGGGATACAGAGGCAGAAAAAGATCTTGGAAAGTTTAAGTATGAGGTAAAACAACATGTTTCCTTTAACTTAGCCTGCAATATTAAAAACAGGCAAAGGAATGTTATCTAAAGTAGACAAAATGGAAAGACATTGTGCTATAAAAAGAAAAACTGGTTTGGTTCAGTTAAGTATGGCCAGGTCCTTCCTAGTGATAGGCAGTCAACAACAACAAAGGTTTGCCCAAAAATGATGATAAAAACAAAAACTAGCATAATAATTTCATATTTTTCTATATTACAGATATTTCAACTTAAAGATTTTTAATTTTGTCTTATTAACAATTTGTTACATATTCTATACTTAAGAATACACTAACATGCTCATATTCTGCTTCCAGCATATTAGTAACAATTTTTCTATTGTTACTAATCTATTCAGAAAAATCCACTCAGAACCATTGTCTCAGCATCTCATCTAGTTTAAAAGCAGAATAGATCCCAGTCCCTACTCCACAACCTGCACCAAGTAATCCAGCTTCACTTTGCAAGCGGCTGCACTGAAAAGGATTTGCAAACATCTGAGGTTCACAATAAGTAAAGACATATAAGCAATCACTACTCAGAAAAAAAAAAAAAAATTAAACACAGAGTCACTGAAAGTTTGGTTTTTTTTGCTCTTCCTTATACAATCAACTATTTTTCATTCCAATGACTAATCGTATAAAAACACAATTTTTCAGAGCAGTCAAACAGTAAACTCATGTTAGAAATTACAGAAAATACAAAAGCCTTAATATTAATATCTAATTATTTGAAAAGAAAGGGGTTTATTTCTAGATTTACATAACGGCACCACTGACAGATCTATTAAATTACAAAGAGGAATAGATCTAATCCACACTTTGACAAAACCTACACTTGTAATGACAATATGCTGCCAAACATATATTAACATATTCACATATTAAAAAATTATGCATTTATGCATTGTAAATATTACTTGTTTTATGAGTAAGTGGCACAAATAGTTTATGTTGAACTACATCCATATGCCTCACCTGTGAACCTGCTGCTGCATTACTTATTAGATGATTGTTGGGATGAGAAATCCAGAATGTTGAAACTGCCCTGAAATATTATTCAGAAACAAGTTAGAATGGAAAAAATATCTAGTCCCTATTGAAATCTCTGATATAATCGTTGCAAGGGTGAGAAAGGGCTAAACTGATTTCTGAAGTCACATACACAAAACACACAAAAAACACCCATCCTCAAAAATTCTTCGTTTTTTGTTTTACTTAAATGCATAATACTTTAAGATAGTTCAGAAACCCAGTGCAATTATAAACTGTTTTAATAAACTTCTTCAAAAGATTATTGCTACGCAGAAAAAAATTGGTGACAACTTACAGATGTCAGCACCTTACCACAGAAATAAAAATGCAGCTTTAAAATCTATTAAACAAGTATTTCAAGGAATAACAAATCTCTTTACAAAACAACTTTTGTTTTCTCTTTAATAAAAGACTTTCCTTTTTAACAGCATGGTCACATGGATTACTTTTAAGGTGTCTGTATTGTAGATGATACAGAACAATTGTTTCATCTGTATATTGTCAAGAGATCATCAGTTTAATACTGCAGCTTGTTTGGTTTTACTTTTTCACCATGAAATACTCACATGCAGTCTGTGGCTGGTACTGGAACATAGCTTCCATACACTTTATCCCTGATGCCAATACACATGCTGCTGTTTCTATCTGTAGGAAGAATAGTGCCTGGTTTCGTGACTAGTCCAAGGTTGTGGAAGAGAGTATTCCTCTGCTCAATGCCATCCTCTATGAAGAAACAGTGACCCAGTGTGTCATAGCCAATGGTGTCCTTTATCTGCAGAAACACAAGTTCATTATGTCAGTAGCAATAGCATTTGCTGAGATTTATTTGATAAGTGCCATTTAGTTTTTACTATCTTGGCACAGCTGCGGAGTGAAGCTTCAGTATCAGTGGTTCAGATGATTCAAACATGGAGTTTTATTTATCCCTTACAAACACACTACTATGCCTGGAGAGCTTAGCTGCCTGCAAGAATCTGAAAAAAACAGAAGGGCAAGCTCTGTAAAGTAAGTTACTTAAAAATAAGCACTTGTTTTTTTATTCACTGTAATAAACACATTGCTGAGAATTAAACTTAAAGGGAAGGGACTATTTTTGCTCTAAATGTTCTTTTTAACATTTATTTCAACACAATCTATTTTATTTTCCTATCACCTACCAGCAAGCCATTAGTTGCATGGATAGTGACACATCTGGAGAAACAATGATGAATGGAAAGACCTTCGAGGTAAGTCTTAAAACTATAACCTCCTTTTTCATCCACATCCCCACAAAGGTGAAAGTGAACAGGGTAACTTCCTATCTGCTGCTGTCCCATTTGCTTCATTTCCACATAGGAGAGATGAACAGAAGTAAAATTCTTCAAAATCTAGAAAGATGAGAAGTCCAGAATGAGTAATCAACTACTTGTTTTCTAACCATTAAAGTTAATAAATCATCTATACCAGATATACAGAAGTCAGATGTACAGTCATCGCAAGCCAACGCTATGAAGGCTAGGACAGTCATTACTGTCCTGTTCTATATCCTGCCTTACAAAACAATATCATTTGTAAACAAGAATTAACGCTATTTCTCCAAGTGGCTAAGACAGAGCAAATTTCAACAGGCACTATATCGTCACACTTCACTTTTTGTTTAGCAGTAGGCACGTTAAATATTCTTTCTGTACAACCACATACTGTCCAAGTAAAGAGAAGTCACCCTGTCCTGCCTTTGCTGAAGCTGGACCTGTGTTGTCTGCCTGGGACAGAGTTTAGTAAAATTACGTAATAATGAAGGTTCAAAGGAACCTCTTGAGAAACCTGCTCCAATTGCCAGCTCAACGCAGGGCCAGTTTAAAAATGCTGGCTGCTCAGCACATTGACCAAAGAATATCTCCAACTACAGAGATGCTCATATGACAGCAACTGTTTCCCCCTTTTTATTTACCTGGTATCTAACTAGCATTTGCCCTGTTGCAGCTTGGTCCCCATGTCTCTTGCCCTACCAGTGTACGCCTCCAAGAAGTCTTCTGGCACATTCTCTGAGCCCTCCATGAGTCCCTAAAAACCACATCCAGATCCCTCCCCTACACCTTTCCCACACTGAACAAGCCCTCTTCTCTTAGCTTCTCCTAAGGCACTCCACCTTCAATAGACACAGTCCAGTGAAGAATCAACATCTTTGCAATGAGGAACCCAAAACGGGTTAAAGCTATGAAACTTCACCATAGCAGTATATAATATACAGTACAGAAACATTAAACACCAGAGACATTATAATGGCGCTGTACAAGTAACAGGGAAAAGCAAAAGTGTTTTCTTTCACCTACACTGACCTGAAAATAGAAATCAATGACAGCAGATGAACTATGAGGTGCTAAAATGCAAGGAGCTAAACGGGAGTGAGGGAGCTTTTTTTGTTATTTTATTAACTTCCCCTTACTGTCTATTTAACAAAAATAATGTAGTTTTCATGTGCACAATTTTGTCCTCAAGGGAAATAAGTAAAACACTGATAGACCACTTAGTGTGTGTTTGACTTCTGTTTTCTTCAATTACACCGCTAAGGTTTGTGTGCTTAAAATACTAAGGGATGGTCAAAACCAGGCATTCCTGAGTTCTCACTCTCAGCACTTAAAAACACTAATGCAGAGGAAAAACTACAAGTGAGCACCTCTCCTTGCTGCCACTGAGCCTCCTTGCTGCCACTGTCCAGGCAACCAGTCGAAACCCCAGGCTGATCAACCCCCCTGAGACAATTAACATTTGCTAATGTCCAGGCTCTCTCCTCTTGAACATGTATGATTAACATAAGGCAAAAATGCTTTTAGTGCTGAAGTCTAGGTTTGGCAACAGACGCTCAACTCCTTCTGAACAGTCTCCTGGGAAACATTTAACAACTCTGATGATTCAAAATGTTTGTTTTCTGCTCTATCTGCTAGAGGCATCTGAGGGGCCCTGTTGTACTTGCTCAGTTGTGGTAATCAAGGTCACGCTTTGTAAGATTCACAGCTTGTCATTTATCTTATTTCCTTACATTATCTCAAACACAAAAGAATGCTTTGAGCCCATCAATTTCTCTTCCGCCAAACAAAAGCTGACACACAGTAGGGAATGGGCGCATTTTATTTCCCACCATTATGTCCACCACTATAAAATTAAAATCTGCATCCAAATATTTTGGAAAAGACGTTTACACTGTGACCAACACATAATAAAATGCAAGGCCTCAAACTTCTCCAGCATCACTGAGGAGCTGACATATTGCTGCTCAACCTTTTCACTAAAAACAGAAGTGAATACGAGTTTCAGTATCAGTTTCTGCAATACTCCTTTCACTCCACTTTCTTTAGGTTCATGGTGATATAAGAAATTAGCATCAGTTTGCTTTATATAACCTTAGTACATTCAGTTAAAATGAGTAAATAAAAATCCACCATGGTCCAACTCAATCTCTTTCCATTCTGTGACTCTCTACTGTCTGATTTTGGACACTTCCAGGAGATGAGGCAGATCTCTGTAATGTGCTCATCAATTGGGGAGGAAGAAGGGCAGGGAAAGAAGAGAAGACAAAGAAAAGGAAGATCAAGCTTTATAATGTTACAGGCTGAACATGCAGGTACACCACTTTTAAGGTTTAATCACTGCCACAAAAGGGTGCAATATATGGTGGATTCTTCCACAACATTTCATGCATCAATATAATTTGCTCCAATGCTGCAGTCTTGATGAGCTAATCTGGGGAAACTAGAGAACAAAGTCTTTTCTACACCAAGCTGGTATATGAATTTATGTTAATTTTCAAAGCCTGCCAAGTTTAATATTAATCCTTTTGTCTTCAATATATCTTTAGATGATGGAAAGCTACTTAAAAATGTTTTTCAAACCTTGATATGTCCACCAAATGTATCATAATTGAAAAACTGACACTCTTTTTCACGATAGCAGGTTTTTTCAGTCTCTCCCCTGATTAAGATGTTCCTCGTGAGAACTCCAACTTCTGCCCTCATGTCCACTCCATCAATTATTTCTCCCACATGGGGAAACTGAGGTTTTTCTGTTTTTAAAACAAAACAAACAAACAAAAAAAAAAGGAATAAGTGTTGTCATTGATTAAACACAAAGCTAATTTGTAAGTAAACTAATTGTACCCCTAAAAAACATGCACCCTGATACCTTAAACTTACTGTTCTACTATCCTTCTTAGGCTAGTGTGGTGCACAAAATGCATTTAATTGACAGATGACAAACATTAACCTAGCAAACATGAAACTCCCCATCCAGACCATGCTCAACTCATTGATAACTGAGCATCTTGCAGGACAGAGTATCAAATATGTTTTTGTGTGTTTAATGCCAAAACAAGTTGTCTTAAATATTTTTCACATTATTAAAATAACTAAACCTAAAACAAACCCCACATTTTATCTGTAGGTGCATCTTAAGTTTAATCTAATAATTTTGAACAGAGTAGATTAAAATGGAAATTTATTTTTTTTTAAGTTTGAGTATAAATACATTAGAAAAGCTTTAATGAAACAAACACAGATGCAGATTTGCTTTAAAAAACAGTAGCTGCCTAATCTGCTCCCCCCCCCCCAAAAAAAAACTATCTATCTGTCTCTAAATATATACACACTGTATTCATCCTCTTCAAAAGCAAATACTATTTTGTTTCCCAGCTAGGTTTGCTTTTCCCCTAAATAGCTATTCTGAGGACAAACTAAAATTAAGAAAAAAAAAAAAGTATTTTTAGAGTATACTTCCAAAGAAGCAATCAGTTTGCTATTTTCCTATACAAACTGCAAAAATGATCTGGAAACTTAAATATATATATATTTCCCTAATTTTTCACTATTCCTCCTCAAAACTTACAGAAGCTGGTAATGACCAGTGTGTGAAGCAGACATACACCAGTATTACTTTTGTTCCTGCTGTTTAAAGTCAATAGAGGTCTGTAACTGGGATTGCACTCCTATAACTTGAAGACCTGCCTGTTGTTTGTTGTTTTCCCTTATGTGTAACTATCATGTTTCATGTTCATATCAAGTAAGGAGGGAGCATCAGGGCATCCTATAAAACAGTACGTTTCTTTCTACTACAAAAGGGGCAATACAAGAAAATTTTAGATGATAAATTCTTTAGCAAGTCAAATTTGCTGTTCCACTGAAAATTAATTCTCTGTGGAGTAAATGTGTAGGATGTTGTTTGTTAAAAACAAAACAACAAAAAACAGTATCCTTTACTGTGGCAAAGGAAATTTGATATTGGGTGTGGGGAAAAAAAAAAATCATGATTGAACAGTTCGTCTCCTTTAGCATCTTTTAAAGATCTATATACAAATCTGATAGCATTTATTTGCAATCAGTAAAAAAAAAAAAAAAAAAAAAGATTTTGTATTTTATGCCATACTGCAAATCCTGTAAATCTGGGTTTGTTTGCTTGTTTTTAGAAGAAATATATATATATATATATAATTAAATTTTTCATGGTGCACTTCATACTGCAGCCTTCAAGTAGCTTGAGCCTTAAAACACTGAGTAAAATAATGCATATAGAATAAGAATCTTATGAACAAAAGCCAGGAAGCATCACGTATGTCCTGGTTTCAGTTGGGACAGAGTTGTTTTTCCTCCTAATGGCTGGTGAGGTACTATGTTTTGGATTGGGATGAGAAGAGTGCTGATAACATGCTGGTGTTTTAATTGCTGCAGAGCAATGCTTACACTAAGCCAAGGACTTTTCAGCTCCTCGCTCTGTCCTGCCAGCGGGCAGGCTGGGGGGGCAGCAAGAGCTGGGAGGGGACAGTCCCAGGACAGCTGACCCAAACTGGCCAAAGGGGTATTCCATACCATCTGACGTCATGCTGAACAATATATAGGGGTGGCTAGCCAGGGTGGGGGGCCGGCTGCTCGGGGTTGGGCTGGGCATCGGTCAGCGGGTGGTGAGCAATTGCATTGTGCATCACTTGTTTGTACATATTACTATTATTATTATTATTATTATTATTATTTTCTCTCTTAAATAAACTGTCTTTATCTCAACCCACAAGCTTCAATTTTCCGTTTCTCTCCCCCATCCCAGAGAGGGAGGGGGGAGGGTGAGCGAACGGCTGTGTGGTGTTTAGCTGCCGGCCGGGTTAAACCACAACAACGTACAATGGCACTAACGCAGTTCTGCAGCTCCACGCACCCTGGCATTCTCTGATGTATAATAAGGAAAAAGCTTAGATAGCTAAGTTCACCTTATCTGGGACTTCACAATGCAGGAAAACATATCGTAGCCAAACCAGTGAATGCTGTGGGATCCAAACAATACTGCAAAGCCAACGTACAAATTTGGCTTTCCCAGAAGACATAGGGGAACAGGAAAGTTTGAGGGCATACAAAGAAAACTTCTGAGAAACAAGAAAGAGGAGATAAGAGCTGTTTGAAGAAGAGGAAGTCGCACAGTCCAGAGGTGAATGGGACAAAACCAGATCTTGAAGGGCACCAGTCGGCTGCTACAAAAGGCAAGAGCTGAGCTGCAAACCAATCCTACAGCCCACCAGAAAACAAGAAGAGAAAAACTCAAGACTGAGGGACTGTCAGAGAAGGAGGGCATTGGCGCAGAGGGGGTACAGAGCAGCAGAAGAAAAACACAGATGTCTGCAGAGTGAAGGAGGCAATCCCATGGGAGGCTCTCATGAAGTCAAACAGAGTGAGTCAGATAATAAAATACGAAGCAGTCAACAACATGCATGACCATTCTGAGCACATCACACCCAAAGGAAAAACAGATTGCAACTAGTTAGGGACATCCTGTGTAAGCAGATGCTTGGAAGTGCCATTTGTTTCATAACCGTTTTACTGGTGGAGGGAGAACTGAGGAAAAAAAAGATTGAAAAGGAAAAAGAAGAAAATGGCAATCTTTGAATAATAGAAAATAAATAATAAAACTTCAGAAGATGGGAAGGGCAGTGAAGACAACAGCAATGGTAACAACTACAGCAGCCATTCTGCCTCACAGAGAGAGAACTAGTGAAAGAAACAGAAGTTGAGAAAAGAACAAGCATAAGCCAATCCTGGAAGAAAACTATAGCATTCAATGAACCTGGGAAGAAAGGTGAAAAAAACTTAGTATAGGGTAAGCTTTAGAAGTCAGAGGCGGATCTGACATTAGACAGAGCAATTTTACAGTAAAGCCAAGTATACACTCCTGTATGCAGCAAACAAGCAACACTGAGAGATAACAGGGTGCTGTTTACTGCTCTCACTGAAAGGTCTCATCTAGGACGTGCTACTATTAACAGCTATTTCAAACAGGATTCTTCAGATGGTGACCATTTTCATACCTTTGACTTTGACCTGATGCTTGGTACACTCTGGGCAAGGAAGGAGGGTGAACTCCTCTGTCTGATACATTGAATAGTCTGTGCTTGCAACCACAATCCGGTCTCCAGGCTCCCAGCTACTAACATCATCCAGAAGATTCAGTATCACTCCATCTATGGGTTCTACCTGGAAGCCGGAAATTGGGACACCTAGTATTTAAAAAAAATGTAAAAATAAAATAAATATTATAAAGATTATATTCACCTTCATATGAAAATATCTTCAAAAGGACAGTAAGAAGTGCATGAGATTTCACAAACTTCTATGCCTTCTAAGTGCAATTCTGTTCTGAATCACGTCAGTGAGATGTGCTATTACAGCCTGCTTGTTTGATGGATCTCAAATAAAACAAAGGGTAGAGATGGAAATAACAGTGACAGTAATAACCTATGAAATTAAAAGAAAAAACACTAATATATCAAATATATCAAATAGCTAAAATTTGTAGGTCCAGCTAGTTCTACTTCTCCCAAGTGATATTTTTCTGCTGTTTAAAACTCAATACATATAATCAAAGACTCAGCAACAGAAATATTTTCTTTCTAAGCACAGCAAATAAAACAGTTCAGCAGGCTAAATTACACAAGCATTTCATTGCCTTTAAATTCAGCAACTCTCACCATATTTAACATCCTCCCATTTTATTGAATGTTTTATTTAATGAGTAGGAAGAATGGAATCAGTGTCTGGTTTACTCATTGACTCCAAGCCTACAGTATGAGCAAGTCAAAGGTTCATTTTTGTGGAGATTTTTTTTTTTTTTAATTTGAGTCAAGAGAGTTTCATAGGGCCATAATGAACAGTAAAGGATAACATCAAACAGCTCAATTACTTAACAAATCAGTATCTGCCTACCTAAAAAAGTCTTCTGAGACAAACATGATATTGCTAGTAATTCTAGAATCACAAAAAGACTGCCCCCATAAAAGCAGAACTTTTGATATAGATCTCTCAAATACAAAAAAATAGATACAGGATAAAAGCATGAGTTGTAGATCTTCCTGGGTTTTTACATCAGAATGAACTTTGCAGGGAAAAAAAAAAGTCACCTAATTGATGGGAGAACCAAAGTTCAGCATCAAATAGCAACTTAAGACAGGATTTTATTTAAATACTGGAATAAAAGATTTCTCTTGGCTCCTACTCAGTTACCTTTTTAGCCTCACAACCAATGTTGCAGTAAGCTTAGATTAAAAATATACATAACTGAAGGAAGAAAAGATGACTGAACAACAACAACAAAAAATCTATTTCAGCATATTGGTAAAGACACTTGTGTTGTTCGCATACTGTATATATTTAGATCAAAATTGTGACTGAGGAAATAGGTTGGACTGGAAAAGAACTGCATCCTTGTACTTCATCCAGTAGTCTGGCCAAATGAATAGCAAAAAACAAAACTTACAGCAACATTCAGAGATTTACACTGCAACAAACAGTTCTAATTTAAAAAAAAAAAAAAAGTATACACAGTATCTACTTTTTCGCTGCCCACAGGGTTTCACAAAATGCTTTCCTACCATCGTTCCATTCACTGTAAGCTCTCACAACAAACTTCTGACCATCTACCGTGAAAAATTCTTTCTGAGCAAGAGCTTTCCCACCGGTGCTGTGATTTTCATAGTCTCGCACTGATTCATTACAGGAAGAATTCCCACCGCCTATCACACCAACAAAAGCCCAGGCTTGCCTGCAAAAAATAAAATTATGTGTTTAAATATAATTGCCCTTAAATTCTTCACAAACAGGCACAGGATAAGAAAAGGAGCATAAAGGTTACCATTTTGCCTAATCTCCCAGTTTCATTTTAGAATGTAATTTCAAAATACAGAAGAAAATAAGCATATATCACTGGAAGGGTGCATAGTTCAAAATGACTGGATGTCCTACAAATGAATCGGACAGCTCTTAATTGAGAAGATATTCTGATACATTTTTGATGCAATATCTACCAACATATGCTTTTTTTTTTTTTTTTAATTTAAAAAGAAAACCCCTAGCAATGGGTGCCAAAAATGATGCAGTATTCAGCTCACAAGAATGCTTACAGGAGCACAGGAAGACAACGAGCCGGTGCTGACGCTTGTGCCATGGCATGCTCCCAGCATGGGGACGCGGTCAGCACACAGCGTCTGTGCAGAGAAGGCGAGGAGCCCCAGGAGACAGAGATTGCATCAGGATGGATGGATGCTGCCAGCAGCGGCTGCTGATGATCAGTGCTCCTGACAGGCAATACTTCTTGAGTCTTTCAAGACACTCAGACACAAAAAATAGAAGTACTGGATACTACTGCACAACCTTCACATGAGGAATCACTGGTGCTTCCGAAGGCCAAGTACAAGAGCTTTGGCCTCTTCCCCCTGACTAGTCCTTCCCTCAGCTGGACACTTATCTTGGCTGAGTGTCTGTAGGGAGCAGGAAACTGTCCTGGACGTATTTCCACTTCCTATAGCTCTGCTCAATGAATCCAAGTTTTTGGAAATGAAAAACAAACCACACACCACAGAAAGCTGCCACCAAGTTCAAAAAAAACAAAAATATTTGTTGTCCTTTACTGCTCTGTAATGCTGTAATTATGTGCTGAGGAAGTAATAATCTATTAAAAGGCTGAACAAAATTGCATCATTAAGGTTGAATCATTCACCCCAAATGAAAACAGTAACAGCTAGCTGGACTGCAGTCCAGTGCTAGTGATTGATTCAAAGACAGGTATTAAAACCACCTTCAATCCAGTTGCTTTTGTTTCAGTCTCTTCTTAATGATTCTGTTTAAAAGGGCAAATTAAACTGTTCAATGTTAATCTGCTCACAGCAATAGTATATACTCGGTCAGCTTTTCAGGAGCACCAACAAACAAGCTAAATTTTTCACACATCAACATTTAAGCTAAATATCAAGGTATTTTAAAGCATATTAATCTGCATGTGGAGACAGAAGCAGACAAGGATGCAATGGACTGTTCACATCCATACCGAAATCCCTTCCACCAGTTTTAACAAACCAACCCTGCTTTTAACCTCAGTGAGCACTCAGAAGTGAACTTCTCACCCGTCTTCCACAGCAGATGGGACAGGACAAGTTTATGTGCTTACAGAGTCTCTTATCGACCAGTGAAAATAGACAGGAACTAGTTCAACACGGAAGGAAGAAAAGGTGCTTCCTACACCCGGCTGTGGGTTAAAGAATGTCCTCACTTCGGGCCTTCTGGTGTGGAGGCCACCAGTAGTAATGAACACAAGAAACCATCAGCTCCTCGTCAGATGGAGGCTGGCTGCCCAGGGCCCTCACCAACAGCCACGTAGCCTTCACCTCACAAGACAACAGTAGTTACTACAGGATGTATAGGTCTCAGCACCTCTGATGAAACTGCTTCAGGGACAGACTCACAAGAACTCTCCAGAGGACCCCATTACTAGACGCTTACACAGGGGCTGCCACAAACATGCCCCTGGAGGGAAGCAAGGTCAGAACATGCCATCCTGACTCACGCCCCAGCCCAGCTCTGCCAAAGCAGAGGGTGGGGAGCAACTGGAGCCCAGATGTCAGGGAATAGCGAGGATAAGAACAGAACAGAAAAAACTAAGCAACTCATTTCCAGGAAAACACCAAAAAAAAGTAAAAAATAAAACCAGGTTATATGAAACCATTTTAACAGTACGTGAAGAACTGACAGACTGTTAGTGCATTTGGTCCCTTCCACACTTACTGTTAACCCTGCACAACACAAAGGTAGGGTCAGAACATGCAGGAGGTCATTTGCAACAACTAAATGAACAGTGCAGAAGTTTAACCCCTCTGATTTACAGTAACATTTACTGTATCTCTTCTACTGACTGACCGTTTCATCCCCAGGCAAATAAAAAGAACATTCAAAAGATACAAACACACCTGACAAGTATGCTTCAGTAATAAAATATTTTTACAAATCAGTTCCCCTGCAGCATCAGCAAAAGCGTTATGTACTTTCATTTCACCAGTCTGCGGGGATGACTAAGATGCTGTTTGAAATAGATCATTAGCACCCCTTCTCTGTATTCATTTTCTAGTTTGGCATTCCTTTCTCCCCCGAACAGAAAACAATTTCTGTGTTGTTATAACTGTGTTCTTGAATGGGTTAAAAAAAATCCTTTGCTGTGCCCACTTTTAGTTTCTGTAAAGAACAGTAAAAGTGTAATTATGAATAAGTAATGTAACTTATCACACAGATACCTGTAACTAGACGTCTCTACACTATTGAAACACCACATACTGAATTGTACTACAGCTGTACTACCTAAAATCTACAAAGAATTGTTGGTATTGTAAGAGCAGACATTGTCTAAGTTTAACAAAACCACCCAAAGAAAGCAAAATCTATATCTCATATTTACTCAACACAAAAGGGAAAATGAATTATTTACCTGTAACTCAATCCTCTGACAAACTTACTTCCCAGAAGATTTTGAATAGTTACTCTAGTTTCCTCCAGTAGGTTTTTAGCAGCTGAATCTCCTACAGCAATAGCAATAATGCGACCAGGACTTCTATTTTTCAGTAAGTTCTGGAGCTTCAAGCTTTCTTCTGAAAAATCATGAGTATCAAATTTCAACACTTCCAAAACACTCGCTGTATCCTGATCAATCACTCTCACATTTAGTCCTCGGGAAAAATTCTTTTTAAATGAATAATGACCACAGGCCAGCCCTGAGAAATTCACAGACTTTGACAGAAGAGTCCATGATAACTTCTGGTGCCCATGCAATTCCAATGTTCCTTCAGGACCCACACCAATAAATTTTTTGCCAAATTCTGGCACATCAGCATCTTCGTTTGACTTCCCATACAAAATAATAGTTGCTTTGGATTTATAGCGGCATTTCTCTGCTCCAACATGAAGCATTCCACCATCCTTTATCAGGATAAAACGAGTTCTCAAAGTAATATTTTTAGAACCTTCCTTATCATCACCAAAAACAAGTAACCCTAAAAGGAAAAAAAAAATCTGTAAGTCAAAGCAATATTAAGATAGACTCGAAGAATCAAGATCACAGTAAGAGCAACAGAAAGATTAAGAAAGATTTGTTTTCCACACCCAGAAAACAAACTATAAAGTTTTTTAATAAGGTTAAGATTATTTAGGAAAGTAACTTCTACTGGTTTTGAATCATCTTTCCAAGAATCTGGTCAGCTTATCCCTATTTGATTTTTACCATCTTGGTTGAATTGCTAACATACTGTGCTCACCACCAGAAGACAATCAGATCCCATACCTAGAAAGCTACTAGACAAGCCTTTTTTTTTTTTTTTTTTTTTTTTTTTTTTAAATCTTTTTAACATTTGGTATTTCTGGCCTCGCAGCAGGCCGAAAAGTAAAAGCAAAGGAACTGGTCAATACCAAAATTCCAACGTGATTTTCCACTAATCACAAAAATAAAAGCCATGCATAAAGACAGGCTGACAGAGTTGGGATTGTTCAACCTGGGGAAGAAAAGACTCTGGGGAGACCTTACAATACCTAAAGGGGGCCTACAGGAAAGCTGGGGAGCATCCTTCTGTGTCAGTGGGTGTAGTGAGAGGACAAGGGGGAATGGCTTTGAACTAAAAAGGGAGATTTAGGTTTAGATAGAAGGAAGAAGCTCTTTATTTTGAGGGTGGTGAGGCACTGGCACAAGTTGCCAGAGAAGCTGTGGTTGCCCCATCCATGGAGCTGTTAAAGGCCAGGGTGGATGGGGCTTTGGGCAAAAAAATACAGCAGAAGTTGTCCCTGCCCGTTGAAGGAGGGTTGGAATTAGATGATCCTTGAGGTCCCTTCCAACTCAAACCATTCTATGCTTCTATGAATTGAAGCATGTTCTTCATCTTTCCATTTCATACCTCCATCCTGTATGACTATAGAGTGTACTGTAGCATCTGAGTTCAGACGAAACAAATCCCCCTTTTGGATAATAACTCTCTTTTCAGGATCTTTTCCGGGGCTCCAGTTTGTAAGACGAGGATTCTGATCAGGACAATTTTCTGCAATATACAATGAAATATATTATTTATTTATTTTTAAATAAGCATCACCAACGGGACCAAAGCAATCCAGGCAGTATGAAGATGAATACTAAATAAGGCAGAGTCAGTCACCCACAAAGGATTCCCACCTCCTTCTGTGTTCACAGTACTATAGCTACTAGTTCTAATGTTTAAATTCATACAGCCAAAAAGACACCTGAATCAGGGCTAAGTTTCCAAGGACAGAAAGTCATTACGTACCAAAATTAAACCACTGAAGACCACAAGTATACTGAACTATCAATACATATACTGTACTTTCAAGCCCACCAGTAGGCATCTAGTTTTTGTTATTATTTATTTGAGAGGGTTTTTTTTTTTTTTTTTTTGAGATTTTATACATCATCTACAGTAGATGAGGAGAGGTCAGTGGCAAGGACTCCAGTTCACAGAAGTTTCCCTGAGCCCAGGATATCCTAGGCCAGCTACATGAAATACTAACATGGTGGCAAGGTATCTAAATATCTCACCTCCCTCAAGGTCACAGGAAACTGTGAGAACAGCTAATCCATCTCCTCTTGCTTTTGAGCATCCCAATCACTTTCTTCCAGTATAGGTTTGCAGATATGGGAGAAAGGGGGACAGGACGACCTTAATATATTTAGTATCATACTTCACTGGTTAGAGCAGTGTCCTAGGAAGCAAAGCATTTGGATCCAAACTCGTGGTTTGTGCTCCTAAGATACCTTAAACACCAGTCTCTGAACCACACTATAGAAGTCATACACACGATATTCCTCAAAACTCCATTGAAGATTTGGCACTACCCTGGCAGTAATGCCATATTATAAGGCCAGAGAAGGAGAAGCAGCAGACAGAAGTGACAGGGTTGTGTGATTTCAGATGAACTTACAGCAATGTGGTACTTGCAACATACCCATTTTTAGAATATTAAGCAGGAGCACAGAGGTACTATGAAAACAGAAACTGGAAGTATGTCTTGAACTTTTGTTTTTCTCATAAAAAACGCAGACTACAAACATTTTTATTGAGAAAAAAATGCAACCTAAAAGATGTCAAAATAAACACAGTAGAAGCCCAATTGAGATTAACAGTCATAACTACCTTTTCATATCTTGTCTTCTGGAAAAAAACACCCTATGCATCTGAAATGCTGAGGGCAAAAAGCTACTTGCAATAGCTCATTTTTCCGTAAGACAAAGAAAGAGAAGCCTAGCCACTGATTTAACACAAGCCATCCTTAGTTCTGCTGACAGAATTGTTTTCCTTCACTGTTATTCTCCACATTTCAAATCCTTTCCAACCCAGGAAACCCACAGAAACCAAGATTTGCCTGCCAGTGGGAAAAAATTAGTAGAACTGCATGAAGCCAAAAAGCATCTAAGTAGCAATATAAAAATAAAAACGAAAGAAAATTTTGGGGGGGGATCCTAAGACAGCATTTAAAAAAATGAAATTCAACACATGAGAGGAAGCCAAAAAGCAAGAAATACTGCTATCTGCAAGACTGCTGAGCATTCACTGACAAAATGCAATTCTATTGCCTGACTCATGCACAGTCACTGAGCCCCTTTGCCCAGACACTACACACACAGTCGCTGTGAAGAAACACACATTTCCTGGCTGGTAGCAAAGGGCAGCATGAGGAAACCACGAGTCAGCAACCTGGTAATTTCTACTTAGGGTGATTCATGGAGGAAAAAGGTCTAATAACTGCACAAGTTTTTTTCTGTTGAGTTTTAAAGAATAGGTACAGCACAACAACTACAAAACCAAACCAAACAAAACACAACAACAACCCCACTGAATCTACTGTGCATTATGTTTGAGCAAGGAAGCCATTGGAATCAGCAATAGGCACTCCTGTAACATGATCATGCTTCTGAAGCATGGTGGATCAACTTTTGGCAGGCAAATCAGATGTGCTCAGCAAAAGTATTTTGAAATTCTTCCTTAGTAATTGCAGCAGGGTGCAGGGAAACATCAAATATTTAGTACTTCACCATATGCTACCTTCAAAATTACTGATTGGATTTCACAGACCACAGTCATTGCCTCGACAGTTAAGGTTAAATGGAAACAGAAGCATAAAACAGAAAATGTTAGGTAGTTATAGCCCTGCCAAATTTAACCACTCATGCTGAAATTTTTTCAAGTCAGGCCATCAGTGCATTTTGGTAAAAATGGGTCAGCTGTCCATAAGGCTTAGTTGCTTCTAGTAAGGTGATGGTGGTGGCGATATTTATGCATGTGGTGGAAAAAAAAAAATAAAAGAAAAAGAAAACACATACAACACCCTGCCTAAAAAATAAAATTCTAGAACCTTCCATGTGTTGGAGAAAGGACATGAAATTTGGCAGGAGAAAAGGCAGGAAACAGTTCTCAAAATGTAGTTAAATAGTTGCTTTCTACCTGCTTAGCCACACGACGTCTGGAGTTTTTAAGGCCTCTGGGAAAAAAAATATCAGTGTTATATTATGCTCAGCAGAAGTTTATCACAGTTTGGCAGCTAAATTTTCTGAGAATCCTGTTTACCCTGGGCAAGCTCCAGCAGAGAACTGCAAAGGCCAAAGAGAACTTTTCCCTGACAACCTCCCCTGCTTGTCTTCCTGACCCTGTTGCAAAAGCCTCTGGAAATAGGGAAAGAAATTGCATTTCCAGCACTCTACATGATCTCCAGTGCTAAGTACTCCTTAGAAAAAAAGATGATGACAGGAAGATGAAAGCAAGGAGGAAAAAAGAAACCAGCTGACGGGCAGGAACAGAAATGCAGACAAGTATCATTTTCCCTGTGGGGAAGGTATGCCAGAGGTTTAGGATTTACACACAATTACTACTAAGTCTCACATTCCCTTCACTGCCTTTTAAACAGCCATTAAAGACACTGACAATATGGATTTCCAATTAGCTCTCAGCAAGAGCACACCTAGCTGGAACTGCAGTGGCTGGCTTTAGTACCGCTTGTGTGAGGATGGAGCTGAGGGTATTAACATTTCAACCTGTCAAGAATCCTTGGGGAGCTGCTGCAGCAACACTGCCACCAAATTAAAATTTCAGTCAGTCAGATTTTCCTTTGTGCCCTCATGGAGTTTCTCTTGTGTGAGGGCTTCCAATAGATTTTACGTGTGCATGGTTTTTCTTTTAAAAGGTAATGGAGGGAAACTTCTGAAAGACACAGTTCAACAGCCAATATTGAAAGCTGGATGGACATCCATAGGAAGCAATGGGATATTGAAGGAAAGCGGTTACATCCTTTGATTATTCCTTAACTTCTATGTAAGTCACTACAGCAGACAAAGATAAAAAGGTCTACTGCAGCATCCTCAGTATCTTTGGTGATCCATAAACTAACTACATGTTGACCACATATGCATCGTAAGAAAATCTACAAAATTCAGTGCCTCAGGAATGAACTACTGCAGAGAAAAAAATAATAGTACTTATTAAAATCTTGATACTCCAAAATCATTTTCATTTTAAAAGTGGTAAATCAATCTCCTTTACATTACCAGCTTTTAAAGCATGAGAAGACTATTATTTTACATAGTCCACGCAGTACAGCCTCACCTCCACTATAAAACAACCATCAAAACCTACAGCTTTTAATTAAATGTTTTAAAGTCTTGGTATCAAAGTGGAATGGATTTCCTTGTTTGTTTTAGGGTGTGTTTTTACTATTATTGTTGTTGTTGCCGTTGTTTTTCCCCTCAAGTACTTCTTAGAATCAATGTGCTAGATCACCCTTTGGCTTTGTCTTCAACTTGTCTGTAACTAGAGTCCTTAGTGCATGTCTATATGCCCATATTACCAGTGATTTAGTTTACAATATAGCAGTCATCTTCCATTTACTGTTTCTTCAGTGTTTGTTTTATGTTGTTTTCCTTCATAATTATTACGAAAACTTCACCCAAGAGATCTCTGCAACTCACCATGAACTGTGCCCCAGTTAAGATGAATGCATCCATTTTATACTGTTACCTTCAGTTGATAATTTAATTTATTCAGCATGTGCTGCATTCACTCTAGAAACAGAAACTTCTGAATTATTGCTCCAAAAGCCACCACAGAGTCTAAGCTTGTTGTGTCACAATAGGCACCAGTTTCAATTCCAAAAATCATTTCAAAAACTTTTAGAAACCCAATTTCTTCCTTAGGTAAACAAAACAGAACCCATGCTCCATAAGATACTACAAACCTTTACCAACTGGGTGTCATAGTAAGTGTTTGGCCAGAGGGCTCTCTATTTAATGACTAGCAATTAATCACTCCACCTCTTTTTGATTTATAGGCAGTCACATTTTAGAGGTATTCCAAGTTCCATTAAAGTTACCGAGTTTTCTAAGACAAATTTAAAAAAACAGGGCTAAGTGGTTAAAGAACTCCCTGCTCAATTTGTTTACAAACAAAGCAAATAAATTGCTGGTATAAATTCCTAGACTTTTAAATGTTTTACCTGAATGCTCTTTACTACCTTCCCTAGTTACTGCTTACACAGACTGCATTTCATTTTGCCTATGCTTTGTGAATAGACAACTTCTATGTACACGTGATAATTACATGTGTAATACAGATACAATATTCTCACTTCTTTCCCCCTCACCTGTTGTCTTTATTTACTTTTTTCTTCATGTAAATAAATAGTACACAGTAAAAACACAGAAAGTGACACTGATAACAGCAAAAGGAACCAAACCTCTAAACACAGCTTCCTTCCACATTAAAATTACAGTAAGCGTCCTATTTTTGCACTGAACTTTTAACACTACTTCCGATGCAGAATGATTGCATTATGTTCACAGGGACCTTAACGTCTAGTACAATTTTGCTCATGTAAGAACTTACCATCTGGAGCGTACTTTGAAGCTATTCCCAAAAAAATTCCCAGTGCAAGAAAAAGTGACAAGCTAGAAACGGCAAAGCAAATGAGAGTATTTTTATGTCTGTTGGCTTCTGCCTGACGGCGGTTCTGTCCAGATGGTAAGGATGCAAATGTTGCCCGGGCTTCTTGTCTTGCAGAGGTAAATTCGGCTGAAGCGTGGCTCTGTGAAGGTGGTGGGGGTCGAAGCGGGGCAATTCTCCCTGGGACATACCCAGCAGACCTGTGACTGCTCCCATTCTGAGGCCGAAGGAAAGCAGGGGAACTCCCCCTGACATCAGTGTCTTGCATGTTACAAAGTCACTGTAAAAGGCACACACAGACACAGAGAAAAATAAAAATAAGAGACAGGCTTTCACAATGCAGAGTACAGTACATTAAAGAAAACAGCAACAACAACAGCAACAAGCAGCAATTCATGCCTCCTCCTTAATGTAGCTATTGCTATAGTATCAGTCACACTGTGGATACTAGTCATTTGCCACAGTGTAACAGTTTGCAACAACAGCAAATACCTCCAACACAAACTGGAAAGAATCTGGTATGGGAACACTACAGCACAAACCACTTCTGTTAGGTATTTTCACAGAGGGTTTTCACAGTTGACTTGTATTGTGTGATTAAGGAATAAGTTGAACAATGAGAAAGCTAGCAACCCCTTCTTCCCCACAGTTACGCAAAGAATGCCTAAATGTATTTCTTCTACATGCAGAAACCCAACAAACTCCTCATTGTTTTCCTTTGTGGAAAAGAAGCTGAAGGAGACATGCCTTCATTCCACACTGGAAGCAGCAAGAAGCATTTAAACTGAAAACATAAAAGCAATTTTATTTATAATCTAGCTGATGCAACTTAGTAAACTTTTTTTTTTTTTTTTTTTTTTTTTTTTAATCTGAAGAATGTGGATCCTGCAAACTCTTAACCCACTCACAGCAGGTTTCGGTTGCTAATAAAGGTACATCAGGAACGATCATGTAAGGAAAGTCTTGTTCCACAAACCTCAGGGTTTGTCTCATTGCTGAGATGTTTGGGTTTGGACACAAATCCTGGAAACAACACGGCTGCTCCAGATTCCTGCACCTACCACCAAGAACTGAGCACTACTTTTATTTCAGTTACTCATGTTATTCCTATCTTTTCCTAAAGCAGCCAGAGAGAAAAGCCACTAAAAATATTTCTCCCTGACCCACTCTAGCCAACGGTTCTAAACCACTACACTTTTCTGTGCCTTAATAGATCCCAAACTGCTTTCTTAAGCTTTCTGGTTAACTGTGCTGTATGATAAGGAACATTCACAAAGCTTGCATTATTTTATTATTATTACTATTAACATTTCTAAGGGATAAGGGATTTTTTGAGAAGGCTGCTCAAGTTTCAGTTAACTGAAACCTAACCTTCTAAACCAAATCCTGAAGGGGATTTAAGTATAAACCACATGTATTAAATCACAAAATGAATTATGAAAATAAAAACTACCAATAACAAAAACAAAAACTATCAAATGCATAAAGATCCTTTCTCTTCCATTAACAAAGGGAAGTCTAAGATATGTTCTGAAGTGCCAGGCACGCTGGTGGAGAAGAAATACGACAACTGTAATCTTGTTCTGAGACATAGCAAAGGAGTCTTTCGTCTGACATGCTGCAAAATCTGATACTTCACTGTTTCAAGGCAAGAGAGTTGGTATTACTGAGCAGACTGGATTACCCTTCCATGGGAGACAATGCACCTCCAGATGTATGCAAAACGACAATAAAGGCACTGAAATATTAAGTGGAGTAGCCATCCCAGAGTGCAAAACTTAATGCCAAATCCTCCAGCAGCGTTTCTTGCACCTGTTTGCTACAGTAAATTGATTTTCACCATTCTCTTCGAGAAACTGTTTCCCATACCTAACCCTCTGCTCTCAAAATTCATTGCCCACTGCTTTATGACCATCATGAAACAGCCTTTCTTCACCACATGCTTTTAAACTTGACATCTTTCAACAGTAAAATCTCAATCATTTCTGTGTCTTACAAGTAGTGCTAAAAGCTTACTACAGAACAAGATTTTCAACTAATCCAAAGGCAGTATTTATGTCTAACCAAAACAAATACCTAACTATCTTTCTGTTAAAAATAAAGAAGATTCTGATCCAGAGATGAGATTTTTTTTTTTTTTTTCATGGTTTAGATCCTAAACTCCATAAACTTGGCTAAAGTTTTCAGAAATGGTGTTTATTTACCTCATTGACAAACTGGCTATATAGTGTTCATTATAATGTCTAACATATAGAGTTAACAGGTCTTTTAACTACTCAGTTATGCTGACTAAATCCAGAATGCTTATGCAAAGCTTTACTTCTACAACATAATTTTACCACAATTCTGTCTAGTAAGGCCTATTTAGACTGCTACCATTCATTCATTATAAAAAAAGAGTCACTCATTGCAACACACTGAAAACATTTGTGTTATATTTCAAACATATTTTGTCTTATATGTTGCAAAGCATTCAGCCCTATTTGCAACCCCCATTTTCCAAACTGTAAAAATTTTCTAACTGCCCCATTCAAGTGGTAACACTGGTCACCCCCAAGGATGGGTGGAAAATAGACTGTAGAGGCATATTTTTCTCCATTACAAAATAAAAATAACAAAAACAGCCATAATGAGATCCTTACCATGATCAAAAGTTTTACCATATAATTTTCCATTACAAGAGGAGTAACCATTTCAACACTTCCTTCCCTCTTCCTGTGTCATTTGAAGTTCCCTAGCTGGATTTTATCCTGCAGAGCAACTACTGACTTTTCTTTAAAATTAAGACACACTGATAATCTGATTCAAATTCTTGACTTATTTCCACTGTGGAAGTTTTCAGATAGCATCAAACAAATGCAAGTGAAGTAGGTAGCTATATGTCAGTAGTAGTCAGTAGTGCCCTAGAGAGTGAGGCCATTTGGTTGTACAGATGCAGTTTAACTAAAATGCAGGGGCTGGGGGAAAAAAAAAAAAAAAAAAAAAAAAGTTTTAACTATTTAAAAACACATTTTCTTTCAAGTTCCCAATCACCTGAGTTTTCTACATAGCACTTTTTCCTTCTCCACCTACAACTAAGGTTTTCCATTTCCCTTTGGCCTGTGCCTATGTTATGCTCCTTTACAAAAAAATGGTTTGAATCAAAGGAGCCCCCATGTAATCAAAGCTATCAGAGCAGACTGGGCTGTCTACAGGATCTCCTAGTCCTACACAAAAATGAGTCCTCACATGGAGCTCCATGACTTAGGTATCTCCCCTCAGTAGCCCTGAACAAGAAAAACACTACTTTTACAATCCTACATGGTGAGTTGTGTCACTGCCACGATACAGAATTTTGTTTTGCAGCTTGCTGCAGTGATTTCATTAAAAGTTAAGTTTTTACACAATACACAGCTAGTTGTAGAGAATTCCATCTGCACAAACCTGTTACCCATTTTTCACCACAGCTTTTACTCGGGGACATGTAAGTACGTGCTTCCAGCTAACTAATACCAGTGAAACTTCAAATATGCTGATTCAGCTAGAAGCCGCTGTCAGCCCACCATATTCTTGTTACCATCTCTGTGCTGGGAAGCTAGATGCATTTACATGCCATCCTTCTACAGGAGCAGCACTACTCCACACAACCCAGGCTACTGCTCATGCACCCCTTAACACCACATCAGCAAGCAGGTAAGTACTTCTTGTATTCATCAGGCCAGACAATCTATCTTAAACCACTCTAAAAGAATACAAAACAAAACCAGTTTATTGCTCAACAGAAGCAGCAATTACCTGCAAGCTTGTTTCTGTCAACAGAGCACCTGAGTTGTGCTGATAGCAAACCCCGGAAGTGCCACCAAGCAGGTTGCAACATCTCTGGTCTCCTCACGTTTTCCTTTACCCCTTTCAACTTGTGCCACTACTATACACCTAAATGAACCTACATTGTCCCATATGGGCGAAAAATAGAAGTGTATTCACTGCACAAAGCACGGGATAACATTGGACTTTCCTGAAGCCAGAAGAGGGTGGGATGCTTATCTGTTATTCAGGAGGGGGCTGGTTTCCTGAACAGGAACTGGATTATTCTACACCTTTCACAAGGCAGTTCAGAACATCAACTGAAATCACCCGAAAAGTGAGAAATACACCCAGACATTTCACACATCTGCTGTGAAATGCATAGTATAGCAACACACATCAGATGTGCTGTAAGACTTCTTCACCACTGCATCTTCTCAAAACGTTGTAAGCAAGTTGCTTACTTCTACATAGTGGAAAGAAATTAATGCTTCCTCTCAAGTATATTTTAGGGATGCATAGTTCACAGGTCTTAAGTACTCTTAAATAGAAAAGAAGCTAGAAGAAACCCCAAACTTTTGTTGTTCTTGGCTATCAAACACTAGCAGTTGCATGCTGACCTATTAACACAGCACTTAATCTCAGAAAAAGACCAGGAAAGGGTGGGAGAAAACCACACACATCAGGAATAGTATTTCCCTTTGTAACACAGTGCCACGTTGGTTACCGCTGCTTTCTTGGCAAAGGGACTTGTCTGGTGTGAGGTGCTCAAGAGGGGCAAGAAGTCTGTATTAAAGTTCCTGAGTAGCTATAATTCCTGAACAGAATGCGGTATAAACTTCTGAAGTACAAAGAGCACGACCTTTACAAGCCTCCAAGTTGCCATTAATTGCTAGGGATACCAATTTCAGGAAAATGTTTCAAATGCCTCAGAAGTCCCGAGTTCAACAAATCTTGAGCTTTCCCTGGAGAAAAAAAGATGCATCCGCATGCTTTGCCCTGTTGTTCCACATTTTATTCCACTGCCTTGTTTTGAAATTACGCCTATTCATTGCTATAACAGGCAGCATGTTTATTGGAAACTACTTTTCCACCATGAAGTGCAAAAGCTGGAACGAATATTTGCACAGTAAAACTAACGGAGTTAGGCAGCTGTGGGAAATTACGATGTTTGCAAAATCCCAACTGAATAAACTGCAAAGGCAGTAGATGACTTCTATCACGTATACTACCTGCTGCACACCACCATTGAGTCTTCTCCTTTGCCCAGCAGTTTCAGAAGAAAAACAGAGAAATAACAGCAATGGCCAGTGAGAAACAAATACAAATATATTACAAGATAGTAATTGTAAAACTTTGTTGAAAATGAATTACGTTGACCCAGCTTTTCTGAATTCACTGTGTAGTGACTTAATTGTACTTTTGTTGTTGTTGTTTTTGTTGTTGTTTTGTTTTTTGACACAGAAAATGCACAAGATCAGATTGGTGCACAAGCACTAATCAAGCTGAGGAACACATTTTCAAAAATAAAAGTCTTTCCAAAGCACCATGGATCAAGACACAGAAGCACAAGCATGAATAATACCTGTAGTGTAAGACAAGGTCCACACATACAAGCCATCTTTACTACTTGCTCAGGTAAAATCCTTTGAGCATACAAGTCCTTCTCTGGTTCAGTTGCAGAAGTAAATTTCAAAGTGGTATACAAGTAGGATACAGTTATATATGTTTCTGGTGATATGCAAAACAACTCCCTATCCATGGATTAGAAATGATGTTGGGGCAGGGGAGGGGAATAGCAGAGAAGCTTGGTTTCCAAGGGAAGGAGACAGGTAATGTGTAGTCTGTGGAATATGCGTTTGACTGTGGGAATTAATATGAAATTATAGCATGTCAGCTGAATCCACTCTCATGTTTATGACTTACAACATAGAGGAGAGCCATGAATTTAGTTCCTGGTTTCTTCTGAAGGTGTTTGGTAGACCACTCTTAAGGTTGAGGGCTGAAAAATCAGAGGTGAAGTGTCTTTTTTTTTCCTCTACAAGAAGCGTTTCCTCTCTCCAATGATAATTGGGCACACCTTTTGTCTCTTAACAGTTTTTGTGAATGAGCTCTGCAATAGTCACTTGGTTTCACTCACTTAATTGCCAGGAGAGCACTTGACACAGAAGATGAAATACCTAACTTTTCAGAAAGCCGATGTACAAAGTTCAGGGATCCCCATGGTTTTGAGACTGCAGGGATACATCTGACTTCTCTGATTCCTGGACACCAAACACTCTCCTGTAAGCATTCACCTGTTCCTAGCAGATGCCAAGACACAGCTATTTTTGGTTTGCTATAATACATTTGTAACATCTTTAGATCTTTCCCTCTGAGATAAGGAAACAATAGTCAGAAGTCCTGGCATTGAAATGGTGGTCCATATATTTAAAATAATGCCGTAACACTTCAGCAACTTCAATTTTGTTCTCTATGTTTCTTTTTGACATGGTTAATCTTTATAAATCATTTACAGACTGGGAACTCGGTTCTGTTTTCCATTCATTGTTTAGACAATAGAATGTTTGGGTGGAGGAAATTTTTCAGAAACCATTTTTTTAATTTGTATCCAAGTGAATCTACCAATGTCCCTACTACAGAGGATCCTGCACAGTGCACCAGGAAAGACCTTACACCTGCTGAAACAGATGACACAAAGGGAATCATTTTTACTGTGTTTCTCACTCTCAGAAAGGAAAGCTTTAATAATTTGCACAAGAGATCTAAAGTAGAGACTCACATTTTAATCACGCATCTGTCCTTAGCTTGCTGCGTGAGTCATAGCCCCAAGCCTGTAACATGAGGAAAAATGGTCAGAGGGACATTGTGAGGCTTAGTTTACAGAGTGCTTTGGTCTCCCACAGCTCAGCAATGCATCCCAGTACAAGCCTAATTTTAAGCAAATAAATAAATCTGTTTACGTCAACAGCATCCACGTGAAAGTAACTGATTTGCGGCATTCACCTGAAGAAGAGGGTAGGGAACAAAAAGGGGGGGGGGGCCGAATGCTACTTATCACATTGACGATAAGAAGCTGTCTTTGCAGATATTTCCAGAACATTGGAAGAACACAAATTGAATCATAAACCACTACATCTTAGGGCTTTAGAAAAAAAAAAAAAATCTATATAATAGTAAAACACTTTCAGAGAAGTGAGGTCCAGCTCTGGCACTACCGCAAATGACTGATGAAATAGATTTTTGGCCTTCCAGAGGAGGTGGGCAAGATTAAGTATCTAATTCCTTCTAGTCCAGTATTATGACTGAAAAGCCCTTGTAACATATATATATGTATTTATATATAAAAACAAATATGACAGCACAGAATGTAGAAGGTAGTGATGAAGGTCAAATGCCATGTTTAGCTTGGTCAGTAGCCACAAACATACACGCTCCAGGAAACTCCTCAGTGTATTGCTAGAATCACTTAATAATTAGTGGCCTATCACATTTAAATTATATCTAAAGCACGGATCAGTATCATAACATGTTCTCTTCCACAACAGCATACACATTTCTTTCTTCCTCCTCCTGGTTCCTTTTACTTATGCTGGTTTCCCTTTATGCTAAAGCTCCAAAGTCTTAGTCTTTCCTACCCCTGCCCCCCCAAACTAACTCACATTTCAGTAACACATTTATGTCATCCCTTATTTTGATTACTCAAAGGATTCTTTCTGCAATTTTTTTTTAATTGTGCATCAGCTACAAAGTAGACAATGCTGGCTGAGAATTTGCCATCCATCAGCTGCATTGGTGTAGCTGCACACCCACATTCTTTCAGAGTTGCCTTGCATTTCTATGAGCCAAGGAGTTTGCATTAAGAGATGATTAAGCTAAGAATTCCAGATCACATCCACTGAGCAAGCAGATGTGACATCAACACCTCTTAGCTATTAGATCCCCCAAAGGATTCTTCATCCTGTAAAAAAGATCACTAACAAGATATATGACAGAGGTTCATGCAGTCAGCAGCAGCACAGAGAATACATATGACTCTTCCAGGAAAAAAAATAAAATAAAATAAAATAAAATAAAATAAAATAAAATAAATAAAATAAAATAAAATAAAATAAAATAAAATAAAATAAAATAAAATAAAATAAAATAAAATAAAATAAAATAAAATAAAAGCAGACAAAAGGATTTTGAGCCTGAATCAGTACTGGATGTTTAAGACTTTAAGAATTTATATAGGTTCAGAAAGCAACAGAATTACAGATGAGAAGCCAGTCAATGATTGTTACACCAAGAATAGCTTAGGAAGGCCTCAAGATGCAAGTTGACACTACTTCTTCCAGCCTCCAACATCATGCAATATCTTTACTAGACATCTATTACTCACCAATATCAGACATCAGGTAATTGTCTGGATGGACACTTTTTCTGCCATGATAGGGCCATTCTTCTACTAAGCTTTAAAATCTCATTTAACCATCTTGTGCCCCTACTTTTCCATAAATCATCTGTTGCTCTAAGGGCAAAAAAAAAAAAAAACCTTAGCTCAGCCATTGTAATTGTCCATTGATATCACAAGCACGAAATATAACTACCTGATGTCCTAAATTAACGTGTCAGACTGCTACATGGTAGCTGAAGCATGGGAACAGATTCCATACTGCTACAGGATCGGTGGCCTCCAGCAGATGGGCGGGGCAAATACCAGCTAAATGTGTGACATCCCGAAGTTTTACAGCTAACAGTCTTGCTCCTGGTACAGGCTGAAAGGAGCTTCCACAGCCAAGCTAATGCATGGTAACCTGAATATGTCCAGATGCCAGCTTTTTAAGGTATCACAGGAGTCACACAAACACATGAGCTGGGAGCCTGGTGAATAACTTACAGTAATTTAAATTACCTGATCTAAAAATTTCGCAAGGGACAATTTTGGAAAAGAAAAACATTCTCCATCTCTTCCCAACTGTAAGAATCACAAGCAGAAACGGGATGTCAAATGGGATGTGTCAGAACAGAAGCAAGTCTCCAAAATGCAAAACAAAGACTTGCAAGCCACCATTAATATGCACTCTGCTGAGCTGCGCTCATATTTGGGATTACTGTGGTAAATTCCTTTCTAGAAAACTCTAAGAACTTTGCACCCAGCAGCCAAGGTTTGCAATGTGCTGCTAGGTACAGCTAGTCATTTCACAAGACTACTCTACCTTTTTTTTTCCCCAGTCCCACATGCCAAAAAAGATAGAAGAGCTACTAGTATGTTCCCTTTTGTTGAAGGATTTCATGACAAAGGAAGAAAATCAGCTACAAGTCTTAAAGCATGCATTCTCTAATGTCTTCAGTATTTCCTTTCCATATTGGCAAATTCATCACTTTTTTTTTCCTTCACATCTTTCTTCAAGGTATATAGTTTTCTACTCCCTTTCCTAGTATTGCTGTTCCAGGAAAATACTTCTGTGGATTTCTGAATCCACATCTACAAACAATTCATTCCCATTTGTCTTGCCAAAACCATCTCCACTAAATCAACACTGAAATCCTTTTTTTTGTAAAAATAAGCTCAGAACGGCTTAGAATCAGAATGACTTAGAATCAAGTCTAAGCATGACTTGATTTGAAACAGGAAACTGTAATTTATACATTACAGATTTTAATCTTGTTTTGATGTACACTTTAGACAATTTCAAAGAATTGCCTTGCAAAGGATGAACTTTGACGGTGTGCTTCCGACACACAACTTTTAGCTATGCAGACACAGAGACTGGCCAGGTGATAAGGCTCCCACTCACAGCTGCCAACAGCTTTCAGGTCACAGAGGGGAGCAGGCAGGAGCTGAGGAGCAGGAGGCCCCCAGTAGAGCTCCGAGGTATGGCTCTTCATGCCCACCACCAACTCATGTGCGAGGCCAAACAACACAGGGGCTTGGTGCCTGCCCACAGAGCGGTGGCAAGTCCCACAGGTACAGCTGGCTGCGCTGAGCCACTGAACAGCATCCCTGACATTCCCAGTGCCTGTCCTTCTTCCCTCATATGGAAGAAAAATGACACTGCTTCAACACGAAGGAGAGGTACTGACTTCTTTTAGTTCATATTTTCTTGGGTATGTGGGCATCTATCTGCACCTTTCATGGTAAGGATGTCATGATCAAGAGTCTAAATCAGACTGGCCCCATGGTTTGTTCTTCAAGCTGCTAGGATTAGCAGATCTCATTCTGCCATATCTATTTTTATAATCATGCCTTAAAGGAAAAAAATAACCTTTTTGTTCCTTTGCCCCATGACCTGGTTTGTCAACTTAGAAGAAGCATGACTTGTGCCACCAAACTGTAACTGTTCCAGTCATGGGACCAGTTATAGCTGGGAAACCTCTGGAGGACACAACAGGACCTGATTAAAAAAAAGAAAAATACAACACATTTTTCCTACACTGGGGTCACTAACATCTGCTGTTTAGTGTGTCTACCCACCAACAATTGGCAGCAAGTCTGATGAACGGGTTAAGAGCTCCCATCAACCCTAGCCACTGTTAGAGTAATGGCATTCCTAATTAAAATTAATCTTATAGTCTGACACCTACCAAATACCTAACTCTAGCAGCATTCACCACAGCTAACCTTCAGATCGAACGCTAAGTTTCAGAAGGCACTTTGGCAACCTGGCTTTATCAAGGACCTCACAACAACCTTCCATTTGCTGTTTTGTTGGAGTTGCTTCCCTCTTTCTCACTCTCCCCTTCCCTTTTTTTTTTCCCTCACGAATCCCACTCATAGCTGGGGGTATTACCTTGTGCTTTATATAAAACTTACTCTTCTTGGCACTTTGCCCACAACACACTCTCTGCTGGATGCTGAACAAGCAGGGAGAGGGCAAGAAAAACAAGCTAAATATTGCTCCCAACAAGCTCGACCTGGCAGAAGACTTCACATTGCCAGAGGCAACACACAGGATCCCTGCAGACAAAGCAGCCACACACTCTGTAAGAACAAAGATGATCCTCTCCTGCTCCTCCCTGCTGCTATCCAGGGGCCGTTTCACACCAGTAATAGAGGCACCACACTCCTACAAATCTTATGCCCTGCTGCATCAAAACCGGGCTGATGCTACCCCAAAATTTCAAGTGCTGTTTTACCCACCTCAGTGAACTGTCTTTGTACCTCGGGACACTATTTCATTGTTATAACTACTAAGGGATATAAAGTCTCTTTGGTTTTAAAGGGACTCCACACCATCGATTCAACCTTTAAAACATAAGCGAGGAAGCATCCCCGACAAAGAGCCCTGACCGAGCCGTGATGTAGCACAATTGCCACCGCACGCTCGCTTTCGTTTGGACGGCCGAGAAGTACAGCCCCCATTGTTGTTGCGGGGTGGGTTTGTCTTTTTTCTTCCCCTCTCCCCCGCAGCCTTTGGGCAACGAGCAGGGCGGGCAGCCCGTAACCCGCTGGGGGGACGCCCGACCCCTGCCCTGCCGCTGCCCGGAGGGGAGCAGCGCGGGTCCCCGCACCACCTGCCGCCCTGCCCACACCTGCCGCCGGCCGCGCGGACCTGGCACGGGAGCACCGGGGCTGGGCCGCTCCCTTCCCTTCTCCTCCCCTTCCTTTCCCTTCCCTCCCCTCCCCTCCCCGCTGCCGGGAACAAAAGGGGCCGGTGCGGGGCGGCCGCCAGCAGCGCGGCCCGCTCCCCCCGCTCCCTCTCTCCCCCCAGGTCCCGGTGCCCGGTGCCGGTGCCTCCCCCCGCTCTCACCTGGGCCCGTCGCGTCGCGGCGGCGCGCTCAGGGAGGCGGCATGGCGCTCCCTGCCCCGGACACGGCGGGCGAGCGGCCGCACGGCTGCTCGGCACCCCCCGCGGCTCCCTGCCCCGGCTGCCGCCCTTACGCAACTGGCAGCGGCCGCCGACGGCGCAACCCCCCCGGGGGCGACGCTTCCCAGCCCCGAAAGGAGGCGGCTGCGCCCCTCCACCGCCGCCGCCTCCTCCTCCTACTCCTCCGTCCCGTCCCGCCCCCCTCCCGCCGCACCGCCCCCGGCTCGGGGAGGAGCGGGGCCGAGCCGACCGCCCCTCGCCCCGCCCGGCGCCGTGGGGGTGCCCTCGGGAGGGGCGGCTCGGCTCCGCGACCCCCGAACCGGCAGTGAGGCGGTGGGGAGGGAGTGGAGGGGAGAGAGGTGTCGCGGGGTGCCCGAGCCCCAAAAACGCGGTGCAAAGGCGCAGGTGCTGCGGGAGGGCCGTAGGGAGGTCGTACTGGTAGTGGGGGGAGTCCCTGCCGGGTGTGACCAGAAGCAGCGAGGGGAGGCACAAACCTGCAGCAAGGGAGGGCGGCGAGAAGCAGGAGGGTCCCGGCCGGTTTTCGCTCCGTTCAGGCTTACGGAAAATAGAGAATAAAGTTACTCACGCGTTTGGGCTTAAAGAAAATAAAGTTACTTACGTGAGCCGGTGACTGGACAGCCTCCGACCTGGGAAAAGAGCTGGCTGGAAAATCTGATTCTGGTATCTGTACAAATACATATAGCTACATAAGTATATGGTCTGATTTGGACTACTATCAAACCAAACCCCAAAATATTCTCGACTTTAAGGAACCGGCGCCCGCAGCTGTTCCCCAGCAAAGCGCATCATCGTTCTGATGTAGAAACTCGGAGGGACTGAGGAGCTCCAGCACCTACCTTCGCTGAAGACCCGGAGCTCCGGGGCAGCCGCCCAGGTTGCTGGCTTTGATGTAGATCTGACAACGGGCTGCTCTTAAGTTTGGGACCTCCCACCGTTTCCAGTGCACTGAGGTTGGGCCAAACTCGCTACAAATCGGAAAGAAAAAAAAAAAAAAAAAAGGGAAAAAAAGAAAAAAAAAAAAAAGCCCCCCCAAAAAAGCCCTGATCAGATTCAAAATGCTTTGAATGAAACAGTTCCGGAAATACAGCCAACATTTTCCAACTTAATTATTTCCTTGGGAAAATTCCAGGCAGCTGGGAACCAAGTGATAACTCATGCATATTCCTATAAACGCTGCACCGTAACTTCAGTTCTAGCCATTTCTTTGTTTACCGCTGAGCGCAGCCGGCCCGCGTTCGCGTGCAGCCTGAGGAGACATCTAGTGACTGAACCTCAAACTGCAAACCCAATCAGCCCGAAACCTTGGACGTTGCCCTCGTTTCGGGGCCGAGGGGCGAGGGCTCCAGGCCACCAGCCAGTGGCCACCATCCGTGGAGGAGGCCGATTTCAGGACGCTCCCTTCGTGACCGAGGTCTGGAGCAGCGCGGTGCTGGACAGATTTGCCTGCAGAGGCGCGGGACGGGCTGGGGCAATTCCTAACTTGCAGTAAACCACAGCGAAGGAAGCCCTTGGTTATATGAATAAGGCGTTTTCATCTCTCTTTGATCGTGCCTTTGTCTTCTTTAGCTTAACGTTTTTTTAATGCCCGGGAGCACAATCCTTTTAACACGTGGTAATGTAAATCTTTGCCTCGTTTCAACAAATGCACACACAAAATGAGTATTAACATTTGCTAGTGACTTTAGTTTTGAAGACCAAGCCAAACTGACAGCAGCTAATCTTTGTTTAAAGTGAGGTTCAAATATTTCAGCTGGAAAGCAAATGTCCATTTTAAAATAAAACAAAATCTGCACTGCACTGGACATCCATTTTACACGTGTACTACTTACTGTGCTTGCCCATGAAACGCACATGCTCAATTAATAATTCAGTTGTCTATTTGGGCGGGCAATTGTGTTCTTACACAGTGAAACTACAGAAAAGTAATAGTTGGCATACTGTTTTTACTGAATGGACTTTTTATTTTTATTTTTTAGCATGTGTCTGATGTCCTGAAAACCCCTTTTACATCAATACACACCTTCAGTTATCTTACTTCATATATTCCTGAACTATTCCTTGAGAATGCCAAATGAAACAGAATGTTCATGCAATTTAATTTGTGGAAATTTCATGAAATATTTAGAGTTAAGCCTTTCCTCTCCTTTGAGAAATTATTTTCACTTAACATATTACTTCCACAGAAAATGTATGCAAAGATGATTTTGCCAGATGGATAGGTTTTCTAATGTGTTATTCTTAACTGATTTAAAAAAAAAAAAATGCTTTTTTTTTTCTCTTTTTTTTTCCCCGTTCACTCACACTCAGCACTGCTTATCCATTGGAAAGATACGGGTCCAAGACCAGAAAGAACCATTTACTTCTTACACACTTCTTCAGACTGCTGATCAATATTCCCAGTCCGGGGTGTGCAAAGATCTCATTTCAGTGATATATGGGTAGATGTTTGTTGGTACTCACTGTATGGGGGCAAAAAGTAGAAACACTTCTACATACATGAAGTAGTCCAAAGCTAAATGCATTGTGGTATGTATACATATATTTTAAATGACACACACATGCCTCTCGTTAACCTGACTCAAATGACAAATATCTGTCAACCGTAAAAACAGTAGATCAATTACAGAATGGAATTATCACCCAACAGCTACAGTTTCCAAAAGCAATGGCTACATGTGCTACTGTAACCTAAACCCCTGACTATGTGAAAGATTGGACTTGCAAAATTACCTGGCTGTTTGAAAGCTCTGTACCAAACCCAAATGGTGCACTGAAGCATTGCATCTACATCTGGCATAACTTCTTCCCTCACACTGCTTTGGGTTTAAGCAGGCAAATCCTTGTGCCAAATGTGTATCACAAACGTTAAAAATACGAAAGGGCAGATTTGAAAGAGGCCATTGATGTGGTGACCATGGTCTCATGGTTTCAAAATAAGTAAGAAGGAAGCCACCTTTTGTATTTCTAAGCAATAATAAATTCTAATGGAATTGGGGGACAGTGGTAAGTGTGTCCAGTTACTATTCAAAATCAGGGCCTAGCTCTGAATTCCTATCCAGATCCTTGTGATTCAGAAAATTTTGGTTTTGTTGGTGTATTGCAGATAAAGACCAAACATACATACTTCCTTCCTTGTTAAGCCTTTCTGGCACTCGTCCTGGGTACTCTATATACTCTCTATATATTTTCCATATAGTAGCTGTGTTTAAATTATCATACTAAACACATGTATTTTTAATTACCTCTCTGGGAATTTAACATATTGTGTGGCAAAGAAAAGTGAGATTCCTGAAATAAAGGCTGCCTGGGCTGAAGAGGTTTGCTGTTGGTAAACTCCTGCTCCTACATTGAAATGCTGTGCTTCAACCAAAGCTGGCAGCAGTTAACAAGATGTAATGGCAGCTTAAAATAGAAGATGAAAGCGTTTAAATTGCACACTAGAGGAATGCTTAGAACTGTAACCAGGTTTGAAGAGGGAGTAGTTTCAGTGTGTCTTCTTGTGTCATAGTGTATTACAATTCCCCTCTGACATTTCCACCCCTGCCCACTGAAGGACTGTGCCTTTTTGTTAATTCATGTCAGAACAAAGCCAGTTAGCACTCAAGTTCCTTTTTGCAGGTCTATGAGAAAGTATGAAGAAAGTCACTGGAGACTTAACTTACTACTGCTGAAATTAATAGCACTAAACACAGACAGAAAAAGCCTGTGTTATGAGGCAAGTATAACAAGACTGCAGACTATGCTCTGGGTACTTCAAGGATTTCACAGACCTCCCTAAAGCTTCCCCTAATCGATCCACTGAGCTGAGTTCTATCAAAGCCCTATCTTTCACTCTCCCTCTTCACTTCAGATGTTACCAACAATTTTACAGCAGACAAACACATTGGAATTTCAAGATTCTGGGTCATACAGAGATTAGAAAGTGTCAAAAGCCAAAAAGAAAAAGTGAGATTTTCTTTTTTTTTTTTTTTAGGAAACTGCAATAGTAAATTTGGCTTACATTTACTGAAAACTGATTGTTAAATGAGCTTCTGTTAACCCTAAGGGCTATTTGGTCCTATCTGCCTGTTTGGTCAAGAAATGGGAACAAAATGTAACCAGAAAAACTACTAGTCTGGTCAATCCCAAGAGAGTCCAGTCTGGAGTGCTGTACTCTTAAACCAAACACTGCAGTCTACAGACCTTTACATAACTATTGTTTTTTTTTTTTTTTTTTTTTTTTGTTTTGTTTTGTTTTTTTATAAATTATGTATTATGAGCTTTTATATTTCATAATCCATAAAGCAGACTAAAAATCATTAAATGCATTATCTCCTGCAAATTGCTTGCCACAATTTAGTGAGTCTATTTGGCATATCTATCACTGTGTTTCATTTCACGCACGTAACATTATCACTTTATTGCATTTCTACATGCGTAATTAATATTAATAATGCAGAACATGCATAATATTTCTGTGCCATAAATATATGTCCTGAGTTTTTGGGGGTCTAATTTTATGTTTATTAGACAACAATTTTAGTTAACATACTGAGAAATTTACAAAAGGAAGGGCAGAACACAAAACATAGATTTCTGATCTTCACTCACATTGGCAGATATATACAATACATACACACACACACACATACAAACACACAAATGCGTTGTCTTAATCTTGGAGAAAGAAGGAAAGTCTGGCTTTCACTGTTGAGAAATGTATTATAAATGTTTTGCATTTATATTTAAGAATTACATATCTGATTGAAGGCACAGTATAAATATTTACAAGTAGAAATGCTCAGGAACATCAGATAACTAAAAAGAATTCATAAATACTTCCGGAAAAAGAAAGAAAGAAAAAAAAAAAAAAAAAAAAAAAAAAAGCTATAAGACTTCTAGACCATTCCCAAACACAAGTCTAAAAGCTGTATTTCCAGGTAATCTATTTCAACCAAGAAGAGACATATGCAGGTATGATACCTTTTGTATCTTTGAAAAACTAACAATTAAATTGCAACCTTAGCACACCAAGGGAAGGTACATTTCCATGGCATAAAACAGAGGTTTAAAACAAAGCTTCCATCATGCAGTGCAAAGCTGAACTCTTGTACAATATAATTTACTATTATAAATCTTTGTGGACAGCTTCAGGCTCTAAACTCCAATATGCATTCAGACCATAGCCCTCAAAATTATACTCTTTTTATTAAAAAAACTTCTCTAAAACCACATGAAAATACATTTGACTCACTTTTTAGTAATACCGTAGGATAATGCTTACCTTGTATTGTATCAAAGCAATCATGTGCCTACATAAAACTGGAGGGGGTTGTTTCCAGTAAATTTTCAGTTTTCTGTCAACACAGTATGTCACAAAATGTCTGACTGAACCTTTTTTCCTTTTGGGAAAGAACAAATACAAAGACTAATTACTGTTACAGGAAAAGTTATCTGTTGGGTTCCCTGCATAGGATCCTGACCTTTTGTTTTTTTTACAAAAACAGGAATTGAAGTGTCTCATATGAATGACAGACAAATGTAAAAACAAGAAGTATTTGACCATCAGAAATGAGTCCTTTGGTTCTCCGAGGTGCGTTTGCAGTGCTGCAAAACACAGTTCATTTAAAACAACAGAGAATTCAGGTTGACATACTCAGGAATTCTAAAACACAAACCACTTCTTTAAAGTCACCTCTAAAACAAGGCATTGTGGTGAAATGCAATGACCATTACTGTCTTCAGTGAGTTTTATTCAAATAAATAAATAAATAAATTTGGACTATCTGTCTGTTTGGTGAGCAGAGGTTTGTCTAGCACAGTAGCTTGTACCAACAGTACCTGGTGAGAAGAGATGATAAGAATATAAGAAAAAGTTAACTAAACATACACCACCACTTGGTTGTCTAGTCACCTATCTCAGTGATTGGAGGCTCTGGATCACCTCTGATACACTTTTCATTTTCCAGCCATTAAAAGAGCCTGTTGCTTTCTGAATTCACATAAATTCCTAGCATCCATAATGCCTCATGGCAAGTTATTCTACAGCCTAACTGCTTCTTGTGAGAAACACCTCTTCCTGCTATGTTTGGAGCTTCCATGTACTTGTTTCATTTGATATTCCATAGTTTTCCACTGTATTTTCCACTGTATTTTCCACTGAAAAATATAGTTGTTCCTTCTCAATGCCACTCATACATGTTCTCCCCTACTCATTTATTTTCCACTCTAAATACATAAACAGAGTATGTTTCCTTGTTCCTTACACGGAAACTGTTTAATATCTCATCATCTTTGGCCTGCTTTATCATTCTTTTTCCAATTTGATACATTATTTATTTTTAAGGTAATAGAACCAGAATTGCAGTAGGCTCCACAATATCAGCACCCTGGATATAAAAATCTAATTTTTTATTCTCCTCTTCTGCACAAATGAACTCTTAGTATTTTTTTTTTTTTCCTCTAGTCACCACTAGAGTGGTGATGTCTGCTGATGTCTGCTTAGTAATATTCATTGTAATGCCAAGACCTTACATTCCTGAACAGCAGCTTTCTAGAGCCTGTAACTGTGCACATAAATTTTACTTAGGACTTCCCAACAACTGGTAAATACCACAACCAGATCTGTAAGTTTTTAAGAAGTAACTGCTCATCAGATTAATTGCATGTTCCTATTCTGAGTCATGTAGAAAATGAAGCCAGTTAACTTAAACCTTGGTTTTATTTTGCAGCTGCAAAGCAGCATCAGCAGCAGTAGCAGCTGAAGAACTGTGCCATTTCATGATCACCTTTTATTTCCTGTGATCATATCTACTTTGGAAGACTAGGAATTATACTGAGGCTCAAACATTTTCTGTGCCACCTAACTTTTAGAACTGTTTTTCAATACGGTTTATGAGTGCTGAAATGGAAAGCTGAAATATCACTTACAAACTCATCCTCTAGAGAGCTCCAAAAACTCAGATTACTGAGATATACACAGTCATGAACAGCTTCATATAAAGGAACAATGAAAAAATGGTAAGGAAAAAAAAAAAAAGTGTAAGAAAACAGAACTTCACTTCCCTGTTGTCTTCTCAATTGCTGTCATTTGATGTTAAGATAAATAGTTAGGGGCAGAAAGTAAGGGAAAAATGCCTGACAAAGTACAAAATATGCACAAGGCAAGACACAGTTCTCAGCATAAGCATATCATTCTTTGTACTCTGAAGGTTAGACAACACTAAATCAGGGAAGTTCTCTTTTGCTGACACCTTTAATTTTCAGCCTAGTTCTTTTGCTACCAACCTACTATTTCTCTCTTGCTTTTTGGTTCCATTCCCTTCCCCCGCTGCTCGTTGTACTGCCACAGAAGTATATTTGCTAAGCAAGCCAGATGTACATGCTGGACTGATACCAACATTTTATATTTAACTTCTACCTCGACAAAATTTAATGGAGTAAGCTGCATGGAGCAAGACGACAAAAACGAACAACAAATAAAACAACAAAAAACTGACACACAACAGCTGTGAACTTACTACATGTTTATACACAATGCATCCCAAACTCAGACAGCAAAGATTTTTTATAAAATGACTTCTCAATTGAAATTTCAGGCTGAACATACAGATAACAGCATGTACCTGTCATAGCAATTTTCTTCCTGTCTGAATTAGATAGACTGGAGACATGAAGATGAAAAAGGTAGCCATGACTTAAGCCAAGCACAGGGAAAAGAATGCAAACTGGGGTCAAAAAAAAAAAAAAAAAAAAAAAAAACACTAAACTAAAAAAAACAAAATGAACAAGCAAACAAAAAAACAGCACCACACACAATCAAGTCTTTAAATGATCTGAGGTAATGTCTGCACAGCAACAGATACTGAGAGCAAAAAGGGTCCTGCTGGCTTCACATATCACACACACTGTCTGCAGGACCAGTTCAGTTTGCCCACTGTTTTTCAGTACACATGGTGTTTTGTAGCATACAGTTATATTGATTACATCCGTAAGGAATCACAGATGGTGAACCTTACTCTGTGCTGAGCAACAAAATGATCAGACCTTCCCGTGGATTCAGACTAACTCTCCAATGAGGCCTGAGCTAGCTTCCTGCTGGCCCCTAGCTTCCTGCTGGCCCCTGCTGCAGAGACCATTTCATGCAGGCTTTGGACTAACCTTCCTCCTGGATGTGAACCAGAGCCATGCCTTAATCCTAAAGAATGAAAGACAAAGGAGTTAAGAAATGAGCTTGGTAAACAAAACAAACATGTAAATGGGTGTGATGAGAGCTACTTGCTAAAAAGGGGGTGTTCTTCAGCAGGCTTGGTCAGAACAAGAAGCTGTCTGAGACTGGGTAAAATTTGGGTCCTCTCCTTGAAGTGCAGCATGGCTGGAACATAAACCCTTGGAGATTCACAGTCCAGCCAACAGAAAAGGGCAAAGAGTGAAATAGTATTGTTTCACAATGATGTGCATGCTTTTAGGTCAAATGTCTTCCTATGAACAAATAATTGCTTATTCCACAACGACAGAGATCATCAGCAAGTTTGTTCTTTTAGTTCATCTTGCATCTAAAGCTTAACACTTTTGACATTGCTGTTTCAACTCATGATTTTCAGGGCATAACCTCCCTCCACCCACCCAAATACTACATGTACATTGTTTAGCAACTTCATTTTTGTGGTGTGATTGATTAAGTACGAAAACCATAAAAACAAAATAGGAGAAACAGTGTTGGGAATATTTTTAATTAAAAATAGATAAATATCTACTATAAGATTATGTAAATATAAGATTATAAGTATATATAAGTAAACTGTGCTTTTTTTAAAAGCTAATTTTATTTTGGGTACTCTCCAAGGTGATTTTAATTGAAAGAATGTAGAGTAGAAGCATTTTCCCTGTTTATTTTACATTTTTGGTATTAGGTTACGTCCACTGAGGTTCACAATTCTAAATGTATGCCACAAGTAACCAAGGAGAGAACACTTCTTCAGAGTCAGAGAAATGTATCTATAAATCACAGACTGACTGAAGGACAGGCAGTACAGAAATCCTTTTCACTTCAGAAACATCCTCCTCAAAGCAAGGCAACAAATTAAAATGAGATAATGGGCACACACGTTTTTGCATGCTGTTATTTCAGAATATCATTAAAATTTAAGCAGTACTATCCAATCTATTTGTCCTGTATAGTAAATACTCAGTAACATGTTGCTACACACAAAAAGCCTAAAAGACTGTTCAGTAATAACAACTTTTTTTTTTTTTTTTTTTTTTTTTTTTTAATATACGCCTCATTAGGACTTCCAAATTTAAGCTTTTATTTATTACCACCTCCTTTCCAAACCTTCTATGTCCTGTGTCCCTCCCTCCCCCGCTCCCCCAGACCTTCCCCAGTCCTCAAAAGAGACTTGAAGTCCCCTTCATGTATTTACAATGTCTTGTGAAGTACTATACAAATATATTCAGGCTGTCTTAATATCTGCCTTGGAAGGCCTGCAGCTCTACAATTAAGTTTCTCAATACAGACTGCATATCAGCTTAATGACAGAGATTGCTGACTGGTACAACAAAAGGCCTGAGATGTGAATGGCTCCTGTATGTCTCCTTGGTGCTAATCCTGGAGATCATTAATCACATCTTAAAAGGGAAATATTAGTGATTGCTTCTAATTGGTCCAGCAGAGAGGAAATAATAATAATAATAATAATCCAATAATTTAATATGCTTTAACATGGCTGATATCTGGCCATCACTGTTTGAAAGTACCATATTCCAACCCAGAACTGGAGTGGAGCAGTGCCTTGTGATTTGGAATTGCTTGTCTGGAGAATGTGGCTGCCTCCTCCCTTCAACAGGATTTCACTTCCACCTTGATATACGTGATGTCCCTTGCACTCACTAAATTTTCCAATGTTTCCTCAGTGAGAAAGAAAGCTACCTGAAACTTCACAGGAAGCCCATTTCTTTCTTTGGACTACTCTTGAGTTAGAAACTGAATTAGAGGTGAATTTAAGATCTGAACAGTACTGTCAGGTGAAGGCCATGATTGTTTCAGGGCCAAGTAATAAAAGGACCCTTGGGGAAAAAAAAAAAAAAAAAGTGAGTTTGCACAGGAATTGTAAGAAACAGCAGCTTAGGAGAAAGTTCTTCATGGCTTAAGGCTCTTCTTAGCCTTCATTAGATAACGCTAATTATCTAATGAATCTTAGCCTTCAATAGATAATGCTACAGTAGAAAAATATCTCAGTATGGACCTGGTAAATTAAAAGCATGAGAGGACTACATTTAATATCTGGTTAACACTTAGTGGTATGTTTGTTATTTCAGTTGTAGTACTGAAATCACTTCTAGATTACAAATTTCCTAAAGTCAGAGAAGTCCTGAGATCACTGAGGCCAAAGCTGTAATCTTCCCTGGCATGTAATCTAATGCAACCCATCAGTTACAACCTCAGGCACCTGTCCTTGACTTCCAAGCCCCCAGAATGCAGAATCTCAGAAATGGTTGTGCAAGCAGGAGCACATAAAGAGAAGTGCAAACTCAAGTGCATCTAATATTTGGTGGAGTCAACTCCCATGCCTCTTTCATCAGCTTGAAGTTTCAGCATTTGTCTTGAAGTCTCTAGACTCTCTATTCTCACTAGAATACAATAGTTACACCAGAATCTATTCTTTAGTAAAGTAAGTATTTTTAGTGTGTGTTGCAGCTGGTGCTTAACAATATAACTTGAACATCCTTTGAAAGTTCAAAACCCAAGAGGTAAATCAGAAGTACTAGATTTGGAATAGTTAGTCTTGAGGGAGAGGGATAAACTCAGGACTTTTTGTGGTTCAACATATGTTTTTGATATACCGGATAGGGTTGGGCTTGAATTCACTAGCTCTTCCTTGTTGAAAAGGCCCATAAACATCCTCAGGGAAATAGGTCTTTTATAAAACTTTACAGAATGCATTCTATTTGGAACTAAATTCCAGACACTATCTACACTCAGCTCTATAGAAAACTTTTTGTTTTGTTTTGTTTTGTTTTTGTTTTTGTTTTAAAGTCTAATTGATAGTATCATTTCTATTTCACAATACAGCATTGTCTTCCTATCAATCTGCTTGTATCCTCTCACAAACAGTGTAATCATTAAAGACTACTTAAAGGGTAGCAGATAGCTAACAGGATACAGACACTTATCTTTGAGTTGACTTCAACTGCTTCTCCAGCATTTGAAAAGAATGATGGATTTGTGTTTATAAAGTGAGTTAAAAACAAAGTGCAGAGGAATTGTTTGATGCCAGCATGGGGAAGCATACTGAAGACTGGCAATTTTCTCAGTCCAGTACTATGAAAGCCAGTGTCTGTCTTGTAATAGTTCCTGAGTTCATATTCTCAGCAGAAGGGTCAAGCTCAGGAAGATTTAATACAAATTTTGGGATTTGTCAGTTCTGGTCCTCAAGTCATTAACAAGGACAGTCAATCTTGCTGATGAACACTGTCCAGAAAACATGTAAAATGAAAAGGAAGTCAGAAAAAAAAAAAAAAAAAAAAAAAAAAAAAAAAAAAAAAGACAGCCACACTGACCTAGGAGTACATACTTGAAACATAAGTATAAATTCATCTGAAGAGAGTAATATCATTTGCCAATTTTCCTGCTAGCATAGATAGATGTTTATATATTCCTTCAGCATTCAAAGCCAGAGCCTTCCCATTGAACAGTATCAGCTAGACTATATTTTTTTTTTTTTTTTTTTTTTTTTTTCATCCTAGCATGTTTAATGTATTAACATCTAGCAGTTAGGGTATATGTCAGCAAATGCCGTAACCAAAATTAGAATGCTTTTAGCTGTAATCTCATCTAGAAATAACTTTAATCCATTATTTTAGCATGTTTGTATCTCACTGACAATGTTTGCTGTTCATTAGTGCACAGAATTGCTGCTTCTAGGCATAATAAAATGTATATCAGTAAAAAATAAATGTAAACATTATTAAACAGAAACAAAGAAGTATTATTTAAACAGAATTCTCTGTCTGCTTGCAGCTGTTACCGACCCATAACCTTTGTTATATGAGTTTCCACAGGAAAGATAACATAATGAAGGCAGGTGTTTTCAGACATACACTTCTCAAGAAAACACAGTATGATTTATCATTGAAGGTTTGAATTTCCCATTAATATGTTACATTAAACACATTAGAAATTTAAAATATAACACATGTAAACAAAGTTACCCCTGAAGCAGTTAGTCTACTCTTATCTGGGCAACTGGAGCTTGATTGAAGGACTTACAAAACCCACTTTGATTTACAGCTCCTACTTTGTGAAGAATCTTCTAAGAATATAGAAAACCCAAAACAGATTAAAATTCTCAATGTATTCTGCAAATACTTTCAGCTCTAATTAGTTGTAGCAAGACTGGAAACTTCAAAATCATGGCAATTGCCTTCAGAATGGCTTGTATATGTTTTTGGGAAACTGTAGTTTTGGTCCTTCTAGCTAGTAAAAACAAAATAAGAACCTAGAAAATTCAAATATGGTCAGGCTGAATTACCATACATTTGTTTTTCTATTGTATTAAATAGCTATATTAGGATCAGTTCCTGCACAGGACTGCAAACACCCAGATTCCGTTCTCATGAAGAGCCCAGACAGCTCCGTACCTTGTGATATCACCAAGGCCACCAGAAATGTCAACGATAACTTTGCAGAGACCTCATTATAGAGCTTAAAACATTGTGTTACAGTGCTCTCCAATGGTGTCCAAAGTATTGGGGGAAGAGGTACATGCAGGCTAGGGGGTGTGCAAGACAGTCCACTCTGCTATGGGAAAAATATATTTTCGTACCATTAATAAATAAAATTAAATAAATTTTAAATAGTGCATACATCATCTTTATCAAATATTTTTAACTTGTTTATATTTTTATAATGTACATAACATTCTAGTACAGCTGTGCATTTATGTAATTCATAAATTAATAGATACATGTATCAGAGGTGCCTGCTCAAAATGAAATGTTTTAGAGGTGCATGATCTTGAAGACCACTGGTCTACTCATAGTACAGTAATCAATGTATCAATGTATCAATGAATAAAAATGGAGGACTTGCCATCATTAAAACTTTTTTTTTTTAAAAAAAAATCAAAATCAAGTACTTCCCCATGGACATGTGACAATGCACAAGAACTGGGAAAAAAAAAAAAAAAAAAAAAAAAGTAGTAAATCTGCAGTATTTATTCCCCTCCTCTCTTTTCTGCCTCTCTTTATTTTTTCCATTTTCCTACTTCCTCTCTGTTTACAGTTATATTTGGCACTATTCTGTCCTGTACATTTTCCCTCCCATTTGGACTAGTTCAATTTCAAAAAGGCACTTTAGTATGAGGCCAGAACTCATACTTCCTTGTCTTTTTATTTCCTTTTCTCATTTTGTCTAGTTCTGCCACAATCTCTCCATATTCCCAGCATCTCCCCTTTTTCTGTCTTATTCTACCCTTTTTTCCCCTCCTCTACCTAACCACAAACCCCCTTTATCTTACTTGCAGAGCCATCGTTGGGCCTTCCCATTGTCCATTTCCCTCAACCTTAACCTTTTTTCTTTCCACCCCTGGGACCTTACATTTTCCACATCCTCTCTTTCCTGTTATTTTATTTTCCCATGACAGGAGGGAAGAGAAATACTTGGGAGTAGAGACATGCCTTTGTGGTGTTCTGTTTCCTCTAGCCTTCTGGCTACCCTTTCTCTTGGCAGCAAACCTCCCCCAGCCAGAGCAGCAATAGCTGACCACGCGCTGCAGCAAGTCCCTTCCTGCCTGAGGTCCTCTGCACCACCGAAACGTGCAATGCAGCGTGCCACCAGTGAAGCCTTATCCACTCCTGGCAGCAGGCTGGGAGGTTTCTGGGAGGATGCCCTGACTCATGAAGCACTGAGACCAGCCTGGGGACAGGCAGACAGGGCGTAGCAGGCAAAAAGAGGGAGCGGGTGACAATGCATGGTGAGAAACCAGGTATGTGCCTGTGAGCTGCAGCTGAAGAATGAGACAACTCAAAAAAAGGCTTTCTATACTCACAGGTGCCAATTACATGCCAGGGCATATTATTTCAATTATAGTATTACAGCAGGAATCATTACAATTAGGAGTCTGGCCACATGCAACTTAGTGGTCAAAAGTCACAGCATCTTGAAATCTGAAGTTACTTATATAGTTGCTTCACCACTGCTGCCATTTTCAAAAAGTTATTACTTCAGGTGTTTCCACATACAAAATGTCATAAGAAATTATCAGCTACAATGCAATGTAAGTAATAAAATATTAATGTAGATACTGAGGGAAATATATATATATTTCTTAGAAAAAAGCTTAGACTAAATAAAGTTAAAATAAAGGGTCACTATAGAATTGTGTTTATACACACCTTTGGCTAAAAGATACCAACATGTTACAGTATGCAGCAAATAACTTCACTGTTGAAGATGAATATTTAAATTCATCCTCGAAATATATGCAGACACATGGCTTTAATGCTTTAAAAAAGTGTTAAAAAATCTAAGTGTTTTTTGAAGATAACCATTTCCTTTTTTGACATACTTCCTTCCTTTTTTTCCTCAATTATTATACTGTAGAAACAGTATCAGCATTCTGTGTTATTTCCTTTCCTAATAACCTCTAAAAATAAGTGAAAATGTTTATAAAAGTATTGATCCATAATACGCAAGTACTAAACTCTGTAGTTTATAAAGTTTAGCTCTTCTCCCTTTATCAGTTTATTTGAAAGTATGTGCCCATATATTCAGTAATGCAGCTTCTTTTTGAAGTTCCCCTCACTGCTTCTCATACAGAACACAGCATAGAACAACTATAGTGGTTAAGGAGGCAGAGCACTTGTCTTACAAATGAAAATGGAGAGAAAGCTGCTGGCAGGCTGTAAAATGGCTAAGATGATGGCAGAACTGTTGTTTACTAAATCCTGGAAACTAGAAATGGAGGACACTCACTGAAACTTGTAAGAGAGGGATTTAAACAGAGAAAAGAAAGTAGTTTATTGTTATTACTATTTTACAGGGAGCATTGAAATTCTTGGATTTGTTGTCACAGAACAACATCATCAACAACTATAAAAGGGACATAAACATTCACAGACAAAACATAAGTAGATATTAAAAGGCGCAAGTTTTGATGTACCCTTTAACATTTCTTGTTCAGTAATTTAAGAAGGTTTGCATGGCCTGCCTTCCTAAATAACATCTCTGACTATCACTGTTGGAGACAGAACACTGGGACAGATAGACAACCAATCTGACTCACTACCACATTTCTAATATTTTTAGAGAACTTACTGCAAAGGAAGCATTTACAGCGTATTAGCTGCTACTCTGCATTTTCTGGCCCACATAGAAGCGTGATGCAATTAAAGGAAAGAAGGATAAGCAATCCTGCATTTATGGTAGGTAAGACCACAGGGTTTTGCAGAACAATCAACAAACGAAATCCATACATTTGCTTAAGGTAAAACATATATTATGCACCCATATCCTGCCACTCTACATGCAGTCTATACAGTGCAGAAAGTTGCAATAATATAAAACTTTGATTTACAGACAGACCTCTGTGTTTCATGGAAGCCCAGCAGCGTGAATCAGCTCCCATCATCATAACCAAAATTGCTTCTTTATTTAGATCTATGTACTATGTAACAGGGAAAACAAAACAAAACCCACAACTCTTTGAAACATAAAAGAGAAGCACAGAAAAGAAGTACAGACTATTAAATCATTTACTGTGAATAAGAATCAAATCCTTGGCTACCATAAACATTAATGACTGACTCCAGTAAAACTACACATATATAACACACATACTTCTAACTTAGATTCTTCTGTGAACTGACATTGATTTATGGAAATGTGTAATTTCCTTATATTTTATCAAACACTTAAATAAACACACTGCACCTTATAGTCTGTACATGCACTACACATTAGAGTGATTCCTGGTTACTATTATTCCAACTATTTAGCCTACAGTTGAATTACAGTTCAGTAGTGGTGTTACAGTTCAAATAGAAGAACAAAAGTACGATTAAACATACATTTTCATAGATGGCCATGTCCTCACAAACAACACACAGAAAAAAGAGAAAGATGACTCAGCCAAGAGGAGCTGTTGATCACTGCTGAAGCAATAATCAGAAAAAAGTTTGGATCATTTATGAACTCCCTTGTTTGTACAACTAGATACTACTGAATAAAAGGAATTCATATGATTTTTTAAATTTTATTATTTATCTATCCTTCTGTTCTGATTCCAAGTTCTGTGTTACGTCATTAGTGTGGCTACAAAATCTCTGACAGGTAGCAGCTTTTATTCAAACTTGTTGCTAACTATATATGTTACCACAACACAAAAAGAAATCTGGTAAGTAAACCACGCAATACTCTGTCTTCCTCTGTACAGCATGATACAAAAGAGTTGTCCAAATACCATATAAAGGAGTAAACCATATATTTAGCACTACCCATGTGCCACCTTGTGTAGCAGAATGTTCTGAAAAACACAATGCCTCTTGTCAGCACTTAGGTTACATTGCTCAATTTTTTCCTGGAAGTGCTTCTAATAAATGAAAACATTCCCATTAACAAAACATAACAGCATCATTTGGGAGGCCATTTCAGACCAGCGACCTCAGCAGACAGCAGCACAGATCCTGTTCTGAACAGTGCAGCATCTACCAAATGGGCCACAGGAATTCAATCAAGAACCGGGGCAAACTCACCGAGCACTGTATGTGCCTCCAAATCAGTAATCTGAAAAAGCTTCTGGTGGCGTGCCTCCACACTCTTCTGGGATGGCTTACAACTCCTTCACATTTAAAGCATACTTGGACTGTATGATCTTCAAAAGCAGATGACTTGCCCAACCAAGAAAAATGCTTTAAAAAGAGAGCTGAGAAAGACTTGTACTACTGTTGCATGCCTTTGAGGTACCACATGAGTTACTAACCAAATTATCTTCATCTATTTATTTATAATAAAGTTTTAATACTGTTACAGCTTAAAACTCATTTGGATCACTGGAACAGCTTTTTCAGAACAATACAGTAAACCCACCGTCTATCTGGCTCCGGATGAAAACTTAGGGCAAAAATGTTTGTGGCTTCATGGTTTTGGAAGAAGAAGAATCAACGTTGTTCCCAATAAGAGAGCCTGATTCCAGGCTCACATGAATAGGACCTATGTTCTAGCAGGACAAGGGGCACTGCAACCTACTTAACATAATATGCACAGCTTCCAGCACTACAGGAAGACAAAATGATGACAACATTCTTAATAATCCCTTCAATATCTTCTCTTCTAGGATGATAGTTAAAAAAACTATTTGCTTTCAGTAAGCAAGAAACGTTTGGAAATAGTACACTGTAAAAATCACATAACCATTTGTATGGTACCTAATTTACCACCCACAAAACCTCTTCTAGCCAGCAAAATCTTTTTGGGGTTTTCTAATTATTTTGAAATAGCTTATTAGGTTAAAATACCTTACTAACACCTCTAGAGAAAACCTGACGCTGAATAGTTTTTAAGGTTGACCCCTTTCTCCCTGGCAAAGAAATAATTTTTACACTATGTGGGTTTTTACACTATCCTGTTTTTAAAGCATTTTCATTGGCAATTTTTCAGAAATATTTTAGAATTTTACATCCTTCAACAGAAAGAAACAGCAAAAGATCTTACCTGAGAACTGAAGAAAAAAATACAGTGGATAATACAGTGGAAAAAAATACAGTGGATAATCATCATACAATGGTATTTCTTCAGAGGGAAACACTGCTTCTTTACAATTAATACCGTTTCAATGCAAACCTGTTCTACGTGTCAAGAATTCTATAGCCATTTCATGCTGGAATTTCACTCTGATGCTACGTCAGCTCAATAGGTCTTCAGGATAACTTTTGATGAAGTGTCAAATATCCAAACTATTTATATGAAGAGCAAGCTTTATTCAGCTGGTAGCTCAAAGCTGTGTGTGTGGTTTTTATCTCATCTCCAATGAGAACACAAACTTTTCACTTTCATTTTTACAAACACTATTCAAGTGGATTAAACCAAGCTTTACTAACTGATTTTATTTAAAAAAAAACCGCTATCCCTATTTGGGCTTATCAACTGCTTGCTAAACACAAAGGTCATAAGGTAACAGTTGTGACAGCAATATTCCCACCTGTGAGAAGGTCCAGGACCTATTTCAAAGGCAGAGACATTTGCCTTTTCAGGATTTGCCTGTTTATACTTTTTAACCTTCCTTTAGCAGCAGGGTAGCAATACGAGCTCTGATAGCACTTTCTATAGCATAATTCTGGTATTAGAATCAGTCCCAGTAGCAGCCTATCAGCCACCAATAGTCTCAGGATTAAAAAATACAGGGGCACTTCCTATAGCTGTCTTTGATGATTTTCTGAGGCTGAAAGTTGAAACATTTTAAGTGGGAGGCAGTCAATAAATATAATTCTTACCATTGTTATCATTCAAGCCTCCGATTCTGAGCTGGTATACAATGATGTACAAATATGAATAGTGCCAACTATCTGAAAGATTTTCCTACCATACTTCACAAAATCACAGCACAACTGAGGCTGAAAGAGATCTCGAGATTACCTAGTCCAACCCACATGGCTTAGTCCAACCCACATGGCTCAGAGAAGGGTCAACTGCAGCAGGTTGCCCAGAGCTGTGTTCCATAAACTGAGCTGAGTGTCCATAGGTGGAAACTCCACAACTTCTCTTTGCAGCACTCCAGATGTCTCACCCCATGCCGCCCTCATTGCCCTCTCTAAAACTGCTGGCAAATCGCCTTGTAATGCAGCCCAGAATGCTGTTGGCCTTCTTTGCTCCGAGAGTGCACTGCTCGCTCACAGTCAGCTTGTCCACCCCAAGACCTTCTCTGAAGAACTGCTTTCAAGGATATCAGCCCCCTAGGTATACAGGTTGTGTTTTCCTCTTCTGATTCTCAAACACTATTTACCTTACTTCTTACTTAGTTTCTTGAATTTACCTTCCACTAGCAGTGCATACTATACTCTGGGAAAAAAAATGGAATGATGTGTAGTGAGGTACTAAGTATCTAGCTCTGTAGCACAATAACATTCTGGACTCAAAAGAGTCCAGAAGTAAACACACAATTTTTCATGTTCTTAAAAAAAAAAAAAGTAAATCGACTTGGAAATCCATCAATAAGAGTAGCTAACTGAATGTACACTTAGAGCACTTTGCTGCCACATGCGAACAGTAAACAGAAGTGAGATCATGCCTTTCTTTCTTTTTGAAAATCCGTGGCTGGGAGTGAGATAGCATAGGCTCAAAACATGCCCCCAAAAGACCACACCTTTAGAGAGTAATCACAGTTTATACAAATGAAGTTGTTTTTAAAAGGTGATTTACCAGGTTTACAGAACTGAGAACAATTTACTGTCAAATATCTGGCTAAACAAATAAAAAAAGAATAAGAGCACGTGGTTCACAACACTCTTTTCATTTTCCGTAAAATAAAGACATTGTGCTATTAATGAATGCTGAATCAACTCTTATGTATCATGAGACAATTGCATTTATAGGAAAACAACAGCTTATTGTCAATCTCACCAAAAATGATGGTTTAAAGACAAGACAACCACCATGTCAAATGTTTTCCTCCAAGCTGCAATCGCTCAGAGTTGCTTTACATCAGTCACATGTTTGTTGTCATAGTATAACTCTCAATACAAGCTAGGCTGTGCATAAAAGCTATATTAATTCCTTCAGTAAATAACTCATCTGAAAAACCTAGGTGTAAAATATAAATTGTAACAAACTGGCAGTAATTAACAATGCATAAGTGGCCCCAAAGAGACCAGAATCTTTACTCACCACTGTAATCTGGCACAGCTGCATCTACTGAAGGCAACACAGTACTAGTCAGGCATTTTGTTCTGCCTCAACAAAACAAAAGCAGCAAAGTGGCTATGCCACTTATTCTGCCCTTTCAATGAGAGGGTGCCATAATATTCCCCAGCAGTCAGCTCTTGTGATGACACTTGATCATTTGCCTGCAATCTGTAGTACTACCAGCCAATGTGCACCACTTTTCAGAGTTCTACAATCTTTATTTCTGTATTTCTGACAGAAGCTCTGGAAAGATGCTTTAAAATGAAAGCACTCAAACACTTAAGGGAAAAGTCTACATCTAAATCAGAGATAGTGTCTGAAAGGCAGTACGAAAATAAACTCAACTGTATTGAAAGTATCATGTAATAGAGTTGATTTAAATACCTATTTAAGTGTATTTCCAACTCAATATTGGATTGGGGTGAAAATCTGCTGTAACATTATTGTAACTGAGTACTAGTTTGAAGTTCAGAACATACTGATTCCTATTTGATAGGAAAGGCAAACAAAAAACAGCTGAGAACAAGCTTAAATTTGTTTATACTCAAGACAGCACAAGAGAACACACTGAAGATTTCAAAATTAAAACTTAAAGTCATTATAGAAGAATGTATATAAAGAAGTCCTGCAGCAAGAAAGCTGTATATTGAGCAGATTACAGCAGAAAATAAGACAATGCATGGGAGTAGGAAGGTGATCAGAACAGTAGATGCTGGTAAAAGAAATGTGCCAATATTTTTAACAGTGGATTACTGTTTTAGTTCTCAGATTTCTTGGAGTAAATGTGGAGATGCTTATTTTATCACCATCAACTATTACTATTTCTTAAAAAAAAAAAAAAAAAAGAAATGAACAGCAAGTGTGTGGAATATTGTTTACTGTTAATCAACATAACCAAAACAAAGTTTTCACAATATTTGATGCTACATTTGATTATACAATAGTCTCAATCACAAAACAAGTAGAACAATTAAACTACATAAGGCCTTTAAATTAGAAGCACAGTGTGTATCGTCAGAATATTACTTTGTTTACAAATAGGCTACATGGCATTATTTTTTCATAGTTTTATTCAAGCAAAATGCATTCAAGGGAAAGGCAACTTACAAAGTTTATTTTAATATGAAGTAATAGAAAAATGTCAACATTCACTTCTTGTCCTTCCTCCCATCCTGTCTCGGAGCAATTAGTACGATTTCCATACAATACTCAAAGAAAAATTTTTACACTTAACATCCAAAAGTAGGTCTGAACAGACTATTGCAAACTTGCAAATTGTTTATTACAAAGTTAGATAAACTTCCAGGTTTTTTCTATTGAAATATTGCATCTCTAACCAATCGATGTTTAAAACTACATTGCCCACAAAGCTTCCTAGGTTTTAAAAGCCTTAATGGTTTCAAGGTTTTCAATGGTTACTGAGGCCTTAGTGGCCTCAGTAGCAATCATGTGAATGATATTTATGCTGTTACAATGGTAACTTGTGATATTATTTTGGCAATATTAGGACTGCTGAGAAGATGCATGAGCAAATTTGTACTTTTCAGGTTAAAAAAGCACACAAAGAAAACAAAACAACTAAAGTTTAACTAACCACAAAAGATATGAAATATATGCAAAGAGATCTATTTTGATCCCTTCCCTCTATAACAGGGCACAGGTTATTTCCAGTGACTGTTTGTACATGAGTAATTGCTCAAATTTCATGGCTATTGCATGTTTATAGGACAACTGCTTAGAAGTCTGGTTTTTAACTTACACCTGTGCAATAGAATAAGTCACAGTATGTTTTGAGATGTTTAAAAAATATTTATAAACTTGTTTTTAATATGCTAAAGCATTTGGCAACACTTTTACAGCATTTGATTTTATATAATTAAAGTTTCATACAGTACTCGTGATTTTTTTGTACATCTAAAAAGAAAAACCTCACACAAAGTAGTATGAACTGCCAAGCTTGACTGTATTATCATGTAATTCCAGTTTATAATACTGGCATTAAAACCTTCATTAATTATGTTGACAAATCATTACCTGTACATTTCATGAAGGCAACCAACACGATTTGAAAACACAACCTTCAGGTTTTATGTTATGTATATATCAGGGGGTGCAGTTCTGCAGTGAAATTGAAAAGCATGTAAATATACAAAGAAAATTACAAGTTCACCAGTTCCTGTGACACAAACTGTTTTAATCTTTCAAGGTACTGTCCATAGAGTTCCACATCGTTATGACCCGCTCCTTCTACCCACAGTGGTTCTACAGGTCTCTGGCAACGTTCAAATAATGCTAGGCCATGTGAAAAGTCAATTACTTCATCTTCAGTCCCATGGATAATTAACACAGGAGATGTTATTTTAGAAATTTTGTCAATGCTGTAAGAAAAAGATTATATCTATGAACATAATCAGTTGTATTAAATCTTCTTCAAGGACCAGAGACTCATATTCACGTTTTAATTACACATTGTAGTTTTGACTATTTCATTCTAAATTAAAATTAAAATTTTTCAATTATCAGAAAATTTAAAAAACTTAACACCCAGGAACATTTACATTAGCACATGTAAAACTACACAGAAAGGAAAAATACTTGTGAAAACAATTAGGATTGAACAACAAAGCAATCCATCTAAAAGTGGTATTCATTGATTTTTAACATCAATAAAGGTAGTCACTGAACTGATGATAATACTGCTTAAGAGTTTTTCAATAAAAAGCACACTTGCCAGAACAGAAAAAATTTTGGCTTCTAATGTTTAAATATATGGGGAAGTCTCAAGTTAATGTTCAAAATTCAAGGTATTCTTTGCGCCAAGTGTATTAGTCCATAATGGTCAACTAGTGGCACAGTTCTGAAATAAATGGCAGGAATTTTCTTCAGTTAAGGCCTACTTATTTTTTCCTGTCTTTACTACTTATTGAAACATGCAGAAGACTTTAGACTCAGATTAACAACTCACTGGAAGAGAATGCTTCTTAGTATTAGCAATATTAGGGGTTACATACACAGAAAAACTAATCACTTCTTTTACAGATACCCACTGCAACGATTGGAGGTGAGGAAAACCAAGATGACATACAAAGTTCTGGAAACACCTTCAAATCAAACATTTTTCCATTGTTGTTACTCACTCCGATTATTGATTTATTTTTTAAGTCTTTGAAAGAAAATCCTGAGAATGTCATAATACCTGTTTCTCTAGTATAAAACTTCTGTAATAGAAAAAAATGCATGCAGAAAAAAATCCCGTGACTTACTTTGGGAATGCATCAAAGCAATATGTCTTCTTTGTATCAGGAAAAGCTACTCGCATTCCTGAGGTCAGTGGAGAATGAAGAATTACAGCAGCACTTTCATACCTAGCAGCAAGATCCACAGATGGTACTGTTCCTATACTTTGGCCATATATAATCACATTTTCAGGGCGGATTCCATACCTAAAAGACCAGAAGTATTAACAAAAGTGGCATACAGAATGAAATAGCCAAAAACAATTACACAAATAAGCAAACCATCATTGTACATTAAAGTTTCCTAAAAAGGATTAAACAGGTGCTGGTACAAGAACAAGCAAGTACATTTTTGAACATTTCTGACTTTAAAAGAAACTTACTTTGCATTTAAAGCACATTTTTAGCCTTAGGACTGAATGATGCTGAAAGATGTTTTTGCTTTTTAAATACAGACTTGTGAATGCAGTTGCAAGCTGAGTATCTTTATTGCTACCTCCAGTCAAGCTACAACAAAACTGATTACAGCCATGTTTACTCTATATCTTCAAGTAGATGACAGTCAAACCTGCAAAAATGTGTTTGGCTTTACTGTTCTGGTATCTGCTAAAAATTGCAAGCTAGGAAGAGTACTCAGAAATTTCATGGGAAATACATGCCCATACAGACAATGGCCAAAACATTACACGTTCTCCGTAACGGCTGAGATACTTTTCTCATCACAGTCTGACAGGCAAGTTAGCCAGAGGAAATACCTAAGCTAACTCACAATTAATACAATTCAACAAGCACAAGAAAGTTAAAGTCAGCCTCCCCTCCTAGTAAGATGAAAACCTTTATTCCTTCTGTAACTGAGGTTGACCAAAGAGTTGTACAGCACCTAATTAGAACCCACTCAAGTCAAATCTAAAATATCTTTCTGCACTAGTGTGGATACAAAGATGGCTTGATTGCCAAGTAACACCATGGTACTGGAAAGGTCTATATGCAGATGGCTGTGCTGGCAAGGACAGTGCTCAAGGCAGACATGAACAACTGATACACTGATACATATCAGCGAAGTCCTTTTAGTACAGACTGAGACTGGAGAAGTGTGTCTGTCTTGATACCTTTGTTTAAATGTATTTAGGAAAGTGTGAAATTTAGATAGAAAGAGATACCAAACTGCATTCAAAAATATAAAATAATCAAACATTGTTCTCACGTATTATCAGAAGCCTGTTTAGTTGATTTACACTAGACTAACAACATTATGGACTAGCATACAGTAAGTTTAATATCTGCCAACTAACAAAACTCCTAAGAGGACTGACAACCAGTTGTTTTCAGTTAAGGAAGTTAAGGAAAGTACAGCCATTATCTCTTCTACAATAAATGTATGCATCTTTTCTGCCAAAGCCAGGAGAGCTGTATCAGATGAGCACACCCATACCCACAGAATTCTCAAACTAGTTTATTTGCATACACCCAGAAAAGACAAAAATTGAGTTAATGAAAAAGTTTCCAATATTTTATAAATATGGACATCTGTATAGTAACCATACAGTACTACATAAATAAAGGTCTAAAAAGTCTCAAACCCAAGAACATTAGAGAAAGAGGATATTTCTTTCTGACATGTACCAAAATATTCAAATTACCAAGAAAAAAATTCTGCAAGTACTTTTCAATAAGCCAGAAAACATGCTCTGTGTTACATCTGCAATACAGCCTGTTACGTACTATTACAGGCGGTAACACACTGACTATAAACAGATAATCTAGAAAAATCAAGAAAAACAAAATTACATCTAAGCATTGCAACAACGTAAAAATCATTAGCACCCCAAAACTCATTAGGTGCTCCACAAGCTTTCTAAGTTAAGGCTAAAAGCCTCACTACTCATAACTTAAAATTTAAATAAATAAAATAATAATTAGTGTTCTGCAAGAATGAAATACAAGACTTGTAAAAGTATCATCACAAACATCCATAGACTCCATCTATACCATGACTACTTAATTTGCTGATTAACCTAGTAACTCTTTCTAGGAAACACTGCTAACGATTAAGAGTTCTGAAACACTAAGACTCAATCATCAGCCTGACATTAACAGCAAACCATCTGCTCAAAACAATTCTTAGAGCACACAAGAAATTCAAACATTCTGATGAAGACTTTCTCAAAATTCCAACACATACTACAAAACAATGAATTAATGCTTTGAAACCTAAACAAGATGCAGCTCTCACTATTTATCTCTTCTGATACACCTGAGAACTGTTACAACAGCTCTAATTCATCACATTTGTGCACTCTGAAAATACAGTATTTCATACTGTATTTCTTACAATCTGAACTCAAATACATCATTAGTATGAATGCAATCATGCATCACATCATTAGTATGACATTGAGTTTGTGCAGCACATGGTGACAACAGTTCTCAAAAAACACCGAAAGCGATCACACATTTCCTCAAGTACCAAATTTTAGAATATACAGACCACTGCACAGAATTTTAAAGCAAAACATAAAAGTACATTTTGAAGCATATGTTCTCCAATGTCTTTATTCTTTCCTTTATTTTCACCTAACATTAGGCTGAAGGATATAGATCCAAATAGTAGCTACAAGAAGTAATCTGAATAGGTTTACTTTAATGTAAATACAATAAATGCTTTCTCTACCACAGCCAGTCAGACTGCCTTCACAGCATCGCTCAGAAACTATTTGTTTCACAATCTGGAAACAAAGCCAGTGAAGCCTATCACCGTGGAGGTAGTTCAGAGCTGTCAGACTTTTGAATATTCTGGCTTGGGGAAAAACAACAACAACAAAAGACATACAAAACAACAACCACCACCAAAAACCCCTGGGATCCAAAGAACAGTGTCAGTAGTATCTGTGTCTTCAGCTTCCCCTTCTACCACCTTGCAAAGCCTTCTGAAAAGCTGAGGAAAAAGGGAGAGTCCAAGCAACCCTCAGCTACTCTCAGAAGTATCACTTCCTAGCCTGAAATTGAAGAATTCTCTGAAAAGATGCTGCTGGCAAATTCTTTATTCATAGAATTAATTTACTTCTCCTTTTGGCAGTCCTGTAGCAGGTATATTTCAGAGAAAATTAGTAATTGACCACATCCTAAACTTGAGAGACCAGGCAACTAATTTTTGATTAATAATTTAACTAATTCAATAATTCTATTATTACTATGAATTATGAATTGAAAGTTTTGCCTGGTTTCCCAAATTAGGAAGTGTCAGATCAAGAAAAAGTGACAGTAATATGTCTCCCTTAAACAGTGCCTTACAATTATTATCCATCCTTAGAAAGGACAAAGTGATAGGGCTGTCTCCTGTAAACACCTGTTCAAGCGCCAAGAGATCAAAGACATGCTGTGAAAACTGTTGGCATCTTTGAAAGATCATTACATTGATCAGATTAATAATGACTCAAACCAATAACACTACTGACTGTTCAGGTAATCTTAGAAAAATTCTGCCAGAATAGTCAGACCTTCACTGTTTTGCTGTTGGCAGTAAAGTGGTTTTTTTTTTTTTTTTTTAGACATGATCACCTGAATGGTTCTTGGAACAAAAACCTGAAAATAGGTGTGCACAGATGCACATTCTCAGAGAAAGCAGTATTCCTCAGGGACAATTTATTCCGGACTGAATCTGGCATAAAATTCAGACATTTTCAGCAGTCTGCCTGCAACATTTTTCTCTTTCCCACAGTAACTGAGATTTCAATTCCTTTCAACATCTGATTCATCCTTTCTTTATGTTTACTCACCTAAGGGTTACCTGCATGGAAAATATGTAAGTACTGCACTTCAAGTTAATGTAAAATGTAGAAGTAAACCTCTGCTGGCAAAAGTGTGCTAGAATTCACACGATCTAAGTACTCAAACTTCTGTGCAATCACCACATTAAAGGTACAGGTTAACATCACTACTAAACTAAGATACTGCCAAAGAGGACAGTACCATTTTCCTGTTTGTATCTTCAGCCACGTGGTGTGCCCACTGGTCTTTCACAGCTGGTTTAGGAAGCAATCCCTTCTGTGAGTAGAAGGCAGCTACTTTTTGGCTCCTTTGTGCCATCTGTCTTTAGGGTCAGACAAGAAGTGATATGACACAGGAGGGGTAGAGGAAGAGCAAGCCAAAACACCACCATAATTGTACCATCACACCACTCCCAAGAATTAGCACCCAAGCTAACACAAGGCCACTGATAAAGCCTGTGATCTCTCCTGGGAGCCTACATATACTGATCAGAGGCAACTCTGAACACTCCTTGATCTTTTCACCTTTTGGCAGGGAAAGAATTAGTGTTCTTCTCTTGTACTGAACTGCACACAAATATTCCTTTTTCCTCCTTTGTGACTACCTTCACAATGTGCTGCAGCAGAAACTTCTTTTCCATTTCCTGTACATTTTTGTCTCTGTAAATAAGACCTTTTCTACACCTGTCTTAGCAACAAACCATCTGTCACTTATTTTCCCTTTTATTTAATATAAATATTGCCATCACATGAGAACGGCAAAAGGCATGTCTGGCTGTGGTGATTTTTTTTGTTGGTGTTTTTTTTTTATTATTATTTTGTTGTTTTGTTTTTGTTTTTAAGACTTTAGTTACCTTTAACAATCCAAAGCCAGCTGAAATTACCATAGTATGGTTTGTGGGCCCTTAGAGTGCCTGTCATTTTGCCTTTGATACATCTGATGGAGACAGAAAGCAGTTTGTCTTATTACTTAAAACTATGTCTGTTGATCTAGAAGACTTGCTCCCTTTACAGTATAAAATAAGGTGTCGGTACAATCTACCTTAAAAGGGTACATCTTTGATAGTATCTCTCAGTTTCATACTACTGAAGAGGTGCAATAGATGCTCTAAAGAAGCTGGTGTTGTGAAGCTATTGCAACACACAGATTTAGCCAACTAACAGCAGTGCTTGGGGCACAGGGAATAAAGAGGAACATCCTGAGGGAGTTTTAGATGCACATTTCAGAACCTTTTGTCATCATTCATGTAACACATGAAATTACAGCTGCAAATTGTAGAACATGAAGGACAAACATCTTCCACACCTTATAACTATTGCATGAATTTTATTCATGGCCTGGAATGTTGCTTACAGTTCAGATGCACCCTTCTGTGTATACAACATGCAACATTGTCAGAAAGGAAGAATGAATGTTTTAAGAGGGGCACATCCATTAACCATGCATGTAGTAATCAACAAGCCACACATCCTTTGCTTCTTCCATGATGGTTTGGACATTCTTAAACCTCACAATGCTGCTGGTGCATTTGTTTTATTGGCAAGATTTCTTTTCACAATAAATTGAGGCTACTTTTCCCTACCAATTATAATAAAAACTCAACTTTTCTCAAAATATTGCACCAGAAAGCAATACCCCATCTCCTAGCATAAAAGAAAGCTTCTTTTGAATTAACAATATCATCTGTGAACTCTCAAGACAGATTCAGCTAACATCAAAACAGATTCAAATTATGCTCATACTGTAGATGTTCTGCCACTTTGACACATCAGCTTGACAATGAGATCCTTCAGTTCTTCAAATATTGTGCAGCCAATATTGTAAGCAACAATGGCAAGGCTGCTTGGCTTCTCAAAGAGAAATCTGGCCATGAGACTACTCTGGCAACTCTTCAGATTTCTGAATGAGCACCACTTGCCCTGCATTTGCCTGAGGCTTGTTAAACCTTTCCACCCTTCCTAGGGAGTCATCAAAAGCCTTCAGAGTCCAGGGCAGCAGAAAATAGGCGTATCCCAGAATGACTACTGGAATTTCAACACTTTGTAGCTATGACAGGAAAAGAATGTCTTCACTTGCAGCTTTTACACAGTGCCATGCATATGAATATGTAACAGCACGCATCTTTCCAAAACATGATGCCAATGAATCATCTTGCCATCTTCCACAGTCAGCATTCACAGGTATAGCTACTGAGTCCTATTAAAACACTGAGGGCAGGTAAGGAATAAGGACAATTCAGAATCTGCATCTGCTGTTTTCCTCATCAGATATGCTGCCAAAATAGCTCTCTGTATTCACCTACAAGAATTACGACGTTCATATTCCCTTACAACAACAACTTTTAACTAAATGATTTTGTAGTAATCGTAGCATCACCCTGAATATTACTTCACAGACTATTTCCAGCTTATGTCCAATCACCACAGGGCAGTTGTGCCAATTTACAGGAAAGACAATCAGGACTGTTATTCCAAGATATAACTTGACTCTACCACAAGCATCTGCAACAGCATCCTGGCTTGTATCAGAAACAGTGTGACCAGTAGGGCTAGGGAGGTGATCGTCCCCTTGTACTCGGCTCTGGTGAGGCTGCACCTCGAGTACTGTGTTCAGTTTTGGGCCCCTCGCTACAAGAAGGACATCGAGGTGCTTGAGCGGGTCCAGAGAAGGGCGACGAAGCTAGTGAGGGGCCTGGAGAACAAGTCCTACGAGGAGCGGCTGAGGGAGCTGGGCTTGTTCAGCCTGGAGAAAAGGAGGCTCAGGGGCGACCTTATCGCTCTCTACAGATACCTTAAAGGCGGCTGTAGCGAGGTGGGGGTTGGTCTGTTCTCCCACGTGCCTGGTGACAGGACGAGGGGGAATGGGCTTAAGTTGCGCCAGGGGAGTTTTAGGTTAGATGTTAGGAAGAACTTCTTTACTGAAAGGGTTGTTAGGCACTGGAACAGGCTGCCCAGGGAGGTGGTGGAGTCACCATCCCTGGAAGTCTTTAAAAGATGTTTAGATGTAGAGCTTAGGGATATGGTTTAGTGGGGACTGTTAGCGTTAGGTTAGAGGTTGGACTCGATGATCTTGAGGTCTCTTCCAACCTAGAAATTCTGTGATTCTGTGATTAACTGTAGAAATGACAGCCATGTGAACATTTCAGTAAGCCCAGAAACACCTTTTAATGCTGGGTTCTGTGATCCCATTTCTCACAAAAGATAATGGAGGGAGCTGTGGGTGGCTGTGATCAACCTCCAGCAGACACAAATCCTTCATTCCCTTTGTGTCACACCACATGATCTGTGAGACACTGCAAGTCCAGGATCCCTTCCTCTCTCTTCCTATCAACATGAATTTCAAAGCAATTACAGCTATACGTACATCTATACTACAAACAATCCATAAAGTAATTTGTTTTTAAAGAACATGAACTTCATAAAACATTAAAGACCGTGCCAGAGCAACACTGACAAAACTGGCTACACTAGAAAAGTGAATCAATGTCACAGCTAATGCTCAGAGGTCTCTGGTCCAGATATTCATCAAGTACTTTAGTGCAGCTGAGCACCATCTCAGGGCTTAAGAGAATACCATGGAAAGGTAACCATCCTCTATGAGATGGTATGTCCAGAGTCGTGTGCTGAACTTTGTCCTGCTCCATTCAAATACAACAGCAAGACCAGGACTGCCAGTAGGAAAGTTGTTGAAAGCAGCACAATGGAAACTAGTAATACCAACCACTTTTTAATGAATGGAAATTAGGCAGACTGATCCAAGCTTTAAACACCCTACATATTTTTACAGGGGGTTAGTACAAGAAGTTTAGACATAGAAAAAAAAAACACAGGCAGCAAATAAGCTTGAGGTGAGGTCATTCCGAAATAGAATGATGGAAAAGCAAATAGAGTATGTATTTAGAGACATATACCCCCTCAATGGCTGTTCAAAGGATGTATTCAGATGGGATATTTATTATGAACCTTAATCTTATTTGATTAGAGAAGATATACCATGGGTTACGGATGGAGGGGAGAATTCAACTTGCTATCACATTTCTTCTTAGGATTTCATGCAGAAATTATTAGGGGACAAAGGGGTGAGAATGGAGATGGAGACAATCATTACCAATTATTAAAAAAGACCCTAGAAACTGTCAAAGCAAATTATTAAGTTTCATCATCTAGGTCTCCATTATTCCACTATGCTTGAACAATTCAGACCATCTTCAACATTGTCCACAGACCACATTATATATTGGTCATTGCTACTGGGTATTTCACCAAGTGGCTGTCTTCCAGATCACCCATCAACTACAGATGAGTCACCAGAGCACCTGTTGCAGCTCTTGGCTTACCAAACAGATGTCTAGTTAAGTCTCAACATTCCTCTACACTAAAAAGAAATGCCAAAAACTAATATGATAACACAATACAAATGTTTTAGAATACAAGGCTGAATAGTCATCCTATCTGTTTGTATGAGGTTTATGGTAAGTGTTCCTTCTACTTTAATCTATGAGTGAAATACACTTCTTTAACAGGAAGAATTACATTAAAATTACCTTCCATAAAGTAAAAGAAATTCAAGAGAAAATAACTACTTAGAACTCCGAAAAGGGATAAACCCCTCCAAAATAATAGGGATACAATTAAATTGAGTTTTATATTCACCACGACAACTACCAATTCACAGGATTTACAGAATCTACACTTGCTTAAGTTATATCCCTGATATTTTATTATGAAACAGTATGGTCAAGTTGTGATGATTGAACTATAACACGCTGCACTATATTGAATTCAGTTTTTCCCCAGCTCTCTGGTGCTAAATACACAATATAATGGGATTCTTTTTAGTGATCATTACAAAGTATTTTTTTTTGTCACTTGGGTACTCATAATACAATAAGAGTTTTGCTTTAAACTGAACAAACCATAGTTAGAAAATGCTCTTAAATTTAAGCAACAGATATTCAGTGCTGCACTTACTTGATACCTGGGACTCCTAACTATAATTAGAGAATACATCCACAGTATTTTGTCTTACTACTTTACCTCCCTAAAACCAGAGGCTTAAAACACGGAAACTTTGGAAACATCCCTCCAGCTCATTTTTTTTCTTGAATTTATTTGAGGTAACAGCACTGATCAACTTCCTGGTTTTTTGTTCCCACTATAAGGTGTTTATGCAAATCAATTACAGACTCTCTCAGACATCATATTTTGCGAGGGTAGCTTTATATCTTTTGGAAAGGCTGTAGCTGCTAGATTGAATTCTGAAACCAATGGGGTCTGAGCAACATAAAGACCTTTAGGTATCAGAAAAAAGTGTTTTCTATCACCCATGTTATACCAGTGACTGTTACTGGGAAGATTATTACAGGTTTTTCTTCTCTTCTAAAGATTTCCAGCTTAGGAGATCCCAAACTATGATAATAAATGCTATCTTCTAATTATTCAAGTAAGGCTGAATGATATCTTGTTAAATTTCACCCCATTTCACTCTCTGTAGTATATCAGCACCATATACCAGTCCTGCTCAATACGGACAACGACTTTGGTATAAGACACTACCAATCAGCTTTGATATAAATCCATTAAATTATCCAATAAAGCACTTCTGTTTAAACTACCAAGGCAGATTAAGTACAACAATTTAGAAAGAGTGCTAGAAAATAAACATGGCAACTAATATCTTACCTTGTCCTAAGAGCCACCCAAGCAGCATCAATGTCAGCATACAGATTCTTCTCTGTTGGCTTCCCAGAACTTGCACCATATCCAGAATAATCATATGAAAATATGTTGCAATTAATCCGTGAACCCAGTCCTATGTAAAAGCTGCTCATCTGACCTAAGTCAACAGCATTTCCATGTGAGAAGAGCAAAGTATACTTGGCATTAGGCGAGCAACGCACAAACATACAGGCAATCCTGTTACCCTTACTTGTTCTAGTCATGAAACACTCAATGGCATCTTTTTCTCTTGAAGAGTATTGCCAGTCTGCTCGCTCTGAGAGATGCAAAGTCCAGCGACTACCACTTTCATCACACATCAGCGTGTACGTGGGATCAGGAGGTAAGAATGCCAATTTGGAGGCGATTTTCCCTGGGCATGGTGGACAACAGAAGAGGCAACACAGTTCACTAAAGGAAAGATTATTCATCTTCTAGTCTGAAACAGGAAGAAAGAAGTGTATCAGTTTCTAGTTATAATTCTGTATAAAAAGAAAAAAGTAATGGAAAATGTAAACTTAACCTCTCATGAAAATAACGCATACTTTTAGTGGAAACATTTAAACACAGCACAGATTTAAATATGTAAGCAAATTTCTACACAATAGCTTATTTGATAATATTAGCTACTTTAGAATGTGCATATTGTTAAAGAAGAATGGTAACTCTAAACCCCAGACAGATATTAAAGCTAAAATATGACTACCCAGGGCAAGAACACGGATGAGCTTTAGTTTCTTTTGAGGAAATGAAGTCCCTCACCTTCAGGCAATAACAGAATAATTCATCCCCTTGACAAATATTTGTTAGAAAGAGCAATTAAAATATGTTCCAGTATTCGCAGGATACTAAGACTATGCAGGTCTTACTATCTAGCAGTCTCTATAGAGACTGCTACCACATTGTCCAAATGCTGAGAATATACTGTCATGACGAGCTATGGGCTCCTGCAGGTGATATCAGCAGTAGAAAAGGAACATGAAAGCCAAAACTTTAGGAGGCAAAATTAGATGCTTCTACCTGTATAGTAAGCACTCAGACTTTCAGTCCACTAAAATTCAATCTAGCTCTGCAGGCTGGCTGACACCAATGTTTCCAAGCCATTCAAATAAATTACTGGCTAAGTTTTCCCTTCTTGCACATACAAATTATCCATCTGAATGATACAACTGCTTTTATTCTGTGCTTTAGCAAAAGCATTCCAAACCAAATGCTCTAACATGGATACTTGGCAAATCTACATAGTCTATACTAACTGATTAACTGAGTAGGGAGGGGAGGGAGGTTGAAAAAGAACAAAAAAGTAAACACACAGACTTAAAGCAAGGTAGTTAAAGACACAGCTGCCATGAAAAACAAGCACTGAGTTTACAACAGAGAGAAGGAAGAGGGAAAGAATCCTTGATTGTGACAGTACTTTTTCCTCAGAAGAGGGATGATGTAATCTGCCAATAACCATGCTGGACACCAGCACACCTATGGTAAGTATTTACTTTCCTGGCGTGAAGGCATCTGTTGTTTCATCTGAACTAAAAAAAAAAAGAAAAAAAAAAGAGACTTTTCCACTTTTCCATCTCAACTCTACCACACATCTCATGCTCAGTTCCTACTAGGTCATGCAAACAGGAACGCTCTTAGAGTTTCATGTACCAGTTTCAACTGCTAGATCCAAACATAAGAACAGGAACAACAACAAAAGTTAGCTTCTGATGTCCTACACAGTTCCAGAAATACTCATGGAAACCAAAAATAAAATCTTTCTGCTAGCTACAGTATCTGGCAATATTGAAATTACATTTCAAAGTTTGTTCTCTGACTTCTATATAAGCATAGCCTTCATGCCTGCGTGTTTCTCTTTTGAAAAGCTTCATAGAGCACTACTGTAAGAACTTTTCAATACAGATCACTGAGCAATTAGCCTTATTTTGGATGTGTGAATGGTCTATTCATATGCATATAGTTTTACTGTATTCTGCTCCATAAATGCCACGTAAAATATACTTTTAGAGTAGTAAACAAGCACAGCAACACAGTAATACGCAACATGAGCATTCTTGGAATGCCACTGCCCTTTGTAAGGCATAAAAAAGTTTATTTGCCAGAACTGGTACAGTCAAGTGTTTTCATTCCATGTCTCTAGTTTTCTGAGAAACAGAGGGAAATCAGATTCAGACATGGGTGACCAACACTACCAATTTAGAGGAGACAGCACAGAGGGGCCCCTGCCTCCCATAAAAAGGCAGATTGTCTCTCAAGTAACAAATCCTGAGTAAATGACTTGCCAGTTAAAGAAACAACAGCCTCATGTATTTATGCAATCTGCAAAAGCAGTCACTCAAATTTGTAATAGCTTATCTGTTCCCTTTCAAGTGAGATTATCTGGACATTAATTTCAATCTGCAAGACAGGACAAGTGGAAGAGATCTACTGAAGAGGTCCAGGGATTCTCAAAAGGCTTAGACCATCTTTTCCAAAGGGCAGCCCCAGAGTTTTTTCCTGCTTTATATCTCTAACAGCTGTAAGCACCAATGGAGACACTTTTTTTCACCTCTAATCAGAAAGATCATGTTCACAGCCTAGAGAAACTGCTGTAATACCTCAACAGGATTATTCTTTTCCAAGTACCATCCATGATCCAGTATTTAATTACTCTTCTATTTCTACCAAAAACTATTGAGTAAGTTTTCCCATATTTTCAGAGAAGCTGAAGGCCAAAGCTAGATAATACAATTTCTTAAATGGAAAAAAAAAAAAAAAAAAAAAGCAGCCTCTTGGGCCCAGGACTGTTGATCTTGGAGGACTTTTCCAACCTAAAGGATTCTATGAATAGCTGACTGCATTCTATTCTAGCATAAAGTAATAGATACAAGATTTCTTACTAGCTTCCTAATCAACTCATCAGAAAGAATTAAAACAGGCGTTTACATTATTTTTATAACTATAAACAGCCCAGCAACACTACAAATATGATTTCACTCAGAAAATATTTGCTATTTGTCATAGTCATTTCAAGAGACTGGAAGCTGGCCTGTGGAATTCACATTACTGCAGTAACTGCAGTTAATCAGCTGAGGTGGTACTGTGCCCCAAGATGGCTTAAATGTGATAAAAATTGGCTGTTGCCACATATGGCAAGAGACTTATATACTGAACAACATGGCTTAAGTATTACTTCTCTCCTATATCAGACAGCAGTGTAGACTTTATGTAACATCCATTTAATCCAATGAGAACCATGTTTATTGAAACTAGAGTTTCTTACTCCCAAGTTATTTTCCACCTAAGTCATGGCTAGCAACAACCCTTTTCTTTAGAAGAAATACTTGCTGTTTTCTCCACTTCCAAGACCTGAAAAAAAAAACCAACAGGGGATCCCTAGCATCACTAACCGAACAAATCTGTCACAAAACACGTACTAAACTTCCTCAGGAGGATACCTTCAGCTAAATGCAAACAACATTTTCATTATACTGAAACTGGTTTGTCATTCATTGTATTCACATGAGTGTGTTCTTAACCTCCGGATCTGGAATGGAACCAGGATGTGAGAGAGTCCCCAGGGTGCATAGTGTAATTCTGATATCACTGTTTAAAAGTTCAACTGAATCAGCATTTCAGCCTAGTAGTTATGCATAAGATGTCATAATTTTACTTCAATTAAAACAGACACTGTCTTTCCTCAAATGGTATACTGCTCAGATACTTCAGTGAAGGGATTAAACTTCAAGTTTTGTTTTTTGTTTTTTAAATTGAAAGGCTGGGAAAACACATAACATGATTTCCTAGTGACTTACCCAAACAGAAATTAAGATAAAATTTTACAAAGTCATAAGTAAATCTTCAATTAGCATTGCTGAGCCTTGGTAAAAGTAGTTCAAATTTCCCACCTGCAGATCAAGAGTCTTATTAATAGGCAAATAGTGAAGTCTAAAATGTCTGTTAAGCTTAAAATAAAATTTATGGAATGTGAACAAATTATCATAGGTGATACCGATTAAAAAAATCAGTCTAACAACAAACAGGCTTGACATATGCTTTTATCTACACTGTTACTAAAACTGGGGCAAAAACAACGCCCACCACAAATTACCTCAAGCATACAGTTCCACAAGTACAGATGAGTAACTTTAATGGGGCTCTAAGATACGTAGTGAATAGCTAGGTTATAATCTAACACCTTTTGGGCTTGTACGATGTAAAACTCTGTACTCATTACAGTAGAATCTCCAAAGCAAAGATCAACACATCCTAACAACATAACAATTTCACCTTCTGTTTCTTATTACAGTAATAAAGATGTCAGTGCTGTTCTTCAAATGCAGTCCCTTATAAGCTTACTAACAAGGAAAAGGGTATAGTATGAGAATTGTATATATCCGTTAGAATTGTACAGAATTTTGTGTTTTCCTTTATATAAGTAGGAAAAAATTGAGAAAATACTAATGCATTAACTTATGCTATTGCTCCAAGAAAGACAAAGAAACAAAAGAGACCCAAGTGGCATCAACCACCCTTCATGAGACAGCATTTAAAAGAAAGAGATCATTTTATCAAATTCATCTAAGTCTCTCATCAAAAAAACTAACATACAAAATGGGAAATTTAAAACTGCCTACAGGCAGTAGTTTTAATCCATTCTTCTGTAATTAACCTTATGATTAAGGCTGACAGAACACGGGGTAAAATTCATCTAGCGTGAAAGAACACCTCAAATACTTATATTTATATTGTGATTCCTAGGATAACACAAACGTAGTTCTTTCATATAAGCAATTATTCCTGTCCTCCTCCCTCTGCAAATCATCACAACAGAGTGATTTCTATTATTCACATCTCTAAGTACTTCATTACATATTAGTAGCTTAGCCTTGAAAGCCCAACCCTTGCGAACCCTTATCTAGAAATCTTGTATTTACATTAAATACAAATTATTTCAATCATGTATTTAAATTAAATTACTTAAGAACTATTCAAAAGAACAAAGTCAAACTCATAAATACTGTTGCCAGTTTGTAAATCTTAGTATTGCTCTAACTGTCTAACAGGAAAGATATTCATATTGTGGGGTTTTGGTTTTTAAATAATATTTTTTCATTACACATTGCTGAAATAAGAAACTTTAATGTGGTTTCCCCTCACACGTTCACTAAGCACAATGCAGTGAGATCTTGAGCTCGAACTGCTACTGAAACTCTAACACTAGTTTCAACATCATTGTATTGTTGTGGGACAGAAGGGCATTATCTGCTGAAGGAACAAAGTATTTAGTGCAAAATAAGTATCCAACTAAGTGCTATATAAAACGATTAAAGTAACAGAATTAAGAAAGTAGCCTGGTGGGTCCGGAAAAGAATGCAGAGGAAGTCTATTCAATAATAACATTAAAAAAATACTAAAAATATAGGGAGGTAAGGCTTTAAGCTTTCATATACTTCTCAAAGGGCATAATAACCTGTACAAAAATCGAGCAGCCTGACAAGACCAACACTTCACTTTGGAACAGTCTGACTTAGAAGAAGAAAAAAAGATTTAAAAAAAAAAGTTTTAGTGTTCTCACAAGCTCGGGGAGACAGGCTTGATGGGATAGCAGCACAGAGACCTGCTGCCACTGCCGGTCGCTTGGTGTATCTCACAACCTACTGGTAGGCTCGGAAAGAGAAGCGGGACACGGGAGGCGCTGCGTGCAAGACCCAGCCGTTCCTGCTCACCGACGGGAGAAACGACGGCTCTGCGGACCGCCGGCGGACCCCACCGCGGGATTAGGGCGGGTTACATAACGCCACGGCACTGCCCTGCTACCGGCGAGAAGCCGGTGCCCGCTGGGTCCCCGCGAACGGGCGGCGGGGCTGTGGGTGGGGGGTGGTGAAGCGGGACGGCCGGACCTGCCGGGCAGCACCGAGCCCCCCCCCCCGCCTCGCCCCGCCCCGACACCCCTCCCGTACCTGCGGAGGACCCTCAGGCCCCGTCCGGCGGCCCCAACCGCCGCCGGGAGGAGGGGGCGTCGGTTGGGCTGAGTAACGGCTCGGCGGCTGGCTCAACCGTCCGTCCGTCCGTCAGCGGCGCGGTGCCGGCAGAAGCCCCTGCCCCGGTGGCGGCGCGGCCTAAAAGAGAGGCGCCGCCTTCGCCCCGCCGAGCGGCTGCACCACTGAGGGGGCGGTGGGAGGGGGCGGGGCCAGCCGCGCGGAGAGCCAATGGGAGCACCGCCCGCCTCGCGGCCCCCGGCCACCGAGGCTCCGCCTGAGCGGCGGTGGGCGGGGAGCGGAGGGCGGGAGGCGAATCGCCGCGGGCCATTGGGCTTGACAGACGACGGCTCTGTCCAATGGAGGAGGCGGCGGGGCGGGAGGCCGGGAGGCGGAACGGTTCCGGGTCGCGCGCGCGGCGGTTGCCGTGGGGATGAGCTCTCAGCGGGGCAACGTGGTGCGCAGGCGGCCGCAGCGCCACCAGAACGCCTGGGCCTTCAGCAACCAGCAGCACGACGCCAGCAGCCGCCGCAAGGTCGGGCATCGCGGGGGGACGGGACCAGACGAGACGCGGTGAGGGCGCGATCAGGCGCGACCAGGCCGCGGAGCTCCCTGAGGAGGCCCTGAGTAGGCCCCGGGCCCGCGGTGCGTGAGAAGGCTCCCGGCAGCTCCGCGGCCTGGCGCCTCGGCCCGGCCTCGTCTGAGGTGTTCTGAGAGGTAGTTGTTTACTTGGCAAGGTGTCTTGTTTTATCATCGCGTTCGTTACCACGATTGGATTTGTTTCACGCTATTGTTAAAAAAGATCATTTTTACTTTTTTTTTTTTTTTTTTTTTTTAAGGTAAGGAGGGAAACAGTTCACAATATATGCTTGGGACATGCTGCACGCCTGTGTGTGGCTGTGGTAACGTAACAGGGGATGAAGACTAAGCAGCCTGACTGAACAGGAACACCGCGGAAGTGGAATGCTTGTTTTAAGACGCGATTAAAACAATGCGCAGGATGAGTGTTCCGCAGGAGCACTATCGCTGTTGTGTCAATATCTCTTTAAGTAACCTGACCAGGCTGTCAAGGAGGGGGAGAAACTAGTAAGTCAAAGTAATGGCACCAGAGAGAGAGGTGTGTTGGTGTTTTTTGGGGGGCTTTTTTTTTTTTTTTTTTTAGATGATTATAGAACTGGTTCTGCAAGTTGAACAGGTTGCTTTCCTGGTGCTCCAAGCAGCACCAGTATTATTCATGGTTTGAGTCATTGTACAATCCCTGATAATATAGATAAGTGTATTTTCCTGTCTGCAACACCCCCCACCCCCAAATATCCTAGAGAGCTGTTCTATCAGAAGAGTCCTTAAAGAAAAAATGAGTTCTGACATCAGTTTTGTAGTTGAAATAATCAGCTTAATACACAGATGGGTGTTTTTTATTTTTATTTTTGCCAGTATTTGATATCAAGTAGAAGTGGCTGTACAGTACCATGCACTTAAACACATTAAAAAACACGTTTTTTGAACATAGCTTTCCCTTCTGTACCTGCCACTAGACTGCTAAATACAGGAAGGAAGGTTGTTGAAGAGGGTGCTTCTTATTACAGTGTGCGGAATAATTTATTTTTCTTTTGGTGTACTCTAACTTACAAATTCAAATTTTGGCCTCTACTGGTGAGGGATCAACAGAGGCCATTACAATGATGACTTGGCCATTACAGTGGTGACTGGGCCTGATTCCGCTGCTTAAGAAATTTCAAGAATTGGACTAACAAAGTTTAAGTGGTGATTGGTGTCATAATATAGATACAGAATATGCTTAATGATGACAGTGAGCGTTGCTTCTCTGTCTTGTCACTTCTATGTATTTTTGTTGCCCAGAGCGATCTGGAGTACCACAGGCACTTGAACTGTAACAAGGCAAAGGAACAAATAGTAGAGGTTTGATCAGGAGGACTGATGTGGGATGGGGACATTCATCCTTTCTAGCTCTTACTAGTTTAATAGAATAGTTAGGGTTGCTGAAAGAGGGTGGATCACCTGCAAATCACTAATATTTTTGGGGGGGGGCGGGGGGAAGGGCTCTGGTGTTGGCCTATCCTTGACTATTGTTATACACTGTTCAATTTAGTAGCATCTTGAGAGGCTGTAGAATGTCTTTTAGCTTAAAAATTTATATCCTTCTACATTTGTACAATGCTTCAACAATGTTGAGTATCAAGTACAGTCGATTCGGGTTGTACTGTGGGTGGAGTTGAGGAAGTTATTTGCAGTGTTATTGCTGCTCCTCAGTGAAGAAGTTGCTGCAGAGGAAATTGATCTATTAGTCGTCTGACTTTTCCTTGCTGGTAGTCATTATCCAGGTTACTGTTGCTGGTTTGGGTTATCTGGTTGTGTTTTTTTTCTTTATTGGTTTTGAGCTTTCTGTCTGGCATTGACCTTGGCATCCATTTTCTAATCTTAAAGACTGTAGTTCAGATTATTTGCAGAACATTCTGAAAGATCCGTTTATGTTTCCTCTCATGATCAGGCTCTACTACAGCATTACTCTGGGATAGCCCAGTTGAGATGAAGCAACACATACTGCCTCTACTACGTTTTGTTAGATGCCTACAACAGCGCTGGGAAAGATTGCTTGCTAGAATGAACTAAAGGAAGAGCCAGACAGAGTAAGACACACAGTGTGGTTAATTATTGAAACTAAGAATTTGTTTATGGGCGATTGCTTCATGTAGTATATTCTGGTACAGCTGTTTGTGACACTGAGCTGAGGAATATACATTATGTTATATGAATATACATTTTATATAAAGTGTATTGCATAAGTCAATATGGAAACTGGAAATGAAGGTAGTGCTAGAGATGAAAGCAAACAGCATTCAACAGGAGCATTTAGAACTCTATTGTAATAAGATGGTAAACCACAAAGTGATTCATATTTACACCCAAATGACTGATCTGTTTCTCCATTTCTTCCTCTCATTAAATACACCCCAGATGATAATCCAGATTTTCCTAAATTTCAGACGTTATTAACTCTGAACCTCAGCTTTATCATAATGCTGATGTCAGCTGCTTCTTCAGCTAGCTGCACAGATAAATAACCACTTTTAGTGGAGACACTGGTCAAGATTGTGGGACGGCGAAAGGAAGAGAACAGGCCTAAGTGTTGACTCAGTGAATGTGACTTAAAGCTCAGAAGAGAAGATATAGGTAAATTGGTGGCCAACTGGAATTGACAGGTGACTGTACTGGAGTTTGGTTAGTTTGAGTTCTTAACACAAGGACAACTTGAAGGCTAACGTCTGCTCTCCAGCCATCCCTCCTATACTGAGTTTGATAATGAAATCACACCTAGCTTTAGCCTTTCAAGTAGGGGCAAACAGAACATATATTTTGGATTCTAAGTCTTCAGTGAAAACATGCACACATGTGCACAAACACATACATACATTCGTTTATGGGGGTTGATTGTCGGTCCTTCCAAGTATGCACACTCTCCTAATTCCTGAGAACTGTAGGAGAATCAAGTTGGTTTAAAGAAAAATTTTGGGTTCCTGTGTTCTAAAGGCCATGATACAATATGTGAGCAAGTGAAGTTCTCTGGAGTGTTTAGTTTCAGTCTGTGAAGTGTGTAGTATATAGCCCCGAGACACTGGCATTTTGTATCACAGAGTTTCAGGTTTGTTAGTTAGCACTGTTTTTTTCTAACAGCTTTGTAGTCATACACTGGAGTTTGTATAGAATTTTGTTTTTTGTTTTTGAGAAGTGTAGTTATTCTGAAATGCTACCTTTAGTCTTGTTGATTGAAGTAGTATCATCTGTGCTTCTGACAAGGAAGTTTGTCTTTGTGGATAGCATTGACTTTGAGTTCATTTACAGCAGAATAAACCACTCGTGTTCAGTGGTAGAAGTCTGCTATCAATACAGTAACTCAAAATACACATGCACGCACACATAATTAGTAACTTCCAAACAGACAGCGAGGCTTCTTTGAAACCCCATTATTACATCTTCCTTGTGATTGCTTTAATGCTAGCGTAAGCTAGGGATTATTTTGTATGCCAAGTTAGTAGGTGTAGGTGCATGTGTTTACTTTAATACATTCTGAACTGCTTTTGGCAGGTTGTTAAATGATTTAATATTGGGTTAGTTAAGCATACAGAGGATGCTGTTTTATTGATGCAGTTGACCTGACTGTGTATACACAGTCATATGCACATGTAATATGCACATGGAATATTTTGTGACTATATACTTTTAAATGTTTATATAAGTCTGCACTGCATACTTGCCATTTCTTAGGAGAATATTTACAGCAATACTGTAAACATCAGATGAGTTGCCCTTGCTCCTGGAGGAAGTATGGCATAGGAAAAAAGGAAAGAGATATCGAATAGAACAGAAATGAGAGTTAAACATGTAGAGAAACTGCTGTATTAGAAAAAAATCTGTTAGAGTAGTTTTCACATCAAGAAAAACATTCCAGGCTATAAGCATTACCATGTATTTGTGCATGATAGCTAAATACCTGGGTGAAAACTGGGTTAAGAAAAAAAAAAGGTTGAAAAGAATAATGAAGTTGGCAATCCTTGTTTGGGTCTTTGTGGGGGTTGGGTTGTTTTATTGTTGGTTTTTGTTTTTGTTTTAAAGGTAAGCAAGCTACTAAATGGGTGAAAGGAAAGAAAAAAATTTGTGAAAGACTGTTCAAAATACGTACTAAGGCAAGTATTATTAGGAAAAATAAGCATCAGATAAATTTATTTAACTAATAAATGCTCCATTCTGACTGGGAAGTGAGATAGTAGGAAAGTTTCTCTTCCTGTTTTTTAGGAGAACTTATTCTTACATATTTTTCAGTTAAATGAAAACAAAATGAAAAAAAAACATTCAAATATTTAATTATGGACAACTCTCTTTGTTTCTTCAAGCCTGCTTTGCTTTTGAAAGTGAAATACTTTTTTTCTGTCAAAGGAAATGTTGAATTTAGCATAGAAAACCACAGTGAATTATAATTCAGCTTGTTTTTGTGATACTGACATTTTAAAATTGGGTACTATTTCTAAGCAAGGTAAGTTTAGAAGACAAATACAATCATAGAACCACAATCATAGAATATCCCAAGTTGGAAGGGACCCACAGGGATCATTGGGATACACAGAAGTGGTATGTGAGTTGGTGGCACAGCATCAAAAAGCAGGAGCAACCTTGCTCCTGGCTCCACACAGGACCACCCAAAAAACAGACCCATATGTCTTAGAGCATAGCTCATAGGCTATGAACACAGCACTCGGGAGCCTGTTCCAGTGCCTGACCACCTTCTCAGTGAAGAACCTTTTCCTAACATCCAGCTGAGGTTAAACCAAGGTAAAAACAGGTAAATCTGCCTTCTTGCTTGCTTTACATCCATCCATCCATAGCTATTAACTTTATAAATTGACTATCTGGTAGAAGGGTGGATGAGTTGTAGTCTCTTTGATATTCGGATATGCTGAGCCACACCATACCTAAAGTGCCAACTTTGAGCTAAAAAAATGCAGGAAATTGCTGAAGGGGGCTAGGAAGAGACTGTGCTGTATGCATTCCTATTAGGAGGAACTTAAAAGCTGTTGTGTTCATTGCAGTTGTTCCCTTCAGAGCAGTTACCATGTTGTTTCCTCAAGGTCCTTTGCAAGATTTGTGGTCCCACAAGCGACTGTTAAGTCCAGGTATCGTTATGCCTGAACCAGGACTTAAATTATATATAAATGTGATATTTATAGCTACACTCTAATTTGTTGTCCTGTTCTTTTACTAGTAATACCATAGCATTTATGGCATGCTTCTATTACAAATGAACATTTGAGATTTAATAAGGTATTTTGTTAAACGTGTTTAAGACTGTTTTCTGTCAAAATTCCTTCTTCCTGGAAAATACTTTAAATAACTGGAATTACCAGTGTTGTATACTCAGACATTCTATTTTATGCCCCGAAGAGCTGGCTTTTACTGCTATGATATTTTTTCTTTCAGTGCGTGTTTCCCTGAGTCTGGATTTTAGGTAATATTCTTTGTATTCATTACTTATTTTAAAACTCTTTAAAAGAATTTTTATCTACTGCAGTATATATTTTCAAAATTAGTGGGGTAGGAATGTTTGGGAACTTCTGTTCCTTTTGCTACTGATCTGAAAAATTAACTGAGTTTTTAGTTTCCTTTTTTTTTTTTTTTTTCCTTCAGTCTTATCTTTAGTATCATTTCTGCTCTTTGATTAAATTTCTTCTTTGAGTCATACATAGAAGTGGTATGTGAGTTGGTGGCACAGCATCAAAAAGCAGGAGCAACCTTGCATACTTCCTGTCACAGTGCCTCTGTAATGGCTGATAAGCACCCCTATCTTTATATGTGGAATTAATTTGGCCTTTTAGCTCTCCTGGCTTGAGGTATTTACCATTTTAGTGTGACTCAGAAATCTGCCTGTGCACAAGCCACCTTCATTCTTACAGCACTGCCCTCTACTTAAATTACATTTTTCTGCATTTCCTCTAGGGAGTCTCCAGTTTCATTGCCTCCCTCACAGAAGCTTTGTTTAGTCAAGCTAGCTGGATGTGGCCAGCTTGAAATGGCATCTATCAGCTCAAAATACAATTGTCTTTTAGTGACTTAGTGTGATACATAAAACTTAAGACTTGGTACCAATTAACTTCTTTCTGTTCGTGACTTTTGAGTCTAAGCTGATAGCTGACGGTGTTTTGGATAGTGTCCTTAATCCTTAGCTTTGCACTGAATATTGGAAGCGTGACTTGATTGAACCAGAATAATGGAACAGTTGAAACATGGCAAAGCAGAAACAACTTCACTGCACAGATCAGCTCTGATATATATTGATTGACTCTACGTGGATAATATGCTTGTTGCTGTGAAATTGAACTACTTCACTTTCTTTTAGAGCTTCTTTTGTGTTACTGATGTTAAAGCCCTTTTTCAGTTGTGAAACAACGTGTTAAGGACTATAGAGTGAGGACTAATCTTTGGGATGAGGACATCAGATAAGATTAGGGACTTTGTTCTTCAAAGCAAAGGTGAAGATGCAGTCACATAACCTCTGTGCATGTGACTGGTCTCTTGGTCTTTCTGTAAGGTGCTATGTTAAGCAAAGATCTGCTCTATGAGTAATAGGAAAAGGCATTTTCAGAATTTGGCATGACCTGAATTTTACCTTTAAAAAAAAAAATTAAAAATCAGTGACTGTAAGATTGTTGTATATTCAGGAGCCACATGATAAGTGTTCCTGGGGAAAAAGAAGCTCTGGTAATAATAGTTATACCTATTTTCTCGTTCCATAACAAACGTTCAGTAGAATTTGTAGTAGGCTGACAGTTTTACAAACTGAATTTCCTTCAGATGAGAGGTGAAAGTAATTCCTATCTTATTCTTCTGCATTGTTTATGCCACAATCAGTTAGGAGCGTTGCCTCCGGAATTCCAAGCGCGTTACACATCATGGAGCCAATCCCTGCATCACTCAGTACCAGGGCTCCCATCCCCAGCCCCGATGGCATGACAGATTATTGGAAACTACGTGGTTATCAGCAAGGAAGCTAACTCCCCTTTGAAAGAAAACATTTAGCAACATAGAGCTGTATTCAGCGTGAGTGACTGTATTTTTTTGGGCTCTGCCTTTAAAAATACCGAAAATAGTTGATCACAGTAACGTGCACTTGTGAATACAAATTACAGTGTTTGTATCTTTCTCCCCTCCTGCATTACTAATTAATGCAAATTAGGAGAGTTGGAGGGAGAACTGGGAAGTTCAGACTAATTTGCAGGTTATTAGAAACTTACTGAGGCTATGCTACTTAGAATCTTTGAGCAGGTGAAGTACTGAAAAGAAGGCTTATCTTCACATTGCCTGAATTTTTAAAGAATGAGCACAGTCAGTACTGACAGTAGGTTGAACTGCCAGCATTTTAACAGGTGCCCACTGAGGACTTACCACTGATTTTCTTCTCTCAGAAAGTTACCATGTTAGCCAAAGTACTGCATTTCCTGACAAATTTCATTGATAATACATTGCTGACATTAGAGCTTTCCGTATTCAAGCATTTTGCAAAAAGTGTGTGTTTTGCTGTTGTTTTTGTTTTTGTTTGTTTGTTTGTTTTGGTTCTTCTGTTTGTTTGTTTTAAACATGCTAAGTCAATATTGAATCATTTGAAAAAATAAAAATAAAAAATCCTGTCTTTTACCTGAACCAGACAAAAAGTACCACAGCTTTAGGTAACTACAGCATGGGAAAACTCATACTTTGACGTTGAAAGTTTAGTGAAAATGGAAACATTGGAAAGCAAGTCCCATAGCAGAGTCTCACTCATAAGTAGTATTTCCTCCGCCACACACCTTTTCGGGAATGTGTTAAAAGCTAGGCTTATTCTTTCATTTAGTGTATTGAAATAGACTTCTGTGGATTAGCAAGAAGCTCTTGTGGGTTATGAAAACAGGAAACTACTTCGGAAACTTGTATGCATAGATGAACTTATTTCTAAAAGGATAATTTAAAAACCTGATCCCAGTCAATGCAGAATCTGTCCCAATGAACTTTGGGGTATTTTAAGCAATAAATAGGTTTTAGACCATTGTTACCATCTTACAATTTTTTGTACAGCTGTCGTTTTTAAGCTCTCTTAAAATAGGCATTATATATATTTATATTTGCAATGAAATTACTGTTTTTATAGTTCTGAATGTGCACACAACCATAAAATAATTATAATTACTGCTGGCACTTTTGGTTAGAGAAGAAATAAGTGTGGTTTTTTTACTGTTTCCAATCTCAAAATAACTTTTCTTGTGCAAATCATACTGGCCAGATGATAGTTTGTATTCTCAAGCAAACAAAACACAAAAAGTTACAGAAGATGTTAGAGTAAGTTTGGCATTATCTTGAAAATACACTGTAGCTTAAGTGACTGTTTTGATGATTTTTATTTTAGATACTTGTGAGCAAAAATCTATTACTTTATAAGGGAATTTTGTGGCAAAAGAAACATTGAGTGGTTTGACAGTAAATGTCAATTCTATTTTATTGTGGTCTGAAAAAAAAATCTTAGACTACTCTCTTCAAATATGTAGTATAACAGTAGCTGGAGCAATAATAATAAGCTAAATAAGTCTTGAGCTGCCTTCTCTAAATAAAGAGAGCATATTCAGGGCTCAGGTTTACTCAAGTCTTGTTTAGTAGTAGCTCTAGAGGTGGAATAATAACAAAAAAATAATAATATATTGTAAGCAATATAAGAACATAAATAATGCTATTAACTATGTTAGTATTATTATAGTAATAACAGGCTGCCTTAAGGTAGAAGGTGTCCTCACCACTCTGTCTGCTGAAGAAAATTACTAGTAGTAAATTATTAAATGCTTATATTAATATCAAATAATTTACTAAATATAGTATGAATCACACGATGGGTGGAAATGCTTTCTGAGCAAAATTATAAAAGTAGGAAACCTCTTACTTTATTTTTTTTTTATTTAGAAAATAAATGCTAAGCTTCATGATGGAGTCTGTCAGCATTGTAAAGATATTTTGGAGTGGCGGGTAAAATTCAACAAGTACAAACTACTATCAAAACCTAAAAAATGGTGAGTTAAAGTTCTTTATGTTAGTCATTGATAGTATAATTTGTGAACCTTTTGGAAAATAGTCTGGTTTTGGAAACTTGTAGGTGGTTAAGTGCTGTTATGTTAAATTCTTCAGTCTGGAGTCTGCAACAGTAATAAAAATGCAGTGTTAATTTTCAATTTCATTAATCTTTTTATCTTAAACTTCAGAAAAGAAAATACAGTAGAAGAATAACTGCTTCCCTTTTCTCTGTTAGAATATTTGAATAATCTAAATGGTTACTTTGTACCTGTAAACCTGTGAATTTCCAAAAATGTTTCAGTACGTCCTCCAAAAGGAAAAGTCTAACCAGAACCAGTTATAACTTGATTTTCTAAGGCCTTGTAACAATTCAACAAATATTGGAGGAATCTGCACACCTCAGTTGGTTTTTTTTTCTGTTCACAAACACTATCTGGCAGAGAAATCATGAGAGAAGAAAGCTTTATTAATTTTGTGTCATATAAAGCAAAATTGATTGGCAATACTGATTACAAAACACAACATCATGTTACAAAACATAAAATACTATTACAAAACATAACATTCATACAAAGTGTTTGCAGTATTTGTATTTCTTTACCTCTCAGTGTGTTCTTTTTTCATAAAAGAAACTATAATCCTACATATTAAATGCTTAGCATTGTTTGCAAACAGAACTGTATTGAGTGATTTTGGATAAGAATGTAACAAAAACTATTTTAAATACCTTAAAATAGTTTATAAGCTTGTGATAGGCTAATATTCTGAGATGGGTACTCTGCTTCCTTGTACCTGCTCATCTGTAGATGTCCATTGTCTGTGACTCCAGACAATGTGTCTCAACAATGAGACATGGAACTCAAGGAAACTACAGCTCGGACGCAGTGCACAGCATAACCAGATTTGTCACACTTGTTCCTTCTGCATGTGTGTGGTATTGTGTTACATACTTTTGAAATACATGCTTCTGAACCACTTGAAGAGGTTCTGTAAGTACATGTGCAATTCCCTGAATGAATATGTACTTTATTTTGGTTTTCATGAGGTTGAAAAGGAAGGAAGGAATGTCTGTTCGTACTATATTTCTCACTTATTAGAAGTTTTACTTTTTAATATGAAAATATATGTAATAAATATTTTGGTTTTAGTAAACAATTTCACCCTTTCATGTTAACAAAAAAAATCTGATTAGGTAGCAGTCTCTCTAGTTCTCAAAGTAAGCATACTGGGTTATATGCACCATTGATGAAGTTGGGAGTTTTGTAACTCTCAATAACTACATAGGCCTTGTTCAAAAGTAGTGAGCTGTAATAAATTGTGTTGTGCTGGATCTGGTTGTTTTACCTCCTCTCTACTCACCCCCAAAGGAAAAACAGCAGGCAAAAACATATGAAAATCAGGGAAGCGTGGGAAATAAAAAAATATATATTTTTTAAAAAAGGTGGCATCATGGGACAGTTGCTTCTGACAAAATATGTGATGTTTTCCATCATATTTTTGAACAAGTAAACTAGATTTCATATCATTTCTAACTCTACAGACAGTGATTTCTATCCTTGCCTACAGCAGCTGGATACCACACTTTCTGAGTGGGCCAGTGTTCTGAAAGAATTTCAAAGGGTGAAGTGTCTAGATAAAATAAAACAGTAGAGGCATAAGAAATTCATGTTTCATGATGAGAAACTGAATTCTGTTCATCACAGAGGATGGAAACAAAGGATTTTTGTGCACCTTAATTTATTTATATTTTAACTCTTTAAAATTAAGATTTTTATTACAGCTACAACTTAGTCCAAGATCAACAAATTTTAGGTAGCACAGATTATTTATTTATTTATTTATTTATTTATTTATTAAAAAAAAGTCTGTCCAGCTTGGATTGATAATGTCCCTGTTTGGTGAGACATGGCTGAGAAGAACTGTAGATACTAACACTATTGTAACTGAACATAGAAGAAATTTAAAAAATAATAATAATTAAACAACTAAGTAGGTATTTTCAGTAACCTCTGACCGACAGTTTTTTTCCTGGGGGAGAGGGATGACCAGAAACTTTAGGCAGTTCAGGCTCCGCTTTTGTCAAATGTGTCCTACAACAATTCTTGTGAATTTATAGTTTCTTAAGGAATTGTGTGTCTTAATAATGGAAGTTCAGCAAAGCCTTGATGCAGATAGTAAGGAGAATTTGATCCTGCTTAGGAATTGGACTTGAGAAAGGAAGTAAAAATTCTGTCTCACTGGATGCTAGCTAGTGTATCTTTCCTTATAGGGCATGCAAAAACACTTGGTGTTTGTCTTTGGCCTGCTTTAGCCAAGTTTGCAAATACCCTGTTCAGAACTGTGTGCTAAAGCTTTCCTGACAGACTTTGAGAGTCTGAGGGATCAAGACACTATGACTTTTAGGACAGCTGCATAACAAAGGTTCTGTTCACCAACTATACAAGGCTTTAGAAATGTCAGATGATCGTTAAGCCATAGTGTTTCAGAAATTAAGTTACAGAGTTTCACTGTATCTTAAAAAAGAGTAGCTAAAAACCTCCCACAGAATTATGATGGTTTTGTTCAGAATAGAGTCCCATGCAGACTAGTGTTTGTAGAAGGCAAAGTCCAGCACAGACTTCGTTTATATTCTGAGAAATTCAAGAGGAAGATGTATTGTTTGGATTGAAATGTCTTAATTGTAAAAGTCCACTCACCTTTTTACACTATATTTCTTACCTTTTTATCAGTAAGCCAGGTGAATTAATTTATGCAGCTTTTAAAGCAAAACAACCTACTGAAATGAATGGAAATACTTCTTTTGTCACTTTATATATAAAAATTCCCACTTTCATGTTTCTTTGTCTAGTTTTAGCAAAACTTTCTGAAAAAGTTAAAGGAGAGGGAAAAAGACAATGATCTTGATAATGATGCTTGTTGAAAAAACAGCTGTTTCATATGAAAATGGCCTTTAGCAGTGCTTCTTTTGAAGACTGTGTCTTTGAACACAGAATGTTTAATAAGTGTACACAAATATTTTTTTTAATCATGTTTTCTTTCTCTTCACAGTGTGAAGTGCCTCCAGAAGGCTGTAAAAGATCCTTACCATATTATTTGTCGACCATGTGCTTGTAAGCTGGAAATTTGTGCCAAATGTGGAAAGGAAGAAGAGATTGTAATTCCGTAAGTAGCTCATAGATTATACAGTTTCAGCACTGCGCTTCATTCTTCCCCTTTATTAAAAGCTTGTTTGGAAACTGCCAAGAAGCTGTTGTACTTTATGCCATATTCTGAATAATCATAACAGGAATCAGTAGGAGTCATCAGCTTCATTTTCTTCTGCTGAAACCAGGATGGAATGCCTATTGATGTGAGTAGGGCTGGGCCAAATAATTCTTACTTGGATAAATAAGACACTTTATTTTAATACCAAAGGATAAATGACATTTCTTCTTTAGAAACAAAGTACTTCAAAATGGATTTAAGCGTAGAGCACCATAAAATATGTGTGAGACAATTTACTGTTTGCATTTTGTGTGTCATTTGATAATTCAGTTACCAGTGAGCAGAAATAAACTAAAGGAGGACAGATACTGAGTACGGTTATTGTAATGTATTTAGTGGGCTTTTGTTATTATTATTATTCTTATACTAGCACAGTCTCTTTTCTGAACATTCTGATTTAATTTGCTAGCATGTGACAATTGGCCAGCAGTTGATTATTTAGTCAGACAATTTATATATGAATATATATCTATATATATATTCTTTTTTTATTCATAGACTCATTTCTTTTACTGTTTTTTTCTATTCAACATGAAAGTAATTTGGTTATTGTACCCCTCCTCCCTTCCATCCCAGGTAGACTATTCAGTGCTCTATCATCTTCTTGTTTAAGAGAGAAAGGCCAAAAGTAGCTGGTGATAACTTAATTTTGATTTCTGCAGGATTGATAAAGGTCAAGACAGAACTGAGAGTAAGACTGCTGAAAATAGCCAAGAGAGTGGATCAGAGGATGAACCTGATTTTGACACAAACTTCAGTAGTACAGACAATGAAGAAGATGCTGATGTACTTGAAGAAAGATTTAAAAATATGAATTTTAAAAGGGCAGAGGTCTAAAACGTTGAGTTTCTATAAGAGACTGTATACAATCAAATGTGATAGACTGTGTTTGCCTTAAACTTCTGCTCTGACAACCTTGTTTGACATGTAAGGTCTTCACATATAAATGCTGGTGCAGTATATTTTGACAGTTATTGGGGAAGTTGTACAAATAAATATTTTCTTGTATTAAAGGCAGAATTCCTTGTGAAAGACTCAGAATTTGAATATTTTAAGTACAGTTATTTTTTGCTTATATGTAACAACTTCCTCTCATGAATAAACCCTCTGTTCTAAGTTCAGTATTACACGACTGTTGCATTGCCATTTAAAAAGGTACATGGATATTTGTAGTACAAGTAAAGAGCACTGTCATAAAAAGGAAAAGATAACCATTTTCAATATATTTCTAAGGGAAGAAATTTCATTTTCTGTCAATAAGTTTCCAGACAGGGTCATTACCCTAGAACATACCAAGTGGCCATTGCTCTTACACTTGCTATTTATTTTCTGTGCAAAGAGTGCCTAAATGCCATCACTAGGTGTGCATGACATATTTGTGATCTTATTACCAATGTGGAAATGAAAAAAGCTTAAGACTTTTTAGAGTTTCCTCTTTGGGACTTTTTAGAGTTTCCTCATTCCTCATTTCCTCAAAGTTTCATACTTTCTTTTTTTTGAACGTAGGTCTAAATAGTTTGCTCTGATACGAAAACACTTGGGTGTCATGTAGTGATGCTGGTATAGAACTATATTTACCTCATTACTACTTCAGGTGTTTTAACGTTAGGCAGCAAGATATGTTGTTACAGTCTTACTGGTTGTCAGTTCTTTCTAGGGGTTATTTCAGTGTAGACTAAGTTCTAAAGACTTAACTGAAATTAACTTTTACTGGATTCAGGGTGGTTTAATTTCTTCTTTATCATCTGCTACATCTATAAATAAGGGAGAAGAAATACTTTCTGGTGATTCAATGGTTTGACCTGTGAACAGATGACGATATACTGTGGAGTTTTTACTGACCACATAACAGCTTTCCAGCTGCTTTGCAGTAGCAGGCATAGCAAAAATTTGATTGCCAAACTGGTTTCTTCAAATGAATTGTGAGGGACTTGGACTCTAGAGTGAGGTTTTGTTTGTTTGTTTGTTTTGATTTCTTTTTCCATTAAAAGAGGGAAACTTCTTTTGGGTGGAGATAGCCACCCTGTGGCTGCTGTAGTTGCTGTAGTTGCACTTTACTGAGAAGAAAATCTACTTACCAAAATGTGGAGTGCTAAGACATACAACAGTCAGTATCCTACAGTCTGTCTGGGTTGAAATGACAGTATTTAGTATTTAATATTGGCATTGACACACAACAGCAAAATTCTTGTGATTGGTTGTAGAGCATAGAGCTCATACTGTTTCTTCATAACTGCTCATATACTTGTTGCTACAGATAAGGTCTTAAGCATAAGCTTTTTATTACTTGAAATTAATTTTGTCTTTCATGTTTATATTCTTTGATGAGACATTAAAACATCCCATTTTCCTTTTCTGTACTATTTGTAAGTTTGTATATTTATATCTAAAACATATTTTTAAAATAATCTGTAAGGTCTAGTAATCTGCATGGGTTTTTTGTTCTGCTTTTTTTAAAAAAAAAATCATTGTTCCTTTTCTGTGCTGTCCTTCTGCTTTTGTAGAATTTGATTACCTAAGATTATTTTTTCTGTTCCATGTGCATTTTTTGCATAGGTAGATTTTTGCAAAGTATTTTGTGATAACCATGAACAGTAAACTATGGAAAAACACGGTCTTCTCAATTCCTGTGATGCATCATGACTTTTATGGCTCTCCACTGAGACAAAGTCTAAAGTTTACTAAGTATTTCAGTGATATTCTGTGCCTGTCCTTCTGGAGTTGTTTATTACATAATTGTTTGCAGTCTTAAAGGACTAGTGTTTATAACTGAAACTGCCTCTCTCCTTCCTTCCCCACTCACTCTATAAATCTCTTGTTGTATGTTGTATATAAGCTAAACAAGTAGCTTTGTGATCAAACACAGATTCTTTCACTTAATTAAAACTAATAAAAAATAATCACATTGACATTCTTATAAAGGTGATGGCTTGGCTTGGAAGAGCCAGGTAGCAAAGCTGTAGGGCACAAAGAAGTGCTTAATGGCAGAAAAGGAAGTAGTAAGGTATGTTTAGAAGACACTGGCCTGAAGGTCACATTGCATTGACAGATATGTCCTCCCACCAGGACAGCAGTGACGTCTGACTTTATGTGACACGGTCTGTTGTCCTGCCAGCTGACGTTGGTAAAGTTAGAGTAAACAAGGAATATCCCCAACACACACTGCAAATGACCACTGGTGGTGGGTTGTAGTTAATAAGTAATCCGGAGGTAGCTTCAGAGCGGCTTGTTGAAGGGGAAGCCATGGGTTTCATAAAAAGTGAACGTGGCTTTTGAAAATGATATACGTACAGGAAACATTCTTCCTTCCACATGGAAAAAAATTGGTAATGGGCTAGCCCTTTGTCAAAAGGTGAAAGGAAATCCTGAAATGATAGGAAAATGTGTTGTGTAGCTGGCAATAGCTGTATGGGAAAGTAAGGGGAAGGGCTGCCTTGTCAAAGTGGTGACCTGACCTGCCAGTGCTGGGGAAGAGCAATGCCCCCTAGATGAACAACAAAACCCATGGAAGTTAGAAAATGTCTGAAATTAACACCTTTACGTGATGTAAATAATCCTCCGCTTGGAGTTGACTGGGGCAGTTGGATGCTACAGATGTTGAAACTGCTGTGATAGAGCACAGCTGCGGTGGTGGCTGTCTCTGAAAACAGGCCTTGATTCTTTCAAGAGTTCTGTCTTTGGTCTTACCTGTGCTTAAAACATGCACTGCTAGATATGATTGCTGCAACTAAAACCACATACAGTGGTGGTTATGAGCTCACAGAACTACTAACTAAAGAGTTTGTGTGCATTTGCTATTACAGGAAAAAGAAATGTCTTTTACTGAAGATACCTCTAGCAGGGGAATAAAAGGAAGAATATTAGTTTTCTTGTTTTTGATTTAAGTTAGAACATCTTTGGAATCACAGTAAGATTATTTATACAAAACTTAAGTAAGTGAACAGTTCTGAAAAAAAAAAAAAAAGTGCTTATTGAATTGGATTTTCTAGGGTCAGAACCTCCTTTAAGTACTGATCTTTGATAAAATATTTTAATGAGAAAATCAAAGGAAAGATCAAAAGTCACAAAAGATTTCTGAAACAATCCTTAGGGTAGATACACACTAGAAATAATATTTAGATTTAACAACAACAACAACAAAAAGATTTTGAAAGGTTGCTACCTATTTTGAAGGATTTCTACCTCTTATTAAAAAAAAAAAAAAAAAAAATGCATAAGCTTTGAAAGATGGGAAATAATATCACCATTGGTGCTACTGCACCAATTGGGATGTAGTTTAAACGATTTGATTACTGGGGGATTTCAGGATTTTAACTGAACCTTGGGGGTGCTTACCTAATGCATTACTGAAGAAGAGAATGATGGATGTTAATAATTAGTAATCTGATGAATAAAGGAAATGTAGTGATGCTGCTGACACAGCTGGATTCCTGTTAACTGATTGTCCTTACTAGTGTTATCAATTCTCATTTAGTGTGACTTAACACTGACAGTAATTAATTAGATAATGGACTGTCAGCCTGTCTAAGTAATGCATGCAAGATGATTCACACTTCACAAGAGGAAATGCTTATCATAGGCTTGAGCTGTCAGAACTTGTCATTGTTGACTTCATCAGGTTTTGGGAAAACAAAATTCCCATATATAAGGATTTCTTGGGACAATCTGGATTCATTGCAGTTTGAGAATCCAGTATGGACACAGTGCTGCTTCCTAGCATAATTCCCTAACAATCTTCTTTGTCAAAGTTTGCAGGTATCTCAGATACATCCTATATTCAAATCCTTTTAAGTATCACGTGATACAAAAATTATTGCCAATGATTGACTTCTAGCTGTGCATGGGGCTGGGCTCTTCCTTTCTCATTTTGGCTATTGACTAATCTGTATTCCTCTGGAGTATATAATACCAGCCTCTCTAGGTTCATAGGACTACAGGTTAATTAAGAAAAGGATGGCTAGATTTCTCCCTATAATGGGCACGTACTTGGACGCTGAGATGCAAATCTTAGCATTAGCAAGGAAAATAGAGGAAAAAAGTAGCAGGTAGTCAAATATGAGCCACCTAGCAACCCTCTAGCCCTTCAATTATGTCTTCTTTGTTCAGGAGTTCTCACAAATTAAGACTCTGGTAGAAAATGCAAAACTACCTCTGCTTACAGGAGGCATCTGGCTGACTTACACAGCTAATGAGGAAATATTTGTAAGTAGCATGAGGAGACATCATTCTTAATAATGAGACGTTTAGGGAGCTGGTCATGCATGCTGTCAGCATCTGTTTCACTTCATTCTTCTGCCTGCGTTTTATCTGAAAGTTATTAAGAGGAAAAAGCTATGTATGAAAAAGAAAGTACATGTTCTGCATACAGAAGTGCTGCATATGTTCTCTCATCAGATAGGGTGAGTACAGAAACCAGGATTCTTGCCCTCAAAACAGTTGAAAACCCTCTGGTATTTGAAGTGAGGTTAATCTGTCCAGGGACTGATAATGTGTCCTCAGACAAATCATGTGTGGTGGACTAGAAATGAAATACTTGCCATATTTGAGGTTCCGTATTTTGCTGCTGGAACGTCTAAAACAGGGTGATATCAAAAAGGGGTTTACTTACTTGTTTGTTTTCCCCACAGAAGTCAGTGAGAAAACTACTATTTGTAACAATGGGGGTTGAACTCAAAATTCAGTTATTGATAAAAAGCTTGAATTTTAGAACCTGAAAAGAGGGTCTGAAGACCATATTCAACACATTAGAATTTGACCTGAATTTCAGATATATAGCATCTGTACTTTCATTTACCTTTGGTATGGATTTAGAAACCCAAGTTAGAAGGGTCTGGTATAGTTGCATAACTAAAAGTACTTTGAAAGCAGCACAAATTGTTTTATTATTTATTCACATATTTTTACAACTGCATCACAGGCCATGTTTCTGTACAAAAACATATAAGCACATATGGGCTATGTATGCTGCTGAATAGTAGCACTCACGTTGAACCTCTCTTTTTAGGACAGCTTGCACATCTGAGACTCAAGTTCATCACACCTATGTTTCTGTCCCGTAGCTTGCTGTTTCCTACATTCTATGTGAACAAGTGTGACATAATGTATGAAAAGAGTCCATGGAGAGTAGCCACAGTTTACATGTTAATGTACATAGCAATAGTGAAACTTGTCACATTTATTAAAGTAGTAACCACAAGCTACAGAACAGTTTGAATTGATTTTTCTCATTAATTTTATTCTGTCTCCTGAGTATTTTTTCCTTTATCCCACAGTCTGGTTCTGCACTGTGGAAGTTGCTAGCTTGAGTGATAGCTGATACAGCTTTTGACTGAGAATAACGATGCATTTACTCCAGATTACTCCCAGTAACAGCAACAGAGTTGATGCTAGAACCATAAAGCAAACTGCTTCCTTCAAAACAGTGACACTTGTGAGATGTATGTGAAGTGAAATGAAGCCACAGGTCTTGCAAAGGAAATAAAAGGGCCTCTGTTTGATAGTAGAGAAATGCAGAATAACCCTAAACCTTTCATTTCCCAGGAAAAATAAGCCCCATAAAAGAAGACAAAATCTGTTCTTTCACCAACAGACGATTTACTATTACGTACATGACAAAGATTTTTAAAAAACTCTTTCTCTGGAAATAACAAATATCTGATGCTCAAAGGTTAATAACTCTTAGTAGTGGCTCAGCCTGCCTTACAAGCTAGTGATGGATCCTCCCAGAATGGAAAAAGCTTGTACATTTGGAGAAAAGACACAATATATCCTTTATGTTATAAAATTGTAACCCTATGCCCTGAAAAGACCAAACTAATGAGGAATTTGGCATAAATATCTAGAATTGTCAAGACCTCATACAATTATGCCAAAATGTTCCTCCTTTGGGAAAGTGTAACAGGAATAATTAACTCATCTCAAAGTTATGCAGTGAATAGAAACTCAAGAGATACTCTTTTTAATGTGTTTCAGGAAAAAATAAAAAATAAAAATCTTACACTCTGCAGTCTTTATATTAGCTTGGGTTGCAGTTGGGTATAAATAGTACTGACATTATGATCTGTCCACATCAGGACAATTACGTATTGGATTGCCACATTCAGCTAGCTGATCCATTCACATACTCATTGCTCAACTTTTCTCTAAGGTCTACGGAAGTCAAACAACAGCTATGGCTGTCTACGCACATTACTTCAGAAAATCCCATTAGCAGCAGACTGGCTGTGACTCAAAAAGGGCTGCAGCACTCACCCAGACAATTTCAGAAGTGTGTCCCATTGGGCATTCTTGTCTCCTGCCACTCCAAGCATGCGGTAGCCCAGACCTCTCTCTTCTATAGAGGATAGAATTAAAAGTGTGTATTGTTCCCCCTCTGAGTGGGGAAATTTGTCTTGCCATTAATGAGAACACAGTGTGTGGCTCAAAAGAAAGGATAATGTATATGCCTCTAGCCTTTAAATGGAGAAAAGGGTCTCTGCCAAAAATCTGAGGGTGTCAGGCAGGGTGCCCAAGCCAGGACTGTCCAAGAGCCATTCAGAGGCCAGAGAGAGAGAGAGAGAGGACATTAACTGAAATATACACAACACCAAGCTTGTGAGTATGGAAAAAAACAGAGGTTCACACAGCCCGCAACTGCCTTTCTTCTTCTTCACAAACTCCAGCTGTCATTGTAATGTGCATGGAAATTAATCTAAATAACAAACCTACCTCTTTAGCATAATTAGTCTGACAACAAGTTAGTGTTTATTGCCCCCTAGCATGCTTAATGAGATCTGCAAGCAGGCTCCAAGGAATGAAATACCTTGTTGCTCTTTGAATTCTCCTTATTTTAGGTGAAAATGAAAGCACTTTTGTAATGGACAGAAACTATTCTGTAATGCGGTTGTTCTCCCGGGGCTTAAGTGGAAATTACCTAGTGGTAATAATTCAGATTAAGAATACTGTTTCTGAAGTTGAAGCTATGCCTTTGCAGTGACAAAATACAGAGTTATTGTTGTAATTTGATGCTTTTTTTTTTCATTACCTTCCCCTTTCCCTCTCTCTCCCCCGCCCGTATTGAAGCTATGCTTAATGTTATTTACACTATTGAGCAAAGTTCCATTGATCTGTTGTGTTTGCTTCATAAACCATCCTACTGAGCCATGTTATTCTCCAGCTGGAACTGCCTTGTCCCTTCCTAAAGGTAAGTTGTGTGACATGAGAGTTTGATATACAGATCTTTAGTAGACAATATTGTTGGTTAAAAATATCTTTCCTAATGAATTTAACATCAACTTAGCAGGTCTTTCTCTTGCTTTCACATTTCTTTCTTGAGGAATCATAGAATCACAGAATGGCCTGGGTTAGAAGGGACCTTAAAGCCCATCCAATTCCAACCCCCTGCCATGGGTCGGGACACCTCCCACCAGACCAGGTTGCCCAGAGCCCCATCCAGCCTGGCCTTGAACACCTCCAGGGATGGGGCAGCCACAGCTTCTCTGGGCAGCCTGTGCCAGGGCCTCACTGCCCTCCTAGTGAAGAATTCCTTCCTTACATCTAATCTAAATCTCTAATCTAAACCTACCCTTCTTTAGTTTAAAGCCATTACCTCTTGTCCTATCCCTACACTCCCTGACAAAGAGTCTCTCCCCAGCTTTCCTGCAGGTGCCCTTAGGAACTAATAAGGTCTCCCTGAAGCCTTCTCTTCTCCAGGCCGAGCGACCCTTACTCCCTCAGCCTGTAGTTAAGGAGAGCTGCTTCGGCACTCTGAGCATCTTCGTGGCAGAAACTCCCTTACAACACCAGATGTCACTATAACAAAGTGAAAAAGGCGGCCTGGAAGTTGAAATCACATCAGGCGATGGTAGGAGCTTTTATAGCCACCGGTGACCTCAGGGCTCCAGGCTGTGTGTCCTGAAAGTGCTTTGTTTTCACATGCTGCAGCTGCCTGGCCAGATTTTGCCTCAGAAGGATACAGCTCTCCCCGATCTGTGCAACAAGTTATGGGTATTCTGCACTTCTAGCAAGTGCTTACAACTGCTCAGGTGAGGGCTGTGGACACTTAAGCTGGGGAATTCTGTTTTAAGTTTTGAATTTGCTTTTAAGGGAAAGCTTAAAATGCCATGCCTCCCAGCCTGGCCTCCACAATGGTATCTGCAATATTGCACGTAAGCAAACAGAAAATTTTCAAAAGGCAGGGTTAAAGTCCTTATTCAGTACTCTGGCCTTCTGTCATGTGAATAAAAATAAATAAATATATAGATCAGTCCACAAACTACTTATAAATCACACCTAGAAAAAAGGACTACACATTGTTATGTTAACCTCAGCTTACAAATTTCTTTAGGAGTCTTAGAAAACTGGCATAGAGTGGTTGAGAATCTGAAAATGAAGTCTGAAAACCTGAAAATGAAAAATGTTGCTACCAAACGATATTTCACTGGGAGTATGTGTTTTCAGCAGCAGCTTCTCAGGACCACATCTGAGCTGTTAGTAGGCAGGGGCTAAAGCAGGTGTGTGTCAGGACAAAAAATTATTTTTAAAAAATATACAAAAGAAAATTCCTCTGGTAGCCATGAACAAGAGCATATGAAAAAGAGTAAGACTGACTTCCTATGCTAAACTATATCTAAATAAGTGCCTGCTTATTTATTGTGGTTGGTCAGCCTTGGCTAATAGCTGCGTGCCCACACAGCTGCCTGTTTCATCTCCCCTCCTGCATGATGGGAAGAAGGTAGAATGAATGCAAGAAGACTTGTGGATTGAGATAAGGAGAGCTTAACAGAGAAAGCATCAAGCATTCTAGTTGCTTGAGAAAACAAACATCTTCAAACATACCCCTCTTCCTTGAGCTTTTGCTGAGCTTTGTGTCATACAGTGTGGGATATCCCCTTGGTTCATTTGGGTCAGATGTGTCCCCTCCCAATCCTCTTGACCATCCCCAGCCTATTTCTTGAAGGGTGACAGAGTAGGAAAGAAAGTAGGCCTTGACGCTGTGCAAACACTGTCCAGAAATAGCCAAAACATCAGTTATCAACACTGTTGTGGTCACAAATCCAAAGCACAGCAGTATGTTCTGCTACAAAAACAATTAATTCCATCCCAGCAAGACTCGGTATATTTACATGCTGAGTTTCTGAATTGTCTCTAAGTTACAGCAATCTCAGTTCTGAGTACAAAAAATATAAACATTTGTAACATTGACAATATGGTCATTTCTAGGCACAAACTGAGCAAATTTGTAAGACAATTTGTGAGCATACACATGGGTATCCACATACATGAAAATGATGAAATGTTTGTCTTTCACTAAAAGTTAGTTGATGTGTTCATTAAAAGGTAAAATGCATGATAAGCAAATAGTTTCTTGAAAGAATGATCTTAAAAACAGCAACAACAAGAACAAAAATAATCCCACACTAATTAGGTATTTCAAGGTTCTGTAAAAAAATAATCATCCATAAAGTGCTGCATGCTTATGATTTGAATATTTGAAATCAAAGTATGTCATCTGAGTTTGCAGAGGAGAGGTGGTTTGTATTTTCTCTTTCAGGTGTTCCTGAATCACTTCATTTCTTGGAAATATGTCTTCTAGAGAAATCTGAATACAAGGATGGTCATGAGCAGGACAAGTTAGAACTGTATGTGCTTGGGGCTAGAAATCTGGAAACTATTCATCAGCCATTCCTGAAAACTAAGCTCTTTTTTTTTATTCCTTTCACAATTAATTTTGTATTCTGATCAGTTATCTCTGAAAGTTAGCCATATGTGTAAGAGCATCCACATCCACACTTATGTGTTGTTTTAATTAGTATTAAAGGTCTGTATGGTACTTCATAGAGCAGCACAGCATATTTTATATTCTGGGAAGTACTGATGTGTTTTCTGAGAATTACATTGTTGTTCATTTACCTTTGGGCAAGTCCAGACTATGTAAAAATCAACATGAGTTTGGCTACTAAATCTAATGGTCTGTGGAGCTTGCATTTTCAAATTTGTATTGTGGTAGTGATTATTGCTCCAGAAGTCTGAACACTCGGACAAAGTAGATTTTTGTGTAAATCTCTTTCCCACCCAACAAATTGATATAACTGCTACTCACTTCTGAAACAAATTCTCTGAGCCAAATTACAGGACTGTTGAGCTGAAGGACATGTCTTCTGATTGTGAAAGACCTGGGGGCAGGTTGGAGTTGGCTGTTTCTGCTTTTTTAGCCACATTTTTTTTTCTTCTAGCCCTTTCTCAGGGTGTGGCAGCTACAAAGATTTCCAAGAGGGAGGATATCTCTCCTGTTGCTGACCGGACTTCCACCCCACTCCTGCATGCTGTCCAGTGGCCAAAGTCTATACAAGGTTCCATTGTCCTGACAATCTCTACCTCCCTTTTTTTGTGTGGTTTTAATACAAGGAGGCTTGACTATTTTTGCTGCTGAGGGTATCTCATACACTGAAAGCAACTTAGATTAAATTTAACAGCATCAGTTAAATTTCCTCTTAATTCCCCAATATTTTTTTTGTTGTTGTGATATTAAACCATTTCTATGGTAACTGCAGAACAGTATTTCTATATTTGTAACATCACACTGGGGGTGGGCATCAGCGTTCTTCTCTGTTGAAAGGTGTTTGAAATTGAACCTTTAAAGTCTAAGACTTACTTAAAACAAAAGACAGGCTTTTTTTTTTTTTTTTTTTTTTTTTTACTGTTTGGCTTTGCAGAGGAGATACAGTAGAAAAAAAAATAATTTTTGTTCACATTTTCACTCATGAATCACTTGCCTTAACTGCAGTTAATGTAGTGACTGGATTAGCTACACCAGCAATGATTTAGCTGTCAAGAACTCTTCCTATATATAGTCAAAAGCATAAGAGTATAACAATCAAATATCTCGTCGAAATCATAACTGATGATGTCATCATGTTTGTGCCATGAACTATGATGCAAGCAAACATTTATAATTAAGGAACAAACCAAAAGCATGAAATGAACCTGTCTGTGAAACCTACAACATTCACAATGCAGTTTTCTGTTAGTGCTGATGTTAATATCAAATATACATTTTTAATATATATATTACAATTTAGTAACGTTAACATTTCTTATTACAGAATAAATCTGATGGTGATATTCTAAACATGTACATTCTTTGTGCTTTTTAAAATCCTTTCCCTCAGAAAGTTCTTCCTGGTTTACATAAAATAACATGTCACAAGAAGACTCTTTTTGCTTTTCAAATAACAAACATTTGTACTTGTCAATTTATGTTTTTTTAAAAAAAAAAAAAAAATGAAAGGTAATATATCCCTCTATAGACCTAGACATATTTTAGCCTTTAACCAGTATTGCCAAATGTATTGCCTACATATTTCCAGTGTAGTCTCACGGGAAATGGTTTATCTGATAAAGCTGATCAGACAGGAAATAGTGAAAGAAAACTGTGTTCTCCTCTGTAATTTTTTTCTTTATTAAGTAAGAAAACATATAGCAAGGTGATAATATTATTTAGTACTATATTTCAGAGGTTTATAATGGCAAGGTATTGAAAAAGCATGCAAATAAACTAGTGACTAATTGCGATATGGAGTTATTACTACTTGAATGAGTTGGTTCTAACTTTCAGTGAAGAGTTAATTTTTGGACAAGTATTTCTCAGTCAATTAAGCACCAACGGCTAATTGGACTCAAGGAATTTCTTAAATTCAAGCAGAATAAAAATGGAAGGAAGTTTCTTTCTGAGAACAACCAGCTTTTTTCATCCTAATTAGGGGTGTGTTTATGAAGTTGAGCAAGTGACAGAGGAAAAAAAAAATCCTTCCTAAATAAACAGAAATATTGTTTTATTGTTTTCATGGACACTCTCTTAATCATAATTTTTAGACTTTAACTTCTTTCCTATAATATTTTTCTGACATGAAAGGTAGCTACTTGAATGAGCTGCCTCAAAATCAATGCAGAAAGCTTAGAAAACATCCCATGCAGAATAAGCTACTCCCTTTTAAAGCTTAAATAATCCTCCTGGCCTTGTGCAGAAAGTCTGTTGGAATCATATTTCACCTTATGAAAAAGAAATCTTATAATGCGTTTCAACTTTTTTTTTTTTTAAAAAAAAAAAAAAAAAAAAAGCCTTGACCTGTTTTTTTCATTTTCTTTTGCTCATGTTATCAGTTCCTTCCTTTGGCAATTGTTGTTTTCCAGACTTCAGGAGCACTCTGATTAATTTCTGTGTTTTTTTACATCTAAAGCAGTCCCATTTATTTGAACAATGTTACCGAGCTCAGGCTAACCCCAAATATAACATAATTTCAATGGGGTGGGCCACTTTCAGGAAAAAAAAAAAAAAAAGGAAAAAACAGCAAAACAAACAAACAAACAAAAAAAGCAAACAGTATGTTCCCTCCCTGTTTCTGGTTTAGAGGTAAGTAACCATGGTGACAGCAAAAGCTTAACTTCTGCACAAACCCTGTGATTGTCATTATTCACAGCTTTGCTCCCACCTTAACACCGCCCCCAAACAACCACCTTGCTGAAATAATTCCATTGCGTTGCAACCTGATGCTGACCTCAAAGCTTGTTATATCCTTGCCTTAAACTGCAGCTATTGTACCGTGCAGCAGATTATCTCTAATCTCATATCTACATGTCAATTCTTCTGGTAAACTGAAAAAAAAAGCTGACCAAACAGGTCCAAAGAACATTTTCCACAGGCAAGATAAAATGTTGAAAACACCTAAATGACTGGTGAGTCCATACTCCTTTCCCAGGCTGTGCTGGTGCCTCTAAGAAGTTCACTGGTATGACCCTTCAAGTCGGCCAATTCACTTTTGACGGGAGTCCAGGGTTGGTGAGTGCTCAGCAGGCTTGTACCCAACATGAGAAACATCTCCAGGAACACTGCTGTGCTGGGAGGCCCCACGTGTGAAGGCCAGGAGGAAGGTGGAGCCCAGGCTGATGCTGGCTAGGGAAACGAGGGCAGCAGGAGCCCACCACTTCTCAGCCCTGCCAGCTCTGTGGATGCACAGTGCAGCCACCACCCTCAACAAGGGACACCAGCATGCTGCACGCGTTTGGAGATGCATACTTGTTCTTCTTGTCCAAAGAGGAATAAAGCCTAACACTGACAATTAATCCCCCCAAAGATTTTTTCTGTCCTCCCAATCTTTATCGTATTTGTGTTGACACAAACACTTTTTGCATGGTGGCTTAAGTGTACTGTGCATATTCATTCCATGGAAGATCAGACAGATTTCCACATTTTGTCCCCATTCGTAGGAGGACAACAAGTGGGATATCTGATCTACAGATGACCTTTAGAATCTTTAATGCCTATCTCCATAAATGGACCTTACAAAAAAGGGAGGCCTACCTATAAAATGTTCTTCTTATAGAAAATGCACCCACATGTATCAGATTATGTGGCTCTAGCAAAACCAGAGCAACAATCATTCACCTGGTTGGCTGGTCTAGCATTATTATGATGGCCGACATCAGATTATGGGAAAATATCTTCCATTTTTCTTGCTCCAGTGGCTTGTATACCTCTTGAAAGAATGCAAAAAAATAAATTAAATTAAAATAAAATAAAATAAAATGAACTGTTTTTATCTCAACAACAAACATGCTTTTATTTCTTCAGTTTCAATTAACTAATCTGAAAATTTTGCTTAATTTAAAAAGCCTTCTCAGAAAAAAGAATTATCAGAAAGAAACAGAATTATCAAATTAGCCGTGATACCATTCTCCAAAATCTTTTTTTTTTCAGAGAATCCTCCAGATATTTAACTACATTAGTTATACAATAATTCTCAAGAATAAGGAATAAATAAATAAGTAAATAAAACTTGTGAACAGAATTAGAATAAAGGTGGCATAGTGATTTTGTTGTATTTTTGTGCACAACACATTTTTTTTCAAACTCTTTCAGTACAGCCTTTTTTTAAAAGGACAGAAATTCACCCCAGACTAAACTTCATGAAGCAAAGTCTCAGACAAGCATGAGCTTGTATTTAAATATATGTTGAGCTGAAAAGAGGAAATTGAGGCCTCTTCTTCTTGTAAACCAGCTTTCCTTTTAACAGTGAAAGAGTCCATCTCTGTAGGGATGTGACTGCATTAACACCAGCAGTAGAGAGAGTGCAACATTACTAGATTTTGCTGCCAGATGACAAATGAACAAAGGATGCTGATAGCTACAGTAATTTTTCCTGAAGCAGCTATAAACCCCACATGCATGAAGAGTTACAGGGATTATCTAGAGCATTGGTAAAATTGTATTTTATTGTTCTAAGTAACAGGAACACAGTATATTATCCTTCCTTCTTTACTGGAAATTACATGTTGTGGCTGTGGAAGAAAGGAGGTCAGTGTGGTTTTGGGGGCCTAAGAAGGCTTTTTGGGGTCCTGTCTGGATAAAGAGGAAGATTCTCCCTGCTTCTCCATGTGTGTTGTGAACACAGTGCCGGCTGGGCTGGGGACAGCTGAGCAGGTGGGTGGACAGGCAGCAGGAACAGGTCAGGCTAGGTGATCACTTCTCTTTGCCTATGCCCAAAACCACTGTGGAGTAAAACTGGAGATGCATGCATGGTGATAAAAATAGGGGATATAAATTGAGCTCTCATTCTTTTGGGAGTATGCCAAACTCTACCAGCTGAAGATAATCTCTCCAAATACTTTCTGCTGCCTGATGGTTCTTTTCTTAACTTCAGCGAAGCCTACTCCTGTAGCACTTGTCACTGAGCTTTAACACAATTTAAATTACCAGGTGAGAAAGGCCATCTGTCTGGAAAGCCAGTTTCTTGTTTAGTTTCTAATGCAAGGACTGCTTTGGAGATGACAATGTTGTTTTATTCCTTGCATTTCACAAGCACATTGTAATAGAAAACATACATGTCATCTAGCATTTCTGTTGTATGCTATCTGTCAAAAGACATCTAAACCATTTTTTTTTTTTAATTTAGAAAGATGTTAAAGTGCTTAACAGTTTAAATCCCCTAGCCTGTATGTGTACCAGTCATTTAGTGTAGAAAACAAATATGTGTTTGATTCAAGTATACTGAAGTGATTTTTGAGAAGTAGAAAAGTATATTTTTCTAAGATGTTAAAACTTAATTTTTTACTACACTTCCTGAGTTACAAAGAAGAAAATTGGTATCTTAAATATATATATATATATATAAGTTAACCAGTCTTTGAATTAATGAGGGTATTTTATTCTCCACAAAACATGCATGGTTGGTTGATGAAAAGAGTCTTAAAAGATGAGTCAGAGAAAAAAGATGTGAACAAAGAAAATCTGTGCTAAATTCTGAGTGTACTCTATATGTTCCAGTTCTACTTACTGCTTCATCCAGCCCTCCTGAATTTAGGGTGTGGAAGATTTCTGGGGGAAGTGTTTTGGTGGGAGTGAGGGCTTTTATTCTTTCATTTTCTGTGGAATATTGATCATCAAGTAAGCTTCAGATTAGAGCCTTACTTTTTCTCAGATTGGATCTGGACTGATTTGAAATTATTTCAAGTCTCACTCTTACTTCAGCACAGCAGAAGCATCTACATGGCTCAACATGCTTTATTAATGAAATGAAACACTATTCTCTCTTACAGCATCTGGACCTGTTAGTGACTTTGTTCTGTTTGTCTTGCAGGCAGACATACCACAAGACTGAGTGATGCAAGGCAAGCAGTGATGGATTTTGTAATATTTGTTTGGTATAGTTGCACAAAAACAGTAGAACTAAGACAAAGACATTCACCGCATGACTGTTAGAGGAATTCAGAAAAGTGATGCCTGATTTGCCCTTCTGGCAAACCAATAACACACACATTCCACATGGTGGAAGAGACACAATGGACTGCTTTTCATCTCTATAAATAAATTAAATTGGGGAGGGTGCGGGGGGGAGGGGATTTATTTTCAGGTCAAAACAGCCAAATTTGCTTCTCTTTTCTTTCATCAAAGAGGTCTTGAGCTGGGCCATCCTGATCTCAAGAGACATAAAGCAAGCAAAGACTGTGAACATCAAAGCCAGAAAAGAAGCATGTGGCATGGAATTTGTAAGAATTGACTAGCATATTTGATTAGTGTTTGATTTTCCTCTGTTAACAGCTTGCTTACTAGTTGAACATAACCAAAAGCACAGAAGAAGTTTTGAGGTTTGTCTGATTCCATCTTATCAATCCACTCCCACCTAATATTAACAGTTGCATGTACCGGGTTTAGGTGGCAAGGTTTTAGTAGCACGGGGGCTGCAGGGGTGGCCTCTGTAAGCAGAGTCCTTCAGCTGCCCCATGTCATAGAATCACACAGAATCACAGAATGACAGGTCAGAACCAGCTCCAGCTGGCTCCCAACAGACCTGCTGCTGGACAGAGCCAAGTCAAAAAAACTGCTGCACAACAGTAGCTGGGAGAGAGTAGAGTGAGAAGCAGCCCTGCAGGCGCTAAGGTGAGTGCAGCAGGAGGGCAGGAGGTGCTCCAGGCAGGCAGCAGCAGTTCCCCTGCGGGCTGTGGAGAGGCCCCTGGTGGAGCAGGCTCTCGCCCTGCAGCCCATGGGTCCCACACAGAGCAGATCTCCACGCTGCAGCCCGTGGAGGAGCCCCCGGTGGAGCAGGTGGATGTGGCCTGGAGGAGGCTGCGGCCCATGGAGAGCCCCCGCAGGAGCAGGCCCCGGGCCGGAGCTGCAGCCCGTGGAGAGGAGCCCACGCAGGAGCAGGGGTCTGGGGGGAGCTGCCGCCCGTGGGGGACCCGTGCTGGAGCAGTTTGCTCCTGGGGGATGGACCCCGTGGTACGGAGCCGTGTGGGAGCAGTTCCTGAAGAGCTGCTGCCTGTGGGCAGCCCTCGCAGGCGCGGTTTGGGAAGGACGGCATCCGTGGGAGGGACCCCGCGGGGAGCAGGGGCAGGGAGGGACTGTGAGGGAGCGGCGGAGATGAAGAGACAGGGACTGACCACAGCCCCCACTCCCCTTCACAAACCAGGGGGGAGGAGGTGGAAGAGGGTGGCTGGGGAAAAGGTGTTTTTAGTTTGCTTTTCGTTTCTTCCTGTGGTACTCAGCTAGTGATAGGTAATAAATTATTTTAATCTCCCTATGCTGTCTGTTTTGCCCATGATGGTAATTGTTGAGTGATCTCCCTGTCCTTATCTCAGCCCTTGTGCCCTTTCCATCATATTTTCTCACCTTTTTTTCTTGGAGGAGGAGGAGTGAGAGTGGTTGTGGAGTTCAGCTGTGTAGCAGGATAAAACCACCACATTGCAACACCACCAGAATACACGCTGTACAGGGGTTACTGTATAGTGGTTAACCACTATATCAGCCCGTTGTTTATGTCCCTACAACGTTCTTTATGCTTTAATACAGCAGGGACCTGAGATAAATATTACCACAGGGAATATCTGAGGAGCAAACGTTCCTCCCACAAATAAAGTATTTTACAGTTGGTTTTATCAATCCTCACATATTTGTTTTCCAGTGTTATTCACACTAATATTCAAATCTTTCATAGAATTAACAGAATATAAACATTATCATGATTACCATGGTTACATTATTATTACATTTTAACCTTGCAGATGGCTTTTGAAGATGTTGGCATCAGAAGTGCTGCTAATCAGCCAAAGTGGTCTAACTGTAGCCTTTTCTGAATAATAAAACTATGCTACAAACCTTCTGATTTATTGGGACTACATTTCCCTTACTGTGCTTCCACAAACTGAAAAATAAAAGTCAAAAGTTACCTTATGGAGGCTGGAGGCTGTTGATGTGGGATGACCTGCCATCCCAGCTCATATGCTAGAGACCTCACCATGCACAACATCACCATCATCATGGCACAGCTCCTGACAAAGACCCTGCACCCTGCTGCACCCCTGCTGTGACCAATCTCGTGGCCCTCCGAGATGTGGCCTTGGAACCAGCAGGACATTATGCTCAGCCTTGTTTATGGGCAAAGAGGAAGCTTATCTCATATACAGGTAAAGCCTAAACATGCTTGTTAGGATGATGAAAATCTTAACAGTCTAATTCAAAATTGTTAGTCTTCTAGATCTAGTTATTACAGAAAATGAAACAATAATATTGCAGTTAGAAACTTCTGCCTTGAACATTCTCAGTAATAATACCATTGAAATTGTAACACACACTTTGTAGTTACTATTGTACTGGGTGTGGTGGGGATGGAGTTAACTTTCCCTGCAGCGGCCCATATAGTTCTGTGCTCTGCAGTTGTAGCTAGAACAGCACTGGTATCACACCAGCGTTTTGTCTTTTGCTGAGCAATCCTGGTACAGCATCAAGATTCCCTCCAACACCCCCTCCCCCCCCCAAAATCAGTAGGCTGGGGGTGGGCAAGAGGTGGGGAGGCGACATCATCAGAACAGCTGACCCAAACCTACCAAAGGGACATTCCATACCATGTGGTGTCACACTCAGCAATAAAAGGTGGGAAAGAGGGAGATGGGGAGGTCATGTTATGAAGACATCTGTCCTCCCATATAACTGCTACGAGCATTAAGGCACAGCTTTCCCAGGACATGGCTGAACATTACTTGTTAACGGGAAGTAGAGAATAATTACGTTTTTCTCTCTCTGTGCTTCTGTGCAGCCTTTGGTTGTTTTTTCCCTCTTCCTTTTCCCTTTAATCAAATTATCTCAACCTGTGAGCCTTTGAGAACAATACCAGCAGCTGTGAGTCCTTTGGGAAGAAAATTATGTCTATGTTGCTTGTTGCTTCTTTCTCTCCACTTGAGGTCATTTGCGTATTTGCTAACGTGTTTTTACATCAGTCTTCTGTGGTCTGTAGCACCATACTACATCCAAATTTATCACTTATGTTGCTTTTTACTTTTGCTATTTACTATTTCTTTGTTCTCTTTGTTATCCCTAAAGGCACTTCGGCCATCTCTGGGTCCGCACTTCTTTAACTGATCATGGGTGATCTTTTCATAGTTTTAGGGTCTTCAGTGCCAAGCCTGTGCCCTATCACTTATCACCCTGTGCCTGTATTCCTCTGCACTACATCTGTGCCTCACTTCTCAAGGCTTCTGCTAACATGCTAGGCCTGATTTTATCTTTGCTCTGCCATTGTGTTAAAGGTGAAAATATCTCATTCTACATGGAAAAACAGCTTGTTATTGCTATCTGTATAAAACTATGGTTGTACTGTGCAAAAGTAAAACAAATTATTGACAGTTGGTCAGTTAAAGAAATTGCTTCTGCAGTCAGGTAAAACAAAGCAGTCAGGTAAAACAAAGGTCATGAAAATGCAAACCTGACAAGCCTACTCAAGCAGGGCCCTCTAGAGAGGGCTTTTGAAGATCTCCAAAGAGGAATACTCCAAATTTCTACCACCACTACCTTAAATAAGCCAAATGCCAAATACTGTAAAAGCATCCTCATCTGTAAAGCTGTGAACAAGGGAGAAGTAGCAGTGCTCAAAGACATTCACTAGAACTGGAGAAAAAAAAAAAAAAGGGGCAACAACAATGGTATATATCTATCTGGACACTCCAGGTCTGCATCAAGGAAAAGAAACAGAACCTGAGATAATAGGATGAATGTATCTTTGGCACAAATGACTTTATGATGACAAGTATAAAGCAAGCACTGTGAATGTCAATGCAACATTTTCCCCTCGTGGGGGAAAAAAAAAAAATCAATCCAAAATGTATATTATTATAATTCTCAGCCTTGTCCTGTATAAAGTTTTCAGTGTGATCCCAAATTAACTTTAGAAAATGCTCATGTGATAAAGGAGTGTTCCTGTTTTACATTAAGTCATGCTCAGTAAAGAAATAGGAAAAATAGGAAAATAATATTTTTAAGATGAGTGTCTTTTTCCAGTACTATAAATCTAGTTAACTCCATGTGATTGTGCAACTCCTATCATGTACATACAAATGAACAAATAGAAATAGCAAGTGGCTCAGTGATTATGGTTTACATTTATATGTTCAGGATTAAAATAGAAAATACAACCCTCTATTGTGTTAAAATAAAACAAGAGAGGAAAATGTCAAGCTGACAAATTGTGTGTGTTCAATGTGTCTTTTATTCAGTTCTAGTAAATTAGTATTATCTAAGCAGTGGCTATATCACTTCAAACCTTCTAGAAAGAGTGAAGCACAGATTTATTTCCTAGACAAACTTAGTTGAGATAATAGTAGAAAATTAGTTGGTTGGTTGTTTTGTAGAAATTTCTTGTGGAGGACAAAGGCATGTGCTTATATTTTCCAGTTTGATTTTAGGTAGTGATTGTGCTTAATGTTCTGTGTCACTGTTTCTCACACTGCAAATTGGACAAATTTTATAAGGGGGGGTTAAGGGAGGGAGGAGGACAGAAAGAACAAACAAAATCTCAAGAAACAAAGTGTGTTCTCCTTTTCTTCCAGGAACTGAAAATTGCAAAGCTAAGTACTTTGAAGACAGCATTCTTTTGGCATTTTGGCATTATTATCACTAGTCGAGCTCTTAAAAAGTGCTCAAATGCCTGTCTGATGTTAATAGCACTTTTTTCCCATATGCATGAAGGTAAACAGCCAGGCACAGACCTTGGGCATCAAGCACAAAAACTTTGCTTTATTCAGGGAACTTCTTTGTAGGATCCTATAGGAGACAGCTTTGAAGGGCAAAGGAACCCTGAAATGCTGGTTGGTCCGTCAGGACTGCATACTCCAAGTGCAAGAACGGTCCATCCTCAAGACAACAAGATGTCTCAGCAGGCCAGCTTGGCTAAGCAAGGATGTTGCACCAATGCAAAAAGGCGGCATAGAAGATGGGAAGCAAGGACAGGCTGTAAAAGTGAAATCAAGCAACATGGCAAGCAAACACAGGCATATAGGGACGGTGTCAGGGAACCCAAAATTTGACTGAATCTGCAAGGAATGTCAAGGGCAGCAACTTCTGCTGCTACATTTGTCATAAAAAACTGACCAAGAAAAATGTTGGTGCATTGCAGATTGTAATTTAGTGTGAGCAGACAGATAAGGCAGAGGTTCTCACTATCTTCTTTGTCATCACCAGCGAAGTCTTCCAGGCTTTTAGGTGAAAAGCTCAAGGAGGAAAGGGGCTTGCAGTCAGGGTTGGTGGTCAAGCCAGGGATTGCTCGGGAGCACTGAGTCCACACACGTCCCTGGGACCCACTGGGCTGCAGGGAGGGGAGGCACCAAGGCAGTGGCACTGGAGGCCTTGCCCTGTGAGGCGAGGCTGCGGAGTGGGGCTGGTTCAGCCAGGAGAAAGGGCGGCTGCAGAGGCACCCTGCAGCAACCACGGCACCGTCAGGAGGGGACGGAGGAGACGTGCCTGGGTTCTGCTCAGCAGTGCCTGGCAGGAGGGCAGGAGGCAGGGCACAGGCTGAGGCATGAGGGGCTCAGGATGAAGACAAGGAAAAGCCTTTTCCCCACCAGGACAGCCTGGCTGTGGAGCCAGGGCCCAGTGAGGTCGGGCCTGTGTGGCGTGGGGGTTTCATGTCCCGGCTGGGTGAAACCCTGATAAAGTCTGGTCTTGTTGCTGTCCCTGCTTTGAGCAGGAGGTTAGACACAAGAACTCCTGAGGCCCCTTCCATTTGAATCTCCCAAGATCCTGTCATCCTATGTTGCATGCAGGTTCTGTGTTCTGAGAAATGCCCCCTCCCACGGTTAATATTTTAACTGCTGTGTTAGCACAAAAGCCCCAAACATGAGTCTGCAGTCCTTCCCACAGAAGCAAAAGCACATAGTCCTGCGAGGAAGACTTGCCTATTTTCTTTTTTTCACCATTCTTTCATATGCCTTCTGTTACACAGTGCTTTCAGCATGTTCAATTACATAAAACCAGTTTGACAGTCAAAAAATCCTTGAGAAGGAACTTAGGTGTACATGTTCAGGTAGGACCTTGCCAGGACCTGGTGGACACCTGGATCACAACGTGCACAGGCACGAGTCAGCCAAAGCAGACAGCAGTGCTAAAAGCCATCGTTCTACATCTGAGCAGTCAGGCAATTTCAAGGCTGGTAATGCAGGCTGAGCTGTTTATTTCAGGAAAAACTAGATAGCATGCTGGGCATTTACAAAACTGGGCTATCATTGCAATGACAGCAGGGGCAGATTCTGACATTGGTCTGAGACTGCAGATGGCTCACACTGTGCACAACTGTTCTCCAGAAGGTATGAGCCTCAGACTTCTGTGGAAGTCCTGGTAGCTGGGGCAATATGGAAGCCATCCCAGTGGAGGAATCATGGGAGAAAACTGTCTGTACTGATTAACATGGGCACAACCATTTATAAACATGATTTCAACCCCATTTTGCCCATTATCTCCTTTGTCATCCCCATTACCACTTCTTAGCATTCAAGCATCCCATTAATATGATGGATAAATAAGAATGATAAACTGTGAAGGAGTTTGCCACAGACTGACAAGCATCATTATACATGTCGTTTGGGAACATTGGTAATTTTTCCTTAGATGATTATTTTGATATGTCCTTGTGAGAACTATTTCTTTAAATCTGACTGGTTTACCTTGGCTTTTATTTATTTTTTGTCACTATGGAAAACCACACTGCTGATCAAACAAAATGTCTCTATGTCTACTCAGCTTCTATGTTTGTTTATTATGTTAGCAGTTGTAACTATTTGTCCTGCTAGCTATTAAATGAAAAGACCTGTTTTTGTTCCTTCAGCCTCCATACAAGCCAGAAGGAGAAAACAGATGGAAAGCTTGTCTCACATCTGCAGCCACAGAACTGCACTTCTGAGGGCAGCAGCATAAAACAGTGCAGTTTCTGAAGGCATGATCTGATAGCATGTTCTTTTCATGATTACAGGCCTTGCTGGTTTTCATCTAGCCTCTTGAGTTTCAGTATGTAAGAAACTTAGGAAAAAAAAAAAAAAAAAAGTGAACAATTTTCTCCCCCTTCTTTCCAGCAAATAGAAGTCATCTAATCCACAAACTTTTAAGAAAATATGTGTGGCTTATCAACAAAATCTAAGATGAATAAATACACAGTACATATAGGCAGAGCCGAACTGCCACTTTTCTTTCACAGTTCACAAATCTCCTACTACTTCTTGAGCGGTAGCAATAAAAGTTCATCTACTTTTATTGCAGCCTCTTGAGTGGTGACATTATATAGCATCTATAATCATGGAGACTGAGCACTAAAATTCCCATTCAACCCTGCACTATGCTTCTTTCTGTGAGTGCTGTTAGGAGCCTAGTACTGAGTTACAGAGGCTCTGTGTCCTGGTACCATGTTTTGGGAACATTTAGATCTCTGATACTCTTTCCTTTATAATAACTAAAGAAAATAAAAATGTGTGAGTTTTGATAGAAATGTTTAAATTTGGAAATGTATAAAAATCAAGTGTCAATACAGAAATAATAGCTGAAACATCCTAACTACAGTTTTTGTGTTGCATGAATTGAAAACAAGCAAACAAACAAAGAACAAAACAAACAAACCCACAACAGAGAAAAATAAATCAAATAGTTCAATTATAATTAAATGCTAACAGAAATCATTCAGATTTCAAACCTGCTGGTGCATGGAAAGATTTGTATCTGTATATGAAGAATTTTACTTCATTCATAAACTGAGAGACCTTGCTCATCTGACCTAAGAGATGTCTTTGAACACATTGGGCTAGAAATCAGAAGAATCTTTTCCCTTAGAGAAATAAGGTCTTGGGACATCTGCCACTTCACAGGAGTCAGGACAGAAATCTAGTTTTAAGATGGAAATTGATATTGCAAGGATTTATTGGACTTGATGAGGTGGTATCAGGTAGCTGATCTCAGTGACTGAGGAGGTCCTTCCTGCTGCTTTGTTATCCTAAAAATAATATTTCTTTAAGTGATTATAGAATTAAATCTGAGATTATAATAGTTTTTGATATGTTAGGAAGAAGCTTACTATTTCCACCTAAAAAATATTACAAAGATATTCAAGGATGTAACAAACAATGGGAATTATCTGTCTTTAAGCATCTGAGATTTTTCATTGATTATTAAGTATGATGATGCACCTAACTTTTTTAGTTAATCCCTCCCCCTATTCCTTAATAACAACATGAGCTGTTCTGCTGCTTGGTTTACCTTTCTCCTTAGTGCTGGTGAGGCCATACCCGGAGCACTGGGTCCAGGTCTGGGCTCCATAGAAGAGCGGAAGAGAGATGAGGAACAGCTGGAGAGCCCAAGGTAGGACCACATAGTGAGTGACTGGAGCACCTCTCCTAAGATGAAAGGCTGAGAGAGCTGGAACTGTGCAGCCTGGAGAAGAGAAGGCTCAGGAGGGATCTTATTAATGTCTATAAATTGATAGGAAAGGTGCAGAGAGGATGGAGCCAGGCACAATCTTTTCAGTGATAGCCCACTGAGAAGACAAGAGGCAATGGTCACTAACAGGAACATAGGAGGTTCCTTCTGAATGTCAGGAAGCACTTTGCCGTAAAAGTGACAGAGCACTGGCACAGGTTGTCCAGACAGGCTGTGGAGTCTTTCTCATTGGAGATCTTCAAAAGCTGCCTGGACATGGTCCTGGGCAACCTGCTTGAGCTATCCTTGTTGGGAGGTGGGGACGCAGGGGGGGGGGGAGGGTTACGAGATGGCCTCCAGAGGACCCTTCCCAACTCAACTATTCTGTAATTCTGTGATTCTATAAAAGGGTCATAACTTTCACATATCAAGTCTCCTACTTACTGGTTTGAACAGTTACCAAAATATTTCTAAGCCAGTCATAGAAACACACAGCAGAGTCAGCTCTGCCTTTCAGTGTAGGTCAGTAGTTGAACAACTCAAAAGTAGTCATGTATGAATCTCGTGCAGAAATAAATAAGGTATTCCACTGAACTAAACACACAGATATATAATGTTTAGTTCTGCTGTAAAATACTTTTTCTTTTTGTTTGTTTTGTTTTGTTGTGTTTTTAATTGGAGGTTGCATGGCTGGAAGCTATAAACCAATGCCAATTTCTTGTATCTCCTAAGACTAGACTTTAGATCACCTGATTCTTTTTTTTTCTTTTTTATTCAACAGTTATATATATATATATATATATATATATATTGTACTTTTTCAGCATTTTATTCTTTTGTATGTGGACTGTGCTATGTGGGTTGTTGAAACACTTGCATAATGTATGAATGCTTAGGGTTCACATCACGCAGAAGGTCTCTTTTGCTACTTTCTACCGAGTTTCCCTGGATACAATGAATGAGCATTCAATGGAATAGTCAATATTCCATTTGTACCAATATTCCATGAGTACCATCCCAGTAGCACTAACCGTTCTCGTTTTTAGTTACAGACAGTAAGAGGCAAAGTGGATTTCCATTCTTTCTTTCTGTTGAATAAGAACTGCAAACTCATGATTCAATAAAAGATATTGTTTTTATAATGAAGACAAAGACCCAAAAGAAAGACTTATATTTTAGATTCTTGAATATACATGCATCCTTTAGTGTTCAGTGAATCTTTAGGGTGATTGACAGGACATGTGAGGCCTGTTTTTCAGCTAGTGGGAGTCAGCTCCCCTCCATTAAGCAGCCATTTATGTGGCAAAGTGATTTGCGAGTGTCAGTCTTGTACATAAGCAGTTCTGAGGCTTTTTGAAGGGAAGTTCAGTGTAGTTATGAAAATGATCCCTTTTAATGACCTGATATAAAGAAGGACTAACTTTCCCCATTACAAAGAACTGAATTAAAATCTGATCATGCTTCTAAATAGTTAGCTAAATAAATAAACAACAACAACAAAAAGCACTTAAACAATGTTACTGTGAAATAGAAGAAAAGTATGGAAATACCATTTAATGGAAATTACATATTCAGTAACTAGAGGGTGATTTGTTATTGTAGGAAGCAGCACCTAACATATCAAGCACTGCTTGCTCAAATATCTACCTCTTCATATATAGAAGTTGGATGAGGAAGAAAGAAGAAGCAGTTTTATCTGGAGTTCCAAGAAAGAAATAAAACACTTTAATAAAGAAAACTTCAATTTCTTCGAGGACAGAAGGCTGATTTTTCTGGAAAAATACAGCCAGATTGTTTATCTGGTCCTTCTTCATTGTGCTTTTCATCGTGCTATTCACAGATCCTATAAACGCAATCTTAATCAAACAACTCTTACTGTCATTGCTGCGGGTGCATAACATCTGAGAGAATTGCATTGCAACCTTTGTATATGGAACTTTTAATTGGAAATAAGGTATTTATTTGGCATGTGGAAAAAAAGCATAGCTTTTTTTCTTCTTCCTTCCCCTCTTCTCAATTTATTGAAAAAGCAGAATCTTAATCCAAAGTTCACCCAATGGCAGATTGTTGTAATTAGGGCCTTGAAATCACTTAGGGAACAAACATGTGATCTGAAGCCAGATCTTGACATGGCAGAAATTGCTGTAGCTTTTGAGTCCAAGGAAACATAATGATTATGAAAGAACAACTTATTAGCTGAAAGAACTAGCTGAAAGAATAACTAATTGTGGAGACCACTGCATTATATGGGGCAGGGTGACCTCAGTTCGTCTTCCTACACAGTCCTTGAACGCTCTTGCTAAGGCAAAACTGAAACTCAAATTCTTAAGCAGAAACCTCATAAATCCTTTAACAAAATGCTCCAGTGGCAGGAATCACAGGGCTAGTATAGTAATCTGTTTTACATCTTCCTTGTTGAAATCATCTCTCTGTAACTTTTATATGTCTATTGCTAATCAAAAAAATATTAAAATAATAAACAATAAATATATGTATATATGTATATTTTTTTTATATATATAATTATATATATATTGGTGAAAGCTAGCACCCAATGAATATTGGACAGAGCCAACAAAATGAATTACTCTATGAGAAACATGTAATTTCAGGAGTTTAAATCAGAATATATGTAGGGGAAAAAAAAAAAAAAAAAAAAGAGAGAGAGAGAGAGAAATAAAAAGCATCCCAGAAAACATAAATTAGGCTTGAATGTGCAAGCTTGGCTATGCCCTTTGTGAAATTAGAAATTTTGTTAGCAGACAGACTTCTACTGTAAAAGTGTATAATGCATTATAACTCTTAGAAAACCTTAAGGCTATTTAAGCGGGTGCATCTGAGCATGATTTCAAGGAATGAGTTAAGAACAGAGTGGGTGGCTACATGTGGGAAGTGAATTAAAATATTTGGGGGTGAGGAGTTAAAGAATATTTTGTGTCATTATTTTTGTTTAAGGGATGTGAACTGATACTGCTGTTAGTATTAATATGATCTTCAACTGGTCAGTTGCTTAATCTTTAACCACTGCAGATTGTTAGAAAAGGTCTCTGCTCAATCTCAAAACTATTTCAATTAAGTTTCTTGGAATATGAAATACAAGCTGGCTTTTCTGGTTAGGTTGTTCACAGTACAAAATCATTTGACAGTATAAAAATTCCCTATGAATCTTTTCCTTGGAGAAATAAGCTGTGTCTATCCATTAAAAAAAATAAAAAATAAAAAAAATTAAAAAATGAATACACACAGAATCTTGTACCTCTCTTCTACTGGCATTCAACCCAAAAGTATAGATGCATGTAACCTTCCCCAGTTTCATTTTATGATTAAAAACATCCTCAGCTGACCATTTCCTCTTCTTTTGTAGCTTGCCAGCAGCAACAAACTAGCTTTTTCAGTTCAAGTTTGACTGTTCAGGTGTGCAGTTGTTGTGGTTTAACCCAGCAGGCAGCAAAGCATCACACAGGTGTTTGCTTACTCCCTCTCCCCCCCCCACCCCCAAGCTATATTTGTTAAATCACTTTTGTAGTTACATAGCTAAGAAGATATAAACAAAATTATTTCAAATTACTACCATTTAATTAGGTTGGTCATCTCCAGCATGCCTCAAAAATTCCAAATGTACCTAGATCTGTACCTAGATCTTATATTTTGCAACAACAGGGCATAATTTAGGTCACAGTCTGGAGAAGACTCACCTCAAATGATCTCTAGTAGTAGCTTGAGAAGTGCACGAAACTTTCCAGTTAGAAACTTTGATATTTTACTCACTTGGATATTTCACTTCTCTGCACTGTTCCTTTGGTGTGACCCACCAACTCTGGCATTACTGGAACATGGCAATTCCTCTGCTGAAAGCACTAAAGAATTTTCTTGCACATAGCTCTGGAATAGCCCAGACACTCCTGACATTTTAGTTTCTCAGTGTCCCTTGGCACACTGGCTGTGCTGAATGAAAGTCTCTGAAATATACAACACATTGCCTAGAAGACTAGAATTTACCACACTTCACCAGACAACCAGTTAGTCAGTAGCTATTTGTGATGGTTGTTTCATGGATTCATTCATTCAGGTTGGAAAAGACCACTAAAATCATCTAGTCCAAACTTTAACCTAGTACTAAAGTCCACCACTAAACCATGCTACTAAGTTCAACATCTACACGCATTTTGAAGACCTCCAGGGATGGTGACTCAACCACTTTCCTGGGTAGCCTGTTCCAATGCCTAACAACCTGTTCAGTGAAGAATTTTTTCCTAATATCCAAACTAAACCTCCCCTGGTGCAACTTGAGGCCATTTCCTCTTGTCTTGTCACTTGGTGATTGGGAGAAGAGACCAATCCCCACCTTGCTATAGCCTCCCACTGGATATTGTCAGTACAATTCTGTGTGGTGAAGATTGTCCTACTTCTTGTAAACGATTGCTGCAATGCTGGAGTCCAGGCATGTTACAGCTTCAAAATTTCTCCAACTTTATCCTGGAATCCATCTACACAGGGACTCCACTGAAGATTGAGAAATGTATGTGACACCTGATCTACCATCTTGGTCCTTGGGAGGTATATAGCTTCTATACTGTGAGCTCCTTGTCTTGCTCTCCAGCTTTTTAGCAAGATTTTTTTCAACAAATCATTTGAAAATTAGCCAGTTAAAAAGCAAAAGGGAAAGCTGGGCATTTTCTCTACCATCCATATTGAGTAGAAAAATATATTTTTTTACTGATATTGGGAGAGATACAGAACTCCTCCTGGGAATGTATAGAAGTTTCTTTTTTTCTCCTTCAGTGCAGCAGGTCTTTCTGCCAGCCTTGAGAGCTATAGGATAGGGATATATCAAAACTAGTTTGACTTTAGGCTCAAAGAGTAGAAATGCTCCTCAGATGACACAGCCAGACCAGAAACAGTTCTGTTGGTTGGTACTTGCTTGTTATCCTAGTGATACATTTCTCTTGCACTGACAAGGTGATAGGTTCAATTCTTCCCCTGAACAATGAAGTGTTCAAAAATAATCCTGTTGGTGCCTGCAATGCTGAGTGTGTGGAGGACTGAGGAACAGGAGCCCATTTGAAGGCTTAGATTTTATCTGTTGCATCTAATCCTAAAATCTACATAAATACAACAGTTTAACAGTTGCGTGTGTAAGTGAGTGTGACTTACCAGGGACCAAAATTCTCAAAGGAAAAAAGCCACTTTGCCTGCTCTGTCTTTCTGTCACAGCTACTATTTCAGGCACTGTAGCTACATATCAAAAGGGCCTATGAGTCATGAAAAACCATTCTGAATCACACACACAAAAAAAATCTTGCTTGTGTCATGGATGAAAAAAATAGCTTACCTGTGAATGCTAGAAGGCAGCATATAATTAGGTGTATGTGTCTATGCAAGTGAATTTCTGAGGCTGAACTTCATTCCCAGTCAGAAGCCTGCCTCTTGCTAATTGCAACTGATGTGGGAGACAGGTGTAAATGTTGGTAACACCTGGCCTAAATAAAAGTGGTACTTCCTGAATCCTCCCATTGATATAAAGGAACACAAGTCAGAACCACCAATTAAGAGGCTGATCACATGTCCTGCTCCTACACACAGACCTTGCAGCCCTGGGAAGGAACAGTTGAAGATCCTGGATCTGTGGATCCAAATGGGGGAAAAAGCCTGGATACCTGGGAGACGCACAGAGACAAATCCCAGTGATGCCCAGCATCCTTAGTCAGTTGCACCCAAGACAGCAGCCGTACAGCAGGAGCTGATGTGATTTTCTGCCCAGCTATACTGGGCAGTCACTATCACCAGTGACATCTCTAGTGGGGTGAGAGGTTGGGCCTTGGGAGTGCTGCAGGATGTGAGGGAGTGAGTGTGCGAGGAAGCCTTACTTCCGCTGGGTCTTAAAATATTTGTTACTCAGCTCCACTATGGATTGCCATTTAATTTGCCTCATTTGTGACAGCTTGACAGGTTGCTCCATAGATTTTTTTTTTTTTGGCTGATTCTGAAAGCATTTCTGAGTTGACATTTATAAATATGTGCCTGCTGATACACACAGATGCTTTGGAGAGGAGATCCCACTGCTCTTTTACACAAATATTAAAGAAGTGATCAAAAAAAACCTCAAACCCAAAACAATAACCCCTGTGGCTGTTATTGCTTTTTTGATTATTATTATTATAGTTATTATTATTGTTATTGGATTAAGTACTTTCTGCTATAGTGAAGTAATAAAAAGCAAGAAAGCAAGCAATCTCTGATTTCAAAATACTATACATTCAGAAAAAAAAAGCTTCACACTGAATGCTTAGCAAATGTATTTATCAGCTAAAACACAATATGGGATGCCATACGCAGTCTGCTGTTGACCACCAGCTCATATTACAAACCAGACAGATCTCTAGCTGTACTCTAAATATAGCAGTACATTATGGTGCATCTCTTCTACAGTTGTGCAGATACTGGTGGTTTGCTCTACGCTATTATTACCAGCCATTTGGAAGAAAATAAAAAGCCACCATTAGTAAACTTTGTAAAAGACATAAAATTAGGGGGAGCAGTAAATGACAGAGAGTACGGTTCCTGGATTTGAATCACATAACTGCCTTATCTCAAACCAAAAATACGTATTTCAACATATATAAATCTAAGGTAGTAAGAGTACCTCAGGAATATAGAACACAGAGTGTATTTATTCTGTTGCTAATCATGCCCTAGGATTGATAGTGATCAATAATCAAGTAAATATGACTTCTCAGAGCAGTAGTACAAGCAAAATCGCAAATATGCTTGTTTCAGATGTATAAATAGGAACATTACATAACCTCTGCATTTGGCGTTAGCATGATGGCTTCTGGCATACTGTGTCTAGTTCTCAATGTCCATGAAAGACACTGAAATCAGAGATGATCCAGAAAAGAGCCATTAAGAATATTTAAAGGTAGGAAAGCAAACTATACAGTGACAGACAAGAAGTGCAATACATTTAGCTTGTCAAAGAGAGAGTGAAGGGATATGCTTCATCACAACCTAAAAGCACTGCTTTCATAATGGGTTCTTCCAAGCAGTATAAAAATATTGTGAAATATGTCCTGAAATTCAAGGAAAAAAAAAATCAAACTACAAATAAGATGCATTTATTTATTTATTTATCTATTTATTTATTTATTTATTTATTCTATGAAGGGTAATTGGCAATAATAATAATTTGGCATATCTTATTAAGGGTCGTAATTAATTTTCCATTACTGGCAAGTTATTTATGAAGATCTTCCTAGAAATATACCCAAACATGCATAAGCTCATGGTACACATTACATTGATAATCAAACTCCATAATTGCAATTATCCCTCCTCCTTAACCCTATAAATGTATCTGCATGTATCGGTGAAAAGAAAGCATGGAATTGTCTTACATATATAATACAGCATAGTGGGCTTCAGCTTACAATCTCAATTACAAAAAGAATCTCTTAGTATCTCTAACATGAACAAACTTTTTTTTTTTTTTTAATGGGAATGTTACCTAAAGCTTAAAGAAGGCCTAAAGAAAACATTATAGAAACCACAGAAATCCTTGAATACTGCAAGACAACAAATTTGAAAACAAACCTTAATCTTATTGTATCCGTAAGCAGCAGAAAGACTGCATCATAAACAGGAGCCATGTAAAAACAGAATTGGAAAATAGATGTTTTTACCATGTTCATCTGTAAAATGATGAAAAAATAAAAAATGTCAGGCATAATGAAACAAGACTTTGCTAAAAAGAAGCACTAACCCTAAACCCTAACCCTAAGCAGTCACAACTGGAGTTTGTGTTTTATCTTTCTCCAATCCCTAACCCTAGCCCTTACCCTAACCCTAATACTATCACAGGTACATGGCTGCCAGAACACATCTCCATGTCATGTCATTCTGCTGTGTGGCAGTATGCTGTCTGTATACACGTCTGTGTACATAACATTCCAGTCAGTATGGCATCTCTATCTTTTGCAGGTGCATTTCCATAAGGACTATTTTGCCTTGGGTTTTGGGAGAAGCCTTGTGATGCTTTTCTGAATTCTGCCAGGATTCCCTTCCGGAGGTGTCAACAACAGCGTGGGGTATACAACTGTGCTACTCAAACATGAACTTGAGATTCAAGGGAAATGGTACACTCTCAAACTCTGAACACCGTTACTCCCTTTGGAGAGAAGAAAAAAAAAAAGGTATCTTCAGAAACAGGCAGATAATTAATGGCTTAAGGATCCCAGTTTACCAGAGTGCCTAAAAGGGAAGGAACTGTGATTTGATGCTCTCTGTTGTAGTTCTAGGATTGCATTGATATGTTGTATTTCCAGCAAGATTTCATGCCAGTTGCTGGTCCAAGTGCACACCACATGTCCACATGTAGTAGGTGATTCCCAGTTGAATATGTCTGTACTTGGTAAGTGAAATCAGATTTCCGTAGAAACATCCTAGGCTGTTTAGTGATAGCTAAGAGTTATAGCTATGCTGTGCATGTTTAGAGAGTAAACTGCAGGAGGACCTTGTAGACACGCTGCAGGTGGGGAACTCTGTATGCCTTCATGCATACAATGTCATCATGGGTTCCCTCCCACCAAGAGGGAAACTATGCCAGGCACACAAGTGGTACATGGAATGGACATGGCATGACTAGGTGTAGACAGCAGACAAATCTGCAGCAAAAATGAATTTGGGTCTAGGAAACTTGCATGTCCAGCACAGTAAACTGCTAATGCAAACACATTGACTAGGTGCCCGCATAGCATACACATGTAGCACTTTCATGTTATACAACTGTGTGCTTGAGACCAAACAGTAATTTTTAAGTATCACAGCAGTGAAAACACAGAGCAAAACACAAGCAAAACAGACAAAAACTAGAACTAGGAAAATGGATACAGAGAAGGTTAATGCCTCTCAGCATCTGTTCTTTGTCAGCCTAAGGAAATCATGCTTTTTGACATGTCCACATGACCCCATGGAGAACCCTGACCAGTGCTCCAGGTGGTAGGGCTTCTTAGTCAGTAGGGAGCATCCCATAAAAGCCTGTTAGGAAGGAGATGAGGATGCAAAGCATTTGTGAGACAATGCAGTTTTTGATTAACCTTTAAGTGATGGAAATTCCATTTTTTTCCTCTTGTGCATAATTGCTTTTTGGGGGGTAAGAGGGCTCTTATCATCTCAGATTGATCATAGGTAAATAACATGGACATGTTATGTATACAATTGTTATCATCACTAAGTTCTTTTCTCTTTCCCCTCTTCCTCCTTTCCCCTCTTCCTTCTCCCTCTGCTTTGGTAAGAGGAACGGTCAAGAAGGTGGAAATGGTATGTACCTCAAATCAGAGACTCTTAGAGAAATCCCCTCCTCTGAATGAAAGAAACTTTTGGACAATGGGACATAGAAATAAAATCCTTTTCAATGCCAGAACTGGTAATTCATTAATCTATGTACCTGTGAATGCATATATTTGTCATTTCATTTTACATACTTCACTATCAACACTGGAATTCAATAACTGATTTCTATTTTTTTTTAAGATTCTCATAGCAGATATATATTTTAATTTAAGACAAAGTGATGAAATCACCATACTGTGGTATTATTTTTATATTTCTTGTAGGATTTCTTCAATTTGATCACAAAATCTTTCAGAATGATTTTACTACTTTTCTAAATACTACTACACATGAAGAGATTCTCTGTACAGATTAAAATGCAATCAGTGGTTAACATATTGCAATTATTAGGCAATTTTACAGGAGTTTGGATGCATATATTATTACTATTATTAATTAATTGGAAGTTAGATGACTCATTTTGGTTCACAGATTACAAATCAGTTGAGAAGAAAATTAATTCTAGCCCTAACTGGAATTGGACAGCTGAGCTCCTCGGGATTATCAGTCACCACTGTCAGACAAGGTTAGGGAAGCAGCCATTTGCTCTCTCAAGGAGGAGAGGTTTTCGTGTGGGGACAGTGTTAAAGAGAAAAACAGTAAAAACTGTTCCTTCCCTTATGAGGATTTATTTTATGGCTACATGTCTTAATGGTTTTATCTTCTGCTAGCTCTACAGTGTTAGATAAAAGTCTCACTCATCACCAATAAAATGTCAAAGCATAATATTTGGTTTTATGGGTTTTGAGCTTGAAAATAAGACTAACAAGTGAAACAATAACAGCGTTTTATGATGTTACAGCTAGAAATCAACTGATCCTTTTCTCTCTATTATGTGTGTTGCATTTATCAGGATGATGGTATTCTACAGGTTGAATCTTCCAGGTGAAAAAGGGCTCCGGCAACTACACCTAGACCCACTCCAATTTGTTCCCAATAAGCTTCGGTTGCAACAGCAGACACTCAGGTTTTGTTCTATTCCCTCAACACAATCAGAGGTAAAGTACAGCAAGTCTATTGATCCATCCTGTACATCTTGTAAAAGCTAAAACCAAAATCTTTTGGCATGTTTCACCCATTTGTGCTTGTAATTCTAGTAAAGGATGAGCTTTACTGGAGTTTTACTGATATTCACGTAGTATTTCCTGGCTTTTCTTAAAACCTCCTCTGGCTTAGTTACAGCACCTACTATTAGGGACAAGCCTTGGTAAGGCTTGTAAGCCTCTCTGTAATGAAACAGAAAATCTTTACCAGTGTTAAGACAAACATAGCCAATTTGCTCTTCAGATAAACATACATGAACAAACAAGTAAGACATCATCTTCAGATTCTGATAATGGGATGCTTTATGACAGTACTATGCCAGCACTGGCCTCTTTTTGAGGTGAAAAGCGTCAGAAGTTAGCTTTGGCATCCCTTGCAGATGTCTGACCCTTGCCTTCCTGAGTTTTTGTAGACTTGAGAACCCAGGGCTGAGGACGTGCGGGCAGCTCTGCACACAGTGGTAGATGAAAGGGACCTTGTCTGTAAGGTCATTTGTTCTTACTCTACTTGAGTGGGGTAATTTTCAGTTTTAGGTGGATTTGGAGAAGTAAGGTATTGTAAATTGATGTTGATGATACAGATGTTTCAGGGAACATGAGGTGTTTGAATTGGCCTGTACTGGGTTAACTCTAGCTCCCAACTTAATTTTGCACTTATCTGAGAGTAGATACATATCATGCTTCATTTCTTTCTTTTTCTGAACAGCTCCAAGTATTTGCTGCATACTCAGCGCTTTCATTTTCAGACAAAAATCACTCAATAGCAGATAAATCAATTATATTTTGTTTCGCCATTGACTTAGTTGCTATGTTACAAATTATACACGGGGTACATTTTGACAATCAAATGAACTAAGAACAAGCACTTCTGTATTAGAACAATAATTATTGTACCCTTGATGCTCAGGCTTTGCAAGCACTTATCTCAGCAGAGTCCTGTGGATAGAAGCTTTTGTGTGGTGACATGTACCTGATCAACTATTTTTTTAAAGCGGGGGGCCCCCCCCCGGAGGAACAAGTTCCTTTTTCTTGTTTCTCAGAATTTGCAGGATCACCTTATGTGCTCTGAAACTTTGAAACAAGGCATTGAATTCTGGCTTTGTATAGTGTACCAAATGAAACAAAAGATCAGAAAGTGTAAATGTTAATGAGAATAAACACATTTTAATCCAGTTAAAATCTGTCCCTGTGCTCCTAGAACAGTGACCGAACATTCTACTGTTGCTTAGCTTCAGACTTTAGATGAGTTTCAAAAATTGAGTAGAAGTCAATGACTCAAAAGAAAAGAGAGTCTGAAAAACTTCTGAATGGAGAGACAGATTTTTTTAACAGCAGGTCAAAGTACCACTGTACTTTAGGTACTTTAACACTGTACTAGGTACTTTAACATGAATGTGTTAACCCAAGTATGATGATTTTAACACTTTTTAAAGCTGAGGTTTATTTTCAAGTCCTATTTAAACAAAACTTTCCTGGAATTTGTAGGAAGCTAAATTTCTCACGCTAGACTCTTAACCATTTTGAAAAAACAAACAAACAAAAAAAACAGGTTATTTTAATCACTCTTTGAGTTAATCAGTAAGTAGCAATCATCCCAGAGCATTAAACTTCTGTCCTAGGAGGTAAAGTGCCAAGCTTAGTGTACCCCAGTGAAACAAAACATACTTCAGTGTTTTCCTATAGTAATATCTTAGAAGAATGGCTCAGTTTTTCACAGTTGGCAAAGGTTTCATCTTGAGCCATGTCAATATCTTAGGGCACACATGTGTTACTGTTGCAAACTAATAACTAAAGTCTGATTAAGGACTTTAATCAGCTGGGAAGGCTATTAGCCATTAATGTTACAACCCTCTTAAGAGTTTCCGATGTTCTCTCATGTCTCATGTTGCAGCTAGAAAGAAAAAAAAAAAAAGAAGAAAAAAAAAGAGAGATATCAATATTTCTCTTAACAGTGAAATAGTGAAATTATATAACTTCAGAGGGTTTTGGAACCAATTTATGGCAATAAATTGACCATTAACATCTTTTGTTATTGGTGTTTCTTCCTAAATGTACTAAAGGAAAACACCATCAGTGTTTTCAGATTTCTTCTCAGGCATAAATATAGGCTGGATTCAATCTCACTGTGACAGCAGGAGTAAATATCACCTTTAAGCAGGAGAGCTGGAGGTAATCCCTGAGATATTTAACAGAAAACCTTGGTTGAAGCATTCTGAAATGCTCAGGAGCAGCACAAATCCCCAACAAAGGCAGCTGAAGGGCTTCCCAGGAGCACTGAATTAGCATGAGAGTTGAACTCTGCGAAGTGTTACTTTGGACAGCAGTGCACCCTTACAGCATGAAAGCTCTGTCTTTGAAGCCAAGAGCCACATATATGCTGATGCAGGTTAAGTAAAGCACACAAGATACCTTAAGGCAGTGTTCTGGAGAGGTAAACATGTAATGGAGCTTGGCTATGCCTTGGAAAATGAATTGTGCGCTGCTGCCACAAGGAAAGAGGCAGGCTGTATGAACAGTAGCTATTGCGGCTCACTCCTTATGCATCGTACAGCAAAAGACAATTTTTCTTGCCTGGGGTTGCAGCCTGGAATACAAGTGGTTTCAGCTGCAGCCTTAATAAACACAGGAGTTTCACCCTGAGAAACATCTTTGCAAGAAAGCTTCTGCAAGTGCTAATTTAAGAGGCTTTTTTGTGTGCTTGTTTTATTATTACTCTGCTGTTCAAGGAAGCAGGAAGTAGTACAGTATCGAAAGCAAACTGAATTGCATGAAAGATTCACGTGACAGTTTATTTTCTAACCTAGACTAACCTGCAAGACCATTTTTTATTTTGTGAGTTTTGTGAATTTATCAGGTTGAAAAGATCAGAAATATAGTAAAAAACTGTGATGCATCTTATAAAAAACATTTCTTGTGAGACTTCTCACAAGAAATTAACAACATTGGCATATAAGAGTCACTTTCACATGTCTGTTTTATTTTGGACAATCTTTATGGCCTGCCCTAAGCTTACAGCAAAGTCAGGGTTAGATCTTTCATTTGACACTAGAATGTCCACTTATTTAAACTTGCTTCACAGTAACTTAAATATTCCTGTTCAAAAAAGGCAAGATAAAAGCTGATGATGTGCCCACAGCAGCTTAAAATTAAATTCATCCTATGCTCTCCCACTGTGTCTTTTTCTCCTCCCATCATTGATCCAGAGATCTTGAAGGAAAGAGAGTCTCCTTCTACATGTCAGTATAGTGTCAGCACTGTGAGGACAAAGATATTTTAATGGTAAACTGATTAATGGCTTACTTTGCAACCCAACTTTGACACTAACAACATCAACCATCAACACCCTTAATGGCAAGTTCTTTTGCAGGAAGTGCGAGCTAGATGAGTGTACACTGATGAGTGGATTGGTAATTGGCTGGATAGCAGAGCTCAGAGGATTGTGCTTGGTGGTACAGTCTAGTTGGAGCCCTGTAGCTAGCAGTGTCCCCCGGGGGTCAGTTCTGGGTCCAATGTTGTTAAAATTATTCATCGTTGACCTGGACGATGGAACGGAGTGCACCTTCAGCAAGTTTGCTGAGGACACAAAGCTGGGAGAGGTGGCTGATATTCCAAAGGGCTGTGCTGCCATTCAGAGGGACCTGGACAGGCTGGAGGGATGGGCTAAGAGGAACCTCATGATGGTCAACAAGGGCAAGTGCAGGGCACTGCACCTAGGGAGAAATAACCCCAAGCACCAGACAGGCAGGGGGCTGACAGGGAACTGGGGGTCCCAGTGGACAGCAGGCTAACCATGAGTCAGCAATGTGCCCTTGTGGCCAAGAAGTCCAATGGTATCCTGGGCTGCATTCAGAAGAGTGTTGCCACACCTGGAGTGTTCAGTGCTGGGCTACTTGGTACAAGAGGGACAGGGAACTACTAGATTGAGTCCAGAGGAGGGGTACGAAGATGAGGGGACTGGAGCACCTGTCTTATGTGGACAGGCTGAGAGAACTGGGCCTGTTTAACCTTGTAAAAAGACTGAGGGGAGACCTCATCAATGTGTATGGGGAGGGTGTCTGAGGGGAGGGTGTCCAGAGGATGCAACTGCTCTCTTTTCAATTGTGCCCAGCGACAGGATGAGAGGCAACAGGCACAAACTGAAGAGCAGGAAGTGGTCATGGGATTTCAGTTCTCTGGGTTAACAAAATCCATTTTTCTCTGCCTTTTGCTTTTCTGTAGCCTTTTTCTCCTACCCTGTTGACCATCTCCACTCCATGAGGTAGTTCAGGTATTCCAGGTGCCTCTGCTGGCATCCTGCCCCCGTGCCCAACAAACAGCATGGGAGCTTAGGACTGAGGGGACAGACAGCCTGTGGGATACTCACCTCTGAGCGCTGCGTACAATCGAGCGGGCTCACCGAAGCAGCTAGGAGCCACCTCACGACACAGATTTACCGACTACGACATTTAAAAGCGGGTCTACTCCAAAAATATCCAACAAATCCCCCACAGGTGCTCTCACGGACTCCCGAGAGCGACTCCCTCACGGGCACCTCGGCGGGGCCCCGAATACCGCCGCCGGTCCTTCCCTCGGTCCGTCAGTCCGTCCGTCCGTCGGTAGGTCGGCGTGCGGCGTGGCCGGACCCCGCTCATCGAGGCCAGGCCCCACTCGTCGAGGCCCCGCCGCCATCTCGCGTTCCCGGCGGCGCCTCCCGCGTCCTCCCCCCCGCTTCCCGCGGCGGAGGCGGGTGCGAGGCTGAGCCTCCCGCCCCGCCGGGCGGGCCTCCCGCCGCCCAAACCCCTCCCCGCGGAGGAGAAAGTCACCAGGGGGTGGGGAGATGATGACAGGTCCGGGAAGCCGCCGTCGGCAGCGCCAGACAGCGGGTGTCTGCTGCCCGCCTGCTCCGGGCCCCGCGAAGCCGTCCCCGCCGCCCCCGCCATGGGCTCCCCGCAGCGCCCGCCGCTCGCCCACGTCTTCATGGGGACCTTCGTGCACTCCCGGCTCTCCGCGCCCATGGAGATCCTGCACGGACACCTGCTGGGGGTGGACGACGGCGGCACGGTGAGGGGCGGACGGCGGCGGGACGGGGTGGAGATGCGGCGGGACGGGGGGAGATGCCCCGGGCTTCCCGGTGCCCCTTGGGGGCTGATGTCCCCCTCTTAGGCTCCGGCCGCGGTCCGGAGCCCGTGAGGGGGCTGCCAGGGGAAGCGCGCTTCGAAGGGCCCCGGAGCCTCGCCTGAGAGCCCCGTCCCGTCCCCGCGGCGCGGAGAGGGCTCCTCGGCTGGGTTTTGGGGCGGTTGTGCCAGTGGCGATTGGAGAAATAGCAGGAATGGCGGTGTCGTCGTGTCGTCCCCCCCTCCCCCCCCCCGCCCCGTGCTCGGGCACCTCTGAGCGAAGCTTTTTACTTCGCGTCGCAGGAAAAAGAAACAACAAAAACATGGCACGTACCCATAGAAAGTAAGGCAAATGGTAAGGTTGGGAGTGTTAATGGTAAGTTTAAGAAAGAGCGTAACACTCACAGGTAGCGCGGGACTGATCCCGGCAGGGAAGCTGCACCTTTCCCTGACAGGGTCACCGGTGACCCTGGGTTTTACAGCGCACGCTGCCTAGGCGCACTGGTAATTTCTTCTAGGCTCAGCAGTGCACATAGCCACCCTGTGTGTAATAAAAAAAGTCATTTTCTTTCCTTCTGGTGACTAAACTACTCTGTCAGGCTTCAGCAGCATTTGAAATACATGCAAAGCACACTCTGAGCTCTTACAGCTTGTTCTCACCATCCTCACGGGTCCTCGAGGGCCTCTTTCAAGACAGTCCTCTTATGGCTGCTCTTGAGGAGTCTGGTACAAGCAATAGCAAGGCCTCTGAGAAGCTGTATGTTGGCGTACAGGAGGTGAATACAAACTTTCAAAGCTCTGTCTTGGGTGGTGTCAACGAAAAGCAATAGACCTGAATGAGTAAAGAGTTTGGTTTGTGTTACTGAGGTGCAGGAGGCAGAAACTTGCATCTTGTCTTGCTCTCTTTAATGGTAACGTCTGCTAAAAAGTGACTACTCTGTGTCCTTAGGAAATCAAGACCTATAAGGGATCTTTTTGAAAACCAGACAACTTAGTAGGTTGTATCTAGTAATTTCTGCTCTCAGGCAGAGTCACTATCTCCCCTTCTAGTGAACAAGGATTCACTGGGTAGTGTTTTTCATGCATTAATTGGCACATTCCCACACAGTTGTTTAAAAAAAATCCAGAAAACACTGTTGTCCAAAAAAGAAATTTCCACCAGAATAGAGTAGCAGGGACTGTCATATTTTTATCTTTTTGAGAATTCCTGTCATTTTACTATTCCAGGATCAAATACAGTGAGTTTTGGTACCATCTAGCCTTTTACTTTTTTATTTTTTTTCATAATTTTTCCTCATGCAGCCCTTCCAATGTAATCATTGAAGAGGTGCTTCACAAAGAAGGATATTATGGCTAGAAAATTTTTTACCTTCATTGTCCAAACATAAGCAATACTATTTCAGTGTTACTCCCAAATAATAAAACTTAACTAGGCAGCTATCATTTTTTTCCTCATGTTGCTGATTCCATCGTGGAGAAATTGTGCATGATCTCAGAAGAGGTGAACAGACCGGTCAGGTGCTGTTCTTCAGTAAGAGTCCCTGACTGTCCTCAAAGCAGCAGGAGCATAGAGCTGGTGCCACAGGAACACTGCCCAGGCCCCTTCAGCAAGTGGGGACAGTTTTCTGTTAAAGGCAGGAGATGAAGTGTCAGCTCTGTGTGCTTTGCCTGTAGATGAAAAGGGAACAAAAGAAAAAGAAAACATTACTGTCAGGTTTGAAGACCCAAGTTACCACAAGTTAACAAAATAAGCCTGTGTTTAATTGAGTGGCTTGTAGGGCAGTGTGGTGTAGCTCTTGAGGAACTGCCAATAGAAAAAATAGTATTCCCCAAAGCAAAGAAAATAGAGTCAGCTGCAGAATTTGAGCTGTCAGTAAAACACTGGTGTAAATAATGTAGTTGTGTAAAATATTAAGAAAATAGAACAAAGATAAAAGCTCCTGCTGAAGGCATGGAAAGAGCAAGAGTTGTGGAACGTGTCAATGTTGTCAAGTATTGCCAAACATGAGTGTTTAGCCTAAGCCAGCTGGAATAGCAAGTGGCATGTGTATTAGATGTACAAGGAGGAAGGTACCAAGTCAACATCAGCCATTTGGGGTTCATTGCTTGGTCCTTCCCAAGAGTTTGGCCTATTTGCTCAGGAGCTAGGTCTAGTAAGTGCTCCTGTCTCTCATCTAGCCTCCTGTTCCAGTTTTGAGAACTGGACAAACAATAGACATCACATCTCTAATTGTAAAAGTGCTGAAAATGGTAGCCACATTAAACAGTGCTGGCAGCAACCCAGTGAGGCTGAAAATAGGACAGCATGATGGTCAGTGGCAGGAAAGAGATGTGTGTTAATGCTGGTAGCTAATCATTGTGGAGACAGGGAAGGATGAGCATCATAGAATCATAGAATCAGAAAATGGCTTGGGTAGGAAGGGACCTTAAAGATCCAGTTCCACCCCCCCTGCTATGGGCAGGACACCTCCCACTAGACCAGATTGCTCCAAGCCCCATCCAGCCTGCCTCCAGGGATGGGGCATCCACAGCTCTGGGCAGGCTGTTCCAGTACCTCACGCCGTCACAGTGAAGGGTTTCCTCCTAATGTCAAATCTAAATCTTCTTTCTTTTAGTTTAAGACCATTCCCCCTTGTCCTTTCATTATTTTCCTACCTGAGTTGAGTCCCTCTCCATCCTTTTTATAAGACACCTTTAAATATTGAAAGGCCACAATGAGGTCTGCCTGGAGTCTTCTTTTCTGCAAGCTGAACATCCCCAGCTCTCTCAGCCTTTCTTCATAGGAAAAGTGCTCCAGCCCTCTGAGCGTCAAAGGATGTGACATGGGAGAGAAGAAAGGACTTACTACTCATGTTCATCTATGAGTGTCAAAGCCAGAAACAAAGTAATACACAGGCACTGCTGTATCAAAAAAAAAAAAAAAACATATTTCTGTAGGTAATACTTTCCACTCCTATGTTAACAGAGTTATTTGCACTCCTATGTTAACAGAGTTATTTGCACTGTGATGTTTGGAGGAAGTCAGTGTTTACTGTGTCAGGGTTAATATGTAGCTGGCTGGACCAGCTATGTGTTGATGGCAGTGCTTTAGACATCACTTGGAATAAAAAAAAGGGGGCTGAGCTAGGCACTAGGATATGGACAACACAGCTCCTCAGTTTTGGATCCTTTAGCCCCATCACATGGATGGCACATCAGAACTGATTGAAGTGTTTGAGCACTGGTCCTAGCTGTTGCTTTTTGTGGTAACTTTCTTAAATGCTTCATCGCAAGCAGAAAGCCAGTCTTCTTACCTTTGCGCTTCTCTTATTCTGTAGTGACTCTGGCACAGAGTTTCTTCTTGCCTTTATAGTGTTAAGGTGCAGCACTAATTTAAAGGTTTGGTTCCCAGGGCACCAGGGCAGTTATATAATAGTCACTTCTTTTCCATGGCAACACCCTTTTCCAGGATTTGCCATCTGGTATTGCATGTTTCTCTCTCTCTCTCCCCTTCTCATTTTTTTTTTTTTTTTTTTT
>CM021763.1:39512100-39540219 GCA_011075105.1 Heteronetta atricapilla | reverse complement strand
TTCTGCATTCATTTTGACTTCAGCATCTGAGTGACATTTTCTTTACTGCTTATCAGAAATTTCAGCAGGTCTGGGTTTGAACCCCCCTGCAGATAGACATCTAATTCAGCTGGCTGAAGGGCCTAAATACTCCTCTTTAGAAGGAGGCAGACAATGTTTTATGTGAAGTATTAAAGGACTATAATATTCTTGCAGTTATTTCTGATGGAATACTTATTGATATGTTATGATTTTAACAGCTTCTTTTCTGACTAAGAAGTGTAAAATATTTGCTCTTTACAAGGTAAATTATAAAAGCCATATTTACACGTAAGAGACTAGGCAGCCTTGAACTTAGAAGAACAAGCTTTTATACCAAAGTAATTAGAAGTCTATGAGTTGGTTTTGGGCAGAAATTATTGTTTGGCAAGAACTTATGGGGTCAAAAAGCTCAGAGTATACAGTCTTTGGTCAGGGGAGGTGTTGGGATCCTCAGTGTCATGGAAACCTGGAGCCTGCATGGAGCCTGTAGAAGGCATTCCAGTGTCTGGAGTCCCTGCTCTTTGTTTCTTGAAAAGTTGTCAAGGCTACTATTGTCAGACAAGAGAATTAGAAAGTTTAGAATTCAGCCTCCCAGAGATATGTTGTAGATTAAAATCTGACAATAGTGTGCTAAAATTCTTAGTTGGCAGCATAAATTCCCTGGCGGTGGAGCCGATGTCATCTAGGAGCCAAATGGGGCTGAATTAGGCTTTAGATTGTAGAGTTGTTTATTTTCTCACTCTCTATTTTTTTTTAATAAATAAAGATCTTAGGCATGTTTTTAGTCTGTTCTGTAAAATTAAAAGATTATCTCCATTTTTTCCCTCAGTTTCTTTCACTTTCCTAGGCACTTAAAAATAATGACAATGAAACATTAAGGACATGAGCAGAAAGCTAGCAAATACTTAGCTTAGTCCAAGTCTGTCCTGGGTAAAGCAATTAATTTCACCCTTCTGCTTTTTAATACTCTAATCCCCTTCCAGGAAGGATGTCAGCTACTTCCGCAAAGAGCGACCATGCTGCTAGCGTCATGGTAGGTTACTGGAGTGCCCATGAACACTGAAATCTGTACAGTTCTGCTCACGTATTACTTTTGAGTGAATTAATTCTTTACTTACAAGTTACAAATGGTGTGGTGCTATTCACTAGGTTGTGAGTAGGTATTTCAAAATCAAACCCAACAGTCAAGAAGAACAAGTATTTCAATGCAAACCTAACACTTTGTAGTAAGTGTGTAAAATCTGTTTTAAGACATGACTTCTGTTGTCTTCTGTAGGATACATACTTAAAGTATATAACTATCTTTTCTTTTCTTTTAGATTGTGTTTTTGGAGCACGCTGATCAGCAAGAGCAACTGGCTAAGAAGTGGGGCTTCAAAACGTCTGACATAAGAGAACTGAGTCTTCAGTAAGTGTTTTGTTTAGATTAACTTCAGCAAATGTGTTTTGCTCTCTGAGCAAAGCAGGGCAGGTGTGAATAACTTGAGGAAAGGAATATATCAAATCCCATCTTATGGGCAAAACTCCATTTCAGTTCTGCAAGAGCTCTTAATCCAAGGGCTGCCTGCATTCTGGGTGAGGCCTGCAGTGCAATCCATCTGTGTACTTTTTGCATTCTTTGGTTTGGGACTGCAGCCATCACTGAATTCTGCTGGCTGACTTGTACTGCGCACACCAAAATACTGTATTTAGTTTTCACGCACAACTTCTTCAGTTCATACAAAGTGCAAGACAACGATCTTCCTTGAGAAAATCATTAACTAGATGGTCTTCTTTATTTTAAATTGCATATTGTTAGCATCAGGCTGTGTCTGCTCAAAACTCTAAGCATAATAAATGTAGGTAGCTGTAACACTGCAGATATAAAACTAAAGTGCTTGGGCTTTGACACACTCCCTAATAAAAACTAATAAAATTAGAGTATTAAACCCTCTAAACACAGAGCCTTGTATTTCTAGCTGTATTTTCAGACGAATGTTTCTTTTTTGTTCAGCCAATGAAATCCCTCACCTTTCTAGTGAAGTTTTGGATTGTACCTACCATTCTTTACACACAGTAGCACAACTGTAAGCAACTTGTAACTAGAGTCTAGAGTTGCAGCATAGTTTCAGTGTTCAGTTGTTAAAAATTCTGTATGCTTTGTTGGATCACTTATCGTACAGCATACATGAGTCATCAGATGTTTTCTTCACTTGAAATAGCCTGGGGAAAATGGAAGTTGCTGAGAATAAGGATAAGATTGAGAAAGATCTTTCAGCATTTTTAGCATGTAGGAAAACAGAAAGAAGGGAAATTACAGAGACAAAATCACTGTTTTTATCAGTATCCAGGGAGAAGGAGGGAAAGCTGAGAGAAATTTGATCCTATATGGAGTTCCAGCACAAAAAAAAAATAATTATAGCAACCTCATGGTGATGTTGAGGTACCCATCCCTTTTCTTATATGACTACTGCATGGCAATGAACCATATTGCACTTTCATTGTAAAGACACCTTTCCTGTCAAGTCACTGAACAGAGCTTTCTTTTTAATATTTTCTGTCCAGCATCTGTATATGCACTTGTAGACATGCTGTTCTTTCATTAAAACTTGAAATTCACTGATAATACAGATAGATACATTTATATAGTATTAGAAAACTGGGATGCAGAAACTTACAGTTTTGTAACTATAAACATCGCACATCTGGAGACATTACAAGTATATCTACGCTAGGTATCTAGAGTGAATCTTTTCTTGCTCAGGTGGATTCTTCCGTGGAATAACTTTAATTATTGTGAAATCAATTGGCGTTACTTAGTGGTATTCAGTCTGGGTAAATATTACAGACAATTGGATTAATCATGCTCTTACATTAGTTTCTAGCCACAGATTTTTTTTCCTTGCAGGTATAAGTCTCTATAAAAGTTAGACAACTAATTCATACAGTAAAGGAGTATGGGTAGTGGTGTAGTAGGAACGGATATGCTGGTGCTGAAATAGTAAGGTTAATCTATACTTGTCATTTACTCTGATGACTTTTGTTCAAACGTACTGCTTAATTAAAAACTAATTTTCTTGGAAAAAGTTTTGGATGTTTTGGACTATTACTATTTTCTATTATTTTCCCAGTGAATTCTTCATGCCAGGATTGGTTGACACACATATTCATGCTCCTCAGTATTCATTTGCTGGTACAAGAGTAGATCTACCTCTTTTGCAGTGGTTAACTACTTACACATTCCCAACAGAAGCCAAATACAAAGACAGTGATTTTGCAGAAGAAGTGTACACCAGAGTTGTTGTAAGTATTGCAAATTTTATTTACCTGCTTGACAACATTACTATTTGTAAAATATACATAAATTTTCAGAAGGTCAGCAGAAATAGGAGAACGTGTCTTAATGTCATGAAAACCAGATAAAACTGACAACACATCCACTGTTCCAGTTGACAGCTGAGATCATTGCCTGCTACTTCCATTCTTGTTCTGCTGTTGTTGGTAAGACAGTTCATTTAATCATGTGATTGATTAGCAACCATCTCGTTAACCATCTTTTCTCATATCTGAGTACACTGACCAGCATTTAAGAGTACTTTCAGAGCTAGTGTTGCCAGTAGGTGCTGACAACCTCAATTCAGAAATGATAAATGTTAAAAAAAACAAAACAAAAAACCTTTCAGAGGTTATTTCCTCTTCTGCATAAAACTTTTGTATTATGAACATGTCTTCTGCAAGGATTTTGTGAAGTAGGAGATACTTCTCACCAACAAAAAATCTGGGGTGTTTTGGAGCAATTGAGGGAGAAGGGTTCTATAGCTGAGGTCCCTGTAGCAAGACTAACTTTCATTGCTGACAGAAGTCTGTTGATGGTATTGTGAATCCAAGAGAGAGCCTGTGTTTGAACTAGTCTGGTTTTGAAAATATAAAGGCTTTGAGATCAAATTCCACTTGAACGATAAACAGCAAGGTCACATTGCAGAGTAGATTCTGTGCTATAACTGAAATGTATCAATAGATAGACTGAAGTATTTTCTAATGGCCATTATAAACTGCCTTGCAATTGTCTAATACTGTGACAATGTGTTGTCAAAATAAAAATGTAATCAATCTGTAACAATTACTGTCCTTGCAACACAAATCTTAAAAAAAAGGCTTTCTGCCATCTAGCACAGTCACAGCAGTAGGAGCAGCTTGGTCATAAAAGGTAGTCACAAGCACATGTATAACTTAGAGGAGATCTCACCTTCATTTCAACATGCTGTTTCTATCTCCATCGGTTCAGATGGGGTGAGATTAGGACAGATCAAGTGCTCACTTTGCAGCACGTTTAATAACATTACCTGGAAAAGAATTCTCGATGAGAATTCAAAGTTAGTTGGAGAAGCTTCAACACAATGGTTTGGCTCTCCCTGTAGGTGTAAAACAGGACAAGATCAGAAAAATGTTTTTCCCATAAAGCTGCAGAACACCGGTAGCTCTGCAATGCTTCATGGCCAAATGTGTCAGAACAGAATCCAGCCATCTAGATAACTACTATTTTCTGCATTGCTATTTGTTGTTCTCTTGTTGCTAAAACAGTCTTACTTACAGAACCAATATTTTCCTGTCCAAATGGGGAAGTATAAAATGGCTTGAGGAATATAAGTATTCTGAGAGCCACCTTCTCAGTTTCACCACAGTCTTAATCAAGTTGGAAGACAAAATTTATGTACCGCTTTGCAACTAACTTGGACATAATTGCCATAGCTTAGCAAAACGCTCTCTGAATCTTCAGTGGATCCAGGGAAAGGCATTTGAATGAAAAGACTTCTTTTTTTTTTTTTTTTTTTTTTTTTTTCCATATAAATCAGTGCCACAGCTTTATATTGAATATCTCTTGCAGAGCTCAGAGGGGCAAGAGGAGTGCAGAGTGCAGTGGAGATGGAACAGCATAAAAGTCAAAGACATGGGAAAATAGAGAGAATTAAATAGTTGTTGAGCTTATAAAAGTGACAAATGAGTAAGATAAAAGTATATAAAAAATAACAGGCCTAGGTGAGATTTAGACTATCTAATTGGTGATGTAGAAACAAGACAATGGGTGCTAAATTTAAAAATGGTAAGCAGAAGTAATCATATTGCAATATGTAGTGTTCTTTCTCATGAGTCAAGGCCAAAAATGAGTTAACAGTGGCTAAACAAATGAATGCGTTTGAAAAGTATACTTGCCTGTATAAGATAGTTGCACCTTTAAAAGAGTACTTACCATTCTTTGGGGCTTATAATAACCTTCCAGTGTTAGAAATGGGACTAAACTTGCAGGAAGCAGATACGTATCTATACTTTTGGAGTTCTACGTAAAACTTAGTGAAATGTTTCAAGCCAATATTCCGTTTCCAATAAACACTTTCTGTACTTGCTAAAACAAATGAATTAAGTGAAATTTGCCATATGGTATCTGGAACCACCTCTGGTCTGTCAAATTTTAGAAAAGCCAATTCTTCATGCTGATGTTTTTGGAAAAAAAAAGTTTTTGGATTTCATAAAACAACAATTTTAGGAATAAAAAAAAACCAACAACACAGATTTGGGGTTCTAAAAGCTAAAAATAGACTAAGGTAGTTTGTCTCAGCAGTTACATTACTTTTGTGACTCATTTTAGGCACACTTGAAGACATATTTTTAGTTAAAGACTTTAATTTGAATATTTTATGGAAAAGACAGAACTTACCTTCATGTTTGTTAAATAATTTGCTGTAGCTATTCTTAAAAGTTGCATTGGATGTCTCACCTTCTATCCTGTTAAAAAATATATATTCTCACATTACATTCTAGCCAGAATCCAGTTTAAGCCCTTCTGGTAGATAGAACGTCAATATAGCATGCATTAATCCCAAGATCAAGTGAAGCTATAAATGATTTGGTGACTCAATGTAACTTTACATGACTCTTCATCTACCGGTATGTTCTCCAAAAGAAATATGAACTGGTAGCAATCCACCTGTTCCTTTCAAATTGTATAATTAGGTAAATAACTAAATTACATTCTGAGCAGTGGTTCTCAGCTTCCTTCTATTATGGAGTTTGTTACTTTGGCCTCAGGGATAATGAAAAAAATGTGTACCTAAAAGCCTGGTTATTTTTCCCATCGAAATCAGATGGCCAAATAAAAAAACTCTACTTTCTCCCTAAAGTATTGTTTTGCTAATGTTACTTACAGTACTTCACAATGAAAACTGGAGAACCTTTCCAAACTAGGAAATAACATATATGACTGGTTGTTTGTATTTCTAAGTAAAATTCATGTTAGACATAAATCAGAATTTGATTTCTAGTTTGAGTGAAGGAAATACAGACTGGTTTCCATGGATTTATTAAACCATTGTTAAAAACCTGTATAGCTTTGGAAGACAAAATTTTGTGTCTATTAACATTCAGACTTTAAAAAGCTATTATGAAATTAAAAATCTGTATTTTACCTTCCAATTTCACTGTAACTCCTGTGGAATTTCACAATAACCAAATGTTCTTGCAGCTTGAAATCAGACAGCCTATGCTGCATTTTGGCAGCTAGACTATATTTTTCCAAACTGTTGAAACTGATTTCTTTTTATAGAGACGAACTCTAAAGAATGGCACCACTACAGCTTGCTACTTTGCTTCAATTCACACAGATACTTCTCTTCTTCTGGCTGAAATTATAGGTAAGACGGTACGAGTGAGTTCTCAAGGAAGTTGTGCAAACTGTTAGTTGAAGGAAACAGAGCTTGGGAGCTTTAGAGTAGCTAGGGATCTGTCTTTCAATTTTGTTAATTTTACTTTTTTAATTCATTTTTTCTGTCATACCACATCCCCCAAATGCTGCCTAGTTACCCTTTGCTTAACAATCTCTCCTCTAGTGTTGTTTGCTCTCTCTGCCTCTGCTGGACTTCATTCCCAAATGAGCTGCTGGCTGAGCTTGAGTGATGTCTGCTGGGGTTTTTCTACACGGTAGTCCTCTGCTATTTCTAGCCTTTTGCTGTTTGAGGATTAGAGGGCTAAATGGCAAGAGGTGCAGTCGGTGCTTTAACTTCCTGATACTCTGAAGTTTCAGTTGAGAATCAACATCAAAAATTTCCACACACCCTTTGAAACCAGAACAATGGGAGTTGCATCAGGATCTTATCCCTTCTTTCTGCTCACTGTTGCAAATCCCTGTCATTTCTTTTCAAGTTTTGTGTTTCTTGCAAGAATTCTCAAAGCTCAGCTCCCATAGGAGAGTGAAACAATAAGAATCAGTTTCCACCAAAAATTTCACAGTCTTTCTGATTTTGTAGGAAAACTTGGAACTTTGAAGTCAGTATATTCAACATCTCAAATCTTAAATAATGGGCAAAAAGATTTAAGATTTAACATTTACAAGCTTAGAATTTAATGTTACATGCATTTCTGTTGTATTACACCTAAGTTCAGAGTCATAGCATTGATGAATCTGAATAAGTAGGCCAGAAGTAGCTCTAGCTAGAAATGGGGGTCATTTTAGGACCCTGATTACCTTCTCTAAAGGAAACAGGGTTTGCTGAGATCTTCATGCATTTTCTTAGCTCAGAGTGACCACCTACTGCAGCTACTGTACTTTTATTCATGTGTTTCTCCCTGCTGGTGGACATTTCTTGTCCTCTGCTTCACAGTGCTCATCTTCATTCACTACCATTATGAATTCTGGTTGTGGTTAAACTACTGGTAATTCAGTCCTCAAGTATAACACAAAGTTGGGTACTAATGTAGAAGAGGAGAACTCTTAATTAAATGCAGTTTTTCTCTTTCCTTTTTGGCTTTAAAGATCACAAGTATGGCCTCAACTTAAAGACAAGAAAACAGCATAAATTCTGTTCATCTTAAATGAAACTGGGTGGCATGTAATTTACTATTTTCTTTCCAATTCTTTTCAATTTTCAATTCTTTTCAAGGTTTTGCTAGCAGTTCTTGTAGAGAACAAGTAATTTTGAGTTTTATTTTCTTGTTCATCTCAACAGATAAATTTGGACAACGAGCATTTGTTGGCAAAGTCTGTATGGATATAAATGATACTGTACCACACTACAAAGAGACTACAGCTGATTCCATCCAAGAGACAGAAAGGTAAGAATATTAAATTGTTGGCGCAGCCTTTAGAAATAAGACTTTAATGCACCTGAAAAGTGAGGGTGAAGCTGTGATCAAGGATTTACAGGTGTAGGAACCATTCTTTTCTTCTTACAGTGTTACTTTCTACAGTTCTAGCAATTCATGCTTACCCAGCTGCTGCACAGCACGTGCAGTTTCTCTGTGGCTTTGCCTAAGGAAGGGAGCATCATGTTTTGGAGAAGACATGTATGTTAAGGTCTGGCTTCTACCTTCTCTTTTCCCTTCACAGCTATGTGGGTAGAGATTACATGACCTGACAGGGGTGGAGAGGTAGAGAATCAGTTCCTTTGCCCCCATTAACTTCTGAGCTATCTCCTTTCCCCATTTAGGATAAAGCTTTATTCAAGTGGTAGGAGTCGGCTTTCACATACCCATTTCTAAATACGCTCTGATTCTCTTCTCCAGTATAACACCAGTGAAACTACTCTAACTTGCAACTGAGTGAATGAAGGAGAATCAAGTGAAGATAATGTGCATGGGGGATTTGTTGTATGTTGGAGGGGAGTCCAGGGCTGAAGCATGGGAGCCAGCTGTCTCAGGCTCCCCCTGTCTTCTGTGTCTATCTTCTGAAGATGCTTAGGCAGACATAGGACTTTGCTCATGGGACTATTTATACAGATGTGTAAATGTTTCAAATATCATGCTGAAAGAGTAAATACCTAACAGTATTGTAAACTTCTTACAGTGCTTGAGTGAAATTGATATCTTATTTTTGCAGGTCATGCTAGAACAATGCTGTTAAAAGTTAGAAATAGTCATGGATTTCAAATAGTGTTTATATTTAGAGACATTTTGAAACATATAGTATTAGTCACTTGCACTGTACTAACATTTGCTTTTGTTTACCTAAATCCCTGTTTTTCGTAATACAGTGAATCCCATTGAATGGGCCTGAGAGTGGTAGCATTTCCAGTTCTGCCATTCTTTAAAGCTTCAGAATGATCTAAATAGCTTTCCTACAGTTCTCATCTTGTGCCTCTACCCCATTCTCATGCGATTATGTTAATAACAAATGCTCCTCAGCTTTGGATGAGAGTGTGGCACAGGTACTCAACAGCTGTCTATAGAAGAGATCTGTGCTTGTCAGCATAGATCAGGAGTACTCACCTCATCAGACCTGAACCTCCTCACCAGTACAATTTCAGAGGATGGAAAAGCTCTCCCTCTAAGAGTGTGACTTTTTTATTAAAAAAAAAAAGAGAAAAAAAGAGATATGTGATCTGTCACACTGTCAGAAAATTTATTACACTGATTTCAATTCTTTGCAGTTAACCTAGAGAAATGTTTGTATCATAGGCACGGAGATAATATTCAGTTCATTGTGTTTTGTTTTAATCTGCTTTTCTCCTGTGAACAGAATTGAATATGAAATGAAAAGCAGAATATGTTATATGCCACTAGCAGTCATCTGGAAGTGGAACACCCATGTTCAGACCTGTTCCGAAGAAGGTGGTTGTTTGAACCTGAGCTTACTTCCTTATAGAGAAGTAAATAAATCAACAAAGCAGAAGTTATTTAAAGCTAGGTCTTTCAGTTTTAAAACCATGATGATTCTCTGTAATGCACATGAAAAAGTATGAAAGCAGCCATCCTGAGGTTTTGTATTATCTCTTGAGAATAGTATTTCTGTTACAATTTCTATCTGGTGAATATTTATTTAGTATATCTGGTGAATCAGTAAGAGGAGAGATGGACAGAAAAAAACTAATTCACCTTGCACAGTTCAGCAGCGGTGTGTTAAAATTCCTTTGTTCATTGCAGAAATTTAGCTTACGTCTCTCACTTTCAATCTGGCACTAGCCACAGTGTTGTGAATTTGGCTTGCAACATTTATTTTCATTTCCACCTAAGATATTTGACAGATTTGATCCAATGTTTATTGTGACTAAAACTATGGAGTTTTTGGACTATAAACTATGACAATAAAAATTCAGAGACCCTGATCAAAATGTCTTGTAATGGCTTTTTGAAATTCATTGTGCATACAAGTGTTTAGGGTATTTCTTCTCTTCAAAGTAAGAGGAAGCTTTATTTGCTCCATATTGCTCCATGAACAATAATAACTGTCCATATTGGCTGCTGGGGGCTTTTCATAGAGTTCTCTGAGGTAGCTTATTTTATTTAACGAGGTGTGTTTTCTGTAAGGTTGATAGTTTATACACTAACATTAATATAAACATCTCTAGAAAATTAAGGGTCCTTTAAGTGCATGAGGACATCTGTAACTAATGGAAGCAATGTACAAAATATGGCGGCATCTTTTAAAAATAGAATTTTAAAATCATAATATGTTTAATTTGTGATTTAAATTCATGGGCAGATAAGAGTGTTTTTTTGTTTGTTTGTTTGTTGCTTTTTTTTTTCAGAAGTTGCAACAGTAGAATATAATCATGTTTTCAATTAATTTAATGTAACATGTATTTGGTTTCCAGTGAGAACACAAAGTAATTACCACGTGTCTAAAGTTAATTATTGCAAATAAAAAAGATTCTGCATATTCAAGGTCAAATTCCCAACTAGCATAATTTCTTTTAACTGTCCTGGCTTGATTGTGTTGCATCTTTTTAATTCATCTGACTATCTGGCACAACTTCCTGTAAAAAGTTGATAGATGCCTGAAATGCTTGACAGAACATTTAAGTAAATATTTTCTCTATTTTCCATAATTTATAACACAGATCACAGGTGAAAAATGTATAACAGATTTTTCCCTATACTTTTTCAGGTTTGTTAGAGAACTAACGGAAAGGCAAGTAAGTAGATAGATTTCTTCCTTCTGTTCACTTTTGTGTACAAAATGTTATGTGAATACATGAAATAGTTAATCTCATTGACAAATTCTGCTGACTTAGTGACAAGTCAATAAATATAGATCTTTCTGTATAGCAGACAGAAATCATCGGTCTGCAAAGTGTTCTTCTAGTTGTGTTGCTGTGAAATTGACTTCTAGCAGCACAAATTCAGATTTGTGTGTTCTGAACACAGCAGAGTAATGTTCTGTGAACATTCTTTATTCACTTTAAAATGTTCAGCTTCCTGCAGAGGGCAATTTTCTGTTAAAGACGGATGGAAGTCAGTCCATCACTCTATGGTATATAAATAGACAAATAAAAGAAGTTTTCACCAATACAGATTGGTGTCTTTACAGCACAATTACTAGCCCATTACCATATTAGTGTTTTGGGTCACCACATATCTTCCAGTGTATTTCTAAAGAAATTCTGTAGGTACAGGTTGACACTCCGATATTTAAAGCAGGGATATATTGGTAGAGTAAGTATACTAATGTAGTATAGAAGTCCTGAGCTGTTTGCATCTGGGAGATGGTATAAAAAACTGCAAGGCAAGATATCACATGCTTTCTTCTAGTGGTTCCATGTGCACAAAGAAAGGCAGGTATTCCCTGTATCTGAAGGCAGAGTTGTAAAGCCATTGTCTAATTCAATGAAAAATTAAATCCAGAAGTGCGAAGTAAACACCTGTAGCTCTAGTCCAGGTATCCACTGTTTCCTACTGCACAGCATATCTGGTGCTACCACTAATCTTCCTGTCTGTTGAGTATAAGGACAGTAGAGTATAAGGACAGTTTGATCCACTCTATCATGAGCAGAGAAGATCAAAGATGAAAAGGTCTTGGCTTTACACATCTCTGCAGCTTTGCATCACTACCTCTTTGGTACTCACAGAAGCACGAATCAAAAAAAGGTCTGGTTATCTCTTATAATTCATACTTGACTGTGAGCAAATATGAAGAAGCATCCAGTGCTTCTGCTGAAGTCTGGTAAAATCTCAGAGACTTGAGGAAAGAGTTCTAATGAAATGAACTTCACTGAGTTTCATTAAACTGGTTTTCAGGGGAACTTCTGTGATGAAGTTTCAGGATTCTCTTACTTTGAGGAAGTTTCTGATAAAAATAAGAAAATTACTGTAAGCTTTATTCACATTGGCAAATTTAAAGAAAAGAATAAGCAATAGAGCTAAAATCTAATTGTATAAATGATTGTCTTAATTATGGTTACCAATACGTATGTGGAATCACGAACATGTCTTTCTAATATTTTCAGTATCTGAGGGTACAACCTATAGTAACCCCCCGCTTTGGCCCTTCCTGCACAGAAGATTTGCTGCGTTCGCTTGGTGATTTAGCACAAGCTCATGACCTACATGTGCAGGTAAGTTCTGAGAGCTTTGTTTACAACTTAAATATTATGGATAGAAATCATAAAGACCAAGCGGTTTTCACAATTTACACAAAGCACTTAAACCACATTCTTAACTTGGAACCTGTCTTTTAAATTCCTCTTAAATTATTAGTGGTACTCTACAAGAGCACTATGACCTCCACAGCAAATGAGAAAGCTCATAGCTTAAAGGATGCACAATTCATCAAGACCCAGTTCATGGTTACTAGGAAACTGACACCAAGTATTGTAAGTTAGAGCAACCCTTGGGTTGCTAAAGGTTGCTGTCCCTTGTCCAAGGTTGTTATGTCTGCCTCTCAGCCATCTGCTGTTTCTGTACAGGGCAGACTTCAGAAGAGAAAAGAATTGCTCATCTTTCTGTCTCAATTACTCATATTTCTATCTTATTTAATGTTGTTAACATTGTAAAATTTCCTGTACAATAACGTTTCTGCATTTAAATAAGGCATATTTTGAAACTTTTAGGTGTGTTGAATCTTTGAGATTTTTCTTTTTTGGTTAAACAGTCCTGGTATATGTGGTTTTAAAGCAATGCTACATTAGGACTGTTTGTCATTGAAAGGTGAGCATTTGAAAATACAGGAAGTATATGCTTCAGCCTCCACACAGGGGGAACCATGTTTGTGTCTGAGACCAGAAATTAATCAGCCTGTCCGAAGACAGGTGAAACAGTTACCCTGTATGTTACCCCAATCCTGGGGTCCACTTTGTTGTAGGCTTCTATCTTTTTTTTACCTCATGGTCATATATATCATTTTATTTATTACTTGAACATTTGCCAAATACCAATTTGGATGTTAAGTCACCACACTACTGGGACGGACTATCCAGGTATGTCTCCTTAGATCAAGTTTAAAGGAAGAAATTGAACTATTGTTTTGGATCACAGGGATCTCTCTCAAATGAAAATAGAAACCCAAGGACAAGATCTAGCTATATGCTTTAGAAAGACTATTTTCTATCATTATGTGCTTAGCACCAGCAGGTTGCTCAGAAGTTTGAAATGCTATAATGCTATTTAAAGAACTCATCACTATTTATTTTCTCATTGCAGAGTCACATAAGTGAGACTGAAGAAGAACTCAAACTTGTGGAGAAGATGTTTCCTTCCTATCAGAGTTACACTGAACTGTATGATAAAAACAAGCTGCTTACCAGCAAGGTAGCTGCATATCAACTTCCACAGCATAGCTTAGACTTATTCATGTATAGAATATTCTGGTTAGTTGTAGTTATTTGAAAAGTTTGTACTGTTTTGTCAAGGTCACTGGCATCTGGGAGAGGGTAAATTGTTTCTATGTTCTTTGTTGCACAGGTGTTGATGAAGGGACTGGAACTTTAGACAAGCCTATACTTTACGTAGGCATTTTAGGGGAGATGAACAATAAAGGTATTTTATGCTCCCTGAGCCTGTTTTTAAGGGTCCAAACAGGGCTGAAGACAGTAGGATTGGAAGGAGGCTAGATAAAGCTGGTAATGTAGGAGCTACTAATTTTTGGGCAGTAGCCAGTTATCCTCGTATTACAGTGTTCTTGCACGCTGCTTTTTCCTGTACATTTTTTCTATGGATTTACAGTAGGACCAACTTCAAATTTTGTATTTTTTTTTTAATGGAAAAGTAGCTTGTCCTGTTGTGTTCTATGTGTGAACCTCACATACATACAGGTATACTCTACTGTTGTTACTAACCCAAAGCATTCTCAGCTGCTTTTACCAAATATTGACAGGCTCAGTGGCCTGAAAATTTGAAATTAATTAAAGTTTTAAACTGATTATGTAAAAGCAAGCAGATTTGATAACTGCTCACAGGAAGTACAGGTTGAAGTTATTTATTTTTTAAATTGTCAGAGCTGTGGCTGAAATATTTCATAGAATCATAGAATCATTTATGTTGGAAAAGACCTTCACGATCGTCAAGTCCAACCATCAGCCTGACCCACTGAGCCCTGTCACTGAACCATGTCTTAGTGTCACATCTGCACATCTGTTAAATAACTCCAGCGATGGGCACTTCACCACTTCCCTGTGCAATGCTTGTTCCAATGTTCCAGTGTTCCAATTCTTGACCACCCTCTCCATGAAGAAATTCTTCCTCATATCTGACCTAAACATCCCCTAATGCAACTTGAGACCATTTCCCCTTATCCTGTCACTTGTTACCTGAGAAAAGAGGCCAACACCCTCCTCACTGCAACCTCCATTCAGGTAGTTGTGGAGAGTGATGAGGTCTCCCTCTACCTTCCTCTTCTTCACACTAAACAGCCCCAGTTAAAACAAAATGTTGGCATCCCTTCATTTATTATTATTTTTTAAAGTAGAGATGATCAGATTTATGGTTCTGCAGCTATCGTATGTAGGTCCTTAACTTAAGTTGTGACCATTTTCTATGCCTATTCAGTTGCATTTGAGCTTGATGAGTAAAGGGCAAGGATGTAGTGCCCTTAGCAGATGCCCAGTGGAAACAGTCTGTGTGCAGTTCTCATTTATATCAGAAGATTGCAAGGCCTTACAGCTTTTGCCCTATCATATTCATCTCTTTGATGAGGCATTTGGCATATGAGGTAATCTGAAGTAGGTTTGTCTGGGAATAAATATTTTATGTCCTATTAAATGATACTATCCTGTACCTTTACATTCTGCATATATCACTATTGAACTTGTCTTTAAAATTAGCAATGTAGGCCAAGAAAAAAAAAAATTGCATAGCAAATGAACCAGTTTTAATTGAAGAATATTTTAGATGCAATCTAGTGCAAAACTTTAGAGAGACAATGGGAAACATGCTGAGTACATACATCTTCCAGTGTATCTGTTACACTCCTGGCCCCGGTACTTAATCGCTGTGGTAGCTATGAAATGCACATCATAAGGTTACTACAGTACTAAGCAAGACAGGCAGTTCTTGCTTTATTTTTTGCAGCTCATCAGTGACAATCACAGCCACCACAAGACACCACAGCACCCTGTCTTTTTATATAAGTAAATGAAGAAAGACAGAGGGAGTGATATCTCAGACTTATTTAAGTTCATGAGAGTACCTCCTGTCTTGATTTCAAAAGCTTCATTCAAAAAGTGCATGCCTTTCCCCTCGGTGGTAACAGGTGCTCTTTAAAAAAAAAAAAAAAAGGCTGTTAAAATCAGTGCAGCAAAAAATTTACAGGTACTGAAGAAAATGCTATTTTTTCTAAAATTGATGGTTTTGTTTTTCTTTAGACAGTGATGGCTCATGCCTGTTATCTTTCTGACGAAGAGCTGGAACTTTTTAATCTTCGTGGATCTGCAGTTGCACATTGCCCCAGTTCTAATTTTTCGTAAGTCAATAAAATAAGTTAATTGTGTACAGCTGGAAAGAGCTGTTTTTCACATACTATGAAGATACTATAGAATCATAAAATGGCTCGGGTTTTAAGGGACCTTAGAGATCGTTTACTTCCAACCCCCTTACAATAGGCATGGATGCCACCCATTAGATCAGGTTGTCTAGGGCCTCATCCAACTTGGTCCTGAATACCTCCAGGAATGGAGGAACATCCACAGCCTCTCTGGACAACCTGTTCCAGTGCCTCACTAGTCCAGCCTACAGTATGAAGGCTGTGTATATCATATTCCATTTCACCAGAAGTGACATACTGACTGATCATGTTCCACTTCTGTGTGGTATGTTCTGGACTGATGTTATTTTTGAGTATAATCACATATATGTGAATATTTCTTTTTTAAAACGTAATTTCTTATGACTGTCCTATCAATGGCAGATTTAGGCCAACTTCCTTCTCTCCCAGAATATGTATGTTGTTGGGAAATGGGAAAGGGTGAAATATAATAACAGAAATTATATACTACACAGTATCCTGTCGGGTTACTAAATATTAACAGTCATTTTGCCTATAATATAATCAGTAGCTTGTTTGCAATGGCTTACTGGATTTTGTGAAATGATGTTCCATCTCTTGGGAGTACACTTTACATCATACTTGGATTTTTTTCGCAAACATGCTAAGAGCTTATTTTCAAGAGATAACTCTGTTTTATTAGAAAACTAAAAGTTTCTATTAGGAAAAGTTGTTTTTACTCTTAGTGATTAAAACCCATCATCCATTTACATTTACGAATGTAAATGGTCCATCCCTGTTTAATAAACATGATCAATTACATGCAGTCTGAGAACCCTTGTCATGAAACTGCCCAAAGTCCTCCCTTTACTGAACTGCAGGAATCATCTTTCCTCTGTGTATAATACAGAACACATCTCTTTTTCCAATCCAGGTTGAGCAGTGGAATCTTAAATGTGCAGAAGGTTCTCAGACACAATGTGAAGGTTGGCCTTGGCACAGGTTGGTAGCGTTCTTAGAAAAGGGTCTATTTTAGAAATTGCTGAAAGATACAAAAACATACCCTCATGTTTGTATTGAAAAGTCATCATGTCTCCAATCTGTGGCCTGTTTTTGTTTGTTTTTTTTGTTTGTTTCACTGCTTGATACGTAGAGGTGGTCAAAAGATGTGTGAGGAGTTTTGTTCCTGCCTTAACAGTAAACTGCCTCAACAACAACTTTTCCAGATTAAGTTTCTGTTATATTTTATTTATCTGACCTTGTAGAGCCCATGTCAGGAATCACCCATTCAAAGAAAATGCTTAGCAGTAAAAATTTTCATGTTTACTGCCTCTTACGCTTTGTAACACTTAAATTAAATTCATAATAATTTAATCCAGAGATATTCCCAAAGTTTGTTTCTAAGATTCTTATTCCTTCTAGATGTTGCCGGGGGATATTCAGCTTCTATGCTTGATGCTATCAGGAAAACAATGATGGCATCTACCACCCTTCAAATTAATAAAGTGAATGAAAGAGGACTAACTCTTAAAGAAGTTTTTCGACTTGCAACTTTAGGAGGAAGCCAAGGTAAGAAGAAATTTCTTTATAATATATAGAGAGAACTTTCACTTTTTTTTTTGATATTATGTCAATAAAAGATGTCTGAACTTGAAGATTTTCTGATTCCAGAGTGAAGTCTAAAATTATATTTGCTTGGCGCAGATTTCTTTCACTCTCTCATAACAATACCACTCTCACTACAGAAAAGCATTTGTATTAGTATTGAGAGTTTAATAAAGGCATCCTAATGATTTTTCAGGGCTGTCCATTTTATTTGAAAAGATCCTCAGACTTGTAAATTCATTGGTGCTTGTAAATTTGTCACACCAATTGTAAAGACTTTGTTTTCTTAGCAACCAAAATGTAAGGAAAAGCTGTGCAATTATTGTAAAATCACGCATCCTGTTTGTCATCAGTTTCTAATTTTGTTTCTTCTTGTTGAGATCTCAATGAGGCAGTCTCATGACTGTCTTTTTAGCAAATCAAAACATTATGCAAATTGCCCCTTGGTGAGAGTACAGCATAAAGTTTAAGCAGGATATATATCATAGTTAATTTATGAAAAAATTATATATTATATATATAATATATATATATATATATGCAGAATATAGTCACATAGGATATATGTTATTCTGTCTCACTGGAATGTTTTGCCACGATCAGTATGCACATATGGATTTATACAATTAACAAACTTTTATCAGAACTTGTATGATTTAGCAGAGAGGAAATCCACATATAAATAAAAATTTGTTAGAGTTTTAGCCAACAGAAAAGCACCCTCTTCCTCCTGAAGAACTGGTCCCAAGACCTTCAGTGTAACATTTTTGTTGCTGTGAAAAAAAAACAATTAATTGGAAACTTGTAGTGGAAGCTTGAAAGAAGTAGTGAAAATGTCATCAAGTAGGTCCTGTCTGGAGTGTGGGACAAGGACTGTAGGGTGTAATGGTTCCCCATTAGTAGGTAAGAAAGAAAATGGGCAGAGGACAAAAAAGAGAGGTCTTTTTTTTTTTTTTTTCCCAGAATATATACTGTACTCATCTTGGTTGAGAGTAAGTTAGGTCATATACAGAATGAAAATCCCAGACTTGTGTATGATTTCTCCTCCCAGCTACTCTTGTATTTGTTTTATCTGGGCTCTTAAGCTTAAAATAATATAGTAAGATGGTTTATGTATTGATTTTGACCTGTTCTGTTACTTGGAAGGGTTGAATATAAATTACTTGTTCAGCCTTCCAGTAGTCCAGCCAAGTACTGTTTGGGGAAGTTTAAATGAGAGATTTTTTTCTTGTCATAATTTGCTTTGCTGAGACCCTAAACACTTGTCACCCTCTTGTGTTTATTTTTAAAACTGCATTCTGTTCACAAACCTAAAAGAGTATGACATCGTTGTAGTTGAAACTGGTAGACAGCCAAGATATTTCACCATTTTGAGGAGTTTCAACATTTTTAATGTATTATATATAATAAGTATATATATTATAAATACATGTTATAGATTATAGATTATAGCAGTATATATAAGTTTACACCATTCATTAGATAAGGAATTGACTGGATGGCTGTACCCAGAGAGTTGTGGTCAATGTCTCTATGTCCAGATGGAGACTGGTGATGAGTGGTGTTCCTCGGGGGTCCATCCTGGGACCTGTGCTGTATAATAATATCTTTATCAATGACATAGGCAATGGAATTGAGTGCACCCTCAACAAGTTTGCAGATGACACCAAGCTGTGTGGTGCAATTGATACAACAGAAGGAAAGGGTGTGTGGTGGTTTTACCCAGCTGGGCAGCTGAGCTAACCACAACCACTCTCTCACTTTCATTCCTTAAAGGGAAAGGGGGAGAAAATAAAATGAAAAGAGTTCAAGGGTTGAGATAAGGACAGGGAGATCACTCAACAATTACCAACATGGGCAAAAAAGACTAAGCATAGGGAGATTAATAAAGATTGATTACCGATTACTAACAAGCTAGAGCAGTGAGAAACCAAAAACAAAATAAAAACACCTTCCCCCCATCCATCCTCTTCTATTTCCTAACCCTGAGCAGTACAGGGGAATGGGGAATGGGGCTGCTGTAAGTCCCTAACACTTTGTCCCACGGGGTCCCTCCCACGGCTGTCGTCCTTCCCCAACTGAGCCTGCGAGGGCTGCCCACAGACAGCAGATCTTCAAGAACTGCTCCCACGCGGCTCCATACCACGGGGTCCATCCATCCCCCAGGAGCAAACTGCTCCAGCACGGGTCCCCCATGGGCGGCAGCTCCCCCCAGACCCCTGCTCCTGTGTGGGCTCCTCTTCACGGGCTGCAGCTCCGGACTGGGGCCTGCTCCTGTGGGGGCTCTCCATGGGCCGCAGCCTCCTCCAGGCCACATCCACCTGCTCCACTGGGGGCTCCTCCATGGGCTGCAGCATGGAGATCTGCTCCGTGTGGGACCCAGGGGCTACAGGGGGACAGCCTGCTCCTCCAGGGGCCTCTCCACAGCCCGCAGGGGAACTGCTGCTGCCTGCCTGGAGCACCTCCTGCCCTCCTGCTGCACTCACCTGGGGGTCTGAAGGGCTGCTTCTCACTCCTCTCTCCCAGCTGCTGTTGTGCAGCAGGGTGGGTTTTTTTTTTTTTCCTTACTTAAATGTGCTCTCACAAAGGCACAAATAACATCACTTATTAGCTCATCTCTGGCCAACACCAGGTCCCTTTGGAGTTGGCTGAACCTGTGCCTTATTTAACATGCAGCAGCTTCTGGATTCTTCTCACAGAGGCCACTCCTGCAGTCCCCTGCTACCAAAAACTTGCCATGCAAACCCAATACGGGATGCAATCCAAAGGGCCCTGGACAGGCTGGAGAAGTGGGCCCACATGAACCGCATGAGGTTTAACAAGGCCAGGTGCTACACCTGGGGTCAGGGCAGTCCCGGACATGAGCACAGACTGGAAGAACTCATTTAGAGCAGCCCAGCAGAGAAAGTCCTATGGGTTCTGGGGCACAAAAAACTTGACATGAGCCAGCAGTGTGTGCTTGCAGCCCAGAAGGCCAACTGCATCCTGGGCTGCATCAGCAGAGGGGTGGCCGGCAGGTCAAGGGAGGGGATTGTGCCCCTCTGCTCTGCCTTTGTGAGGCCCCACCTGGAGTGCTGTGTTCAGGTCTGGGGCCCCCAGCACAAGAGGGATGTGGGGTTGTTAGAGCAGGTTCGGAGCAGGGCCATGAAGTTGATCAGAGGGCTGGAGCACCTCGCCTATGAAGAAAGGCTGAGAGAGCTGTGGATGTTCAGCCTACAGAAGAGAAGGCTCCAGGGAGACCTCACTGCAGCCTTTCAGTACTTAAAGGAGACATAGAAAAGAAGGAGGGCAACTTTTTACTCAGACATAAATGATAGGACAAGGAGAAATGGTTTTAAACTAAACGAGGGGAGATTTACATCAAATGTTTGGAGGAAAGTCTTTACTGTGAGGGTGGTGAGGCACGGGAACAGGTTGCCCAGAGAAGCTGTGGATGCCCCATCCCTGGAGGTGTTCAAGGCCAGATTGGATGGGGCTTTGAGCAACCTGGTCCAGTGGGAGATGTCTCTGCCCTTGGCAGGGGGGTTGGAACTGGGTGATCTTTAAAGTCCCTTCCTATCCAAGCCAGTCTATGATGTTATGACATAATATGCAGATAATTAAAAAACCTAAAGCTATCCTAAATTATTTTCAAGCAACCTCAAAGGTCTCTATTTAGGTATTCCATAAACCCTTTCACTTAAGGTAAAATTGTAGGTTTTTAATGCTTGTGGACCCAAAAACCAGAGGCTGCAATGAAGCATGAAGTAATAAAGGTGGATAACAGAGCATAAGACAAGTCCTACAGCTGGGTATGGGACCTGCATATCTGGCTATGACTTTTTTTCCCACCATATTGTTCTTAGTTATTAATAATTACCCTTAGTTAAGCTCTCAAACAAACCTTTTATCATGATATTATATATTATTATTGTAGTATGTCCATACAACCGGTCAACGTTGCTTAAAGTGTTTTGTAAACATAAACAATTTAATCATACACTGCCTTTGTGATGTGAAAATTATATAACTTAAAATTTCCCTGACTTCCTCTCTCTACTCCTTTTGGAATATAGTTTTTACAACGTAAACAATTATTATTCCATTTTAAACAGTTGGTGGTCTATACATCAGATCTACAATGACATAAAATCAAAAGAGAACATTCAAAGAACAAAAATTAAGAAGGGTTCAAATCCTTTCACAGATTTCCTTTATGCTTAACAGATGCTCTTCAAAATTTCACCAAAATACATGATTGTAATGAGAAGTTGCTTAAAAACTCAGATGCTTTCCTACACTATCTTCATTTATGTTTTTCTTTGCAGTCCTCTAAATTCTTATTGTTTTGTGTTGTTGTTTTTTTTTTTTTTTCATGAACATCACAAATAGGTTGCTAGTTGCTTCCATGTAATGGAAGGAGGCTTGCACTAAGGATCTGTTTGTGAGCTTATTTTCTCTTTCAGCTCTAGGACTAGATGATGTGATCGGAAACTTTGAGGTTGGCAAAGAATTTGATGCACTGCTCATCAACACCAAGGCTTCAGACAGCCCTTTTGACTTGTTCTCTGCTGATACTTTTGAGGTAATCTGAGCAGGATTAATGATCCAGAAAATTACTGGAAATAATGTGGGGAAGGTCTGTGATACAAGCAGAATGTAAGTCTCTTCAGGGTCTTTCCAGTAACAGCGTATTTTGTATCCCAAACCAAGAGGTACAGGGATTTTATCAGAATCTCACTGTCTCAATGACAGGCATATATCACCATGAAAAAAAAAAAAAAAAGAATGTAGCATTTTAATGCAGTGGGTCTAGCTGATAATTGGGGTTAGCTAATTGCAGTAACCAAAGCACTGCAACCATTAGTTTTAGTTAACTTTTTGAGTTCAAACTCAATAATGGCAATCCATTCCTAAATGAAAGCTGAATTACTTTGGCTTCACTAGTGTTGTAAACTGAAGCTAAATTGGCAGTTCCTGGGACTATAAAACTGTTTACAATTTTGCTTTATTTTTCCAAAAATAAATGATTGAGAGCTCTAAAAAGAGTAAAGTATTGTTTTAGCCATATACTTCTTTATACTGACAAATTTGTGCAGTATTTTCTTCCGGAGACGTACATCCTGCCTACTGAAAATTAAGTATGACAAAACACATAGATTAAGTTTTAATTTTATTGTCTGCAGGCATATCTGGGAAAACCCTTTGCATCAGTTGTTTTCATCAGTTTCTGGTAATTAGTGTCTGGGTCTGCAGATACTGCTTTCTGAATTTGCTTTTCTCCCTTTTTTACAGGACAGTCTTGAGAAGTTCCTTTATCTAGGTATGTGCATAAAGCTCTCATGTTGTGTATGTTACTGATCTTCTATATCAATGTGGAGGTTGCTTTGCATTTATTTATAACTGCTGAGTAAGAATTAAATAGTATATTTTTTGTTCTTTGGGACAAAAGAAAAAAAGTAGTCAGTTTAGCATGAACAGGTGCATAAGTTTAATTGCCAGATTTATAACCACATCTATCTTTATCTATAGCATGAGCTAAATCGTATTTCACAGAAAATAATACTGACTTTTTTATGCAATGCCTATCACTATTTCAGAACAAAATCTGAGTTCTGCATGCCAGTTGCTGTTGTGGTACCTGAGTGGTACTGCTGCCTGGTATCTGAGTTAGTTTAGGTAGTATGCAACAGCTATTTCTGTACAGGTGTATGTTTGCAGGTTTTGAATCTGCTAAATACATAGAAAATACATGACACCACAGCAGCAGCTGAACGCTATGTTCATTTTCTTTCAAAGAAGCATGGGTAGTTTAATGCCCATTGATGTTTATGGTGTTTATGGTATCTGACTATTTCCCTTGAAATACACTTTATCAGTCTTATGAAATGGGTAACTGAAAATGACATATAAGAAAACTGTTTTTGTGGATTGCATCATTTTAATTAATAAAATCAGTGCATAGAGTTATGTGCAATTCTCTCTTTTGACAATGTCATTTCAGGTGATGATCGGAATATTTCTGAAGTGTACGTGGCTGGAAAGCAAGTGGTTCCTTTTTCAAGTTCAGTATAAATCCATTTTTCTTTTGAAAAATATTCTGCTGATCTCTCTGCCTATGATTTGGAAAAAATTGGATAAAAACAGTGCCTGATCATCAGGAATGACATGTCATTTATGTTTAATATTTTAAAACTTGCAAATATGAGAAAATTTGTTAGATCTTTCAAGAATAATGTTACCAAAATTGTTAACAGTTCTAAGATGAAACAGGCATTTAAATTTCTCTGTAAAAATAGCATATGTGCATCAACAAGGGATTTGCTAAATATCTTACTTGAATAGGACAACTGGTATTCCTTTTAATAATAATGTAAGAAGGATTAAGAAGAGCAAACAAATTCTCACTAAGACGTTTTAATTGAAAAAAAGGCCAGTGCTGCTAAATAATTTTTGCAAGTAATGAATATCACAAACAAATGTAATTTCCTTTATATTTCCTTTATATTTCACCAGGTATGGAGAATTTAGTGGCATTTAAGGGCATTCAGAACATTTTTCATTTTTGTTTATGTATGTGATTAGTTTTTAAAATTTAATTTTAAATATTTTAAATTGAAATTAATTAAGAAGTATGTATTTATAAGTAATTAAGAGTCCTTATTATCAACAAGCTCAGATTTGTCATTAGCAGTCAGGAAGAAGAGAACTGGTGGAAGAACCAAGTAAAAAATACAGAATTGGTCAAACAGGCACAAGCTGCAAGAGCAGAAAGGCTGTGCCATTCTGTGATTCTGTGAGCTGAAACTGCATTTTTTCAAATTTCACTCTGATGTTTAGAAGCAGTCTGCCTAATCTTCCACCCATTCTCTACCCACATATTGAATCTCCTTCAGCTGAGTGACTGCTGAATGAAACCCGCATAAAACCAGAAGCAGGCATTGAGGTGTCTGCGTGCTTCTCGATGCCAAACAAATACTTTTTTTTTTTTTTCTGAACTAGAGGGCGTGCTTCCTCTTGTTCAGCCTCTTGCAGAACCTTACTAAATTCATTTGCTCCTGATTATTCAGACTATGAGTTAAAATGTCCCTTCTGCTTTCTGTAGTAGAAGTGAGTATGTTTAAAACCAAATCTGCAAGAAATGGTCTATCTCTGTTACCACCTTTGACTTGAGATGTTAATTCCTCTCTGGAAAGAAGCAACTCTGTTTCAATGTGTTCCTTTGTGTCTTGCAACACTGGAACAGTAATTCCAGCCCTGTACAATGCCAGCTAAAAAACAAAAGTGAGCAAAAAAGTGAGCAAAAAAGTGAGCTTTTTATTTTATCAGTGCACATGATTTCCTTTCATAAAAAAGTGTATTTTCCTGTTTGTTATTGGAGGTTTTGTTTTGTTTTATTTTGTTTCTCCCAGTAGTTTGGGAAAGGAATTTCTTGTTCCTTTATTATGTTATGTTTTTTGTTGTTGTTGTTGTTGTTGTTGTTTTATAATGCAAAGAATGTAAACTTTAATTTCAGTGGCAGTGAAGACAATATTGCACTGCATTATTATATATATGTGTTGAATATGGTTTTGAGGCTTGCTTCAAACTCTTTTGATTTCAGTGAGCTTAGTTTCATACTTCTGTCTCACTGTCTGGTGATACAAAGGCAGAAGACCTCTTTGTGCTTCTAAAACAAGGGAGGTAACTGCTTGAAAGTCACACTCTGGCTCTGTGTACGAGGGAACATTTGGCCTAGTATCACTGACAAATTGCTCTGATTTTAACAAGCATTTTCAGAGTTTGCAGGTTATGCCTAGATGAGACAGTTTAACATCAAGTGGAACAAGCTAGGTTAGGCATTGAAAATACCTACAGTCATTTTCAGTGTGTTGTGTGTGTGTGTGTATTTCTTTTTCTTGATGCAGAGTAGGCCTACTGAACAGCATGGTATTTTGGCATGCATACGACACCCTAAAGCAGCTGCACTGCTTGCTCATATAGAGTTAGCTCAGGTATCTTCACATGGCACTGGTCTGTGCTGTATGTTTGCTGAATTGCACTCTTTGTTTCCATTATGTTTAATCATTCCTAAGGCTTTAGGATCAAGGTGTCTGCTTAAAAAGATTGTTCTTCATGTGTCCCAATTACATACATAGTAGCACACTTTCTTGGTAAATACAATCTGCAATTCTTTAACTTGGTTTCCTGATTCAGGGAGCATTTTTCCTCATGAATTTTGACATGAATTAATTGACCAAATTTCACATTCCAAAACCAAAGATCTGTGAGACATATGTTTTAATTCTCCAGTTAGTGTCTGAAACTATTTTTAGGGAGTTGCATGGTTTACAGCTTTGGCTTTCCTGTAGGCATGTATTTTGGGACAGAGAAAGATTATGCAGCCTTGTGTACTATGTATGTTTGTGCTGTAGTTCTTTGCTTCCAGAGCTATGAATTATATCAACACTTTTATTTAGTGGTAGTCCAAGCCGTGCCTGACTTTATTGTTTTCTTGCTATTTCGTGGTGTTGTTAAGAATGGTATTCAGTATTTTTCTTCTTGAAAGATTTGGCAGGGGGAGGAGGGATTGCTTATTTGCAAACTGGGGATACAGAAAAAAAAAAAATCTAACAAGCTCAACACTAGCTCCTGCTGGCCCATTTACAAAGGGACTCCCTAGGAAAAGTGCTGCCAGTGAGCTTTGGATTTGGGTATGGGATGTGTAATGAGCAGTTTCACTCTTGTTAAATTCAGGCATAAAGCGGAAACTCAGCTTTTTGCTTATAGCTTTACTGGTGTCTGGTAGCCAGACACAGCCCAGACTTAGAACTGGAGAATCAACTTTTCAAGAATCTCAGCTGAAGGAGGAGCTCTTCCTGCAGCACCATACATTCCCCATGACAGGGAGGAGCATAGGCCAAGATGAACGGTGTCACATTGAACTGTGAGATGCTTAGTGCTAAAGAAAAGAAGCCAGAATTTAGTGTGAGAGGGAGCCGGTGGAGGAATTAATATAGCCATGTAAAGAACAAATCAGAAGGTAGTTTCAATAAAAGCATCTTAAATAGAATTGAAGGATGCAAGACTGTAATGCCAGAAAAAAAAAAAAAAAAAAAAAAAAAAAAGTAGGGCCCTCTAAGGTAGACCTAAAAGCTCTTTCAGTGGAACGTGGCTTACATACTGAAATCTTAATGTTTTAGAGTCTTTAATGTCAGAGAATGTGTTAGCCAGGCTCCTCTGAAACAATTTTGGGAAAGTCACTTAGGATCCCACTGTGAAGAAGTCCTTGGGACTCTGGTTATGTGCAGATAGCCAAGCTGCTTGGTGCAGTAGGAGAATATCAGTAGATGAAAGCAGTTACTGCTGATACTCGTACCTCTACACCATATGTAGTCAGTGCCTACATATAGTCTGATTCCTTGGATGAATGTCCCCACTGCTTACGTGGTCTGAAGCAAGCCAAATAATTGGTGCAGATGCTTGAAGTCTCTATTAGAGGTTGGAGTGTATCTGAGCCTCCAGGGTAGATTCTTCCAAGAGAAACTTAATCCTTGGTGGTATACCAAAACCACCCTACAAACTGAACCAATATTCAGTAAGTGAGGCTGACAGGGAAATTAACTTCAAAACACTACTATCTCAAACCAAAAATGCTAACTGAGGCAAGGACATAACACCATTCCCCCTTCTTACTTATTGCCACAGAAAACAAAAGAAAGCAACTTCCTTTCTCCTCCTTCCTCTTTCAAAAACAAAAATCATGAAAAAAAACAGTAAATAGAAACAAGCCAACCACACACCCACACACTAACGGAAGATGACTAAATAGAAGAAAAGATACTTTTCAGTCAGCATAAATTGACATCATGCTACTGACTTAAGATAAAGCCTCTGGAAAAATGTACATGCAACTGTTTCCATTAGTTGTCTTTCCAGATTGTGGATGGGGTCTTTATTTTTAATGTTTCTTTGTGTTCAGTGTCAACAAGCCATTCAGACAAAGAAAAATAGTAGTTTGTGGAAAGCTTGCTTGTTGGGACATTGTGCTTAATGTGTTCTATGTTCAGATGATCAGTTATTTATTATAAATGGAATATATTTGAATTACTTTTATATGTTGATCTCATTGTGTCACTTTAGTTTTTGATTATTAATGAAATGCAAGTAAGTATCACTTATGCATTATGCAGCATTATTTGAATTATTCATGCGTGGCAAGTAGAGTTGTTCACTTTAAAATGTTGGCTTGGCCTAATGTTTATATTTATTGTGTGGTTTTGTGCAGTCAGAAAGCTTTATAGGAAAAAATATATATATTTGTTCACTGTACTGAGAATTTTCATTATTGTAACTGGAATTTCTGTCAAAAAGAAATGTTAAAATGACCCTGTTTAAAAGTCTGTGCCTGATTATACAGTCATGAATGAAAAAAAATATAATGGTTTTATAAAAGCTGACGTGAATAGTAATGTTTTAATAAAAAAAAATATTTACAGAGAAATAAGTTTTTATTCTAATCATGATTGTGCAATGCAGATTAGCAAAAGTTAATCATTCTTGCTAAATATCTGTTAGTCTACTGAGCAAAGAATATAACTCTGATTGCACATTTAACAAGAATATATATGTTTTTATAAAAAAAAAGCCGAACTTCTTTTAGAGAATTTCTCAATTTTAATTTGAAATTATATTAACAATATTACTCAGAAAGAGTTTGAATAAGTTAAGCTTTTCCATAAACAATTCATAGTGAATAATAGGGTGGACAGCTTCTAAACTAATAATGGCTTTGTGTGAAGAAATGGTGGTATATTACATGCAGCCCTGTGTATAGTAGTGGTCAACACAACTCTATGTCAGAATATCAGAAT
>CM021763.1:39494078-39512000 GCA_011075105.1 Heteronetta atricapilla | reverse complement strand
AAATAATAATTTTTAAAGAGATTTCAAAAGGCTGGTAGTAGAATGAAAAATAATGCAAAGTAGAAAGAAGCTGGACTATGGACTAGGGGAGGTCAGAAAATCACGATGACATATCAGTGAAGTTTTAGGTGGGAAATGCTCAGAAAATAAGATATTTTTTCAGGCTATGTTCTGTTAAAGCGTAGACTTCATTCCTTCAGAAAATCATTGAAGCCCAACATGGAACAGATTTCCAAAGTGAAGCAGTTATTTATGTGCTTAGAAAAAGAGCCCAAATTATCACAGCTAATTATAACACTTTTCAACCTCTCAAAATCTACTTCAAGAGATAAAACTAAATTACCTGTAACAACTCCAGAAGAAACCTAATGCAAGTTGTGCTTTATCTTCATGTTTCCTATGAAACATATGGCTTTGGCCAAGTCAGATACTGAAGCAATCTGTTCTCAGGGAAGAACCTTTGCTCATGCATGCCCCACACATCATGCACCTCATGGTACAATGGGGACAGACTCCAGCACAGGAAGAAAAGTACCTGGAGTGGCTAGACTTCCTGAAAATGAGCTGTTTTAAAAATCAGCTGGTTTTCAAGTCCAGAACACTGCAGAGAGCACAGCACATTTTATATTATACATACCTAATAGGGAACTTAAAGCTGCCAGGAACTTTGGCCTAAAGTTTGTTGCTGTTGTTTTAAGCCCTGCTACTGTATGTGTAACAACTTGGACTTCTCTCAAAAGAGAAGCAAGCAAATGACATCTGCAAGGCTCTCTTAAAAGAAACAACAGCAACAAAAACAATTCTGAGGAAGCCAAAAGGACATCAGCAACAATCTGCTATGTAAAGGTAATAAAACTGTTAGTTTTCTTCGAAAGGCTGAGCAGTGTTTTTGGAGGGCAATTTCCTGGAAATTTCAATGGAAATTTTTTCCTGGAAAATGTCCTAAATCAGCGTGTGCTTCAACCAATGAGATCCCCTGTGGCTTCTGCAAGCAGCAGTGATTTGTGCGGAAGTGAATGCAATAGGCATGCCTGGAGTCATACTTTCTCCCTGGCCAGGACTCAGACTTGTGTATTTAGCTCATGGTTTCTCACAGACTTCATTTTAATTTGAAAATAAGTGGTATGAATGAGTACAACTGGGAGAATGTTAAGGCTTGAAAGGCAGTCTTACACCCACACACCTAAAGCTTCAACTCAAAAGATCTCTCCCATCAGGAAGGCATCATTATGTTTGCACAACTCTTAGGCTCAGTGTTTTGGCTTCATGACTTGAGTCAGCAGGTAGCAAACACAGCCAAGACCAGGATGTGAAATGTGAGCAGCTGACATAAACATAAAAACATTTTACCTTGGTCTGTGTTTGAGCCACCAGAAACTTTTCTTAGCCCTGTGCTCCTAGGTTCCTTTACATAAAAAAAACTCCCTAGAGCTAAGCCTTTAGTAGAAGGGACCAGTGTTGGTGATAACTGAAGATTTTGATCTCTGTGTCCTATATGACCTGGCTTTGGAGCTGGGTTGTGTGCTCCTTTAAAAACTTTTGCTGATGAAGGTTTAAGAAAGTGATTACACATATTCATTAGCTGTTGAAGACAACAGACTGTCAACCCTTGCTTCAGTATGAGCCTTCTTTCCCCAAGGGAGAAGGGGCATTTCAATGGAGTGAGCTTTTCTGATTCTGGTCCTTGGTTTTGTCAGCTTGTCACCTGTTGTGTGTAGGCCCTGTTTCGTTTTTTCATGAAAAATACCAAGCAGGAGTTATGTTGTTGAATGCCTCCTCCCTGTTGTGCTTATGTGTAGCTTCAAGAAAGAACAATGTATTTGGAAAAAATGCTATATGTGATTTCCTCTGTTCTGCTTGGTTTTGATCATGCTAAATGGGAACTTATGTACTGTTGAAACAAAATAAAGTGGCCTTTTGTTTACACCAGCCCCCATCTGTTTCTGTGTTTGACTTTGGAGGAGCGAGGAGAAAGGTGGCAAGCTGACTAATGAAGTTTTACAATGAAGACCATAATACATGGCAAAGTGTTAGCAAAGCACAATACTGGGGAACTCAGATGCACCCATTGTAGAGGGTTGTAAACTGCTTCAAATGTATGACATTATTTTAAGGGATCTTTTTCCAGACTCTAAATTCTTAGAGCATTTGACGTAGCTTTATTACCAGATTTGCTGGCTTGATAAATCAAAGCAAGTGCTTCAGTAACATTTTTATTACTTCGTGTGGAAGTAGACTACCCTAAAATGCTTTTTTCTTGTGCTTGGCAATGAGCACACACATCTCCTTTAATGTGTTTTTCTTCACTTTCTTACTTTTCAAAGCATAGGCATAGAAATGTCCCCAGTCTAAGCAGCTCTGAAACACAACAGGAACAGATTTCCTTAAAACAAAAACTCCCATAGGAGAACCACTAATTAAACACTGAGGAATTGTGTGCTACAGTTTTGAGAATTACGTGCAAGTTGTTACCAACTAATTCAAAATGATGTGCACAAGAAATAAAGTTATTTTGTGTTATCATCAACCAATTTAGCACAAGTCATGCAAACTACAGAGGAAAGACAAAATAAAACCTCTTTGTTCTACTGTTTTTAATAGAAGGGCCTATTGAGACTTTTGGCATTGGAATTCTGCCGCTTAACATTTTAATTTGGAAAATAGCAGTAAGAAATGCCTTTATGACATTTTGTAAGAGTACTATATTAAGTTTTCATCTGAGATTTAATTTAAAGCAGTATAAGCCCCAGACATGAGCACAGTAGGTATGTAAGCCAGTTTGAAAATTTGGGAGCCTTTGGGTATGTTGTCAGTAAATCTCAGGTACAATTACCTGTTTCACTACAATTCATTGATGCAGATGTGGTGTACATGTGTGAACACAGAATTTGCAAGCTTTAAAAAAAAAAGCCACTGAATAATCAAGAGCAGATTACCAGTGTAATTTTCAACAGTCTCTTCCCATGGCTATTAAAAATACAAAGACTCTTCATTTAGGATAAGGTACTGTATCATTTATAACTAAACTTAATAGATTTATAGTTCATGAGTTAAGAACATAGTTAAAATGCAAAGGAAAGTGGCTTGCCCTATGCAGTTAAAATGCAGAGGGAAAGTTGCTTGCCCTATGCTTATATCCTGTAATTAGCTGTCTTCTTTCCAAAGTAACAAGTTTGTGAGTTTAATTCTTGCATTAATTCTGATTAAAAACACCCTTAGGAATTAACCTAAAAATATGTTCAGAAATGCCTTGAAATCCACATGGAATATGAGCAATGCCTCTTTCTTTCTTATTTTGTCGTAAAGGTACCATTCAAAATATAATAGATATTCTGTCTATTAGAACTCAGAAGTAATAAAATGGTCTGACCTCAGCCCCCAGTTAAAACTAAGTCGCAGCACTGGCCCATAGCTGCCATAGGCACAACTTCTCTGATCCTTAGTAAAGACTATCAGTTCCACGGCAGCCAGTGTTAACGGTTGTTATATTAGCTATAGTGCCAAATAAACTGTTGCCTGAGCTTTTAATTTTGAAGAGAAGGGATGGAAATAGCTGTGGAACAAAGGGGGATTATAAAGATTGAACTTTGCAAAATTTTTACTATTAGACTTACTACTTCTGGTTTACTGCAGGTTCTGCTTGTTAATACTACTCTTCTGATCAGTATATGGATTGTCCTTACATGTGAACATCTATACATTCAAGTTTTGGCTAAATATACTTCAACTTTGTACATTACCATATCTTTGGAAAAATGCCTTTATGTGTGAAAATGTAACGGTTGCTTAGGAACTTTATTTATGACTCTGAGGTGAAAAAAGAATGCATGCACAGGTATTTGCATAAGCAACCCTGTAAAAGTACTGTGTCATTATTCATGACTTATTTTCATATTGTTTACAAAAGGATTACTACAAAGAGAATCTCCAGACAGGTCTACCTGTGTACATGCAAAGCTGTCTTTGAAATGTAGTGAGTGCATCCACGTTAGCATTTTAGTTAAGAGCAGGAGTGAGCATTCAAAGAGAGTCTTCCAGTTACCTTCAATTCTGTGTTTGCTTTGCCTCACAGAGTGGTTTTGAACTGTATTGCTTTGTAATAAAATAGAAGATGGACTTAGAAGTGTACCTACTAAGTGGATATTCAGTCCATGGGACTGGACCAGAGCTAGTCTGAAATAAAATGTTGACTTGGAGCAGAGTGTGAAATACATTTCTGTTACAGAATTTGAAGTTGGCATAAATACTTGCCATTTCTGAGTTGTAAAACCTGTCTGTTGAATCAATTCTCTTGTTATAGTTCATCAATGCAATTCAATTTATGATTTTTTCTCCTTTAAAAGATATATTTATTCCTCCATGACATTATTCTAACCATCATGTCCTTCATGATCTTATAAAGTGAGAAATTACTGGCAGAACATGATCTTGGAGATTTGGTTGAAGGTTACCTCTAAAACTAGAGTTAAATCTTAACCTAAACTGAAAGAAAATAAATCTTAATGAGAACAGTGGTTTTAATCACCATGGACTAAATATCAGAGACCAGAATGTACCATCGCCCCCTGAAGAGTAAGTCCTGTTCCCCCGGTTTACTCACGCTTGTACACAGAACAAGGATGTTCTTAGCAGTCCCTTAGCACAGCACAGTGGCATACGATTCACAGACCCGTCACTTCATATGCTAATTACACCAGATGTCCCAATGAATTCGAAATTAACTAATGCCAAAAATGTTTAAATACAAAATTAGTTCTTTAAAGTACACAGCTGTGCCCTGCTCTTACTTCAGCAATAGTTCATAAGAGTAGACAGTGTTTTCCTTTCACATTCAGCCTTGTGCAAATATCCTGCAGGTATCACAATTCTGACTGTTCAATTTTATCAAATTTACCCTAAGAAACATCTAGTTTTTTTTTTTTGTTTGTTTGTTTGTTTGTTTTTTTTTTTTTTAATGTCTGCTTTTCTGTCTCTTTTACCAAACAGATACCAGTAGTGCAATGACAGAGATTTACAGGCCACAGTCTCCCCTGTGAGCCCACTGTAGAGGGCCCTCTCATTCCCCAGTCTTGTCAGGTGGGCTTTTGGCACCCCAGGCACCACATCATCAGGTTGCTGTCTGCCAAGGTCACTTTTTATCATCAAATATGCAAAGGTTATGAAAGAAAAGATTTGTATTCTTCCAAAGTACCCTCCAAGTCCAGCTCTGCTTGCCTCTGTCCGGCTTGGTGGCCCACCAATGGCACATCCTACAACTGTGACCTCCTGCTTCTCCAGTGAGAGCTTCACTCTTGTTCCAATTGAGTGTATCAATAATTTTTAAGCACAAGAAATGTACTTTTTTATTATTTTATTTTATTACTTTTGTTTTCCCCTCCTCCCCCTTATTGTTACCTCAGAGCCCATCATAAACACTCATAGTTGTGAAAACTCCACGTGTTAAAAAAATTCTAATTCTCATGTGTTGGTCCTGAGGAGCAGGAAAAGAAAATACAGATCTCATGAGATTTTGCCATGCATTTTTCCTTTGTTTTCATTATATGCTAGAATATATAATTTCTTCTGAAAATAAGGAGGTGAGTGGTTATAATCCTCTGCTCCAACCTCTACTCAAGACTGGCCCTGAGGGAGGGGTGGTTGGGGTGGCCCCACCTGCAGGACAGAAGCCTGTGAAAGCCAGAACATCCCTTGGTTATAAAAGGAAAACAAATAAAGAAGCAGAAATACTCCCTTTCAGGAAAACTTCCTGATTGATTAATAAACTAACACAGAACAGAAAGTTTAAATGCCATCGATTTCTTGCCTCTCATACCATTTTTACAAAATTTACAAGATGTAGCCTGTAAGGCCTCAAGTTTAATGAGTGTGTTTTTCATACATTAAATGTTTGTGTGTCAACATAAATACATTTCTAAGAACTTTCATAATTTGAAAAATAAAATCAACTTTAATACTAACTCAGATGCAAAGAACTAGATGATTTTGTAAGGCCAGCACCAAGTACTACTTCAATGCCATTTTAGCTTGCAAATTGTATGTTTTCCCATGTGAGCCAGGTAAAGAGCTGGTTAATAATTTCCAGTTTTTTTGCACCTGAATAAAAAACCAGCCAAACAGATGAGAAGTTCATTCCAGTTCAACTCTGAGATTATGGATTTTTTCATCGGATTTTTGTTGTTGTTGTTGTTGTTCCGAGCAAACAGAAAGAAGGCTTTCCCCTCTGAAAGCAAAACAAGGGGAAGGGCTGCAGCCTCCGAAACGAGGAGGCGGGCCGGGGCCGGGCCGGGCCGGTCCCGCGCGAGGTGCTCAGTGTCGGGTCCTGCCCGCACGGGGGCGAGGCAGCGCCGCTCCCGCAGCGCCCGGCTGGGCACGGGGGGTCGGGGAGAGGAAGGAAGGAAGGAGGGAGAAACAAAGGAGGGAGAAACAAAGGAGGGAGGGAGGGAGGAAGGAGGAGGGAGAACAAGAAAAAAGGAGTGAAAGAGAAAAGAGATAGAAAATCGGAAGAACTAAAGCAATAGTGAGGGGAACTTGGGGGCAAGAACAAAGGATTAAAATGCCTTTTTCTCTGCTTTTCCCCACCCCCCCACCCCATCCCCCCGGTGATAACGCCCCCCAGCTGCATTATGGGCTGCCACTAGTCACTAGGTGTGCAGACCATCTTCACACCTCCAGATGTTGGTGCACCTCCTAGAGCAGCAACTGCTGGCAAGCAGCGCACAGCTATTGCTCCACAAGGCTATTGCCATCTCACAATTCCTTCCCCAGTGTGTAAATGTTCAGTGAAAAAAACTTGACTTGTGTGGGTATTTGAGGTGATGGCTGAAATCCAGGGTGAGAGAAGGAATGAGAATTTTATGTCGTTCAGTGTATGAAAGCTGCAGTACTCCTCTGAACAGTCCCCCATGCAGCATAGAGGTCTGCACTGTAGAAGATGACACAGCCTGCCCAAACGACACTCAGTTCCTTGGCATTTAGGCCTGGGAAACTGTACTTAGATTAAAAAACAACAACACTAGCAACAACAGTAATGTGGACCCTCTAGAGCCTGTGGAGTTGCCTGGTGGTTATTGCCCGCAGAGTATGTGCTACACCAGCTACAATGCTGAAGGCTGCAGCCTGCCAAGGCACGAAGCACCATGATGGTGCTGGACCCCAGAGTGCCTGTCACCAGCCCTGCTAGCACGTGCATGGCTGCAGGGTCAGGGCCATGATCTGTGGCTGTGCTGCCCTACAGGATGCTGTGCAATAGGCTCAGGTGTGGTTCTGATGGATGCCAACCCTCTTTATGATTTTCCATGCGTTTCATGCAAATGTATGATTGAAATGCCTAGAATTAGCTTGGTAATACTTACCTGCAAAGAGAAATGCTGCCAAATTAAAATAATTAAGATGTAATTTAAGATGGTAGAAAAGGAAGCAAGAAGTGACGGCCAAGGAGTGGGAGAAGGGGTGGCATAGCCACTGGTACCTTTGTGCCCCTGGCTTTCCTCATCCACACACATCCACAAGCACAGTTTGCCCCTAGCAGGAGCTTTGGGGACTCTTATTCTAGATTATTTTTCCCTTGAAAGACCGTTTAATCATGGAGCTCAATGAAATCCTTTATAGAGCCACAGCAGAAATAAATCACTCCCAAATTAGTCCCTGTCAAAAACTCACAAGTGAACTTTGATCCAAGCTACTAATGCTGTGGAAATTTAACTACAGACAGTGGGGTCTGTTCCCAGACCCTCCCCTGGGTGCAGTAGTGGGGAAGATCTGTGTGGTGTGACAGCCAGGGCTCGTGCCCTCCGACACATCCCTCCCTGCCCCATCCCATCCCAGCACCTGCCCAGCCTCTGTCCCTGCCCTTTCTGCCTCTATGAGGTTCACAGGAGCTTAATGGGGGCCTTTTGCTGCCAAAATACTGGTGACGTGTCCCCTGCTACATATGGGCTGCTGTCTACCTCTGTGAAGTGGAAGCTTGAAAATCAAAGCCTAATCCAGTGTAAGCGTTAGTTTGCCTCGGGGGAAAGTCAGCTCTTCCAGTCCTTTTATCTGGTGTGGATATGTTCCCCAAGAAGGGATGTTTTTATATTAATGTTCCTGCATCTTGACCCCAAACTAGAAAGATGAAGTCCAACAGGAAGGAAGAAAGGGTTACAATGGAATTTATTCTAAATATGCTTTTAGAAACATTATTAATCCCTGCTTGAGTAAAGAGCATCTGCTGTTGAGGCTGGCAGAGGTGGCCTTTGTTTCTGTCTGTGATGGTAAATAACAACAGGAGATGCATGTGTTCAGGCATAAGTGACCATGTGGGAGGAATGAAACACTGCTGGGGCAGAAGAAACCAAAACTTTGTGAAATACAGGAATGAAAAAGGAAATGGTTCTGCCTCATTGTCACATCACCTCATTAAATCAGGTGGTTTCAGGTATGGAGGCTGTGAAGAAAACCATTGGGGGCCTGCTGGGAGACAGGGCACCCTCCTCACTCCCTCTGGGCACAGTCTGGGCATGGGGTGGCTGGCAATGGGGTGGGTATTTGCAGAGCTAGAGCCCTCAAGGGAGTCTTGAAGGGCACTGAGGGAATTGCTCAGTTCCCCACCAAATGTGGCCATCCACCTCTGGCTGTTGTAAATACAAACAGTGGAGGTGGGAAATGATTTCCTCCCCCCGCTGACATGGTCCACTAAAGGCTGTTAAGTGGGGCAAATGGGGAAAGGTAAAAACGTGCTATTAATGCACTTACTCTCTCAGTTTGATTCAAAATGAATTTTGTGTGGTGTGTTTGGTTCCCATAATTAGCACACGAAGGGTACTGATAGGGTACTTTCAGGGTATCCAATAAATCCAGTTTAGGCAGCCAGCCACCGAAAGTTGCTGCGAGTGAGCTGATGTTTAGTGGCATCTGCTAACCAACATCAAACTGAACAGGTGGAAGAAAAAATCACCCACCACAAGTAGAATTGATTAACCACTGTTAAATGCTATCTGTAAATCCTGCTGAGTGTATTAGGCTGCTGAGGGATTGTTTGGGCATCACAGATGTTTTAGTGATTCTCCTTTCTGACCACCACCACTCACTCCTAATTCCGTAACTTTTCTGTGAAACCTTGGAGGACTTCGGCTGTCACACTGGTGGCCCTAGCCCATCTTCAGACCTAAATAAATAAATAAATAAATAAATCCCTTTCTCATTTATTTAGAATACTCCACCTGAAAAAAAAAAAAAAAAAAAAAAAAAAGTATGTGAAAGAACAGTTGTCTCAGAATCCCGGGAGCTGCTGACAGGGTCAGGGTCTTCATGTGAAGAGGGGGGATGTCTTGAATGTCACACCAGCCACTGCTGGTCGCATCTGTTCTCCTGCAGGGGAAGCTGTGCACTTCTTTATGGAAGGATATATGAGTACCTAACTTGGGACAGACCAAAGGGATGTCCAGCAGGACTGTCCTGTTGCTAGTAAGGGTGACAAACACAGATGTCTGGGAGAACAGCTAGACATCATGAGCTGCAGCTTCCCTCATAGCCTCTCCTGTTTTCAGCCAGGAAGTCAAAGAATTTCAAAGCCAGTATTGAGCAGGGAAGCTTGGTTTATCTCCTCAGTTTGCCAAGTTCCTTCCTGAAATCATTGACATTTTTCTTTTCCATCACATCCAGTAACAGTGAGTTGTACCTACTCATTATGTGTCAGGTGACACAATCATTTCTTCTGCTTGTTTTAAACCAGCTGCCTAAACGTGACCTTGTGTGCTGCCCTGGTTCCCAGAGTGTGGTCTATAGTGAATCACTGTCACCTTTTCCTGTAGCATCACTGTTCTTAAAATTAGTTTCAAAGAAAATTAGGAATATTTTATACTTCTTATCATTTTGGCTTATATTTATTAAAAGGGTGTTTTCATTTATTTATTTTGCAATTTGGCTTGGCAGAGAAAGATTGGGTCTGGACAGCAAACTAAACATGAAGTAGACTGGGCTGATTTCTCAGAAGGCATGGAGTGATGGCCAGTCCTGCCTATTCCTTTATGGAACAGGACATTTCATAGACCTGGGAGCAGCAGAACATTTTGTACGTCTTGTGCAAGGGCCAAACCACTTGGGTTTGCCTGCTACCACAGAGACGTCGGATCTCTGCTGGCCAAGGGTGGTAAGCGGGTTGAACTAGACATCACTGAAGGATGGTGCCAGACTCAGCGTTGGTCAGGCTTTAGAAAAAAACAAACAAACAAACAACAAAAAAAACCCCACACAAAACAAGCAAACAACAACAACAACAACAAAACAAAACAAACAACAGCAACAAAAAACATTGTGCAGCTAATGCTCTTATTCTGATCCCAGACCAGGTTAACCAAATCAGCCATACATGGTTTCTTTCTGCCTGTTAAAGTGTGGTGCAGGGGGTGAGAGCTGCTAAGAAAAAGAGAGCAGTGGTGTTATTGCAGGTCAAAGGGAGGGGAGAGGCAAGAGGAAGATATTTTCTCCTTCCTCTGCACAGGTCTTTATCAATATAGAACCTAAATCTTAAAAGTGATCCTTTCCAATAGAAAAAGAACAATGAAATAACGTGATTATTTCATCCTCCTCTTAAGGACATGAGAGGAAAAGGCACCATCAGTGGTTTCACTCCTCACAAGTCCTCCCAGAGCAGTTTTTGGGTTCCTGCAGATGTGCAGAGCATGACCATGACACATATTTTATGTTCTGGGACAAGTTTAAAGTCCTGCTTCAAACCACCACCAGACTTTGGTTCTGACCCCACCAATTCACTGTTAAAATAGCTTAATTGCAAATAGACACAAAAAGTGCAAGATAATAATACGACCCTTTGGGTCATGTTCATACTCACTGGCATTGTTCATGCAAGTACTCAGAATTAATATTTTGTTTTATAAATTGTCCTCTAAGTACAATTATATAACCCTTCAGATACCATGGTAATGACTGTGGGATAGATGGATGAACAGCATATATGTATGTAGTAAGAATGACAGTTTGTGTCTTGTTTTCTAAATCCAGGATTTCCATGCAACCCTGACATTCTCATGCACACAAAGACCTTGAAAAATTCAGCTGGTCTCCACTTGTGAAAAAAAAGATTGCAAAACCAAGGTCCTAGACATTACCAAAAATTACTTTGCAATAACATGACTGTCCTTTAATAAGACTTATTTACTCATCATTTTATAGGAGAGGGGAAGAAAATGGGCATCATCCTGTTGCTTTGTCTCACTGGCAGAAGCCTGGGAAGACAGACTGGATGTTGCTCTTTCTCTGCTGGTAGAGGGGATACAGTGATGTGCATCTCCTTGGTCCTCAGGAAGTCACCTGCCAGGTCTGCCCCTCAGAAGAAAACTAGCCACTCCTGGCTGCTTGCAAAGGTCTAAGCAACCTGCTCTGAAAGGCAATGAAACAGCGCATCTTATTGCTTCCAAAGCAAAGTTCACATCACTTTGGGAGAGTTAAAGATTTCTGCATCAATTTTACCAACTACTTCCAGCCTCAGCAGCATGGGAAGATGCTTACAAAGGAGACTCTTACCTGTTCCACAAAGAAAGTTGCAGTTTGGTTTCTAATAGCTCCTAAATGATTGTGTTGGGTGTTTGTGTTATTTCGCTAGGCTTCTGAATTGTTAATTGCACAGCAATACCAGTGCTAAATGCACTGAGCTGACTTTTGCATTGGCTGAGATCACTGAGTTCACTAATTCTCTACATGTTTAACTTTAAAATACAGGGGCTGAGCTAATGGATTTCAAAGAGGTATTTAATAATCAGATCCCTCCACTGCCCACAGAAGTACAGGTTAATAGTAAGAAAAAAACTGAGTACAAGCCTGATTTACACGGTGTCTCTCACTGTCATAAACAGCTCTGTCATTGTCCTCTGCATTTTCCCTCACCCATTTACTGCACGGGGGGTCGTCACCTTTAGGGAGTTGTGTCATATTAAAATAACAGCTGTACATGACACGAGAGATTAAAGTATTTGCATACTGGTCTTTGAGACTCCTCTTTTAACAGTTTATCCTATCAGCATAAAAATAGGAAAAATGCCATTATTTATTGCTGTTTACATGTCAGATCACCTAACTATGACATATAACTCCTGGCTGCAAATTTCTATAAAATCATAAAATAGACAGTAAAATTTCCCTGGCACTTTCATTTATTTTCTTGTGCTGTCCTCCTTGCAGCTTGTGTGGGCAGGCAGGAAAATATTTGCTTCAAAATCTGGCAAGTTGGGTCAGACTTGGACAAAATTTGTTTGGAGGCCCTGCAAAGGACAAAAACATAATACTGAAATTCTGTCTTCATTGTTTATAAAAGAAAAACACCACCTTGAAAATAAATAAATAAATAAATAAAATAAAATAAATAAATAAGGCAACACCTTGCTAGAGCAAACCTCATGGTGGCACATGCAGCTTTGTACGTTGTTTGTTGGCATGTTTGTGCCTTTCCTCTGAGCACAGGTAAAAGAGAGGTCAGCATCCCCTGGGGAAATTCAATCTTCCCTCCTACTTTACAATTTGCAGTGAGGTGCATGGTGGTGTGGAACTGCTTATGCTAGAGCAATGCTGGCAGAGGCGATGCTGTCCTGCCCAGGTCCAGGCTTAGCCAACTCCATCTTTTAATAATCTTTTAGTCATTTGCCCTGATGTTCCAGGGCCAGCAGAGGCAATGTGATGAACCCGTGTCCTTCACAGAGCACCTGGCAACTGGCCCTGCCCTTTGTGTAGCCCTTTTGGGCTGCTCAGAGCCCCTCTGATTGCTCGGTGGGATAAAGCTGAAGCAGTCAGATTTCATGGTGCTGGATCTTGGCTCTATCAGTGCACATAAAACAAATATGCCTGCCCAAAATATTTGCTGGGCCTTGAAATTTTGTTGAGGGACTAGCTGATGTGTCCAATGATTTCTTTAACTAAGCAAATGGAGGGACTTAGTTCTGAGGTTGTAGCCTTGGGAAAGGGAAGTCTTAAGACACTAGTTAATTCCTTTCCTTTGAATTTCTTTACAAAAACAATTTCCTTATATTGAAATGTCCTGTGAATACATGGGGGAAAGAATAAATAAATAAATAAATAAATAAAAGCTGATATCTAGGTGCTGAGTCCCTGTTGGTAGATGCTTGTCCTGACACTGCTGGGATGGAGGCAAGGGCACGGCAGCAGGTACCCCTCAGGATCCCACAGATAACCCTTTATCTCCAGCAAATTTTGCAATGTTCTGAGACCTACTCCAAGCAATCACCTTCAGATGTGTCTGCAGGGAGGCTGAGGCACATGGAAGGCTGTGGTTAGCCACAGGTTATTTTAAACTGAATCAGACTCCACAGCTGGTTTTGTTACTACATCTGTGGGCTGAGAAAGGTATTTTCCTTGCAGTAGAAAAAAAAGAAACCTATGTGCCATGCTTTGTGGCTGGAATCCTGGGAACATGAAAGGTTCTTCAAGCGGCAAAAATATGCATTTGATCTCTGCAAAACACAGGACTTTGGTTCTCTATGCTCAGAACTCATCTCAGGTGGGTAAGTGAAGGGCAGGGATGTTCAGACCCAGCTCTCATCCAGAGCAGACGCATGTGCAAACAAGAGCTGTTTGAGCAGCAGACTTCCTAAAAACTAAGGGCCAGCTTTGGGAAAACACAGGGATTACATACAACCCTTTTACTTGTACTCCACCTAGCTAAATTGTATTTGGTTAAAAAGATAAACAGAGGCTGGCAGTTGAACTTATGATAGTGAAACATACCCAAAAAAGGTGGAAGCAGAAAAAGTTGAAGTTACCCTGACTGCTTGGGATTTGTAGTTGATAATTATATTCTTGTGTCAGCTTTTTCTAAAAATAGCCTTCCACTTCCAGCCCCAGATAGCACACTACTTATGCATAGAAGCAGGCTCTGCATATATTAGCTTTCTTTCTAGAGTACTAGCAAGTTTTGCGCAGATACATTCCAGGCGTGATCTTCTGGCTGAGCTAGTTAACCCCCCCCCCCACCAGCAGTTTCTCAAGTCATGCAAGCTGCTTTGAGGAAATCACGGGCAGGTTTGTTTCAGACAAGCATAGTTCACGTGCCACCAGGAGGAGAGGGGACTGCAGTGAAGGAGGCGGGTGCAGGCCAGCGGGGTGTCACACACCAGGGTTATCCTCGGCCATGGAGCACTGCCCAAAGTTGCACCTGTGCCCTGGCAGCTGCTCCTCACCCACCCTTGCTGTGATCTGCTGTGCCACTCATTATGATGTGCCTGTTTGGGCAGAATCTAGCCATGGAGTGATTGCATATGTTGGGATGTAGGGGGTGAAAGGCTGGGGCTGTGGGGAGTGCAGGGACTGGTCAGCTCATGAAGACAGGTCTCAGCTGGAGCTGGGATGGCAGGGCTGACCTGTGGAAATGAGCTTCAGCCTCCCACTCGTGCAAGCATTGCCTGGTGGTGGGCTTTGGGGAACAACAAGGACAGGACTTCAGAAGTGCTAATGTTATTATTCACCAGTGTAACTTTTGCTCTCCAGCAGCTGTTTGTGTATGGAGATAAATGCCTATGTTTATTGAAGGCTGATGACTCTGTGCTGACCTGTGACTCACCCCCACCAGATGACAAACCATTAAACACAACAACCTCCGCTTACGTTAAATGCTGAGTAAATTAACTTGGACCTTGAGGCCATTTCCTTACATAATATAATTTCCAAACTCTAGTTTAGAGAGTCTTGCTGAGGAGTTGGTGAATTCTTCCCACTGTTGATCTTTATTTATTGCCAAATGCTTGCATGTAAGAGACCAAATTCCTAACACCAGAAGGAGTTCCACCTTAAATCAAACATAAACCCATTTCTGCAGCCTTCATGTTAAGGGCTTAGTCTCTGCTAGCTAACGCTGAAGCTATGATGGAAATAGGCAGACTTTGCATCACTGCTGTGCACTTGAAGCTACCAATTAACCTCAGCACTGAGACTGAAACTGCAATTCCACAGCAGACAAAGCAATTCTGCTCTGGTGGTCTCACCTTGTCTGTTTGTTCCTTCCTCCTCCTCACACTAAATCCAGTACCCAGTGATCTCTCCATGAGCTCTTCTGGTGATAATTAGAAAAGCATCCAAGCCTTTGGTCCTACGAGGTCAGTCAGAAGGTGATAGTGTGATAAATGATTGAGTCCCAAATAGGATTCTAATTAAAGTTTGTAATTTATTAAGCAAATAGAGGCAAGCAAACAGTGCTGGGTGCACTGGGAGTCGCTGCTCCACCAAGATGCACACCTGTTACATCAGGTGGCTGATTTTTATGCTCCTAGACTAATACATATTCATCACTACTCCTAGAAAAGACAGGGTTATTATTATAATTAGTTCCCGGAATCTGAACCGTCTCCGGACACACGTGTATCAGTCTCTGGTGGTCTTTCTGGGGGTCTCTTGTGCTGAAGGCTCATAGTCTTCCTCCCAGGCTTTGTCCTTTGGTCATCCTTCAACTCCCCCTTTCCCCTTATTTGGTGATCTCTTTGCCGGATGTCAGAGGCTTGGGCAGTGTCCCATGCAAAACTCATCAGTTTCCTAAAAAAAACTCCTTGGTCCTCTTATCTCCTAGACTAGAGTCTCAATGTTCATCCTTCAAACCCTCTATTTACACAAATTGCTGTACCCTTCCTTTGCATGATACAAGAACTGTGTACACTATTCACTCTGTTTTTCTTAGATCGAAGGTTATATTTCATTATGGGGCCCTAGCATTGTTCCATACTGACACAAATCAAATTAACACATTTCAGAGTAGAGAGACAAATCCGGATGGATGTTGGCTATCAGATGAGTCCAATATAGCAACCAGAGGAAGTGAGTCAATCTCCTTCTAACACCAAAGCCTGTAACTAGACTGAAAGGGATCAAGATTTTTCCAGGGTCATAAACCTACTTTCCCTTCCTACAAATACATTAGTACTTAAAATACAACTAAAGAAAATCTACTTTAGTTTAATCCTGCTTAAACTTAGCCTGACCTGGTCTCCCAGAAGCATTTCTGAAGTCCAGAAGCATTTCTGAAGCCAAATGGCACTGTGCATAAGTGATTTCAAGGACTCCTTTGGGAACTCCTGGTGTATTCCTCATGTGTCTGACTTTTGCTGACCTACTAACCTTCAATCAAATCTACAGAAGAAATGCTGTCTGTTCAATGAAAATCATGATCAGCATACACCTAAGAGTCAACTCTAGCAGGTTGGGCAGGTTGTTTTTAAACAACGTAAATATAAGTATACACTGTGGTAAAGAGTAGATAAACAGGAACAAGCAATAATAAATGCTTTTCATTTCAGGTCTGTGTTCCAATCCCAGTGACATTACAAGTGAAGATTAATAGTAGATCTTTATCCTGTCTCACTATTCTTCAAAATCACTAATCAGACAAAAAAAAAAAAAAAACAGAGAGGCATTGAAGGACTCCAAAGATGAAGGCTCTGACCTGCAGGGACCGTCTCTCCACCAGCATGTTTGCCATGCAGTAGCTTGGCTTTTTCTTCTAATAGCTCTCTCAAAAAAGGGTACACCAAGAAACTCATAAATACCACCACCAAAATTCACTGAGGAAACAAAATAGATTAACTACATGTACAGGCCACCATCAATAAAATTTGAAAATAAAATCAACCACTAAAGAGGAGGCCAAATACACATGTCTAAGTATACCTGGCTAGCATTTTTATGATACCTTTCAGAAACTGGATGTACTTTAGTTAAAAGGCCTGAGAATCATTATGGTTACAGTGAGATAATGAAGCTGAAAGAAAAGGTCTGCTGTGAGAAGGGCTTCATCCTGAGTCACAGCTTCGGCTTGTCCTTTGTTCATGCTGTCTCTATTTATATTACTTTCATTATTATACCATCAGAGAGAGCAATAAGAGCCTGAAAATACCTGAACCAGGAACACCAAGTTGAAAGTGACTCACTGTGAAGAGTTCCCACAGCCATACCAAACAAACTCAAAAACCTAAAACCCCCAAACTAAACATATTAAAAGTGATTTTTTTCCCTAAGAGCAAACTAAACCACAGTGAGGCTGGCTGACTCTAGGGCTGGAGATGAGTTGAATCAATTTAGAGGCAGCCACATTTTCAAGTATATTTTGCTGGAGGAATAGCAAGCAGAGTGCCGGGCAGCCAGGGTGTCTTGAGTCCAATTAGGTAAGTATATTTGGGCTATTACACAGTCAGTGACTCTTAATCCTTTCATTGGGTTTAAACATTTTTCCATGAGAGATCTGAACTTGGTGGTTCATGCAGCAAACTTGGCCCTGGTCTATCACTAAAGAACATCATCGTACACAGACATTTTTGTTGGTTTTACACGGAGATGGTCACTTTTTAACTATAGTGTACAGCATTGCAAAAGTCAGTTCAGCTAAGGCCTTTAAAATATGGAATATTAACTGGAAGAAAACTGAAAAAAAGGAGGAATTTTGTAAGTTATATACAAAATTACTCAACACACACACACCCCTACATATATGCAAAAAAATACATGCACAGCAATTTAAAAAAAGCAAAGAGAAAACAGACAAAGAACATGGAAAATAACTGAGGTGTTGCCATCTGTGTGAGGATTAAAAACAGCATCCTGCACCTGTGCCATTTAGCACAAGAAGTGTCCAGGCTAGAGTGTGTGGATTGTACAGGAGGTGCACCGAAGAAGGAATCTGAGGCAATGTTTTCTTTTGGCATGGGCTGCAGGTAATCTCAGTGCACAATGCTGGCAGAGAAGGAAGAACCTGACCCTACAGAACACTTCCAGGTTCCTGTAAGGTCAGGTCAGTACAAGACATAACCTGCCTTGGGTCAGGGTTACACAAGATATACACCACATAAACATGGGTTTGGGATAAATAGAACTTTTTTTTTTTTTTTTTTTTTTCTGGTTGGGAAAATTAGTGCTGCAAGCTGATTTTAGAGAAAA
>CM021763.1:39382666-39493978 GCA_011075105.1 Heteronetta atricapilla | reverse complement strand
GCTACAAGGAGATTTAGTAAAGATACAGTTATCCTACTTAGGGGGCTTAAGCCACACCAGAAATGTAACTTCGTTGCTGAAGCACAGCTACTGTGCTGGCCACAGTCTTAAAGGAGACAAACACATTGCAAATAACCATCACTAAAAATTCTTTCCCTTTTACATCTTATCACCTAGTACAGAAGCCAATGGAGGCAATGGTGAGACACATCTCCTTCAAGAAGCTGTGATTTCAGTCACTGTAATCATAGACTCATAGAATGGTTTGGGTTGGAAAGCACCTTAAAGACCACCCAGTTCCAACCCCCTGCCATGGGCAGGACACCTCCCACCAGACCAGGCTGCCCAAAGCCCCACCCAGCCTGGCCTTGAACACCTCCAGGGATGGAGCATCCACAGCTTCTCTGGGCAGCCTGTGCCAGGGCCTCACCACCCTCTGAGTAAAGAACTTCTTCTGTATATCTAATCTGTATCTCCCCTCTTTTAGTTTAAAGCCATTCCCGCTTTTCCTATCCCTACACTCTTAGGAAGTGTAGGCCCTCTATAGATACTGGCAGGCCACTGTAAGGTCTGCTTGGAGCCTTCTCTTCTCCAGGCTGAACAACCCCAACTCCCTCAGCCTGTCTTCACAGGAGACATGCTCCAGCCTTCTGATCACCTTTGTGGCCCTCCCCAGGACCTGCGCTAATATGTCCATGTCCTTGTGCTGGAGTCACCAGAGCTGAACACAGCACTCCACGTGACGTCTCATGAGAGCAGAAAAGAGGGGGAGAATCACCTCTCTTGCCCCGCTGGCCGTGCATGAACCAACACTCCCAGGTCCTTCTCCTCAGGGCTGCTCTCAGTGTGCTCATTACTCTGCCTGTATTTGTGCCTAGGACTGCCCCAGCCCACATGCAGGACCTTACACTTGGCCTATCTGAACTTCGCGAGGGTCACATCAAGAGAGGGCCCACCTGCCAAGCCTGTCAAGGTCCCTCATCAATTTTGAAAACTGGTATAGATTTCTATCTACAGGAAGATGCAAACCAAATTGTTCTGGGTTGCAAACTATTGATTCTTTATATTGTTCTTTAACAATTTTACACCTTTGTTTTTGTTTCATTTAAATCACAGGCCACTGCTACTCCTGTTTTGCATCCCACATGCAAACACACACTTATTCCACTGAATTGAATCCTAGATCCAAGTCAGAAATTGTTGGTTGTTTCTGTGTACTGATGTATCCTTCAACAGGTTTTCTCTCAAAGTCAGGCAAAAATGGTATCAGTATTTTCTTCAATCAGGCACAAGAAAAACAAAACAACAAAGTGCTAACTTCCTGTACTCATAGAAAAAACTCTGCTGTTTTCACATTTCCACACATAGTCCTTCTTGTTCTTTTTCCACTCAGGTTTTCTAGCTGTTTCCCCTCCCTTAACAGTTCAGATTTGTCATTTAGTAATTCCAGTGGCACCCAGTTACTTTCAGGAGCACTGCCAGAGCCCTGTGTGTCTCATGAATCTGAGAACAAAGTCCATCAGGTTTCCAAGGAATGTAATTGCAAAAACAAAACAAAACAAAGAAACCAACAAACAAAAAACAAGGGAATCCAAAACAGGGTATAAAACAGGGTATTTGTGAGAAAATATATTTTGTTGACTGGCTGAGAAGCTAATGAAATAAACCTCAAAATGACACAACTATGTAGGCAGAAAATTTCCTTTTCTTACTGAATCATTGCTACTTGCCTAACACACACATATACCTGGAACAAGTTGATTTTCTTCAAGGGTGCACATTCCCTTCTTCAGTCACGTGTATCAGGTGATACTGCAGAAATGCTTGGGAATACTGAGAAAATGTCATAAATTTTGACCCACTATGATATGAGTCAAATCCTTAAGTATCCTTTGAATGGTTGAGATAACCATAATGAACATTATGTTGAGATAAACATAATGAACACTAGCACATAAGACATGCCATTACACTTTACATACAAACATGCATGGTTGAATAACTGATTATTGATTAGTATATCACAAAATGGTCTGGGTTGGAACAGACCTTCAACCCTTCCAGTTCCAACCCCCCTGCCATAGGCAGGGACACCTCCCATCAGACCAGGTTGCTCAAAGCCCCATCGAGCCTGCCTTGAGCACTTCCATGGATGGGGCACCCACAGCTTCGCTGGGCAATTTTCAAAGGGCTAAACATCAGAAAAATTACAGGGTACAGTCAGGGCTTCTCAATTCTGCTGCATTCTTGAAAGCCACAACCAACCAAGTCTTCTGGCAGCCATTGATCTAGCAGGTCATCATAACAGCAACAGGTTGGGGTTGGAATCAGCAGAGGAAGCTTGTTGTTCAGGTTTAACAGCAACAGCTATCATGTCAGTCAGGTTGCACAGAGACCTGTGGAACACAGCACTGTGCAGGCTGAACACATGAGCTAGGCAGATGTTTAATAGACTGAAGATTACCAAACCATTTTTAGTTACCTAAGTGCTTTAGGATTTGTTTCTATGATCCTTTTTATTTGCTAACTAAAAACATTGTTATCATCTGGTAAAAATGTTGGGGGCATTGGAGGATTCTTCCCAGAACCTTGTGTTTATGTGTAAGTTCAGAACATCTCAGTCTAACAGCCAAATGTTAAATGAGGACTGGCATCACATGAAGTGATGGTGTTTCTTTCTTGGAAGATGGTTATAGTCATAGTCATTTGTCATTTTAAATCAAAAGAGCAAGTGACAGCAGCTTTTTGAGTGACTTCTGTTTAGCTGTTATAGAAGACAGGTTCTTAACCTCAAAACATTTTATTATCACTGTATTAAAACTGACTGGCACTGCAGTGGGAGACAGACACTTAGTTTAGGAATATATACCAGTCTCCATGTTTATAACGTGTGTGGGGAGGGGGCCAGGATTATATACCATTGTTTATTTAAAAGTATTTTAAGTATTTTAAGTTAGATGTAAACAAATCAACCTCTGGTAGTACCTGTTCCTTTTAAACAACCTTCCCTACCTTTGGGGGTTTAGTGTTCCTCAACAGAATTAGGGATCCTGAATGACTATAATTACTATTTAAGCTGTTAATACAGAACAGAGCTCAGTGGGGCTTACAGACCTACTTTTGAGTATACACTCACACTCCACTTGGGGACAACTTACATATTTAACACAGTTCATGATTTTACATAAAATGAGGTATTTCTCATTCCTTACTTTTATCCACAGATCTACTGAGATCAATTGCTTCAACAGGTCTTCCCAACTACAGCCTGTGTTCAGATAGAACAGATAGCAAAGTTAAAACCAACAGAATCATCATCTACTGGTACCAGCATGGTTAGCTTTCCTACAGTATTCTAGCCCTAACCATGACAGTATATATATGTCATTATTATACACGTCACTACATACACACACATAATACAGACACATTCTTCCCAAATACAGTTACAAGGTGTTCTTAGCTTAAAATATATATAATTATGCTGCTTTTGAATAGTTTACAGATTTACTAGAGAAGGCACAAAAATGACAATTTTGGTGCTTTAAAGCAGTTCCATGATTAAGTCATAAAAACCACCCCAGAAAATAAAGTTCCAGAGCATGCCCTTTGTTCCAATACAATGGCTGCAGTACAAGCTTACTGCAAGAGTATAGTACTAGCCGTTAGGAAGAACATTTTCCATTTAATATAATAAACGTTTATACATTATCCAGCAGTGAAGATGTTTTCTTGCAAGTCACCATGTACTCTGTACTTGTCCTTCTCACTGGAAAGGATACAACTGACATATTTAACCTTTACATTTGGATGCAGATGCTGACCTTGACACAGTAGCCCTGCCAGGGTCTGCTGGTAAAGATGTGGACAACATGACATTGTCAATATACTGGCTTTATTATTAGAACAGATCCTTTGGAAAAAAAGTTGTGTTTTTTTTTTTTGGTCGCGGGGGGGGGGGGGGGGGCGGGGGGCCGGGCAGAAGAGAAAGGACAAATAAATAAAAAAAACAGAAAGAGACCCCATTACCTTTGAAGATAATTAATGCTTTCCTTTGCTGCCTTGAAGCACATCACTGTTTGCTAACATTTTTGTTTGTCCATCAAGTAGTGGTTCCAGGCACTCATGCTTCTCAGACCTCAGCAAGTCATGTTAGAGAAGCTGGTCTATTCAAGTCATAAAGTCACAGGCTTAAGCAAAAAGAGGACATCTGTGCAAACCTAGTATTAACTCTGTAGCCAGTCTCAAGGAGGTCACCTTTGGGTTATGACAATAACTAAAACAAAGACTATCACAACATTATTTCCCTCTGTACATGATTTTTATTATTTACATAATACAATATAGCATAGATGCTGGGTAGCATGATTATGTGCAATACATAAATATGAACTATCTGTACATGTTTCATATCTAATAACTCAATTGAAAGAACAATGTTAAAGCAAAAACCTGATGCTTTTAATAGTGAAGTAAAAACTAAGACTGAACACTGCAGTAAAAATCAGAAGTTCAGAAGTAGCGCCTTGTGTACATACCTATTTACAGATGAGAACAGGCATTACCACAACACTAGCCTAAACTTTACTTGTTTATATAAAAAACACAAGTTCCATACATCACAAAAAAACCTTCCATTATAACACAGAAGTGATATTACCAGACAAGCATCAGTGAAGTATACTGCCTTTTCTAGAGTTGTTATTGTACAATGCTGTAGATAATGCAGCCCATGCAATACACCCAAGAACACTACAGTCCTACACCCAAGTACAATTAAAAATGATAAAGCAGCCCTCCAAGAGTGGTTCCAGCTACCACTTAAGTCTACAGCAGCCATGTTGGGTATGGTTTTCCATGCAGAATGATGCAACTGTTACATTAAAACTAGAAAAAAATGTAATACTTATGTTCAGTGTGTTCTGAGTTTAAAAGTAGTATATGAATAATAAAACTGCTCTAATACTTCAGCAACTTATTCAAACACGTGTTGCTTGATAGAGCTGTTGTGGTATGTCTAAAAACATTATGTAACTTGTGTTTTGTAAACCAATCTTATAATATTGTGCTACACAACTGTTTTAGCTATGCAAGGAAAAGCAGACAACTCTGTTGCAGGCCAGTTCTTAAGTTCCCATCAGGACATTTCCTTTGGGAACCTATTTTCAATATTATAAAGTTAATGCAATCTGTTTCAAAACAGTTCTTCTCCCACGTATCCGATTTTTTCCATTCTTCCCTCAGTGCAACTAAGTGGCTTTCTTAAATATGGCACCAGCACTTACCCTACTGGAAAGGTGGGCCCCTCTACATAGCTGATGTTCTGATGGAAAACAATGGAGCATTGAAACTAAGTCTAGAATGAGATATTAAATGACAGAAGTTGACTGCCAACCTTTTTGATGTATCCTCCAAAACAGGCACATAACACTAGTCAAAGATTATATACCTCAAACACATCTCAAAAGGCAGATCTGCTGGAAACATGCAGATAGCATACATCTGTTTGGCACATGTGAACTAAAGAGTGTGTCCTCTGTGCATGTGTATTCCTGTGCAGGTTTCTGATCATCCAATTATATTCTGGGGAGGGCATATATTTTTTCACGGGCTGTATCTATCCAATTCTGCCTGTAACACCCAAAGATTCTGAAATATCATTAAGACAGACGAGACAAAAAGTAAAACTTTGGAGAACAAAGGAAAATGGCCATGCACCTGCTCGTCAATGTTTTCCTAGGATATATTAAAAAGAAAAAAAAAAAAATCAGTCTTTTCACAAGCAGGTTAGTTTATATTCTCTGGATTTTTTCAGCCACCACAACTGGGTTCTCTTTCCTGATTTTTGCTGCAGCTTCTGCTTTGTAATCATATGGGCAGTTATGCTTGTCAGAATAACGGTGAAGTCCACAAAATAAGTTTCCACAACGGCAGTCAAATCCTGTACAAAGAAAAAATACACATCATCACCAGGAAGCTTCATATTTAAGCAAGCTGTAAATTAAGGCCTTAGTCACTGCAGACAAAGGGGGCACATTTGTCTGATACCCAGCGTAAGAAAAATGCATGTTTCCAAAATACCAATTGTACTAAGTCATCTGGATTTCAAATCAGCATTAAGTTTAATGTTCACAGGTACTTCATTAAGTCTAAACTAGTACGAGGCAGCTATTCATACAGATCTGTTGAACACTGACAAAGTGTTCCCATACCTGTAAGGCCAACCTTCTTTCTGCACATGAAACATCTGTTCTTCTTTGGTTTGGGCAGTTCAGGAGCTCTCTCTTCACTCTGCGAAGTACTAGGCTGAGAAACTGATGGGCTTGGTTGGGTAACAACTGTTAAAGCAAGCAAAAGAAACAGAGGTTAGTTTTCTTCCTTTCCTTCACTTCCCTAGTGAGGTTCATTAGCAAGTATTTATTTCTTGAAGATTAATTCCCCTTACTAAGACCCTGAAGTCCATTGTCTGAAGTACTACACAGACTAATCTATGAACATGTGAATCAGGAATAAGGAGTTTTAGGTACACTACAAATTTCCCTTTCATGTCTGCACAAGACACTGAGATTTTCCCCACAGTTCCACCAGCCAGAAAGTCTAAGACACTTATCCATTATATCCATACATGCGCTAAGGGCTTGGGAAGCATTCCACAAGTTCCATGTACACTTAGTATTAAAAAAAAATCATATAATCAGGTACAGTCCAATCTAAAACAGTAGCAACAGTTATGATTGAAGTTGTTGAACAGACAGGATATCAGCAAAGAATACAATTAACTGGAACATATTTTAGAAACCAACTAAATTTTCAGTAATGTGTTACTGTCAGAATACTGGGCTAGCCTGCTATTGTACTTATGACATCAGGTGAACCAAAATCTGAAACAGTTAACCAAAACAGTTCCTAGCAAACTGCTGATTCTGAGACAGATGCAGCAACAAAACAAAAAATTCACAAGAGCCTTATTAAGGCACTTCCAGTAACTTGAAGAATGAAGTACAGATTTTTACACTAAGTATCTGCATTCTTGTACTGAATTCAGTTTTAACATGTAAGCAGGTGGAATCAAAATGACTCATTTTTCACTTGCTGTTTGCCATGAAAACATTCAGTCAAATCTGTGTCCCAAGTTCTCTGAAGAATAAAATTTTGTCCTTTTGTGAACTTTTGTGGATCTGTTTAATATTTTGTCAAATAATTTTAAAATTTCATTTTTATTTAATATCCTCTTTACAGACAACTGTCATGGAAGAAAACAGATGTACCTGTATACCAACTTTAACACATACAACTCATGAAGTCTGCTCCTAGCAGTTAGCCTGAGTTCTCCCAGCTATATGATGACATCCTTTGTTTTAAAATACAAAAAGCAAACTAGAAGATGTATTCCAGAATAAGTGGAGTACGTAAGCCTTAAAGACACATTTGGAATCAGTGTTATGCACTCAAATAGGGTTTCTTAGTCCAGATTTGCATTCTGAGAAGTGGAGTTCTCCTGACACGAAGAACTATTAATGTTGACTATTTTTCTTTTATATATATATATACCGCATTTGTATTATCATGTTCATATGTATAATAACAAATAAAAGCTCACAATTACCACTAACACCTAGAAAACCTCCCATTTCACTGTACAAAACAGGCCCCAGCCAGGAATTCACAGTCTAATCAAGGTTTAAATGTGACATATTCTCAGAGGTAATAAGGAGCCCTCACTGCTCATACCCCAGAAATGTTACACAGTAAGACAACGGCTACTGATATTCTCTTATAAGTAGCAATTCATATAATGAACCACTGAGGCTCTTCTCTGCATTTTTTTGTCATCCTGCAGAGACTTTTCTAAAAATTTAGGAAGTCCCTGATATTAAGTCCAAGGGTAACAAGATACTTCAGAACTTGCACTACAATTACTACTGCTATCAATACTTTTTGGATTAATTTCTGCTACTGAATTTGTTGAAAAAACAACTTTTGTCTTTATAATTGATTAACATTTTCTAGATCAGCAGGTATCACACTCTGAGCTTTAAACCCAAGGAAAGGAGTGTTCAGTATCAGTTAATCTATTCAAGAGCTTCTAACTAGAACAGGTTAGAACCCAGTGATACCGCAAATAATGTAAACCTCTTGGATCCTAGGCATCTTCACTAACAGGCCTCAGCTATGGCCTTAAAAAAAAAAAGACAGATAAAACACCTCCCAACAAGTATGGCCAAACAAGCTCCTTTTAGATTTGTTACACTGCTAATTAAAAAAAGGAAAAGTAAAGCTAATCATAAGCCATTACAAATAAAAAAGAACAAAAATACTTCTGCACTCTGCAATTAGATGTATAGCTAGCCAGAGGGAAGCTTCATCTGCATCAGAACCATCGCATAGTATGAGCCATAGAAGGATGCACGCTGTTTCAATCAGATGAAAGAAAATGGAGAAGGGGCAAATCAAGAGTGACCTAAGTAACTGAAGTCACTCACAGCATGAGCCAAGAGAAAATAAGAACCAGAAAAGGAACAACCTTTATCACTGCCTAACATGCTCACAAGGAAGTAAAAGTGCAAATGACAGCTTCCCAGGAATTACTAAGGCATGAAGAAAGTCTAGTAGATCATCACTCTGTGCCACTGGACAAACACATTTGAGTATAAGTCCACCTAAAGGAGCACACTACCAGCCACTACAGGTGTACAGGTGTGCTTCCTCCTCTTCATAAGGAAATTGTATTCACTGCTACACGTCAGCACAGGATTATTTTCATTGCTCTCAGCTCCTTAGAAACTGCAGAGGCCCATTTCCTGAATGGGCTGCAGAATAGGATTCTTCTCCCACAAACTATATTCAGGAAAGAAGTAGAAGCAGTAGACAATATGTAGAAACAGGCACTAAAAGGTCCCAATACAGTAAGACAGGGAAGAGCTCCCTAAGTCCAAATTAATAGAGCCAACATAAATTCAACAGTTACTGTCCTAACGACAGGTTGTCCTAACGACTGTCCTAACAAAAGGCTTCCTTTGGCAGAGAAGTCAAATCTAACAGAGCAAGTACAATTCTTCTCCTCAACACAAGAAATTCATTTTATACCATAAACCACATACTACAAAACACCAGGTGAGGACACTAAATGTTTCATTTACATCATCATCACCATGGCTTAACTGGACTCACTGCATCAAGATTTGGGATAGCGTCTTTCACATGTAGTCTGAACATAAGATGCATCTTTACAGAAGGCATGTGGGAACAGTGAGACCACTGGGGAATGAAGTTAGCCACATGCCACAGTGTGTTCTATTCAGCCTATACATGGAGGCATCCTACCAAAAGCTCTTCTATGACCAAGTCATTAAGCCTCAGTGACTAATACTCAAAAGTGATAACCACTTAAATAACTAGATTGCCAGTACTAACAGTAGTTTTGCTTGTATCAACCAACATGGCTGCTGCAGAAGAGCATACTTACTGCAGGTATATTTCCACTGAGACCTCTCCACTGAGAGAACCAATCTGCCACTTTTCACTTGATCAAGACCAGACTGAAAAAAAAAAAAGCATTATCGCTCTTCAACTCTCCCTATACTACAAGCAACCAGAAGAGGATACCAAAGTAACGCAAAGATCTTAGAAGCTTCTTCTGACCATTAATAAATCAACCAAAATACGATCCCAACAGCTTAGACTGCATAAATGCCAAGGTATTAGCAAGTAGACAGCATGGCAGGGGAGCAAAGTGAGTCTTGAAAGCATAAAATACAACTGTTATTAACATCCTGACTTCATGATGCTAACCCCATTGGCCACCACAGAAGAACTGGCAAAAGTTAGAACAGAAAAGAATAAAGTCAAAAGTCACCAGGAAGACAGACTGCATTTCTGCAGCACTTTCTGAAGAAACTACATATTATTGCAGCCTTGTATTGCATTTTACATACAAAGGGCTTGTATGTAAAATTTTAGTCTGAAAAAAATGAACGGTACTTATTATGCTATATTTAAGATATATCACACTTCTTGAGAGTAAATACTTTATTTTTCAGAAACCACAGCTGCTATGGCAATCTAGGTGCTCATAATGGAAGTCTGAAGAATAAACTCCATTTTTAATTTCATGTCAAAGAAAGGGAATGAACATATTATGCAGCACATAAGTTATCTCTTACGTTCCCAACCAACAGGCACATGGAATATTTTTACCACTGCATTAATACAACATAAAGATACCCCAGTTTAAATATCATATAAAAATACACTTTAATTTGGGCACGGTGAAGGCTTGATCTTTGACGTATACCTCTCCGTTAAAAAGATTAAACAACATTCTATCAGCAACAAGTACAGGACCACTTTCCAAGGGGTACAGCTTCAAGACTTCCAAGAGATTACCGATTACATTTCTGAATTATTTCAAGCAGGAATATCTACTGGTGCTATAACAGACACGGGAAATATGAAGATGAACTAATTATTTTGAACATAAGTTATGTCAGACAATTTTACTGATAGCCACAAAGGAACTATCTACAGATAGCAACACGGTTGTATACTATAAGCATTTGTGAAGCCAAGCCAGAATTAACAAGGCAGTTATTACAACACCAAGATCTAAGGAATACCATTTAGTCACCATCTCAAGCCTACCATATGTCATAAGCTAGTTGTCTATTCAGCATCTTACAATGTTATCTGCAACACACTGTATACATCACAGATAAAACACAGTGACTTTATCTGCAATGCAAGTTAGAGCAACACATAGCAGGGTCTGAACCTGAATGCCACACAGCTGTAACGTAATCAGATTGGCTTTGTAGAGTCAAAAGACAAGTAAGCCAATCATCATCTTCTACCGCCTTCTGAAGCTCATTGAATACCAATTTCAATAACAGAAAGAGTAATAACCTACAACATGGATGGAATTAGACCTTAAGTTAGCAATATTTGGGTATTTTTAAAATAAGTATTTTACATGAGACATGACTTACATCAATTCAATTTCCTATTCACTTTTTTTTTTTGTTACAGGCAGTGCTACTCCATAGCTGTGGTTTCACAGAAATAACTTACCACACTCTACTCCTTAAAACAAAGCTATTACTGGGTTAAAAAACCAAACCAAGTCTGTTATGCATGCTAATACTAATTATGTCTGGTAACACTGACAGACCCGACAGGAGACTCATCATTGAACAACGTAACTACAAGAAATGCTAAAACTATGCTGCAACTCAAAACAACATGATTGTTTAAACATACTTGTTTTTAAAACAGTTTACTTTTAATGCTTAATATGTAGTCAGTTCTCTCTCTCTCATGTGTTTTATTTCCACTTGTATACCTGCTAAAACAAAAACAGGCTTCTTAAGGAATGGCTCCAGCATGCCTCACCACCTTGGTAAATATATTGTTTTGATTACCACAAAGAAGGAAAAAAAGTTAGCTAGGTTTTGAATTTAATTCCTGTAACACAGCATGGAGGAAAAAAAACAGCTGTGAATCACATTTCTGTAATGCTCAGGGTAAAAAGACTGTACTAGAATTCAATCCATATTAAGGAATGTAAAAGCCTATCAAAAGCTTATAAAAATATTATGTAAGTAGTGCCCACTTATGAATTTGGAAGTAAAAGTATTTAGGTTTCTCTAACTTGTGAGCAGTTCATCATATAAGCAGCTGAACTGAACATACCACTGTTCAAGTATGAAATCACAAACAATAAAGCTGAACTAAGAATTACAAGTTATAAGAAAATATAGCATGATAGATATTAATTACAACCAACTGGGTCAGTTACATCTGCCATGTACTTATCTCCCTTCAATTCTTAAGACATGGTTGCCTTAGAACTTGATTTGTCTGAATGAAAATCCAGGTTGAAACTTCAACCTGGGAAAACAAATTAAGCAAAATAAGAGTTTAATGTTTTATTGTTCTCACCTGCAGCAACTTCTGAAATTTGATGCTTCAATTCTAACAGCAAACAAGTACCATTTCACACTATACAGAGTTAAAAAAAAGTTAATTGACCAGATGTCAGTAACAGATGTTTATTACATTATGGCTTCCAAGGGAAATATCAAAAAAAATAATTTGCTAATTAAAATCTGGCAGAAGAGAACACAACTTGATGCTGTTGAAGTGTTAGAAGGAGAAAGACCTACTTTACTTGAAGGCTAGACTGTTAGTTCACAATCTACTACTACCCGGTAAACAGTTACAAAATTCAGTCTGTGCTTAAACTAGACCATGTTTTCATTAGCAACTTCATGAATATGGCATTTTCTTAGAGAATTATACCTCCCAGAAAGCATTAGCTTTGTTGTTATGAGGTGACATGAATTATTTATTCTTTATTATTGTTTCCTCCTCAGGAGGAAAAAACAGCACACACAAGAAGTTGCTGGAAAATGGAAGAGAAGAAAAATGCAACCAGTCCAGACATGACAGGGATTCTAAAGTCCAGGCCAAATTCTCTGGCATGCAATATATGGAGATCAATGTACCATTGAATACACCAATTTGTGAATCTTACGTATCCAGCAAACCCTAAGAATAATACATAAGGACACCATCCTGTGCTGTCTACCATCTGTGCCAAACCTTAACACTTAAAAGGAAACTTGCATTCACAGCAGTTGAGGCCACTTCAAACATTTATGGGTGTCACAGGCCACTCTGGACTGGAAAGGACCTTTAAAGACCACCTGGTTCCAACCCCCTGCCATAGGCAGGGATCCCTCCCAGCAGACCAAGTTGCCCAAAGCCTCACTTTGAACACCTGCAGGGGTGGGGCATCCACAGTTTCTCTGGGCGATGTTTTCCAGTGCTTCACCACACTCGCTGTAAACCTCAACACCCTCACTGCAAAATGTTTCTTCCTTATATCCAATCTAAATCTACTCTTTCAATTTAAAACCATTACTCCTTGTCTCATTCGCTACATGCCCTTGTAAAAAGTCTCTCTGTATCTTTATTATAAACCTCCTTTAAGTGTTGAAAAGCTGCAATATGTACTAAGGCAGGCAGTTTTGTTCCCGAACTTTTGTTCCTCAGTCACATTTAAGTTCTATGGTAGTTTTTCCACTGACATCTACGCACCAACTTGTGACAGCTTTGTAGCTTGTTTCAACCTGCAAAATCATTTAGAACAATACATAAGTTTCTTTAGTTGAGGTTTTGGATTTTTCTCCCCTTTTCTATTCAATTGAGTGCTGTGTGACACTAGCTAACACACAGTTCACTTGTTAAGGAAAAAAAACAGGTGCTATGTCAACAGAAACTGAAGATTGCCCTTTACACCTAGCAAAATGGCAAACTCCAATTGGCAGTTCTAGTAAGAGTAAATTCACTAGTACTTCACCACTGCTATCATTTTATGCATTCCTCTCTCCTTGACACTGTTTCAGATAGGAATTCTTAACAAGGATGCATGTGTGTATAAAAATAACTTAGACTCTGCTAGAATATTTAAGTTATCTACAGAAAGTCTACTTAGATTACAAAATCATTAGTTGTAAAAAATCCCTTCTGTGAGAAACTAAGTTGTGTTTTTGCAGTAGAGAATTAGTTTTCTGTATTCAAGGTAGTTGTGTAGTCTTAACAAGGACAAATGCTAGATAAGCGGACAGTAGAAGGCCTCACTGTTCCAGAATAAGGTAGAAGCTTGAGAAAAACAGGATGAGCAGTATGAGAACAGTAAAATAAAGAACACAGGTTCTCAAAACATAAGGAGAAAAAAAAAGGGAAAAAGGAGAAATTAAAGGGTTGAAGGAAAAAAATCACATATATGGTACAGAGGAGCATGGAGTAGCTTATGAACCTGTAGTACTCAGCCAGTGAGGAAAGAGGGGAGATGATCAGGTGTCAGGTAAAAGGGAATAAAAGGTTAAGATTTGTTTACTATAATGCACTCCTATTTGGCAGGACACCTGCCATTGCAATCGCGAATAAAATAGCTTCATAGAAGATCCTGACTGAAGAAAATTTGAGATTTTTCCTCACACTTCTCAGTCTGTACATAAACTTGTTTTTCTTGGCTTTAACTCTCACCACAGAATGTTAACTTAGCGTGTTTATTGCAAATGGTAAAATCCTTTCTAGAAATAGTAAGCAATTAAATATCAGATGTTGCTGAGGTCATTTTTGTGGCAAAGATTAGCTAAAAATCATTTTTATATAGTGTTGAGAAGCATCTTCTGCATTTTTTGTTCCGCTGAATTTAAAACTGAGAATATTTTGTCTTCAGTTAAGTGAACAAAGTTGCAATCAAACTTCAGCTTTCAAAGTTGTAAGACTGTTCAGAACTGTTAAGTTAAATCAAAAAATGTGGACGCGTATGTATGGAACAAGTGCATTAAGATATTCATTCAAACAGACCAATACATTAATTCAGTCACTCACTTACAAGCATGGAAGCAGTCGCTCCCTGACTCCCTCCGAAAAGTTTATACTTCAAACTTTGAACTAACTGCTACAGCTACAACCTTCCAGTACAATAATGTATCTTCTGAGCTTAAGATTCACTCCCAGCACCTAAGGCTTTAAGCATCCTTCATTCACAGGACAATGCGTTGGTTATAACTACCAATTGCTCAAGTTCAAGAACCTTTAACAGTTTTTGTTAGTATTTTTAAACTGTGTATTCCCTCCACTCACACTCTCATTCCTCTGTAGAACAGAATTGGTAAGAACTTCGCTCTCTAAATACAACAATACATTTTGACTGCCATGAGTCAGCAGGAATTGCACTGCTAGATTATAAACAGAAATCTCAACACTGACTTCAAAACTGAAATTACATGATGGCAAGATGGTCAGAGTGCCTTACTTTAAATGAAAGCTTGGAAGCCAAAACTACCTTCACAGGTGTAAACTTCTCTGTTACTAACATCAGACATGGACAAAAAATATATTCTATCACTGGTCATTTTTCTTGATTCTGAGGGGAGAGTATTCAAAATGCATCTTTAACAACCACCTTAACAGCTCCTCAAGACCACCACCACAATGGGAGATGTCTCCTCAGGAGAAAGTAAACTGCCAGCCTCTTAAGTCACCAGCAGTACCCAGTGTTAAGCTGCAAAACATACCTGGCTCAGTCTCTGTTTTCGGTGTTACTTTTTCCTCTCTTGAAATGCTCATTTCTGTCATTTGCTGCATAACAGGCAGAGCGGCAACAGGCACATTTCTGTTTATGTACAGTGAAACATGTAATTTTACATTAGTTTTGAGTACATAATAAAAGTTTAAGTTGTCCAAACCCATTAAACAAACTACCTGTTCAATTACTACTAATATATGCTCCTGACCTCTGCTTCCACCATCTTCAAAACACATTTTGGACTCTACTTCAGTTTCCCCTAGAAGGAAATAGTCAAATCTGCAGCAAAGTACTTCTCCAGATAAGCCGACAATGTAGCAGCCCAACACCAAAAATTTTAGTCACTCATCATTTATAAAGATTCATAAAGCACTGTCAGGTACACTGTTCCCTTTTGCTCTGCAGCAATTCAGTGCAGTAGATCAAAATTACTTCCAGACTTTAAGTTGCTACACACTCACAAGCTCATTCAAACTCAAAACAATACTTTCAACTTACCTTGATTTTTCAGATGTGCTGCCAGCAGCACCTTCACAGTTGTTTAAGCTAGTAGTGTCTGCTCTCTGTACAGATGCAGAGTCTGAGGTAGGACTGTTTGAACCACTGGCTGTTCCTATACAACAAGGATTTGAAAAGCCTGTTAGAATGGAGTTGTAGAATACATTAGTCAAATATTCTTGTACACGGTTATGAACTGTGCAGAAGAATACACTACACACATTATTTATTATACTGCACATTACTTCTTACTTACAAGACAAACTATACTGCTAGCAGCCAAAATACAGGGATTGTGTAAGAACATACTTACACTGAAGGGTAAGTGGAAAAGAAAACTAAAGGCGGACCTCAACACGTTACACAAATGCATTTTTATTTTTGCTATGTTTAAAGTAGTATTCTCTTTGACATTCACTATTTTAGCACTCAGACTTAAGAAGTTCTTATGAAATGTGTCCTGGGATTCTTCTTCATTATCTGTATGTTTTAGTTAAAAAAAAAGACATAGCAGCAACAAATAAAAATAAAAAAACCACACATTGGATACCCTTACCCATTGGGCTGATTCTGCCACTATTCTGCTGTCGCTGAAGATGCTCTTTGTAGCAAACAGAACACATCCCATTTGTCCTAGGATTTCCATAAAATCCACATCCTGTACTACACAGCATGGGCCCTGGGGTCTGGTTTGTCTCCTGAGTCATCTCGATGCTGTAAATAAAACCAAGAACTGCATTAGGATCTGGCGTGTCACCAAAATCAATTACAGGGTTAAAGAATCAAAGTATTCCCGCTCACCCTGCCCCCAAAAGGTGATATCAGCATTCTTAAAGAGGTTTATATGGACATTAATATACCATTCAATACTGCAATCGTATTGCTAAGTAACATCATTATGAACCTTCAAAGGAAGAAAAAGTACTTCTCAGTATCAGTATAACAACAACGTGCTTCTTAGACACTTATATGCATGTGCAGCTTACTACCAAATTCAACGTAATGGTGAAAACAGCCCTTTATTACCAGCCTCTGAACATTAATGTGGATATGCAGAATAAGCAAGACCAAACTTGTATCTGCCAAATAATTGTGGCAACTAACACAGCTTAGTTTTTCAGGCTCCAGCAGGAAAACCCCACATTTGCAGCAATGTTGATCTTGCATCATTTTGATGCTAGTTCCACTATAAGTAGGTCCGATTTTCACAATATACTTATTAAAAGGAAGAATAAAAATCCCTTAAGTATTGGCAACAGCCATTAATTTGTATTCCTATCTTTAGAAGGAGTTTCCAAAACAAGGCCTTGAATACTCCTCAGGTTGTGTATGAAAGCTGATACTCGGCATTAACTGGCAACAACATGTGTACAGCAGGCTCTTCAACAGAACCTAAACAGCATTCTGAAATAAGCTTAGACCTGGTCTTACTCTTCCAAAAAAAAAAAAAAAAAAAAAAAGAAAACAACAACTTTAAATGGCTGGACTCATTCTCTCACACTGCCAGTTAAATCCTTTGTCTTTAATAAAGTTGCAGCAAGACTTCTACACCTTCCAAATGTTGTCAGCACTAGCTCTTTGCCACGAACTGCAGTTGCTAGGAACAAAAACACTTCACCTTCACTGTTGGTTAACCTCTGCAAAGCAAGGTTAGTAGAAAAACTGATACAGCAACCAAATCCTTCATTCCCAAGGGCAACAAAACTGGAGCATGGCAATCAAGCAATCTACTACAAATTGAGGACACACAAGAATACTGCTCTTGTCCTCCCAAGATTTAGAAGAAGCACTACACATGGCACTTGGAGAGATATATTTTAGCGTCATCTCTTGATGACTGTATTCCTAGCAAGGAGCACACATAATAATGAAAGATACTTGACCACTTGATGTTTGTGAGAACTCAAAAACGTCAAAGGCAGGTTTATTGCGCTGTACAGAAAAAATACGTACAATTTAGAGACACTACATTGCTATTACTAAACTTAGGTTTCAGTAGTATGATAACTGCAACTAAGGGCAAAACAACCTTTGTTTAGATAAACTGAGTTTCTGGGGAAAAAAAAAGTAAATCAGTAACAGGAGATGAACAAGTAAAATTAATCTGTTTGTCTGCAGGTGATCACGGGACCTCATTTCTCCAGGTACAGATAGCTGTATAGGTACAGGTAGTCCTGCAGAACAGTTTCACGCTTGCCCTGATAGAACACATTATGGATTTACAGCCACATATGCCAGCTGAGGAAATCAACACAAATTATGACCAAATTAGAGAAATCAAAACAAGGAAACAAAAACCCAACCTTACCTACGTTGCAGGTTTATGCTTATCTAAAGCAAAGACCCTCCTTCTGCCCTCCTAGTAGGCAGGTAAGCTCAAAGAGTTATGAAATATGCTACCACCATCAATATCACTTTCAAATTAACATGCTGTTTCACCACTCACTAAACCTATCTTTAGGTGCTAACGCTGTTTTTAAAAACACTACAAACAACAGTCTTCACAGCTCCTTTGTCAGCACGTTCCCTCACTACTTAAAACACATGCTCCTGATCGAAAAGGTCAAGTTGTTATCCAACACTTTACAAACTGTGCTGTTTAGGCTCCTGAAAGAAGGTCTGGGTGTCACTTGTTTCTTCTAAAAGCAAGCATCACCAGCAGGCAAACAGTTATACAGCACTTACTTGAAGTGAGTCTACTATCCACACCAGACCCGGCTGTATAACCTTCTGAACCAGCAACAGCAGGGATTTCAGATTCAGATGAGGCAAACCCCACGCTTCTCCAATCAGTCCTCCTGCTGGACCTCTCCTTGGAGTACCAGCAGCGATCTGACGGCTTCCTCCGGAGTGAGCCCTCTCCCCTGGAAACCCAGCTCCTGATGCCATCACATGCGCCTGCCTGCCTGCCATAGCATTTCTCAGAAGCGCGGGTCACATGTGCGAGCACATTAGCTTCCGCCTGTCACAAGGCTGCAATGTGACAGCCTGAGCCACAGCCTCAGACACAAAACCCCCGTCAACAGGGGCCTCTGAAATCAGCTTCTATTTATATCTCCGAAGGCTGCCAACTCCTACACAGCCCATAGAGCCGAGGCAGCCGAGCATACACCCACTGCGAGGAAAAAATATAAAACCCGATTAGCACGACGACGGCTTCCTTTCCAGTGGGAGGGCCGACACGGAGCGGAGGCTTCATTTCTGTCGGGAAAATGCAGCATCACGAGCCAGGCGCCTCCAACAGCCATTTTCATCCCCAGCTGGCAGCAGGAGCAGCGGGCCTGACAGATGACCAGGGGCTCACAGAAACACCCCCCCGCACAAAGCTCCCGAGGGGGTTACAACCCAGCAGTTTCCCTTAGGGTGGGCGGGAGGGGAGGATAAAATAAAATGATTTTGCTGTGCCTCCGGGCTGAGCGAGTGGTGCTCCGGGGCTCCCCGAGGCCGAAGGGAGATGTTTTGCTCGGTGTGTGAACCGAGCGTCCCCGCGGTCCCCCAGCCGAAGCACATACACACCCGTACGGCGAAACCCGGAACAGGCGGGCCGCGACTTAAAACGTAGCAGCGCCGCTAGGAAACGCCGCCCCGGCCGAGACAAAAGGCACGGCACCGCCAGGCGCTCAGCTCCCCCCCCAACCCCGGCGCATAAAGCCCCGCGGGCGGCCGGGCCGAGATCCCCAGCCGGGGGGGGGCCGTGCCTCGCAAAGCCCTGAGTCACGGCCGGGCGGCGGCCGCCTCATTGTCTGCAGCGCGGCCGGCAGCGAGCGGGCTGGCACCGAATGGTGAGGCCGCGCCCCGCGCCTCAGCTCGCCGCTCGGCGCCCCCTTACCTGTTGGCGGCGGGGGCCGGGTGCCCCGCGGCGGGCTCGTCGGGTGGCTGCGGGCCGCTGCCGGCAGGGCGAGGGGCGCGGAGCAGCCACCGCCGCCGCTTCCCTTCTTTGTTCCCGCAGCAGCCGCGGCCGTCGGGGCAGCGGCGCCGGCGCGAGGCGAGGCGCGCGCGGCGCGGGGGGCGGGCGGCGGGAAGGAGGCGGCGGGAGGGGGGCTGAGAGGAGGAGGAGGACGAGGAGAAGGGGGAAGGAAGAAGGTGAGGGGGCGGGGCCCGAGCGGGGCTCGCCCGCTGGCGGCGGCTCCGCCTCCTGCAGGCCCGCGCCGAGGCACGCCGACGGGGCATGCGCGCTGCCGCGAGGAGGAGGAGGGGAAACGGGGAGCGGGAGGGGCAGAGCGGCCGCCCGCGGAGTCTTGCCCCGCCCCCTGCGGTGACGTCACGGAGACACGCCCGGCGTCGGTTGTTTGGAACCACCCGCGTAGGGAGGGGGCGGCGGTTGGGGGCCTCGTGAGGGGTCCCGCCGGCTGCTGCTCTGCAGCACGCCCGCCGTGTCGGGGCTGATCGCGGCTCATCTGACCCGGCCCAGCCCCGGCCCCCCAGCCCCGGTCTGAGCCCCACACGTCAGTTGTTCCTTCCTCGAGGACCTCCTCCTCCACGCCTGTCCTTCCTCAGAGGCCCATCGCCTTCCCTGCTGCGCTCCGATTGCTGGAGCTGCCCCACCACGAGGTGTTTTCATGGAAAACGTGAAGAATAAAAGACGTTCTTAATGGAAAACACCTTGCTGAATATTCTTGTTGAACATCTAAGTCTCATGTCTTCTTTAAACGGATCAGCAGTAGTGCTGCATGGCAAAAGCCATTGGCTTTCAGGCAACTGTGTCCCAAGTTTCTTTTGGGCTGTTATTAAATGAAATTAACATCCTCAGTTCTATCTGCTGCTCAATCAGATGCAAACCTGAGCTACAGAACAGTGGTAACGGAGTTACCAGAAAAATCCTCCCCCATAGTGTAAACTAATCTGAAATCCTGTGCAGTTCTGGCATGGGTGATGTTACATTAACCTAATTGCAATGAAGAAAATACATCATTGGGCATAGAAAGGTCGTTACGTGACTGAAATGCCCACATTGTTAAACACATGAAAGTGGTCTTGCCACAAGAGCAGACCTCGGTTCAAGATGTGCCAGGCTGTGAACCTTCGTGGCTGTGGCAGCTGGTGCCTTGGTTTGGCTTGCGTTGCTGAGCCGAGGCAGTGCTTGTCATTTCTCAGTCTTGTCTAGGTTCATTTTCGCTTTCAGAACCTAATGGGCTCCCAAAGACATGGCAATTCGTGGGCTGTTCTGAACAGTGTGCCTGCTCTTTGCATTCTGCTCTCATCTCTCATTTTTACCCTCTAAGAGCTTTTGTTAATACTTTGAACTGCTTCTGGGGGTGCTTTAGATAGCTTCGTATCAAAACTAGCTGGTTTGACTATTTAATTTCCTTGACTGCTACATTATCCTAAAACCAAAATCCATAAGCAGAGTCTAATCTGCGCTTGTGAAAGGCAAACTATATCTGACCACGGAGACTACTAATTTCTGCATCTGTATGGGTTCTACAGCGCAGCACAGAAGATGCCCAGGTGTCTGTGTCATCCAAAGCACCTCTGTGGTCTCCAAAGTGGGGTGTAGGAGGACAATGCTAGAACAGAACATGAAATCTGTTGGGGTGCAAGAGGAAAGTGCTGGAACTTCAGAAATATGTTTATATTTTATAAGCAAATGCGCACATACAGGGTGTGCATACTCAAGTTACTAATAGGGGTGCATGACCCAAAAAGTTTGGATACCACTGATTTAAATGATGTCAGTCGATCACATCTATCAAGTCTGGTCGCTGCAAGAACAAAATTTCAGTGTTTGGAGAATTAACGCTGTGTTCTGCACCAAGAAGTACCTCGGGTAGTTTCTGGTATTCTCTTTGAAAAAAATACATTGATTCTTTCATAAAGTAATTACTAAATCTTTTAAACCAAAACTCAAGTGTATTGCAGACATTGATCACATTGTATTAGGCATTGATTGTTCAGCTTTTAGCAGATCAGACTGGGGACCATTCTGTGTATCCTGGAACTTTTCTTGATTCTTGAACTGACAGTCCATAGGGAGAGGCTATGCTGAAATAGGAATATAAGGTATGAGTTGGGAATATGCTGCTTGTATCTCAGTCTGTTTGGTATCTGTTTCATAGACTAAATCTTGACTATCTGAGCATAGTTATGTTTTACATATTTGAAGAATGCAATTTGTAATATGTAGTAAGAGTAGAGATAGGTAAGAATTTTCATTAAAAAAATACTTTCCAATTTATTCATCGGAAGCTGTTGTCTTACAGAAATTAAAGTTTACACAGTAATTTTGTTAACATTATTTTCAGCCATGTCTCTTGAAATGAATACATATATTGTTCATTTACTGAAATCTCTGTTGCTGGTTAAATTATTATAATACTTTTTTTTTTTTCATAATAAATATAAATAATAAATGGAATCATTTGAAATTTTGTAAACAAACTTAATTTCTTTCATAATCTTCAGATATTTTTCTACTATTGATCTCTAATACCTTTGAGGTCTCTCTCTGGTTTTCCCTAGTTACTTCATATTTTGCATCATGTTCTTTCATGTTTTGTGTTTCAGTCTTGGCTGTCTATAACTTCTGTGGAAAAGGAGCATGTTACAATTAAATATGTACATCAATAAAATACAAATGAAAAACATGTACATTGTATCAAAAGTGTATATGTCAAATAGTTTCTGAGTAAATTACCTGTGGCCTATTTTTTTTTTCCTTTCCCTTTTTTTTTTTTTTTTTTTCCCTTCTGTTGCAGACCTTTATATAAGCTGGGTTAAAAAATAAAAAAGGAAAAAAAAAAAACATAAAAATTTATTTATTTATTTATTCAGTTTTTCATCTTCTTGACATAATTCTGACCTTAGATACTTCTGTGGAGATTTGGAAGAGCCACATGTGACAGGTAAAAAATGCTTTAGAAACATTATCATTTGAAATGTTGTAGATCTTGGTCTTCATCCTTGCTGCATCACAGTTAAAAATACAAATTCAATTGACTTATACTTTACAGTATAAAGTATATGCTGCTGGAGTGAGAGCAGAATTACAGCAACACTGGCACTCCTGAAGATGCCATTCTTCAGTGTCAGCAAATTATAGCCAAAGCATGTTAGGCATTGTTCTTTTTTTTTTTTTTTTTTTTTTTTTGCTTGTTTTTTAGAGGGACAGAAGGACAAACTGTTCACTCTGTTCAGTCATGTATTTTCCTTACAATGATTTTCCTGATAAAACTGCATTACCACTTGAGTGCATCCATTTCTCTTGGTAATATTACATATATTTTTTCTGCATTTAAATAGTAATCAGATATGGTTACTCATACAACAGGGAGTTTCTGCCTAACAAGTTTTTTTTATTTCACCTCAGAATTTAACTTTGTCTTTATTTTCCTTTTCAGATTTCTTTGTATTTTTGGTCAAATCTTGGGCAAAGATCAAACTGTACTTCTGGCATTGCATAACCACACATCCTGACATAAAAAGCCTGAAACATGACCAGGTCTCATTTGCGGAGAATCAGCACAAGTTTTCATTTTTCAGAAAGAAGGCTAGTACTTAAAGGTAGATGTTGTGGCTGTACTGTTGATAGATGATGAGACAGGAGGGCTTAGGTGAGCAGAGAAACTGCATTATGAAAGCAGGTGAATCTGCAGCATGTATTTAATACAGCATATTAATGCCTTGGTTCACATAATGCAGTTGTTGGTGGCCAAATTTGCCTTTCAGCTGTGTCTATGCAGCTATACAGACCCTGCTAAGCTACCTAGCTCTACTTGTGAACAATTTCCCTTGTTATAATGCAGTTCTTTGTCTGATGTAAATGTAAACTAATCCTTTTTGACCAATACAAGAATAAAATGATATAAGAGATCATTTCTTCAGGACACAGCAATTACTCAGATTTCTGTATGAGAAAATAAGATCCTTGCAAGGACATCATTTAGAACACGTCACCTTTTCATCAAAGTGATTTATTTTTTTTTAATAGCTGATTTGCATATGGCTTATAATTTGCTGGGTTGTAAATATTTGCCAGGATACCACTGGTAATGATCTTTGACTGTCCTCACTCTAAGGAAAACAAAACAAAACAGACAACAAACAAACAAAAAACATCACAGCAAAACCTTAACTATCTATTGCTAAGAGTTCTCATGCATGTACTGTTTTTGTTTTCTCTGTGTGAGGAAGAACTAAGGGATAAATAAGGGATAAATTCATCAGTTTTCTCAGAAAATGCCTTCTGATCTCCATTTCCTATATACCAACACTTTCATGTGCGTTTCTGTGGGAACCCTGTAGTATTGGGTCAAAAACAACCTAGAGTAAATTTCCTCAGAGAAATGAAAATTTGAATGTGGATTGGTAGAAACATAAAAGAAATTTACCCCTTTTAAGCTACTTAGATCCTTCACACAAAAGAACCCCAGGACAACTTGTGCCTTGGAGCTAAGACCAGATCAATGAAATGGAAAGGATAAAGCTTTAGATATGCTGCCATATGGAGACTCATGCAATACTAGCGAAGTTGTAAAGAATGTGTTTCCAGGGCATTGGGTGTATTGAAGCCAAATTTATTTTATGACTAATGTGGACGGGAGTTTTAAAGGCGTAGCTCAAACTCACACATCAGGAGGCATATGTTTTGTAGTATCTGAAATAAGAGAGTCCTGATATCTTCAGAAGGCTGTATATCATGCAAAGCATTGATCAGAGTTATTGGTCTTTGAAAATTTACTTCCCACTGAAGTTTTCAACAGCACATAACTGAAGGATTTGAATTATGCTTTTTGCTGAAAGTAATATTTTGTGATATAAGCTATTAATAGACCCCATTTCTAAGAGTTAGTTATATTCTTTTATAGCATTACTTACATTGTATATTATGTATTATTTATAGTGTTATTTTGGCTTCAAAGGTGGATAAGGGTGCATAGTCATGTAATTTGTAGAACAAAGAAAATAATAATTGTCATATATGATAAAGCTAGAAAAATACAATTGCTAAATACAATTTGACTTCAAAGCAAAATAGTTTCAAGGCAGTATTTGTGTGCTATCAAAATTAAACACGACAAACGTTCAGATACTTTAGATGGGCATATATGTAAATTAAACAATACATTTTTAAAGAACATTTACAGGGTGGGGTCTGATTTTCTCTTCTGATATACCTGTGCACTGCAGCACGGAGGGGAGACTACTTCAATACTGGAAATTTAAAAGCAGTTTGCTTGAACTTTGGTTCACATCACAGATGTCTAAAAATGGTAGCCACAAATATTTGCCTGCAAAAGTGGATGAAAAGCGATCAGTGCACATACAATTTCTCTCTGCAAACCTAGCTTTCTATATGAACATGCTCCTCTGGGAGAGTTAAGACCAACTAAAAATTTGGCTTATGTTGTATAAAGCATAACCCCTTCAGAAAGAATTAGTATCAAAGTTGCTTGGTATTGAAACTGTAAGCATACACCCATCTTTTTTAATTAAAATGCTAAGACAATTCTGAGATACCATATTAGCAATTTTTACAATAATTATTCTGGATTTTGTAAATTTTATGTGACAAGTGAAAGATGCAGTAGAGTGCTTCAATGTACTGTAGCACACACAAGTATGTGAAATGTCATGGTAGCACCCCTTAATGTTTTAAGGGTGACTTAGTAGGCACTTCCCTGTAACCACATAATTACTCACCAGTAGAATTTCATTAACTGATAACACCAAATTTACGTGTAACACTTTTAGATTTGCAAGCACTTCAGGAAGCTAAAACTTTTTGATTATATCGCCTGTTATTCCTGCTATAACTCACATTGAAGTTAAAGCACAACTTTTCAAGAGAAGCTACCAGTTTGGTGCATACCCAAGCTGAGATATCCTTTAGAGAAGATGACCTGGCAAAGTTCCCATAAGACAAACCCTAAGCATAATGTTTCTTGCAAAGTATTGTAGGTATGGCACCTGAAGGGCAATCTAGCCAAAAATTCCTAAAAGCCTTTGAAAATCTTGAGTTAAGTGCCTTCTAATAGCTGTGCAGTAGATCAGTGAAACCAGGACGTGCATTAATCTATTTCCACAGATTCTGTTTTTTTTTTTTGGTACTGACTAGTCTGGACTTCTGAAAATGAATTATTTTCATACCAGTCAGGTGCATGCAGCAGTCTTCTTGCTGTAGAGCCTTAGAAGATGTTTACTTAAGTTGTGAATTTGAAAACAATTGTGATGATCTTTCATTTACAAGCCATTTGCCTCAGAGTCCTTTCAGAAGTGTCTGTCTGTTTGTTTTGGCAAGTCTTTAAACTCCTTGTAACTTAGTCAACTTTAAAAGCCTTGTATGTGTAAACAAATGCATGCAATTTTCATTAATATGTCAGTTTGTCATTCATGTTTCATTTCCAGAGGTAAGACACTTTTGGAAAAAGCATACAACTGCTGCTGAGAATGCAGTTTGAAACAATGAATATGCAAAATTAGAAAATCACTGATACCTTCATTGCAATTCCTTCATTGCATTCCAAAGGCAGCACAAATCTTCAGAAGACTCTGTTATGTCTCAGCACTGTGAGATTTCTTTGAGTATTCCTGACCTCTTCCAGGTATCTGACAGCATCAGTTTGTAACTTGGGCTTTTTCCTCTGGTAGTCTTAATGCACATAGAATAATAGAGGATTTGTTTATTAAAACAATAATAATAGTGTTTAACTGGGCTATTATATATAGCAATGATGATACAGATGGCAATGCAGACAACAGGCAGGACTGTCTATTGTCTTTTGCCAGACTGTCCTGCCATTTTGGGTATTGCTGCATGCTTCCTTGCATTTTAATCTGGAATAGTAAAAACAAAGGCAACATTTGCACCATTTTTCTGTAACACTGATACATGCATGCATAGTCATTTTGGAACTGCTCATCTCATCACATTTACTTCTTTTAGAAAGTCCATCCCAGCTGCTAGGGAGAAGATGCATTTCTGTCTTCAGCTGGATGGGGATCAAAGTGGGAATTATACAGAACACATCTAGAAAGCAAGGCCATATAAGTTTAGATGCCAAAATATGTATTTATCTACTTATTTTTTGTTGAACATGTTGAACTTATGTTTTGTTGAACATAAGAGATTGGGACAAACAAGGACATAGATTATAGCTCTGGGAAAATCCAAGAAGGATGCCAGAAGTCTTGGTACTGTGCCATTGTTTTAATCTCTAAGAGACTGCTTCAATACTCCAAGTACTCCTCCTTGTAAGAGGTGAGCCCAGTCAGTCCCTGCTCGTTCATACAAACTCAGTTAAATCTGTTTCCAGATATTGTACAACTCCAAGAAGCAAATTTGCTCATATGAATGAGCCTCTTCATGGCATTGGGTTGCTGTTTTTACTAAGCTGATCTGCAGAGATTGGACAGTTTGCTGCTAGATAAGTTTTATTGTTTGATAATATGAAGTTTAAAAGCTGTGGAGGCAGGGAGAATCTACTTTGAGAAATAGCATTCAGTCTGTAAGTACTGATAGAGATTTCCAGGCCTGTCCTGAGCAAAGTCAATGATACCTCCCCAAGCACTTTGGCTTAGTTCACCCATCAGTAATCTTGCATTCTTTGTCATCCGGGGCCTAGAAATGTCTGTTTGTTGTTGTTGTTGTTGATTCCTTAAAATAAGAATTCCAACAATAAAAGTAAAATAATAAAACTGTCATACAGTTTTTTCCATCTGGAAAGTGATATTACCATTGCCATTTAACAGAACACCAAGGAAGTATTCATTCTTTAAACTATACTTGTCTTCTCCTGCTTCTTTTTGCACTAAGTCTAAATATCCTAAGTATCCTATATACTTATATACTTCCATCCTGTTAGCTGTTTGGTGCTGTTTGTCAGATTTCACTGAACTCTCAGGACTTTGGATTCTCAGCTCTGCAGAAGTTGAGGTTTTTAAAAGATGTTTAGATGTAGAGCTTAGGGATATGGTTTAGTGGAGAACATGTTAGTGTTACATCAGAGGTTGGACTAGGTGATTTTGGAGGTCTCTTCCAAACTAGATGATTCTGTGATTCTTGTTTGTTTGTGTTGTTTTCCTGGAAAGAGATCCAGTTATTAGGTACCTTTATTAAATGGCAAGCTTTTGGCAAGTAATTGAACATCACCTTCTTAGCCTGGTCTGCCCTCCGAGTCGAGCGGTTTATGGAAGGAAATAGGTTATCACACTGAGATCTTTTCACTTCATTTGATGTATTACTTCAACATTTGAAGTGCACAGTAAAATATAACACCCAAATGTGTAGTTTAATATTTAAAACATTTCTTTCAAATCTTACAGCTTCTGCAAGACTGAGGGAATATACCTGTGAGCCGTGTTTTGAAGAAAGTGGTTACTATAGCTCATAAAATATGAAACAAAGATAAAATACATAGCGTGGATGAGCTCCATGAAGTCTGATTTCATTAGCTACAACAACAAAAATAAAAGAAACATGTCTAAAATATAATAATGTAAAATTATATTTGTGACATATTTCTAAAGACAAACAAAACAAAACAAAATAAAACAAAATAAAATAATCACCAAGAACAGAAAACAAACAAAACTTACAGCTTTATGCTTGGAAATTTTTCACTGCTCCAGCCCACAGAAAGTGATAAAAGAAACTGGAGGATGTTTAAGTAGGAGGTCTGATAGTAAGGTCTACAGGAACACCTGCTAATGCAGACCTGAGCTGTTAGTTGCCTTTGGCCAAAATTTGGGATTAGATACCTGTGGGGTGAGTTTATGGTACAAGCATGTTCTGTCAATGTTATCTCAGACTGACTGTGCTACAGACTCTCTGAGTACCAGGACATTTATAATGACAATAACTGTGTTTTCATCAACATAGCTTCTTTCATTTGTTAGAGGAACTGCGGTGAGATTTTATTATACTAGTGCCAGAGGTACTTTGCTGGAACATCAGTGATTTGCCAGTAATAATAAAGCAGGCTTTTTGTAAAGGGAAACTTGCTCTGTCAAAGACAGAGATGTCTGCATTGTAACCTGTTTGCAAACTTACAATTAATACTGGTATCTTGCAGTTTCATTGCTTCACTTTGCAATCTAAACTGTCTTTGCAAGCCCTATGAAAATTAAGATACCATTCGAGATCAAAAATTATTTCCTAATGTCAGTGGAAAAGCACAATCTGCAAAAACAAACAAAGAAACAAACAAACAAAAAAACAGAGTTAAGATTTGTGCTGTTTGGGATGGGTGCACCAGAAAGACAGAAGAGCAGACAGGAGGTATGGGCACCCCTCTGCTACTGAGGCAGGGCAGTGCATGCAGGCAGACCAGGAGTCTACCAAAAAAATCCACAAACCCAATATCCCTATTTGCCTAAATTTTAGCTAACAGGCCATATTTGGTACTTTCTGTTTCTTCCCCAGGGCTACTAATTCAGGTACAACCAGGGATTATGCGTGAAAATCCAGGGTTCATTTTGCTGACACATAGTGCACAGTCCAGTTAGCTGACCTGCATACTCATCAATATTAAAGCCATAATGATGAAAGTAGATCTGAAGCCAATTATTGACAGGATGGAAGGCAGAGGTGTAGTGGGGGAGCAGAGGAGAGTGGGCAGGAAATTGGCTGAGTCATTAGAAGAGCCAAAAGAAACACAAATGTAATTGCCATCAGTCTCAAAATGATGACCCCAAAGCAGTTAGCAGTGATGTAACTGAGATTAGGTAATAGTGATAAAAGTTTACAGCCTACAAAAACATACAATTAGACCTACCATATTATCACATATGTAAGTGGGCTCCTTTTGTAATTCATGGTGAAACTCTTGCTGGTTGTAGCACAGCAAAATGTAAACAATATTAAGCATTCTGTACTTGTAGTTAGGACACCAGAAGAGGGCCAGAGATTGATAAACACAGCATCTATCAAGCCCAATCAGATGCCTGTTGAAATCTTTATGGGTAGAAGATACCAAATACCAGTTTATCTCTTTTGGGGAGGCTGCTTTTATAACCAATGGTTAACAAAGATATAGAAGGAAGATGCCAAAGATGCAAAGAAGCCAAAGCATTGAAAATGACAACAGGGCATCAAGGTGTTCAAACTGTAAAGGGATTATATTCTGCATTTTCTCATTCTCTGCTTTGATTTGCTATACAGTAGGAAAAATAGTGCAGTGGTATTGTTAAAGTAAACACTGTGGTTACCCTCTACACTGAAGGCTTTCCATCCCAGAACTTTTTGAATATTCTTCGTCTCAGTACATCAAGGACTAAAGTCATTACCAATGAAGGTATAAGATAATATAAAATAATGAACTAGTAGTAATGAAAGGAAAATACAAAATCTAAAATCTACAAAATTTACAAATTATCTCAGCGTAACTCTTGCTTTTAGTTTCGGGATCTCAGATGAATTGCAGTGGAGAACAACGCTGATCTTAACTTTTTGTCATAGTGTCTCATCTTGCCCTTCCAACAGGTGCTTTGAAAATTTTGTAGCTGAATATTGGGCATCAATCACTTCCCTTTATGTGGCAAAATTAACACAGGCACTGCGTGGAGTTCTGTGATTTATTTTATTTTATTTTATTTTATTTTATTTTATTTATTTTATTTTTGCTATAGATTCAGATTCTGGGGCTCTGCCCTGAGGCAAAAAGACTTGAAGGAGCCACCAGACCTTTGTTTGGATGCAAGTAAACAAGGGCTTCTGCCAGCCACAGCAAAAGCTGGGGATTCCTGTGGCTAGTAAGCCTGCAAATAAGTTCAGGGCAGCCTTTTGGTGACCACCAGCAGGCAAGACTGTATTTAGGAGCAACAGTGAGGGTCCTACCTGAATGGTGCTTGCTTTGTGTTTGCTCAGCAGTGTAATGGGAAAATCTTCATGGTGTTTGTTTGCTCACAGCCTAACCAGTTAGGCTAGCTTTATTTCAGCATAGATTTTAATGGTCTCTCAAAGGTGTTAAGCTACCTAGGTTTGATGGTGCTAGTCCACAAGAAACAGGGGTAGCAATAAGTTGGCAAAGGTTTCAAATATTATACTCTGTAGAACCTGGTAATGAACCCAAGTCACATGAAATCTCTCTGTTCAGGAGTGCACAATAAGCTTTGTATTGATGCTTTATGTAGGCTTCTCCTGCTTTGCGTGGGAAGGCAAAGACCAAGTAAAGTGCTGCTCTGTCTTATGCCTCCTCACATGGGCCACGACCTGCAGTTTTGCCCTACTTGTGCTTGGTCACCAGAGCATTTCTTCTCTATCTTCTTTCCTCTTCGTCTCACAGTGGTGCAATACTTTTTAGGAGGAGGTCTTGATGAATCCACCCAGGTCCCCCTCCTGTGATACATTCAACCCACATGTTCAATATATCTTCTTTCATTCATATTACTCTGAAGACTTTCTACCTGGACTTCAGATCAGCCCTACAGCCATTAGCAGAAATACCGTAAAATTAAAAAACAACCATACCACATGAAAATTTTGTAGCTTGTGACTTGGAAACTCATCTTGGCTCACCCACTACTAACTGATTCATTTTACCATTCCCTGTGTAAAGACAGAGCCAGTCCACACTCAGGCTCACTGCTAATTTTCAGTTTTCTCTGATAGCCTTGGTGCTGCTACTAAATAGCCAGGAATTAGAAAGTGCTTCAGGCCTGATGCCTGGTCAAGCAGATGAATGTTAATGCACTCAGTCCCTCTCCAGCTTGCAGCTGTTTGGTGGTGGTGCTGGCGTGTGCTCTGGGAACAAAGGCAGACAAAGACTGGTCTTGTCTGTATGCTGCTGCCTTTTCTCATGTTCGGGTTTGAGCAGAAGTGTGGTAGAAGGCTTTCCACACTTCTGGCTCCTGTCACCCCTTTGTGCAAGGACTTTGCTTATTTCAGCTGTAAAATTAGTCATGCTTGTAAGTGCTTGTGCCAAGTCGGTGAGTTGATGACTTTGGGGAGGTTACAGTCATGAGCTGTGACTTTTGTTAAAAGAAATGAATGGCCTGCTAGCTGCTTGTAGGCTCAAAACTGCTCAAAAAAAGGGATATGCAGAGCACACTTAGCAGTGTTTGTTTGCCTTTGGGAGGCATCTGGCCTGGTGCCAATGTCTGGACACTTTGCTTCTCTCTACCCTAATCAAAATTTCAAATGAATTCTAACAGTGTAGGTAAGTAGATTTTGCATGACATATTATTTATATATTTATTTTTATTTTCATCTCCCTACATTTTACCTGCTGTGGTATTTTGGAGAAAAGATAAGACTTTTTAGTACTCTTCCATTGGCAATATATTTTGGTAACTTTTGTCGTGCTGCATTCTTTCTCAGCTTTCAGCCTTGGACATCAAGCCCCATCCATCATCCATGCCACCATGGTACATCTAACTATTTCTTCTGTTAACTGTGGAGTGTAAAAATGCCTCTCTCCTTTTTGTGTTCACAAGTATGCTGATTTAAATAACATTAACAGGCAATCAGAGTGTGTAGGTGGAGCAAAGGGGAAGCCAGCCTATTTCATGGTAATGGAAGGATGACAAAAAGGCTGTATGGGGCTCTGGTCACACCCTGGCAATTGAATGAGTTATCTGGCAGCTCGCAGTATCTGGTGGCAGAAATAATCCTATAGACCATCTTTCTAGAAACCACAGTATTATTAAAATGTTCATTAATCTGAGTCCCAAAAGAGTCAAATGATAAGAACAAAACAGCTGCAAAGGTTTATATTCAACTTTGATGTGAAGCCTATTTGCAAATAGTCTCTGTTTCTGTGTCTATCAGTAATTACCATGAGTCACTGTATGTCTGATGTGCAATGCAAATTACTAACCCAGATTAAATTTTGGAGTGTCTAAGACTGCAGATTTTAATGTTGTTGATTTTCACCTAACACCTCCACAGAGAGCTTTTTTTTTTATCTTTTTTTTTTTTTTTTTTTTTTTAATTTTTTTTTTTTAATTTAAATATTTATATATATATACATACATTTATCAGGATGTTCAGTAAGCAGTGCTGCTTATATTATTGAAATGAAAAACTGTGGTAAAACTTTACCATGTATATATTCTGACTCTGGGGATCATGATGCCATTAATCCACACATAAATTCATGTCTGGTAAAAGCAGAACTCTTGCTGGTTGGGGAAATGGACAGGAGCTGTATATTTCTTACTGCTTTCTACCCACTGAAGAATCTTAGCAACTTCATTAATAAATGTAGTTTTTTCTGAAAAATGATCTGTGCATCATCTTCATCAAAGTTTCCCTTGGCTCAAGAGCTCCATTGCTTCCCTGAAGATTTTTCAGCTGCTTTTTCTAAGGTTACATGCGCACTTTCTAATTATCATGCTTGTGAGAAACACTCCATAGCCAATAACTTAGGCTCAGGCGAGGATCTCAGTGAAGTAGTAATTTATTCGCGATTGCAATGGCGGGCGCCCCACAAGCAGGAGAGAGCGCCTCTACAAGTTCCAAAACACAGTTTATATACTTTTTGATGACAAGACCCTCCCCTGTTTCCCCACTGAGTGAGTAATCCAGGTTCACAATCTATCTGATACTTCACAAACAATGCATGGCCTTCAGTTGCCAGCCTGTTAAATTTCAAATTTCTTTTGACATTTTTACTGTTTGAAGTGGTAATGTTTCTTCACTTATCTGACTTGACTTGACACCATGATTTTCACCTAATTGTCCTAAGGAGTCTAGTTGTCTGCATTTTACAAGGTCGCCTGCTAAGCTTTCTTATCACTATAAGCATAACTCAGTACTGCATTCCCTCCTTCTAAACAATGTAACTCTGCAAAAACAACATTTCTATTCCCACAATGCTATATATTTTCAGTTCCTAGTGTCACTGACTTCGTTATTCTTTTTCTAACTTTTACTGTTAATTTTACATTAAAACAACTCAAAGTTCAATCTTCTATATAATGTTAGTACTTTAGAAGAAGATGTTATTCATTAGAGAAACTGGCAGTTTGATCTAACTGCTGAAAGTTTGCTTTTTCATTTTGTTTTAAGCCACTTTAGACTGCAAGAAATCAAGCTCATGAGATTAAAAGGTTATTCGGAAGAAGTAAAATTGCATGCCTAAAGTCACCCAGCTGTTACAACAAGCCTTTCCAAAGCAGTAACAAATGACACAACACTGTAGTAACACTCAGGCGTGCTGGCCTTTTGAGCTTTGGCCTTGCACTTGTTTAGAAGCTTTCAAGGTGTTTAAGTATGACCTAGTTTTTAAGATCCATCAACAATGGCAGTTTGTGAGTCTTAATTACCATCATCTGGTTCTCCCTTTTCTCTGTCCAATATGAGTAATTTAGTGGGAACATTATGTCACTATGTACCAGGAAGATCTTTGTTAGACCTATACAAGGCTGGCAAAGCCTACAGATGGGCATCTGCCAAATAACATAAGAGCTTAGAGAAGTACTAATACTGGAAGTGCTGGATCTAAACAATCAGCACCTAGACTGTGTCCTCCGTGTAAGAACTGGGAGTGAAGATGTATGTTTTCTAGGAAGAAGGCTTTGTGGTTGTTTATGAAATTCAAAAGCAAGTGCTGAACAATGAGTATGAGAAGTTCCTTCCTTCCTTCCTTCCTTCCTTCCTTCCTTCCTTCCTTCCTTCCTTCCTTCCTTCCTTCCTTCCTTTTTTTCCTTCCTTCTTCCTTCCTTCATTCCCTCTCTCCCTCCCTCCTTCCTTCTCTCCTCCCTTTCTCCCTTCTTCCTCCCTTTCTTCCTTTCCTTTCTCCCTTCCTTTCTTCCTTTCTCTTTCCTTTTCTGTTTCTACAAAAAATATTTTAGAGTATTTTAAAAATCAAAATTTGTCTGTGAATTAATATTTGTAAAGAAATGATGTTTTCCATACAGCTACAAGCAAACTCCAGAAACCTCTGAGAAGGAAACAATGCCGTGAAACCTCACATTTAAAAGTCAGGGCTTCTGAGTAGCCTTAGTTCAGCCTCCCTGAGGTTATGCATTATGCTTCAGACTTTAATTATATTGTTGCATACATTTCTTTCTAACCAAAATCTTGCCTACCTTAACACTAACAGTTATAAACTTTCTGATGTCTGACTTTGCACTGTTAAATTTTATCTGGCATAAGACTTTTCTTTTTGTGTCGAGAAAGGTGGAAAAGTGGGGCTGTGATTTCCAGAGATTTTTAAAATTTAAACAAGTCACCCTTTAAGCTTAAGAAGTCATCTTGCTGAGCTCTCCTGACAACCTGTCATATGTGTCCTACATAGAGATAAGGAATTTCAATAAGAGAGTAACTGATAGCTGTAGCAGCCCAAGTGGCTTAGGTTTCCTAAGGTGCAAAACAGTAAAAAAGCAGAGATGCATAAAGCAGCCTGGGCTACAGGACTCTCTTCCTGGATAGTGTGCAATATAAAGCTCTCTCCTTTCCTCTCCTCTTCCAGTCTGGGAGGTTGAATATAAATGTGAAGGTGCTCAAAGTGGAATCCAAGTCCCAGACCCATAATACTGGATTACTTTCAGTTCTTTCTGTCAGCTAACATAGCCTTTGTTCTCAGGGCAGCTATTCATCTGCTTTTTAGTCATATGGGAATTGCATTCAACCTTTTCCCAGTTCCCCCTCATTGCTCCCTGAGGGATGCTGTCTTGATCCTTTCCTATGAGGAGCGAGACACTCACACTTTACAGGAGCTGCTGAACTTCTCAGAGGACCCAGACCATGTACTAAATGACAAAGTGTTTTTCTAATGAAAAGAATATGTTAGAGGAGAAAATAAATAAATACTGAAACAAAGCCCTGGAGACAGCCTAAGACACTGTTCTTTAAGAAGGGCAGGCATTTAAAAAGACTCATAGGAACAGTAAGAACACATTTTAAAAATCAAAATCTCATGGAAAAAGATATTTGGGGTTGACAGGATAGAATACAAATTTCAGTTCTACCAACTGTAATTAAAACCATAAGCTTCTGTTGGGATCCTATTTAAAAAATCCAGAAATCCTTATGGAAATCATTATTTGACCTCTTGGTGCACCACTTAAAGAGAAAAGAAAGCCCCAGTGTCAGAAGTCACTCCATGTGGGAGTTCCAGCAAACTCCGAGCCCCATTGATTTTACTAATGGTAGGGTAGTGTCCTAAAGAGAGAAACCTGGCAGCTTTGGGGAACATCACTCCTTGTCTGGTTCCATGCTATATGGTGTTACCAACATGCATTTATGTTGGCCATGAATGTTTTATGATGATGACAACATTGCTGAGTGGTTCTGGCCTTCCAGGACAGCAGGCCATGCTGAGGTATGAGGAGAAGCACTGTCCAGTCTGTAAGGTGTCTACATGCTGCATTTGGTCAGTGTGTCCACCCACCCAACACCATATGTTGTACTTATAGTGGGCCTATATCAGCTTTCCCAGGTGCATGTGGAGGTGAGGAGTGAGCCTGAGCTGTCTGGTAGCTACATGGCCAAAGAGTTGGACCTTGGGGATCACGCTGGCCTCACCCACAGGTCCAGGCCAGTGGAGTCCTGGAGCCATGTGAACATGGTTGGTTGACATCAACAGTGCTGGTCAGAGGCATGGGTGCCTGTCCTCTGCAGAGACCAGCAGAGTGGAGGCCTGCTACCACGCAAGGAGAGATGGGGTCAAACCATGAGTACCTGCAGAGATTTTCTGGCATTTATAAATGGGTGCCAGCCTATAACTGGTAAAGGTCTAGCTCTTCTCAGTTGAAATCGTATAGATAAGAGCTTTTCTGTCAAAAAGGTGTCCTCTTTGACCATTATAACTTTAATAATCACTTCTTTAGCCTTTTTATTTTTTTATTTTATTTTTTTCCTGAAGATGACCAGGCAGCCATTGTCTCAGGAAAAGAGACCAAGAGCAAAAGATTTCCAATGAAAAGGGTTTTATTTTCTTCACTTTCTTGCCTTGAAAGAGTTCATTGTTCCACCTCCACAGTTTGTTGCTGGCTGTGGAGAAAGGAGCAAATTATTGCATGCAGGCAGAGGAAAAGAATGATGTTAAACGGGGATGAACAGGGGTTTTCATCACGATGGGAACTGGATAGATAAGAAATCAATAGATCCGTGTCAGAGGGCTGCTGTTATATTTTAATATTCCAGTAGTGACCATGTTATCTCTGATGCCTTTTGGAACTGTTTGTACTTTGATTTAATCTAGAATTAGAGCTTTCAAACAGACTCTGTAAGTCCGTCAGGGGAACAGTTACTTGTCAGCCGTGATTATGTTTAATCAGTCTGAGTGGGAAATTTGCCATTTCCCCCCTTACTTGTGTCTCACCAAGTACTATTGAGCCTTTCTGGGGGGATTAAAAGAAAAAAAAAAAAAAAAGAAAAAAAGAAAAGGAAAACAGCACTGTATTGTTGTTTGATTTCCTGGGTTCTGAGTTGCATTATACTACCATATGCTTGATGTGAGGTTTTATAGCAATTACTGTTGACACAGAAAATGATAGTACACCAGACAATGTAAAAGAATCCTCCTTCTGCATTATGCAGAGAAGAAAAATTATTTTCTTATCCTATATAACACAAACAGAAGCGAAGAAATGTGGCTAAGCAAATTAAAGTAAATTAGTATTGTTTCTTCTTGTAATTTTGATACCACTTTCTAGATGAGAATTTTTACCAGTAGAACTATATTGATCTTAAATCTACTGTTATGCTGGAATATATTCCCATGTGAGCAATCTTAGGAAGGATAGGGTTCATGCAAAGATCCATGCTGTTATGGCTCTAGTGGGATAATTATACCAACACTGTTTGACCTGTAAATTTTTCCACATAGAAAAAATGCTTAGCAGAAAAGCCTAGATCAGAGACCAACATCCCATATACAGCAGGCCTTGGAATTATCTGCAATGGGTTGCTTGAGAGTGGCTTAACTACTCACCCTTTTGTTCCACTTGTGTGTCAGTTCTGCAGAGCTTTAACCATGAAAGCATCTCAGCATCATCCTGGAAAGCTCTTCCTCAGTGACACATTATAGATGCTTCATGATATATTGTCAAATACAGTATTTTTTTTTCCTCCCTGTATATGGCATTCAGAGAGCAAAAACAAACTGGGAGACATTTGTATCTAATTTTGGTCTGGAGGGAAAGGGTGGAATTTTCAATGATGTCTGTAGGCCAGGGACATTAAGAATGACACAGGCAACGTATATTTGATGTAAACAGGTTAAAAATCTGTGGGTGGTGCTGCTGTAAGCGGGATAGTTACTATGACACTATGTACAAATAGTCTGGTGGTTGATTTATGTGCAAAGTCATGATTAACTTCAAGTGGGTTTGTAGGTCAGCATTTATGTTTGACCTCTTTTTCTAAAAATACACTTCTCAAATTTCACAAGAACTCGTTTGTGACAGAATTTGGTCTTTATTGACTCTTAATAAATACTTTCGGTTCATTCCAGTGTTGCATAATCACGTCTTACCAGCATGAATAGCACAAAAAGGAAAGATTAACTTTGTGGATCAATATTTATTCTACCTGGGGACTTGTGTGCATGTGAAATTTATTTTGTATTAACTCAGGCTGCATTTATAAAAAAGGATCTGCATAAATGCAGCATATTACTTAAGTTTAACCTAACCGGCTATCACTGTATATCTGTGTTTTGTGTTGTGAGAAAAATCCCAATAAGTTTCTTCAGACAGGATCTTTTGTGAAGCTATTTAATTCACAATTGCAATGACGGGCACCCTGCCAATTAGGAGTGCTAAAATGCAGTGCTAAAATGAGTGCTAAAATTTGTTTACTAAAATGTAAACAAATCATAACCTTTTATTGCCTATTACCCGATGCCTGATCACCTCCCCTGTTTCCTCATTGGCTACTCAACTGTCCTCTATAACATATATGTACTATGTACATTTTTTTTTTCCAACCCTTTAATTTCTCCCTTTTCCTTTTTTATTTTTTCCCCTTTCTTATGTTTTGGGAACCTGTTCATTTTTTTTTTTTTTTTTTTTTTTTTTTTCCATTCTCACACTGCTCATTCTGTTTTTTCTCAAGCTTCCACCTTATTTTGGAACAGCGAGGCCTTCTACTGTCCAATTATTTACTTACTTATCTTTATTATGACTACACAAACACCTTTGAATACAGAAAATTGGTTCTCTGCTGCAAAAACACAACTTAGCTTCTCACAGCGTTTAGCTCTGCTATCATGAAATCTGAATTGTTTGGATATAGAAAATCTATATTCAAAGTGCATCAAAACTTTCTGGGGAACAATGCTGCTAAATGCTGCACAACATCTGCAAACAAATATTTAGTAACCTGTGTGAAACAAAGGAGAGAAGCTGGTGTTTGTAGGACAATAGAGAAGGCAGCAGGGCAAGGAGGCAAAACCAAAGAATTGCTGAAGAAGGAAAAATTGGTGTAATCACACAACTGGAAAGTAGTTACAGAGTCAGATCTGGATGAATAAATTAACAAAGTGTGCTTTCTTGTTGCCCCTTTTCTACCTCTTCCTCTTTGGCATCTGACTGCCTATACATGAACCTGTAGTCTCATCAGCAGAAAGTTCTGAAAACTCTGTGTGTGAACAGCTGCCCGTAAGGACCTGTGACTAAGTAACTCCAATAATAGCTGGGAAAAAGTAGGAAGTGCCATTTATTTATTTATTTTTATATATTTATTTTTATATACTTATTTTTATATATTTATTTTTATATATTATTTATTTATTTATTTATTTATTATGTTGTTGTCTGTGTGACAACAACATTGGATAACTCATCAAGATGCAGAGATTACAGAGTGGACAGTCTGTGGACAGGGTGCCATTCTGAGTTGAGAGCACTATGCTGGAATCAGTGTAACTGAGGTTATGTCTATGCTGCAGAGCAAATGTCCTTTGGGATCTACCCCCCAGGTTCTGACTCTATGACTGATCATCTAGACCAGTGGAGCCCTTGGACACCACTATGACCTTGTTCTGGCCTCTTATGCTTGGGTTTCCCTTTTGGGAAAGCAAGGCACAGGAGATATTGTGGGCTATACCTCACCCTGACCTGGCATTACCATGCATCTGCATGTTCACCCAGGCTCCTGCAAAGGCTCCAGGGCCCCACAGCAGCGGTTAGGAGCTCTGCTCCCTGCAATAACTAATTGAGGTCCCACGGATGAATTATAGGCAGAGGGTTCTACAGCAGCTAAGAAATATTCCTGTTGCTAAATATAAACAATGATTTCACTTGTATTTGCTTGAATTAAAAATACTTATCTTGTTGACTTTGCTCCACTAAATGAACCTTCTTTTCTTTATATTATAAAAAGCAAGAGCGGAAGCAGTGAGAAAATGGAAAAAGAAAGTGAATCAGGGAGAAGCTATGTGGTACAGTACTTCAAAGAAAATAATAAATCAGATGTATATGCAGATATATAACTCACCTGGACACTGCGAAGGGTTTAGTGAACGTAGGGGCTGGTGAGATAGTCCCTGCTGCTCTGAGAAGTTTCAGCACAAGGGCTGGTGTTGCTAGGCAGTGAGTCTTGTTAAGGATTTTCCTTTGACAGGTATAAATGATTCTGTCTCCTGCAAGGAATATACCTTAAGGTGTCTTAATCCTTCAGCTGATGATTCCTTCTATAGTAAAACCAGTGACTCACAGAAATTCAGTTGCTTTGATTCCTCTGGACAAGAAGCTTGTGTTTAACTGCTTCAGCTTCTGAGGGTTGCAAAAGGGCTCTGAGAGGCAACAAGGGACTGTGACTCTGAAGGTTAATGTTTCCAAACTGAGATGTCTCTAGTACTGCAGTTCAAGCCCCCACTGTCTGCATAGCATGTAAGCAGCTGCAGTTTAAGGAAGACAGAGCTACTGTTTGTTCAAATAGAATCTTTTTTTTTTTTTTTTTTTCTTTTTCTTTTTTTTTTTTTCTTTTTTTTTTTTTTTTCCCAGTTTGCCAGCAAGAGGTCCAGCTCTTCTTCCAGTCTTTCAAGAGAAAATGCTTTTAGAAAGCCTTTGAGAAGGTCTTCCTCACAAAGTAGTCACCATTTCTCTGAGCCTGTAGGCCAAAACGCTTACATAGGTCACAGTAATGGTACGCTTAACACTTTCTTATTGATAAGTGCATCCTCATGCCACAGTACCCTCAGGAAGGAACAGTTCACGTTCAGCAAAAGCATGGGTTGAGGAGATCACGGAACTTGTCTAACACTGTCACACCCCATGAACTAGGATAAGTGGCTTACTATGTTAGTCAAAGCTGTACTATAGAAAAGCCTCTTCCAGATAGGAGACATTCCTGATAGTGCATCCTTGGCAATTCTCCCATAGGTGGTGGCATCTCTTAGTGTGCTCAGACTGCCTGGAAAATTGGTGGCTTTGTGTCTCCACAGTGCTTCATGTGCTGCTGTAGACACTACTGCTGCCAACATATCAGAATTGGATTTTGAGGCTGTTATTGAACACCAGGGATCACTACTCTGCTGTTACTCTGCAGCTGCGTCGGTGATGGTTAGATGGTTCCTGGTATAAGTAAACGTCTCTGTCAGCTATGGTGAAAAACAGGAAGATTCAGAAGACAGAACAACACACAGTGATGTCTATGCATCAAAATGATTAGCAAAATTCTTGAAGGCTGCTAAAGTCAAGTCAGTGGAACCATATTTAGGTATTGTGCCCACCTTCATCACATCATCTCTGTTTGTTGGGCTGTCAGCACTGTACGGTTAGCATCTTCAGCACCACAACTTTCAGCTGAGCACCACAAACTTCCAGGCACTCTGGGTGCTTTCAGGAGGTCTCCTGTGTGCATGTTTCTTTTGCTGAAATGCATAGACCTCCATCTTCTGCAGCCATGGATTGCTTTGAGTCTTCAGCACCAAATGCTTCTCCCTGACAATGCCTCTTTATTACTACCATAACAACAGTGCACAAAATGAAGCTGTTCTAAGTGTTGTCCTTGCCTCTACTCTTCCTTGGCCTTATTCTTGTTCTCCTTTCTGGGCAGCTGCAGATGAGACAGAGGAACCTGTGATGGTGGCCAGTAACACTGTTGTTACAGTTGTTGATTAGCAGTGCTTGGCCTGCAGCCATCTTGCCGTCATCAGCACCATGTCAAATACACACACACCCTGTGAGTTGTGTGCCCACCTGACTGTCAGACTGAAGTACAAGTTGCCTCTGGTGGTTGTGCCTCTGGCTATTCACACTTGCTGGCTGTTCAAAGGAGCCATATTTTGGGACAGTAGGAGAGCTTCCAAGGATTCTTCATGTGTGATGCCCAGGTGGCACACAACAGTTCTTGATTGCTTTATGGTCCACATCCAAGCATGCTCTGCCAGAAGAATGTCACAATGAATAGAGGCCAGCAATGTTGTGAACAAGTCAACACGTCAGAGGGAACCTTCATTTCCTGAAAACATTAACTCACTGCAAAATGAAAGCTAATAGGACACAGACAATCAGTTTACCTTCTCAGATGGTGCACTTCAAATGAAGTAAATAAACTTCATGTAACCTGAAGAAAGCGAGCAAACTTGTGCAGGTGAGCTATATTTGTTCACAGCAAGTGCTCTAGACTGGTTTTTAGACAGGTGTTGTCTTGACAGATGTGATCCAAAAGCCAGAATAATGCTGTCATCATACTAGAACTTAACTTCTTTTTATCATTCATGGAGTAGTCTTGCCTTTTTGTGCTGATTCTCCAGCTTTAAGCTGGTAGTGACATCTAGCAATGTCATTTCATTACCACAATATCAGGGGGAAACTACCTTGAATTAGGTACTGCTCATAAACTAATTGTTAAAAGTTGCATTGTCTTCCCAGTTCCCAGTTCTCTTCAAAGTTACGGCTTAACTACAGACAGGCAAGATTTGTGTGCTGCCACAAAATGCTACAGGCCAGAGTCACGAGGGTGTCAGGGCTTGGAGGATGGGGGGAAGGCCTGCTGAGCACCATCACATCACTCAAAGATGCTGCTGGGCCGGGGGACTGCCAGTCCCCTAAACATTGATTCAAAAAGCCTGTCAGCAAAATGACGGGGCGACGCAGGACATTTATATCCCTCCTTCATTATTGCTGTACAATTGTCAGAATTCTTTCCCACCAGCAACTCTCTGAGGAAAACAATAATATTAGGTGCATAAAAATGAAACCAGGCTGTCTCTCCAAACACTTGCGGAGCTAGTGCTGAGATGAAATCAAAATGGGAACAAACCCTGCTCTTTTGCTCACAGTTTTCCTTTCTACCTTTTATTGTCCAGCTGCCTTTTCAAAAAAAAAAAAAAAAAAAAGAAAGAAAAAAAAGAAAAGAAGCCACGTAAACTTGTTAGACTATTGTGAGATTGAATTACTTTTTGTCTTACAGTTAGCTGCTCCTTACTCATTTGCTACATATTACATTGGGGCACAATTACAAAAACCTCTCCTAGACTACATGAAGGACTATGTGTGTGTGTGCATGTCTGTGTGTGTGTTAAAATTGACTTTTATCTCTGTGTGGTGAGAGCATGCTGAGCACATTATCATCATTATGGAAATGTAAATGAATAAAAATAATAAAACATTATGCAATAAGTTACATGTGCACAGGGTGTGCATGAAGATCTTATTGACAGAGTTTTGCAGGCCAATTGCTAAGCTCTTTTAAACCTCTAATAGCTTCATAGCTTTGTTCTGAAGTGTCTTGACACAAAGCTTTCTGTGAGCCATATTGAATGCTTTTGCCTTGTTATTTCATTTTGCAAAACACAAAGACCCCATGTACCTTTCTCATGTGTCTCACTAGGGAAGTGGGAGCAGGTATAACAGTCAGGATCATGCAGTAATGAGTAGCTCTGCCTTAGAAGGTAAGAGAAATACACCGACTAAAACTTGACAGATCTGGCTAACATTCAATGTTCCTATACTTTTTTGTAATTCAGCCTTTCCTTCTCATAGCTGCTCACCATCTACCCCAGCAGCCAAGCCATTCTGTTCAGATTTGCTTTGAAAATTGTTGAGGATGCTAAAAAGAGCCAGCTTTGCAAATCTGCTTCTTTGCTGTGGCATTTGAAAGGAATGATGTGGCGGGACTGGAAACAAGTGGAAAGAAACATACTGAGTAATTACTATGGGCATGCAGAGGAAGCAATACCATGAAATTAGCCAAAAGTTACACACTAAGTAAGGTTTTCTAATTTGGGAATCATTAGGCATGTTGAATGCCAAAAAAATGGTGGGTGTCTGTGTGAAACTTTTATAAAAGGACTAGAAAGCACTGCTGAATATATGGCAGAGAAGAGCGTTGCCCTGGCAGGAGAAAAACAGATGAGCTAATAGATCTTTTCTATCTTTATTTTTCATGATTCATATTCCATCAGTCAGCACATGATACAGGGAGAGGAAACTCAGTGCCAGCCAATTTGGTGCAGTTTTACAGATGGAATTGTTTTCAGCAGATAGTTTGTGTCTGCCAAGAACCACTTGCATAAAGTTCTTAACCCATCAAACACTGGCATGTTTCAGCATGCAGGGTCTAATTTATACCAGGGGAAAAAAATAATCCACCTTTTTAAGTTCTTACTGTTCTTCCTGAAGGGCGGTGATGCACTTTGTAAGCAAATGGTTGTCCCAGCCCTGCAGTGTTGACTTCCTTTCACTCAGAAAGAGCAGGACCTCCAAACAATTGTGAAACTATAACATACTATGCCTTCTTTAAGTGTAAGATTTTTAGAGTTCATGGTATTTTTTTTTCTTTTTCAACAACCTTAAGGTATTTTAGACATAACAAAGACCCTCATATTAAATGCACACAAATATTGAAAAATAAGGTATAATTCTGGGTGTACAGCTTGGGTACCTGCATGCACAAAAATGTTACTTAGAGGCCAAAGTAGGTGCTGTTGTAGACATTCACATGGCTTGGAAATTCAGAATAAGAGCTATGGTTTTAATCATAGACTGCTGGCTCCATTTCAGTCCACGTATTTTAACCTACACTGACAGGAAGAAACAGTGATCTTTTGGACCACTGAAGACAATCTGGAGGAGAAAAAGAATTGGCATAGGATGGGATAAAAGTTAGTGGGGGTGTGCAGAATTCATTGCCATTTATACACTTGGTACCTACACTTTAAAGAGGAGAAGCCACTGCCACCCCACATTAATCTGCAGGACACCTCATGGGTCTGCAAGTCTAACCACAGATCCCTAACAACCTGTTGGAAAATCCCCTAAGGGCCAGCTGGGGATGTGGTCCCATTGCAATAGGCACTGTGCTGCATGGCTCGGGTCATATCTACTTGGTTGGCTATGCTAAATCTTTGGCTTAGCGTCAACTCCTTGCTTCTTAGTCTATTAACACAAGATACCAGATAGACAGGTAGTGTTGCTTCTTTTGAGACACAAGAAGACAAGGGTATGTGCAGTATAATAATAATTTAGTATCTCCCATGTGATGCCTCTCACTCACTTCCAGAAATTCTGGTCTGCTAATATTAAGAAAATGTGTGTGCTTAAACAATGTTTACTTCCTTGACTGATCCAGGGTTTCTCTGCTGGTCATATAATCCTGCCCTAACAGTGTGTTTAAGTGGACAAACAGTAGGCAAGGAAGTAAATGAAGCCCTCTGGGTCACTAAGGTGTAGATGACTCCTGTCCTACCCTTCCATCAAGCCAACAGCTTTTCAGGCTGTGAAGGACATTTGTTTAATGAGTTCTCTGTAAACCCCAATGTGTATGGATTACTTGTTCTAACCATCTCAGTGCAGATATGCATGTCAAAATTCACCAGTTTTCTGTACTTACTGACTCCATGTCTGGATGTTAGGTATTATCTTCCAAGCACTTAAAATTATTGCCTCCATTAAATTCATCTGAAAAAACAGGATGATAAGAAATAATCACTTGAGAAAAGTTTACTATGCAGAGGGAAAAACATTTATATAAATATTTAGGTAAGATCTCTGTTAATAAACCCATTTTATTTTCTTTGCAAGGAAGTGTCACTTTTTCTTCTCCCTTCTATATTTCTCTGTGGAAGACTGTCTGTGTGCATGTTACTGACCAGGATATACTTTACCCCCTAAGCTGAGTGGAGGACTACATCTTTAAACCCAGCTCACTCTGTGAAACATAGAAAATATATTGAGACTTATTATTCATTAATAATTTACATCTTCCTGGATACAAGTTTTTAACACAAGCTTTGCAAAACATTTTAGAAGAAGGATCAACCTAGAAAATGAGTTGTACTGTTGATGTTAATGAGGTATGTTGCATGAGTAAAGCAGGCTCATGATACTGTTGACAGAATGCTCACTAGGGCACACCTTTTGCAGATGTGCTGTCTTAAGCACTGCTTTGAACAGGGTTTGGTTAGAATGAAGCAAAAACCAATTTAATCCCAATAAAACTACAGTCATATACTTCTGAGGTTTGAACAGAATTTTTATGGTATTGTTTTAATTTTTACTGACAGGCCTTTAGCAGTCTCTGATACAACAGGATATGGAAAAGAGAAACATTAGGTGGGCAGCCGTTTTTGGCAGCATTTTGCCTACATTGAAAAGCATTATAAAGTTTACAAGAAAACATTGTCAGTCATCTGTTTCCATTTTTAAGGTTGGAGCACTTTGGAATTCATCCACAGCAAAAGACTGGGATTTCTGAGGTCATATTCAGCCAGTGTAAGTAATCCTTAGGGTCCTAAATATTTTGGAAGTCTACTGAAATACAAAGCTTTTCTGCTGAATATAAAAACAAGGTTGTACCCCTTCAAAATGCTCTTCTGAGCCATCAACAGAGCTCACCTTTCAGTAGAAACAATTTTCCATCTTCAACTAGTTACAGTAGCAGTTTTCCTATTTAAAAAAGATTTAGTAAAAGTGATAATCTAAACAGTAGTGTAAGCAAATCAGTCCTAATCCATGCCCAGTGCATAGGAGAAATACCAGGTAAAGTAGGATTAAATAAAGAAATTGAAAGCAAGAAAAATACTGAAATATAATTTTAAAATGCCTTTATTATAAGGCTTCAATTTTCCTCATCTCTGTGGACAGACAGGAAAAGGAGGAGATAAATTGTTTAAGGCTATAGCAGTTTAGAAAGTGCCTGAGAATATGAGCTTTGTTAAAAACAAAACAGAACAACAAAATATCTGCAGAAATGGAAGCCCTGGGTCTCTGGATAATGCCTCAGACTCCTGGTCTGCAGGTATAATTTTGAGATTTAAAATTTTAAGACTACTAAATCACTCATACCTACAAGCATTTAAATGAATCTGTCTCCTTTTCACTTGTATACAGTTGTCAGAAAGAAAAAGGCAGCAGAGTGATACCCACCTCTTCTCAGGATCATGCCCCTGATTTTGTGTAGAATTACTCTATACAAAATGTTGCAGTTGTTTTGAAGCAATATTACAGAAATATGGCTAGTTTCCCTGCCACAGGAAATGGAAAACATTCTACTAACCTGCTGCAGTGGCATATACTGCTGGTGGAGGTGGAAAGTGATTTTAAAACTGTTAGTGTAAAGATCTGTATTCAGTTGTGGCTCATGACTGATAATGGTGCTAGGCAAGAGGTTCTGGCCTTCCACCCTTCCAAATGCTAAGGGAGGGGGTTGCAAGTGCTTACCTTTAGCTCAGCAACTGCAGAAGAGAATGATACAATTACACGAAGAGCAGGGGTGAGGGCAGCCACATGACATTGCTTGACCTTTGGGGGATAAACAACAGAAAATGATAATGGAGGTACTGTTCTGGACTGTCAGGGCCTTTTTTTTTTTTTTTTTTTTTTCTGTGAATTTCACACAAAAAGCTGTGGGGAGACTCCTGTGGTGTTGGATACTGAGCTACTACTAACTACATTATGCATACAATTTTCCAGCTCATGATCCAGTTTCTTCAGAAAGTGAAGTTACCATAACACAGGGGAACAGAAAATGATGGAAACAAACAAACAAACAACAACAACAACATAAAACCACCCCCAAAACCCCAAACCCAAACACCAGATCAGACTTCATTAAATGAGCTGCAATGTTTGAGTCACCAGTGCCCTGACCGACACTATTTTCCACTTAATCCATTAGGGTGTGCTGACTAAATCAATACATACACTTAACATCAAGTACTTTCAGACTGTCTGCAAGCAGAAGTGAGTAATCAGTATTGGAGATATGACACATTCACAATGCTTCATAAAGGATAATATCCCCATCCAACGCACACACACACTATGTCATGTTAACCTAGTTAATTGTTAGTCAAAACTTCTTTATGCCTTATCATATTCCTCCTGGAGCAGCCCATTGAATTAGCCTGCATTATGCAAATTAACCTGTTATTTTTCTGATACTGATATCATCCCTTGAAATGACAATAACAAGTTCCAGTCTTGTGATGAATGTTAATTTATAATTGATATTGTTGAAGAACCAGTTCACTGTCCAAAACAGCGTCTTTTCTCATAGTTGGTTTTGTTGCTTTTGCTGTGCTGAATCTTCTGTGAGTTGCTATTTGTATGAGATTTCAAAACAAAACAGTGGTTCAAACAGAAAAGTGTCATTTTGTCATTTCTTGTGGAAAAATTAGACACTGATGTTTTTATTGGGAAAAAATGCCATTTTAATTGAATTTACATATTTTATCTGGGAAATTTTCAGCATGAAATTTGGATCAGCTGTAGAAATAACAAATTTATGATTTTCCTCTTTCCCTTTCCATAAGAAATGGGCATTGGAGAGCATTTATTTCCGTACATAAGAGCAAAGGGAAAAAAAGGGGTTATCAAAGCAATAGGAGGGGTTTTTTTTGAAAAAATGTTTTTGCATTGACTTTGTGCACTGAGCACAAAAACTATTTTCACTTCAGCTGATACTTAAATACAGCCTTCATCTTCCTCCTCTTAAAATGATGACTTTTGGGTCGTGATTTTTCCTTCATGAATAAACATGAATTCACTGTAACAGAGGAACCATGGGTATCTTGATATGTTTTGCTTTTAAGAAATGTAGATCTGTCTTGGGTAGCTGGAACAAAATTCATCCAGCTTTTAATGTAAATTAGCTCCTTAGTGAAGCAGGGCAGAGATCAGCAGATTGATTCTTGGTGACCTGTGCTGCAGCAGGAGAAGACAAGGTGGGCTTATAACATTACAAGAGTTTTAAATAATTTGACATATTCATTACGGTTCACCTTTAGTACCATTATGTGAGATGTTTATTAATGCTGGGAAATAATTCTCTGCCAGTGCCCACTTTGAGTGTTTGTCTCCTTACAATTCATAATGGAGACATGCTCAAAGAGAGTATCTGCTGAAAAATGAATCTCAGTGATGAGATGTTTGAATCCCCATCATTGAGAAGTCTACTGGCAAAAATACAGGTATAATAATTTTAGAAACTATTTAAAGCATTTGTCCTAATAAGTTTTAGAGTGAGATTCTTTACATGTACACGGGGCAGCTTCATTAAGCACAGCACTAGTTTTTCTGCCATCTTTGCCCAAGTCACAGAATTACAGAATCACAGAATTTTCCAGGTTGGAAGAGACCTCAAGGTCATCGAGTCCAACCTCCAACCTAACGCTAACAGCCCACCACTAAACCATATCCCTAAGCTCTACATCTAAGCGTCTTTTGAAGACTTCCAGGGATGGTGACTCCACCACTTCCCTGGGCAGCCTGTTCCAGTGCCTCACAACCCTTTCAGTGAAGAAGTTCTTCCTAACATCTAACCTAAAACTCCCCTGGCTCAACTTAAACCCATTCCCCCTCGTCCTGTCACCAGGCACGTGGGAGAACAGACCAACCCCCACCTCGCTACAGCCTCCCTTGAGGTACCTAAAAAGAGCGATAAGGTCACCCCTGAGCCTCCTCTTCTCCAGGCTGAACAAGCCCAGCTCCCTCAGCCGCTCCTCATAGGACTTGTTCTCCAGGCCCCTCACCAGCTTCGTCGCCCTTCTCTGCACCCGCTCTAGCACCTCGATGTCCTTCTTGTAGCGAGGGGCCCAAAACTGAACACAGTACTCGAGGTGCGGCCTCACCAGAGCTGAGTACAGGGGGACGATCACCTCCCTAGCCCTGCTGGTCACGCTGTTCCTGATACAAGCCAGGATGCCGTTGGCCTTCTTGGCCACCTGAGCACACTGCTGGCTCATATTCAGCCAACTATCCACCAGCACTCCCAGGTCCTTCTCTGCCTGGCAGCTCTCCAACCATTCCTCTCCCAACCTGTAGCTCTGCTTGGGGTTATTGCGCCCCAGGTGCAGGACCCGACACTTGGCCTTGTTAAACTTCATGCAGTTGACCTCAGCCCATCGGTGCAGCCTATCCAGATCCTCCTGCAGAGCCTTCCTACCCTCAAGCAGATCGACACACGCACCTAACTTGGTGTCATCTGCGAACTTACTGAGGGTGCACTCGATGCCCTCGTCCAGATCATCGATGAAGATATTAAAGAGGACCGGCCCCAGCACCGAGCCCTGGGGGACGCCACTAGTGACTGGCCTCCAACTGGACTTGGCTCCATTCACCACGACTCTTTGGGCCCAGCTATCCAGCCAGTTTCTAACCCAACGAAGCGTGCGCCAGTCCAAGCCAAGAGCAGCCAGTTTCTTGAGGAGAATGCTGTGGGAGACGGTGTCAAAAGCCTTGCTGAAGTCAAGGTAGACCACATCCACAGCCTTTCCCTCATCCACCCAGCGCGTCACTCTGTCATAGAAGGAGATCAGGTTCGTCAGGCATGACCTGCCTTTCATAAACCCATGCTGACTGGGCCTGATCGCCTGCTTCCCCTGCAAGTGCTGCATGATGACTCTCAGGAGGATCTGCTCCATGAGCTTTCCTGGCACTGAGGTCAAACTGACAGGCCTGTAGTTTCCCGGGTCTGCCCTCCGGCCCTTCTTGTAGATGGGCGTCACGTTTGCTAGCCGCCAGTCGATTGGGACCTCCCCCGATAGCCAGGACTGCTGATAAATGATGGACAGTGGCTTGGCCAGCTCCTCTGCCAGTTCCCTCAGTACCCTTGGGTGGATCCCATCCGGCCCCATCGACTTGTGCACATCTAAGTGCCGTAGCAGGTCACCAACCAGTTCTTCATGGATAATGAGGGCCACATCCTGCTCCCCATCCCCTTCCACCAGCTCAGGGTACTGAGTATCCAGAGAACATCCGGTATTGCCGCTAAAGACTGAGGCAATGAAGGCATTGAGCACCTCCGCCTTTTCCTCATCTCTTGTAACTAAGTTTCCCCCCGCATCCAGTAAAGGATGGAGATTCTCCTTAGTCCTCCTTTTTGTGTTGATGTATTTATAGAAACGTTTTTTGTTATCTTTAACGGCAGTAGCCAGATTTAGCTCCAGATGAGCTTTGGCCTTCCTAATTTTGTCCCTGCACAGCCTCGCTACTTCTTTAAAGTCCTCCTTAGTGGCCTGCCCACTTTTCCAAAGCTTATAAACCCTCTTTTTCCTCCTAAGATCAAGCCACAATTCTCTGTTGAGCCAGGCCGGTCTTCTTCCCCGCCAGCTCGTCTTTGGGCACGTGGGGACAGACCGTTCCTGCGCCATTAAGACTTCCCTCTTGAAGAGCGCCCAGCCTTCCTGGACCCCTCTGCCCTTCAGAACCACCTCCCAAGGGACTCCACCAACTAGTGTCCTGAGCAGCTCAAAGTCAGCCCTCCGAAAGTCCAATACAGCGGTTTTACTGGTCCCCTTCCTGGCCTCGCCAAGAATAGTGAACTCCACCATTGCGTGGTCACTCTGCCCAAGACAGCTCCCGACGATCACGTCCTCCACCAGTCCTTCTCTGTTTGTGAAGAGAAGGTCTAGCGGGGCACCACCCCTGGTAGGTTCACTAACCAGCTGTGTCAGGAAGCTATCTTCCACGCTCTCCAGAAACCTCCTAGACTGCTTTCTCAGGGCTGTGTTGTCTTTCCAGGATATGTCAGGGAAGTTGAAGTCCCCCACGAGTACAAGAGCTGATGATTTTGCAACCTCTGTCAGCTGTCTGTAGAATTCCTCATCCGTCTCCTCATCCTGGTTTGGCGGTCTATAGCAGACCCCGACCAGGACACTAGCCTTGTTGTCCCTGCCGATCCTAACCCAAAGGGACTCGACCTTGTCATTCCCAACCTCGAGTTCTACAACCTCGAAAGACTCTCTAATATAGAGAGCCACACCACCACCCCTTCTATGCTGCCTGTCCCTTCTATAGAGCTTATAGCCAGGCATTGCAGCACTCCAGTCATGAGACTGGTCCCACCACGTCTCCGTGATGGCGACCAAGTCGTAGCCTGCCTGCCGCACGATGGCTTCCAGCTCCTCCTGTTTGTTACCCATGCTGCGTGCATTGGTGTAGATGCACTTCAGCTGGGCCATTGCCTTATCCTCCGGCCTTGCCATTGTTCCCCCTGGCACAGCCCCAACAATCCTAGCCTCAGCCCCATCCCCCTTCCTACCTAGTTTAAAGCCCTCTCAATGAGCCCTGCCAGTTCCTGGCCCAGGATCCTTTTTCCCCTAAAAGATAGGGACCCGTCTGCAGCCATCAGGCCAGGTGCTGAGTAAAGTGCCCCATGATCAAAAAACCCAAGATTTCTGCGTTGGCACCAGCCCCGGAGCCACGTGTTTAACAGGTGGGCTTTCCGTGTCCTCTCTGAACCCCTCCCTGCCACCATAGGGATGGACGAAAACACCACCTGCACTCCCGCTCCATCCACTAACCGACCCAGTCCCCTAAAGTCCCTTTTGATAGCCTTGAGGCTTCTCTCTTCGATGTTATCACTGCCCGCCTGGACTATCAAAAGGGGGTAATAGTCAGAGGGGCGTACCAGGTTAGGAAGCTTCCTGGCAACGTCCCTGACCCTGGCCCCAGGGAGACAGCAGACTTCCCTACGGGTAGGGTCAGGCCGACAAATAGGGCCCTCTGTTCCCCTAAGAATCGAGTCACCAACAACAATAACCCTCCTGTCTTTCTTGGTGGAGGCAGTCCTGAGGCGCGGAGTCGACCTCCTCGCCCCAGGCATCCTCCTGGGAACATTTGCTACCTCTTCCTCACACACCGGCCTCTCAATCTCTAGGGCCTCAAACCTGTTGTGTAAGGGCACCTGGGAAGGTGGGGCCGGAAGGGGAGAGCATCGCCTGCGATGTCGAGCAGGGACCTGTTTCCATTCCTCCTCAGCTCCCAGATCCCCTCCCTCTGCCCGACAGGGACCGGGCAGGGGGTCCGCCCCCATTTGAGGAGTCTCACCTCGGCACCTCCCCTTGAGGCCCTGCAGGGAGTTACTCCAGAAGTCTATCTCCCGCTCACACTCCCTGATGGCCCTCAACCTCTCCACCTCCTCCTTGAGCTCCGCCACCATGCGGACCAGGTCATCCACCTGCTCGCACCTCACGCACGCAGTTTCTCTGCCTCCCGCCGATGGCAGCAACAGGCTCAAACACTCCTTGCATCCTGAACTGCAGGCATTTTTTAACGGGTAGTCGGTCTGCGTGTGTACCGACTTTCTGGAGAGCGCGCCGTGCCTGGTGGCGACCATTATCGCCTAGTTACGGCTGTTGTTAACGAGGTGTTGCTTGTGTGTAGGGGGAGCGCTCTGCCCTTCCTGCGCGCCCTGCCTGCGCGAACTGCCGCGCTAACTGCCGCGCCACTCCCTTCTGACGCGCCACGCCCTGTTTGCCCGCCCTGTTTGCCTGTCCTGGTCGCTCGTGCTTCCTAGGGGCTGCTTTTGAACGGCCGGGGAGGGGGCACTGCTGGCTCCGCCTTCGCCTTGTCAGCCTCCCTCACGAGGGCTGCCGGGTCCTGGCGGCTCCCTCAAGTAGGCTCGATGCCGGAAAAAATTAGCCCTGCCTGGCCCGATCCCCCGCTCCGCTGCAGAACGCGTCTGCCCCGGAGCCGATCGCCTCGGCAAAATCAAGTACTCACTTGCAGCAGCAAAGACAACAGTGATGAGGCAATAAAGCAACATGGACAGAGAAGATAAATGAAGGTGGGAGGAGATTTACTGAGGAAGATCAGTACCCTTCCAGTTCCCCTTTCAAGCTGTTTCTTTCCCCTTTAGTGGCTGTGGATTTGCAGCAAATAAGTGGTAAAAAAATAAAATAAGCAAATAAGCAGTAAATAAATAGAAAAACCCAGAACAGCCTCTCCCATCCACCTCTCCATGTATTTCTTCTGGGCCCTACCAAATGTGAGGTGCATAAACAAGACCCTAAGCAGGATGTGCAGGACAGGGAGGGGGAGACAGCTGGGAACAGTGCTCAAAGAATGATTGCTACCAACCACCTACATGCTTCCGTGACTTTAAGAGATAGGTCACTTTGCTCAGCCATCCCTGTACCAGTCCTGGTGGAAAGGTTCAGGAGAGCAGGTTGTTTGTTTGGATGGTGGTAGCTCAGGAGTAACCTTTGTCACTTGCATCTGCCTCCAGCTCCAATACATTTTACCAGTAGAGACCTGTGCAGGGTTCACAGGGTTCAAACAAACAGAGAAGTTTCAACTTATGAGTACATATTAATCAGCTGTCTTCAGGGAAGTTATTCACAGCTAGGTCTGCCTACCTCTTGGCCTCTCTAGACTTCTTTCCCCCTGCTCTTCAACTTCTTGACTGATTTCCAGATTATGACTAATACATTTCTATAAACGTTTCATGCTTCACACCCAGTTTCTTTCACTCTGATGATTTGTTTCTTCATATTCCTGTTTACTAATGTTTCAGTCAATGAGTGTTTGCTGCCTGAGGGGAATGGGGGAGTAACAATGGCTTGAATTATTCCTGATCAAGTTCCGACTCCTACCTGATGGGAAAGATGAGGGATTTATTATTGTTAATTTAATCCTTGTGAGACATTGGATGCTTTGGTGATGGGCATCGAGGTAAGAGCTCAACTACATAAAGAGTGAATGAGAGTAAACAGTGGTGGTGGTAAGGTCTGAGTGAAAGAACACATTTCTGCCAGTGAACACAAAAAGGCAGCCAGAACAGTCACGAACGCTTTCCACTGTTTCATTTAGACTTGTCTAGGCCAGCATGTAGCAAGAGGTATATCGCTCCACTATGCTCACCACAGCTCCACTATGGTGAGAGTCAAGCTTTATAGTACTGGTGAATAATGTTATTTAATCAAATCTAGCCCTGGTTGAAATACCAATGCATCCTGTTCAGTAAACTTGGAAGCAGAAAGCATAGAAAAGCTGCTCTGAAAAGACACACACACCCAGGAAGCCGTGAATGCTGGAAAATGGTCATCTGTTTGTATCCCATCTGCTCCCAGTGGAAAGGATAAGGTTATGGAGTGACAGGTGTAACAGAGCATCATTAAAACTGACATTCAAGATCAGGGACTGAAAAGGTCACTGGGGTGCTTCTGCTCTCTTTTATTGGCTCACATGAAACTCTTCAGCATGTGCATCAGTATTTCTATCCTTTCTGTGCCCTGCCAACCCAAAAGACTTTGAGACCCTGCCACGCCTTTTATAGAGACATAGTTATTAGTGTGATTGCATGGTGGTCCAGAATAGCATGATCACAATATATTGTGCTGACAATACGGTCAGGCCAGAAACCTGTGGAAAAATTGCAGTAAAATAGTAATGTGTCATTTAACTAGCTGAAAGAGCAGGTGGGCACAGTCTGCTACCTGGATTTTTGCCTTGCTTTTCCCTAATCTCACAGTATATAGAGATGAAGTAATACAGGGAGGACTGATGAGTGCAGAAGAGAAAGTGGCTGAGTTGAGAGCCCCAATGGGAAGGAAAGGATTACCTTTCCTATAGAGGCAGATAGAAGAAGACTCACCTTTGAGACTCTCACAGTATGCAGGCTGATGACGATTATGTGAGAAGTAATCTAGGAAGGTCCTAAGACTGCAGAAATTTTGGGCACATGAATTCTTTTAATGCCAGAGTAGTTTTACAGTTTTTTGGTTTTCTTTCTTTTTTGAAGACTACAGTAATTTATGTAATTAACAAAAAACACCCTTCTGTTTCTCCCAAGATCCAAAAAGATCAGAAAGCAATTATACCATTAGTATTTATCACTGCAACAGTTATTCTATCAATTATTTTTTCCCGGATATCACAGAATCACAGAATCACAGAATTTCCAGGTTGGAAGAGACCTCAAGGTCATCGAGTCCAACCTCCAACCTAACGCTAACAGCCCACCACTAAACCATATCCCTAAGCTCTATATAAGAAGGTTAATTCCTTCAATTTCTTTACATTATATCAACACTTATTTGCTAAACATTTTTATTTCAACATTTCATTGTTGTTTTGAAGTGCATCATAGAACTGATAGACAAAGTACACTGGTAACTGCAAGTGAAGCTTCAGTTCCTTCCCCCCCAAAAATATATTGAAAGCCAAATACTGGTCACAAAAAAAGGAACCATAAAAATGTATCTGCCACATTTAACCTAGCTTGTAGCTATGCCAGATTTTCTTAGTGGTCTTATGTCACCTCTGAATAAGTAAATAAATAAATAAAAATTAGTAAATCAAATACTTTACTTGATATCAGTTAGGTGACAATTTATATTTCAAAACCAACTCCTAGATATTTTCAAACCTGACTACTGCTATTGATGCTGCTCAATTTTAGATTAAGTTGGAGGTAGTTTTTTTCCTACCATTTCACTTGTTAGGGGAAAGAATTATGGGGCCAGTTTTTGTGTTTCAACTAGTGTTTAAAATCTCATCTATTTTTCTTAAGACTTCCTACATTAAACTGAATGTTTAACATCAAAGGAATTACATATTCTGCCACATGATGTGCTAAAATAAAGCTGCTAAGTGCTGTTTAGAGCCTGGATAGTTCACAGATAAGGAACAAATTGTTAAGAGAATTTTTACCTTGTCTATTAAAAAGCATTTAAAAAAAGCTTATTTATTTATTTATATTACTTTTAGTTTTTAAAGGTTTAATTGGTTATGGTGGCTTTTTACATTTGTGACAAGGATAAGACCTACCCACACTGGATAAGTCTGCATGTTTTTCAAGTACATTCTTTGTATTAGCACACAGTTACACATGGAAATATGTGTAACTTTCCATGAAGCCTTCACTCAGTTCCCAAACAACATTAAATATGATTATAGACAAAACAGAATGTGTGAGATGAGCTAGTGGCACTTGGATGGAGCATCACACTGGGGCTGGTGGCAGACAGTGGAGCTACCGGGAACTCATAATTCTGGAGTGCATACTTGGCTATTGGGGTGTTTGCTGTGTAACTGTATCGGCATAATTCTACAGGGCTGTTAGGAAAATGGGAAACAGTGCTTTGTGATGAGAAACCTCATAATAACCACTTGAGAGTTGTTACAGAGTAGTGGTGGAGTTTTTTGGTGCCAGTACAGCTCGATCTCCTGCTGAACACATGGGCTTTTTTATTCCAGTGGGCTGGAGAACTGGCATGAATGGCATCACTGGAGCAGTACAGTGGACTCTTTTTCTTGCTAAGAGCAGATTTCTTGGATGTTGCTCTGCTGGTGAGAAGGACTTGCTCAGTTTCTAAAGTAGCTTGAACGTAGCTTTAAAGAGTGTCAATATAGTAAGTTGTGGAGAGGGCACTGGGATTTCAACTAAAGGTCTCTCAAACTACAGTCAAACTACAGTCAAACTACAGGCATTGGGATTTGAAGCAAAGGTCTCTCAAGCTACGGTCCAGTCCAATGGACACAACCTTTCCCTGATCTCTACCTCCTGCTTCTGCAAAATTGCTGTCAGTATGTTTTTAGATGAAAAAAAAAAAAAAATGATTCCAGAGTTTTTATTTGACTGTTCCTATTTTCAAAATGTTTTGTCTCTCTTGGTTAAGCTACATAAGTTTTGATAAGCCTGAAGGGAATTCAAAGCTGGTTGCAGACCCCAAAAAGAAAAAAAGCAGATTACAGAACTATGCCAGCTACACAGATGTGATAAATAGCCAAACAACTAATTTCAAAGAGTGGGAAAGTCATATACTTTCATATACCTCAGGGGTCTGTCTTTGGACCAGTACTGTTTAGTATCTTCATCAATGACATAGACAGTGGTATCGAGTGCACCTTCAGCAAATTTGCATATGACACCAAGCTGAGTGGTGCAGTTGATACAACAGAAGGAAGGGATGCCATCCAGAGAGACCTGGACAGGCTGGATCAGTGGGCCCATGTGAAACTAATGAGGTTCAACAAGTCCAAGTGCTGCATCTGGGTCAGGGCAATACTAGACAGGAGCAGAGACTGGAAGAAGAACTCACTGAGAGCAGCCCTGCAGAGAAGGACTTGGGGGTTCTGGTGGATGAAAAGCTTGACATGAGCCAGCAGTGTGTGCTTGCAGCCCACAAGACCAACTGCGTCCTGGGCTGCATCAGCAGAGGGGTGGGCAGCAGGTGGAAGGAGGGGATTGTCCCCCTCTGCTCTGCCCCTGTGAGGCCCCACCTGGAGTGTTGCATCCAGGTCTGGGCTCCCAGCACATGAAGGATGTGGAGCTGTTAGAGTGGGTCCAGAGGAGGGCCATGAAGATGATCAGAGGGCTGGAGCACCTCTCCCACAAAGAAAGGCTGAGAGAGCTGGGGTTGTTCAGCCTGGATAAGAGAAGGCTCCAGGAAGACCTCAATGCAACTGTTTCAGTACTTGGAGGGGGCTTATAAAAAAGATGGAGGGCAACTATGATCAATCAGATATTGACAGGAGCAGTGGCAAGAGTTTTCAACTGAAAGAGGGGAGATTTTGGTTAGAGGTTAGGAGGAAAATCTTCACTCAGAGGGTGGTGAGGCTCTGGCACAGGTTGCCCAGAGAGGTCTTTTAAAAGGAAGAGCCTTGATTTCAAGTACAGATGGTTAGGATGCAACTTTTTTAATTTTTTTTTATTATTATTATTTTTGCATTTACTTGTTAACATTTGATTTGTCCTTTATATGTGTTTCCTGAAATGTTTTAGAGGGTTGACTGGCTGGTAAAATTCAGGTGACCACATGGTTGTACAAATTTCAAGAAATAACATGATGTGATATTGCATGGGGACTGAATTAAGACCTTTTTTTTTTCTTACTGCAGTGACAATGACGTGTACTAGGTACTTTCCAAAGACACCATAACAGTCTGTAGGACAAAGGTTCATAATCTAAGCAGAAGACAAAGTGACAGAGAAAAGGAAAGTAGGACAGTAGAAACTAATTTCTATTGAAACAAACAAGATGCACCACAAGAAAGTAACAAACAAATTAAAACAAAGTTCCCATTGTATATTTTGGGGGTGTTGAAGACAGAATTAAATAGAGAAATGTTAATGACGTGTAAGAATTCATGCATAGGCAAGCAGAGGTTTACTGATAAAGACTGTGAGAAACTGGAAGTCATGAAGTCACAGATGATTGCTTAGTGTAGTGGTGTCATATGAAAGACAATGAGTAGAGACAGACACATTTACAAAGCCTTGAAAATAATAAAAAAATCCTGTAATTTCAGAAAGAAAACAGAAATCAGGCAAAGAAGAGAAGACACATTACAAAGACAGAAATGCAAATAAAATCTAACACGCAGATCCTGCACTTCATTTTTTTCTGTGCCATTACATTTTCATTATGTAGTATTGTCCAGGACTACAGCAGTAGCAGCAGTGAGAACACTAATACACATAAAACAGCACCAAAATTGCCCCTGCTGTTTCATCTACCTCTCACATGGGCCTGGATTACTAGGATTATTACAATGAATAAAGTACACATAAGACTGGACCTGGGAGAAAATGGGACGACCATTGGGACCAAGTAAGGACTATGTAGTCAGACCCTTGTGTGGCTGAAGAAAGAGGATTGAGAAGTATAGGAAGAAGATGAAAGCAGACAATATTTTAAAAGGAAGAAGTGTTATTTTGAATGCAATTTCATGTATTTATTGAACTGCATCCTTTTCTTTCCCTTGCAGAACAACTGCACTGCTCTAGGGACTTCCAGGTCAGGCAGTGGTAGACACTGGTGTTGACTGAGGCAGCTTGGTTTGTTCCCCAAATAATGACCAGTTTATTCAAAAGAGTGACAGATGATATTAGCAGGGGAGTCTCTTCTGTAGGGAATGGAGGTCAGCCCATTTGCTGACCTGGCTTACTGTAAACAGAGTTTTGCTGATTGCCTGGGGCTTGTATCAGGGATACTGCCAACAAGCTAATGAGATTTCTACAGCCCACAGACTACTATCCACTCCAGTTACTTTATGCAGATACCAAAAACACTGTCAAGAGCAGTCAAAGCAGTCCATGAAGGACTGCAGAACCCTTGGAGGAGCTGCAAGAGTCTCTAGAGCAGAGGTAATCTCTTCTGTAAAAGAAGAGAAATCCTGGCCAAAGGAAAGTGATTTGAAAGGACCAGCTGAATCCAGCAGATCAATATATGGTTGTGGAACTGGAGCTATAGTCAGGGATTTGTCTTTTCTGGACCATGGGGCTGTCTTTGAGAAACCTAGACTACTGGGGACTGAAGGGGTCCAGCAGTCAAAAGAGGGCAATTCTTTTCATCTGCAGGCTTGCCAAATTTGAGAAGACAGTTTTAAACTACAGCTGCAGGGGGACAGGAACCTCAATCCACCTGACTCTTATCAGTTCAATGCCAGCATCAGCAATATATGTCCAGAGCCAGGAAAGGGATCAGAGATCAGTGAGAGTGTCTGAAGTGTAGCATCAAGGAATTCAAGCCACTTCATCCCATAAAACTGTTTCACTGGGTTCCCAGTTTAAGAGTCTCTACATAAATGCATACAGCATGGGAAATAAGAGGAACTAGAAGATTTAGTTAAGTCTCAGGGCTCTGATATCATCAGTCTCAGTGAGACATAGTGGGATGACTCACATGCCTGGAGTGCTAGGATAGATATTTACAGGCAGTTCAGGAGAGATATGCAGGGAAATAAAGGGGTGGGGTAACCATGTAAGATAGGGAATGCCTTAACAGTATGGAGCTGGTGATGAAAGAGTTGAATATCTCTGGGTAAGAGTAAGGGGAAAGGCCAATAAGGTAAATATTGTGGTGGAAGTCTGTTGTTGACCACCCAACCAGGATGAAGAGGTAGATGAAATATTCTATAAGCAATTAGGAGGAGTCATTAGCCATTGTTTTCATAAGAGACTTCAACGTCCTAGGTGTCTGCTGGAAATACAATGCCTGGAAACAGCCTAGCATATTCCTGCATTTCATGGAGAGTAACTTCCTGACATAGGTGGTGAGTGAACTGCCTAGGGAAGGTGCCTCACCTGACCTGTTATTTGTTAACTGGGAAGGTCTCATGGGTGATATGTTGGTTGGAGACTGCCTCAGGCACAGTGATAACAAGATGATAGAGTTCTCAGTCCTTGGGGAAGCAAGGAGAGCAGTCAGCAAAACTCTGGATTTTCAGAGGACAAACTTTGGCTTATTTAGGGACCCAAATTACAAGAGTCCTTTGGGAGACACTTCTAAAGGGCAAAGGAGACCAGGAAGATTGGATATTATTCAAGAATAAAATCATGAAGGCACAGGAACAGGCCAACCCTATGTGCCAAAAGATGAGCTGGAAGGGAAGAAGATCAGCCTTGCTGAACAGAGAGCTTCTTCAGGAACTCTGGAAGAAAAAGATTGTTTAGGACATAGTGTTTTGTACAGCCAGAAGGGGAAAAAATAACCTTAAGGGTAGTAATCTTTTTTTTTTTTTTTTTTTCTTCCTGCAGAAAAGAGTAAATGACAGAGCTGAAAATGGAATATTCTGAAAAGGTAACAGAAGGTGAGGGCTGCAAGTACTTGAATATTACACAGCAAAACTGGAAAGATTCAAACAAAAGTGACACCAGGGTAAAAAAAAGGGAAAATTTTTAGTATGGAATAAAAATGTGGGTGAAAGAGAGCCTTAAGAGAGACTTGTTTTTTTTCAGACATGACAAGAATAAAGTCAACAGTATAGTAGTCTGCTTACCTGATATAGCTCAAGACAAAGAAAAGGGAATCTCAGTAGGACTAAATGTCATGGGAAATCAGAAGAAAGATAAGTGGAAATCATGAGCAGGTGAGGGGCACTGACTAAAAAGACTTGGAAACTGCTGTCCTAGGAAGAGTGAGGGAGGGAAAGAGCAGCAGAACCTACTGAAGAATCACTATACTGGCTTCACAGCATCTTGCCACAGTGCAGTTAATAAGTGGAATCACTTATTTAAAAAGTACTGCAGAAAAGGGGGTGCCTTGATTAACTGTTTGCATTCATGACTTACCTTCTGATTCTACTTTTTTTTTTTTTTTTTTAATCATAGATTCTGCTAGAGGCATGAAGATATTCTCTCAAATATGTGCTAAGTGGAATGATTCTTTTGGGACAAATAATTGTGAAGCTGTTGGGATGGAGAGAGAGAGAGAGAGAGAGAGAAAGGAAGTGAGAGAAGAAGAGAGAGTGGGATATAGGAGAAGGAAAAAAAAAAAAAAAACACTAGCGCTAACTGATTTTATCCTAATAGAAGTCTTACACCTGAGTGTAGTATTTGATAGTGTTCTCATGTTACCCATGATATTGCTAAACTCTATAACCTAACAAGCAACTGTATTGCTTTCTGAACAGGAAAGGATTGCCAAGGTAGCTGTTTATTGACTATGGCTAGTAGATTATGCATTCTTCAAGTTGTGTAAAGAACAGTAATGTTTTCAAGAATCAAGGTGACTTCAATCTTCTCAGATCAGGAATTTTGTGGTTTATGCTATGCTTGCCTAAAGAAGCTTTTGTAGAGGAACATGTTGCTTATGTGTAACTGAAATGCTTATACATTATAATTTATTGGTAATTCATGAACCTTTTTTCATCAAAGACTTGGCTATTAAGTGACTGAATTACCTTACAAATATATCCTCCTCTGGGGATGGATTTTTTTTTCAGGACTGCAACTATTTTATCTACATATAATAACGGATAATGAAGACAATAACTGCTAATCTTACCTCCTTATATTTTGACATTACTACATTTTATTATAGTGCTCTAACCAGATTTAACTGATAGTGAGAGATTCTCTGGGGGGGTCGGGAGGTTTTTTTTTTTTTCTTTTTCTGTCAGTGCTTTCTCATTACATTTGTAATCAGCTAGAGTATTTTGGCCAACAACTCATGGGGTTCATCATCTTGCAGAAGCTCTGAATAAAATGGTTCAGTCAGAAGAGACCTACAAAGATCACATAGTCCAACTGCCACACTACTTCAGAGCTAACCAGAAATTAAAACACAATCATGAGAACATTGTCCAAATGCCTCTTGAATGCTGAGCTCTGGGTCAGCTAAAATGAGCACTTAGGAACATTTGTCTGTCAGATGAGGAGATTATCATTACCTGCTTTTTGCTGTCATCTTCCTATCAAAGGTTACCAAACCAGATTGTTTTGGTAAAATGAATCACATGAGCTATGAGTTATCCACATCAGGAAAAGTTAGACAGGTCAACTCAAAACACCTGACTGGATAAGTCAGTTCTGAAATGGATAAGGAAGTGCTTGGATAGTTGTTCTTTCCACAGCGGTTATGTCTGGCAGAGGATGGTAACAAGAGATCTTCAGACAGAACACATTTGCCAGCTGAGAAATATGTCAAACCCCAGAATATTTATATTATTTGGGTTTTTCTCTTTCCCTGAATCTATGAGTCAGGTAACCAAACAAGTGCCTTCCATACATGAACCATAGCCTAATGATGTGCATTTTCTGCGGTCTTCATGACAGCTTATTAATACTTAATTGCATTTGCCATAGTCAGCCAAGCTGTGAATGAAACCTGAGGTAAACCTCTCAAGTACCTCATGATGGATTTCCTTGCCAACAGAATGTGTGCACAAATTAAATGCAGGCTAATAATCTGTGCTCTTGAAATATTAGAATAACAGAAAAAGTAGCAAAAGAGCTTAAGTCTATGTGGAGGCAAACAAATACTTTTACTGATCAGCCACTTAGCAGAACACCATCAAACTATGTGGCTGGACCAAAGTCAAGCAGGTCAAGGCTGGGTTTGCTGAGAGTACAAATAGGGCAAAAAATAGCAGAAATGATAATTTTCATATGCATACAAACCAGACATTCTGAGTTCTGCCTTGCGGCCCTTCATATTAACATTGGTTCTCTTGTCCGTGTTAATAAGCAGATGCATTGCCCAACAGCCCTCATACACAGGCTGTAATCAGAAGGAAGTGGTATAGAAAGTATGCATAAACACAAGGAGGATATGAACGATTCATCTAAAATAGGAAGGGTGATGTTGTTGGTAACTGCCATTACTACCCTAGCCTTTTGTTATCAATATTGTTTGTTTTGTTCTGCTTAGTTTATTATTGTTATTATTATTATTATTATTATTTACTGCTTTTTTTTTTTTTTTTTTTTTTTTTCTTATTTGTCCTTTAAAATATGTCTTGAAATGTTAAAAAATGAAAATCCCTTAGTGATACCTGTTGCAATCCAGAGCCACACAAAGGCAGGAGTTAGCTTGTATTATTCCTTCATGGAGGAGAAAGAAGGAATAGTTGTTAAATTTCCTGTTGTTCCACACCAGGCATCTCTCAGAAGTATGTCTCAGAAGTTGAGACAATACTGGGGAGATTTTTCAAGGAAGAACCTTATTCAATGGTGTCTTGGGAAAAACAGATGTGAGGCACATCGGGATTTTAACTTCTGCAGATGATTTTACTAGATGCCAGACAATAGAAAAACAATGTAGGTACCTTGTTACATTTTCTGGGTCACTAGCTATAAGAAGTGCCCACTTTCTCTGCAGTATGGAGTTAGTTTCAGTTCCCAAATAGTAACTGGACAGTAATTGAGGTAAAACCTTCAAATTGTAACAACTTTGTGTGGCTTTTTTCCTCTCTAAGGTGCTACTCATTGCTTTATTAGTTTCCTACTGTGATCCTCACCATTTTTCTTTAACTGTTCTCCTTTCTGCAGAGTAAATAAATAACACCACTGGGAGATTATGTTTTCCCTCACTGTCGTATGTGTAATATTTAGAAGTAGCTTAAACTGCCAATAACTTGACCTTTTTTAAAAATTATTTTTTATTTTTATTTTTTTATTTTTTTTTTGGTTAAATTTCCCTGTGGATGAATTTTGCCTTAATATTTTACAAAGGGTCTTTGTGTGGATTACCAACTCATTTCATACAGTGATTGGGATAGTTTCTGTTTCTCTGATGAAGTATGGTAGAGAATAAGCCATTGGATGTCAGATACTGGCTGGAGGCTCAATGTACTACTGTAAATAGCAGTTATAAATGTTTTGACATTCATGGTCATGTAATTTCCTTGCCTGCTTTTTTGCTTGTCTTCCTGCTTAAGGTAGTAGACAAAACACACTTCACAAGATTACAGCAGACATATTCCAGTTAGAGAAGGAGCGAACAGGACCTTCTCCAAACACTGTCCCCATGTGTCCCACTGCCTCTGTGTTGTTTTCGGAAGGGAGATGTCCTTCACAGGAGCCTGAGCACTTCTAGGTCTGTGAGAGCAGAAAAACGCAGAAAGCAAAGAGTCCTAGACTGCATGGGAAGTCCAGAATATTCCCACTCTTACAGGTTTGCTTGTGATTTGAATCCTCCTGAAGGTGATTTAGGCCAAGAAAAATGGCATTACTCCCTACTACCACTAGCACGGGTAAATAATGTGCCAGACTAGCATGATGCACTTCAATCATTGGAATTATATATATATCAATATACTTAATTTATTATGCTTTGTGATCATTGGATGGAAGATCCTCAAGAAATACAGAGAAAGTGTAGCTATTCATGAAGACTGTTAATACCAGGTAAACTGTAACACCCTGTATTGTGTATCTGTTACTTATTTTTCCATTTTTTGGAGGAAAAACAAAGCCTAAAATAGATGCACCACTGCAGCATATACCCAGTAAACAATAAAATGGGAACTGATCTGCCCCAAATAACTCATTTTACCTGCTCCTCTTTGCCATTATGGCATGTTACATAACATACTAAAAGAATTATTAAAATAGATGAGTAGTGCTGTTATTTTCTCTGACTTTTTTCTCCCTTCCATGACTCAATGGTTTGTTCTAACAATTTCTGAAGTAGCTTTGAAACCCTGCCAAGATTTTTTCTGTTTCATGATTAAAAAATTCATTTATTTACTTATTTTGGCAGGCATATGATGTCATGCAGTGTTGCATTTAGACTGAACTTATTCAGATATGATTATGAGATCATTATTCAGATATGATTATGAGATCATTGCACATCTAAGACTGTAACCAGCCTTAGAACTGGCTTGCTATTTCAGGCCAGTTTCACCTGCATAACTTAGACTTTGCAAAAGCTAGAAATGAAAGATGCAAAGTTGTTCTGTGATATCTGAGTCAGTCAGTGGACCAGTTTCTTATATAGGTAGAATGTTTTATTTAAAGACACAACACAGAAAAAATTAAATGGTTTTGGACTAGTAGGAGGAATACTGTTCTCAGGAAGATGATGTGAATGAGTAAAAGGAAAGCAGTTTCCTCTTTACTAGTGGAAACTCTTTACGAATTTGAATCTGTGAAGCAGTATGGCTTGATCATTTCCATATATTCTTGCATTTATTGAAAGGGAAGTTGGAAGACATTGTGAGGTAAGACTCTTAATGACCCTTTCTCCAGGCTCAGAAATGCCAACCACTGCTCTGTCCACTCTTTCCACACTACTGATGAGAGACAACTGAAACTTTCTGAAGGACAAAGTGGATTCAGAGCTATAGTGTGCAGTGGTACATATCTGTAATTCCATCACTCCTGTGCCTGAACACCATACACTATATTTTTCAGTTACCTTTCCCATCAGAACAATATCTAAAAAATGCAATATATGTCTCTTATTTGTTTGTTTATTAAATCTTGCATGTAGGCGGGGATTTCTTTGGTGTAAGAATACAGTGCAAAATCTCATTATTCAGTCTTCTGCCTAATAATCTTCCTAAAGAAGGACAGAACCAGGAGAGCTGGCCCAGGCTGGCCAAAGAGAGATCTTGTGGCACCATGCTGAACAATAAAACTGGCCAGGGTGTGGGGAGGCTACTGCTCAGTGGTGGGCTAGGCATTGGACAGCAGGCGGTGAAAAATTGCATTGTGCATCACTTGCTTTCTACATTCTATTGTTATTATTATTATTATTATTATTATTATTATTATTATTAACTTTCCCTTCTCTTTCTGTCCTATCAAACTGTCTGTATCTCAACCCACAAGTTTTTATTTATTTATTTATTTATTTATTTTCCTGGTTCTTTCCCCTACCCCACTATGGCAGGGATTTGGGAGAGAGTGAACAGCCGTGTAGGGCTGAGCTGCCTGTCAGGTTAAACCACAGCATGTTCTAAGAGGGTTACAAGAAGGCTCTCTTCAGGCACTTTGAGGTTTCCTAACATTAGGCACATTACTTAAAGAAAGAGTAAAGACTAAATTACATAGGTGAATATCTACTAAAGAGAACCAAAAGCATAAGGGTTCTTCAGACATTAAAAATAAAGTTTTAAATAGCATCATTTATCTAAATCAAAATTAGTAATCTAGAAAGGTCCTACCAAACAGGGCACAAAACCCAAAACATGTATCAACATGTATCACATAAACACAGATGTACCAGTCATATTCAGTATCAATGCTCAGAAAGGAGGGAACTGAAAAAAGGCTTTTCGCAGTGCAGACTGATCCAGCACTGTTGTACCATTCCCACTTTTGAGTCCCAGTGCCTGAGGAGAACCCTGCTTGCCTGTGTTGTCCTGTAAATGGGAATCTTCATTATTGGCATCTGCATAATGGGTGACAAGGGCATCTTCAGCTCCTGGAATGGGAGACATGGAAGAATATGCATGGCATCTTCCACTTCTGCAAAATGACTTAGCTTTGCTGAATTCAGCCAGAGTTGTTTTTCAGCTCATCTAAATAACCTCAAGCCATTTTTTCAGCAGAGTGTTCAGCAGAGCCTTTTTCATGTCCATGTAGCAGTGTACCTACTTAACCTTTAAAAAAGACCCTAAAAGGTCTTAACCTTTTCCTTTATTTCAACTACTGATCAGTAACTATTTTGGAAGGAGATCTGCATTCATCACTCAACTTTCCTGCACGATAAGGAGCAGGGGACCAGTCCATGGCCTGCTGTGTGTCTTTGCCTTGCCCTGTTTGTCAGTGCTGCCTTTTGTTAGTGTTCCCAAAGTGTCTGCTGCCTGTGTGACGTGGTGTGGAGAAGTACGGAGGGTTGGTAGGACACATGCTTCAAACATTGGTTGCCACATAATTCCTCAGGTTAACACTGAGCTCAGCTGTTATAACGGCACACAAGAAGATGTGCACTAGCAAAGACTTTTCTTGCTGAAACTGAGAATCGTATTGTAGTCTTGACTAAAATCAGCAGAATGACAGAGGTGTAAAAATGGTATACTAGAAAGGAGAGTCAGACCTGTTCCTTAAAGAAATATCTAGCTGCCCTAGAGGGGAATGCTAGCATATTGCTTTTGTAGTCATTCATGAATAGGAGCTCTTCAGCTGTGATGCTAAGGTAAAACCATTGAGCAAGCATGGCAGACTGAAAAGGAGATACTTTGGGTTCCAGAACCAGTCCCAGCCCCCTGCCTTGTTTACTTAATGTGCAGACTAATTAGGAGCATCATTTGATACCAGCTCCAGGGAAAGACACTTTCCTCCTTTGAAAATAGGTCAGGAGGAAACCTAACATTTCCTTGTCTACCTGGCTGCTGCGTTTGCCAGCCCAGGCAGCCTTACTCAGAATATCTTCTGGGAATGAGAACAAAATACTGGCAAAGGGAATGACAGTGCTGTCTCTGCTGAAGTCATTTACGGGTTTTGGCTTTCTGCTCAGAACAAATGACTCTCAGGTTTTCAGACACAATGTTGTAAGGGTCTGATTAATTTATTGAGGAAACCAGAGCAGTGAGGGGAATCAGCTGGTGGGAGAGGACTCCTTTGAACTGGCTGGGGAGATGGTGCAAGGTGCAGCTGCCACAGCAGTGCTCAGATGACGCAGCAGAAGCTTCTATTGTCCCTGGGTTTAACAAGTCATGCAAAAGCAACTTGTGTTTCTTTTTCTGTTTTCATTCTTTTATTCCAGCTGCACCAGTGAAAAACACTGCAATAACATGAATGAGCCATGCCTCAAACTGTTTTGAAATCCTAAGGCAGATTTGAGCATTAGGCTACTCCTTCGTCCATGATGACTTGGTTGTAAAAACTAATGCAGAACTGCTGAACACTTGTTTTGAGAAGTTGCAGCAGGAAACAATCTTGATCAAACAGGAACATGCATCTTTGTATTTGAGATCAGGGCTAGTCTCTGTCACAACTCAAAGACTATTTGTGTGCAGAGCCTTGTTCACCGGAGTGATGCTCAGGCCAGACTCTCAGAAGGAAGAGTTCTGAGACCTTGATTCACACAGAGCTACACCCATACACAAAAACAGGCAGGAAACTTACTTTTGTTCACACAAGCATGTACCTACTTGGGCAGTTGCAGCAAGTGATTTCTTAAAATAGGCATCAGCAAGGTGCTTTTGGAAGCACTGCAAAGTTTCAAATCAAAGTCCTCAGGGTGACCTACCTCCCTTCTATGCAGCAGGGAAAGGAGTAGATTTCAACCTACTGTGCACAAAGGCTGTGGTAAAGATGGAGCTGTGCTCAGAAAGAGATGCTTTGAAGGTCTACAGAACAGGACAGCCTTTTTCTCCCTGACTCCTGAGCTTTCTCTGTGCCTACTGTGCCATCTCAAATTACTTCCCTTCACTCTCCCCCCTTGATTGTGCTACAAGCAGGTGACACTAGATGACAGATTTGAAAGTCACAGAGAGTCACAGCTGACTTGTTCAGCACAGGACTCCCCTGTTTGGCATCTGTCACATGATGTCCTGCACGGACCTGAGGAAGGGGCAGCAGGGCCAGCTGCCACCATCTTCCTTTCAATGCTCTGCAGCAAGTCCAGGCAGCCCCAGGGAAGCGGATTAGGGGAGACAGGTGTCTGTGACGATTAAGAACAACAGGGCATGCTGTGTTGTTAAACTTGCTAGGTCTACTTTGTCCTGCTGGACTGTGGCAGCACAGGACAGCTGGGTCATGCTCTGTTGTTTCCAACAACTATCCCTGAAAGGGATGGAGGCTCATTCTCAAACACAAAATCTGCCCCATTCACAAGATATATCTTGTTTTCATTCTTTTATTCCAGCTGCACCAGTGAAAAAGAGAAAAACAAGAAAAAGAGAAAAAAAAAAAAGAAAGGAAAGAAATAATAATAATAATAAAAAAAACAGTCAGTGGTGTGGTGTTGACTGTATTCATCTTGCAGTGAATTGGTGCTTTCTAATCACCCCAATCAGTATCTGTTGCTTCCATTAGGAAGAGAAACCTGTCTGGTATGTATAACAGTGTTTGAGACCATTTTACCATGGTCTCTGCTGCTTCCAGCTGCATTTATCATGGATGGGTGTATGTGCTTGAAGGGTACAGGGGCCCTGTTTAAAACTTCAGATTTCTGCATTTTGCTAGCTAGACTGTATATTGAAAGGTTTAGTAGTCTGCAAACAGAAAGTGAGTATGTGTTCTGGAATATGGCCTCAGACTGGAGAATTCAGCTCTTCTTAGGAGCTGTCTAAAGCAAATTATCACTGATGTTTCCTGAGTGGACAGAATAACTCCAGTATCTCCTATCTCTATCCTCACATATCCTCAAATCAAACAAGCAACTACAAAAAACCACCGCTGTCTAGGTGAGCACAACAAAATCTTGCTGGATTTGGATGTGTGCAGACCAGAGCCTCACTCCTTTGAGTTAGCAAGACTTCACAAGCTGCCCACCAAATCCAGAGTGGATGTGTGTGTCCTGTCAAGCCACAGCCTGAAGGAGCACAGGGTGTGGGGAGAGGAGGCAGGAACAGGAGCACCCTGGGAAACAGGCAATGTTTCCAACATGCTTGCTGGCTCACGGCTTTGAAAGGGAGCTTTAAAAAGCCACATTGCTGGCACGGATGAACGTCACAGTATGAAGCAGATTGCTTTAGTCATTTTTTTTGGCATGTAAAATCCAAACTCCTCCTCTCCCCTTATAAAATAAAATATTGTTCATTAGCATCAGTATATGATGTTTTTTTCTTCCCTTTTTAGTTATCAGTAAAAGAAAAAAAATGTAATGTGAATTAATGAATAAATAAACAAATACTTAAATACAGCCTTTTAATTCCCAGTGGTGTGGCTTTTGCACCGTGAATCACTTCTACTTCTGCACAGAGATCTCAAGGGTCCAAATCTTCCATGTTCTACTGGCATCTCTGATTTTAACTTGTGGTGACTTTTGCTAGTGTGCCCCCATCGGATCTGGCTCTTCCTGTCTCCAGAAAAGTTATCAGGAGCTTCTTTCTCCTCAAACCATAGCATTATGCCTGTGATATCTGGCTCATCAAAGGTCTGGATTTAAAATATTTTTGTTGATTGTTAAAATCATTTTGTTGATTCACTGCCCAGCACATAAAATTAGCTGAAATTAAATTTTCTGAAAATAAAGCATTTGATTTTTTTTTTTTTCACTTCTTTGCTTATGGCTATTATCTAGCTCTTACCAAATCTACATGCAAATTAAATGAACTGCTTAGAAAATAATAGAATGTCAAAAAGCTGATCTTTGTGGAGAGGGTAGAAAAACATTCTACAACACCTGTGTTGCCAATGAGCTCTACAGCAACTCCATGGCAAATCTTCTGTAGGCAGGTAAATATGTCCCTCATATGTTCCTGGCATTGTGTGATGTATACATGGTGGCACTAGGTACAGGCAGGCCAAGCCTGAGAGCTCCAGCCAGTGTGGATGTCCTGGAGTACCTATAAAATTATGAATGTAATCAGTCAGGAAGAGTTGTTTGTTTGTCATTCCTTCCAATATTAGGTTAGGGTGAGCCAAAACAGGGCTGGATTCAGCACAAAGGAGCTGAGCTCCATTAAGCAGAGAGTGGTCAGGGTATGGAAGGGTGCCAAGTTAACACATGGGCTGAAGGATTAATTCATGGAGTAGAAAACCTCAGAGGATCAGCTAATACACAAAAAACATGCCAGAATCATGAGTTCTGGGAACAGAGGAGAGCTAGAAGCTTCAAGGAGGGTTCTAGAAGGAAGAGTCAAAGATGCCAGTCTTCCTTAGTTTGTGCTGATGGACCCACTACCAGGCAGGATATGAGGCTAGGTGGACCTCTGATCTGGCATAGAAATGCTCTTCTTATTTATATAGATGCAAAAGTACATAACCTATTTTGAAATAACAAGACATAGAACGTTACTTTGAAAAAATACCTTAGGAATATTTTTGAAGATGACAGAAGTGGCAGAGGATCTTGATTTTCCTGTTTGCATATCTATTTATTTATCTGTTTATAGCTTTTTAATAAAATATTGCTCTTTTACTAACTTCTCACAAACTGGTAATGTGTTTAAACATCTGCAAAACAAAAGTCTGTCTCACCAGCTGTAGTATCTGCAGTTCTAGGACAAGCACAGCCCTGCCTGTTGTGTAGCTGTAAACTGATTCTCTCTGAATTGTGACTTTTTGAGCAAATGGAGGCTATCACAAAGGAAAAAAATAACTACAGAGGGAGAGTGGAGCAAGCTTTCTAATGTGTGCATATTTAGACAATGAATAATGACATTCCTGGTGGGTCTATCATGAATTGGGACTGGCTTTTATCGTGGGTAAAAACTTAAACTCAGAAATTTTGTATAGGCCTTTAACGTAAGTTGTAAGTGATCAGTAGTATAAAGTTTTTTAGGAATTGTATGGAGTAAGAAGGAAAGTGACATACAAAATGTAGGTGGAATGGTTTCAAGAGGTAATTTCTGACTTTACAACAAGCTTTCTCACACACATTTTAATACTTGTGACTCATCATGGAGGCTGATATTATTTAAGCCAATGCTTTCATGAGTGCCCATTGAATTAGTGGCTCAGTGTTTGGGTGCTCAAAGGAAGATGTCATTGGTAATTGCCTCTAAGTCCCACTAACTTCAGTGTGTGTAACTGCCCAACCACATAAACATCCTTTGTGAATCTCACCAACTATTCTGCATTTAAGCAAACATCCTTCTTTATGCCCTATGTTTTGTCCGGGGACAAAAAAAAGGTGTCTAGAGGACCTTTTTTTTTTTATTTTTTTATTTTTTTATTTTTTTTTTTTTCCCTCACTCATTCTCTTTATATGGAACCTGTCCTTAGAAGGCACCTTAGCTTCTGATCCCCCCCCAAATTAATTTATCTGAAGTGTTTATCTGGGGGCTGACCTGCACGAAGGCAGATCTGCAGAGGAGCTGCCCTGGGAGTCCTGGTGGACAGCATGCTGACCAGGGTCAGCAATGTGCCCTTGTGGCCAAGAAGGTCAACGGTATCCTGGGCTGCAGTGTTGCCCTTCAGTAGTGTTGCCAGCAGGTCAAGGGAGGTGATTCTCCCCCATTGCTCAGCCCTGGTGAGGCCACAGCTGAAGAACTGTGTCCAGTTCTGGGCTCCTCAGTACAAGACGGACATAGAGCTACTGGAGTGAGTCCAGCAGAGATGGACAAAGATGATGAGTGAACTGGAGCACCTGTTGTATGAGGACAGCCTGAAAGAACTGGGCCTGTTTAGCATGGAAAAGAGAAGACTGAGGGGAGACCTCATCAGTGTGTATAAATATCTGAGGGGAGGGTGTTGAGAGGATGGAACCAGTCTCTATTCACTTGTGCCCAGTGACAGGACAAGAGGCGATGGGCACAAACTGAAGCACGGGTGGTTCCAGATGAACATGAGGGGGCACTTTGCTGTGAGGGTGACAGAGCACTGGCATAGGTTGCCTAGAAAGGCTGTGAAGTCTCCTTCTCTGGAGATATTCAAACACTACCTGGCTGCCATCCTTTGCTCTAGGTGATCCTGCTTGGCAGAGGGGTTGAACTAGGTGATCTTCAGAAGTCCTTTCCAACCCTGCCCATTCTGTGATTCTCTGGGAGAGCGTTAGTAGTCCAGAGCAATGTTTTCTTATCTCATGAGGCAATGGGTAACCAAGGTGGACTTGGCATGGTCTTCAAGAGTAGAATAACTTTCATAAGACAGATCAGCAAGGTTAAAACCAGGAAGGATGACTTCCATTTTTAAGTCATGGTGTGTTATATAAACAGTAGCACACATGAGATTTACAATGAGCAGTGATCAGTGTAGTTAATGACTGTAACTGGCATAATGTCACAAGTTTGGTATTAGCCTAGAGCACATTTTGTTGTCAACACAATTTATGTTGGCTTACAATAAACAGGACAAATAATGGGAGAGCCATGATATATATGTGTATATATATATATATAAAACATATATATTATTTATTATATTTTATTATATATTACTATTATATATTATTATATATGGTAATATATATATTTTTTTCCTGCAAAACAAAACTCACATGTTGAATTTGTTTGCTGTCTATCTAAATCATAAGAAACTGAAGGCAGAACACAATGCAACTCCCAGTTACAATTTTATTCTGGAACTTTCTACCAATTAGGAAGATGTTGCTTTTTGTTTTTTTGTTTGTTTGTTTGTTTGTTGTTTCCTTGAGCATTTCTATGAAAGTAACTGAGAATTGGTATATTGTCATAGAATAATAAAATGGTATAGGTGAAGGGACCTTAAATATGACCTGATTCCAAGCCCTCTGCCATGGACAGAGACACCTTCCACTAGACCAGGTTGCCCAAAATCCCATCCAACCTGGCCTTTAACAGTTTCAGAGACAGGGCATCCACAGATTTGCATAAGGTTTTTCAGTATCTCGTCACCCTCATTGTAAAATATTTCTTTCTTTTATCCAGTCTAAGTCTCTATTTCAGTTTATAACCATTACCAATTGTTCTGTCACTATAGGTCCTGGTAAAAAGCTTATCTCCATCTTTTATATAATAAGCCACCTTTTATAATATAATGAAAAGCTTCAGTAAGGTTTCCCCAGAACCTTCTCTTCTCCACACTAAACCCTATCTCTCTCAGCCTGTCTTCATAGGAGAGGTGCTCCAGACCTCTGATCATTCTCATGACCATCCTCTAGACCTGCTCTAATAGGTCTACATCCTGGGGGCCCCAGACACCAGGTGGGGCGTCATGAAAATGGAGGAGAGGGGGGGGAAATCACCTCCCTTGACCTGTTGGCTACACTTCTCTTGATGCAGCCCAGGATACAATTGGCTTTCTGGGCTGCAAACGCATTGTCAACTCATGTCCAATTTGTCATCCATGAATATCCCCAAATCATTCCCTTCAATTAATCACCCTAACTGTACTGATATTAGGGACTGCTCTTATCCAGCTGCAGCACCCGGTTGGCCTTATTGAACTTCAAAAGATTCACATGGTCCTACCTCTTAAGGCTTTCCCCCTTAAGGGAACCTTCCTTCCTCCTTAAGGCCCTCACTTCCTTCAGTTGTAGCAACTGCATTGCTCAGTTTGGTGCTGTCCACAAACATGCAAGGGAGCACTCAATCCCACTGTCTATTTCATTAATAAAATATTAAACAGTACTGGTCCCAGTACAGACCCTGAAAGACACCACTCGTTATGGGTTTCCATTTGGACATTGAGCCATTGATTGCAATTCTTTGTATATATATACCTTTCGACATATCTAACTAATTATTTATTTATCTGTTGAATAAGCCATCCATCAAATCTATATCTCTCCAATTTAGAGGAAAGAATGTTGGGGGGGACTATATCAAAGGCCTTACAAAAGTCCAACACTGGCATTATTGCACATTCTCTGTACCTTGCACTTGTTTGATTTACTTACTAATAGCAGTAATTTCATTACCCTGAGAGACACTGAATCCACTTGTATAGCCTTGCTATACAAGTTATGAGTACATGAATTAGTTAAACAAATTCATGAGTACATGAATTTGTAAAACCAACTAATAGAAAACTAAGAAAAAGAATCCCCAGTAGTAACAGGAAATTTGACCAGGTCAGAGCATGCTGACTAAGCTTCTATTTATGGGGAACCATCTCTGTTCTCTCATTCTGAAAGAAGCTAGGGAGTTAACAAATCACGTTAGTTTATTAATATAGGTAGTGAAAATTGAAAGAGAAATATACATATAGTATAAAAAGCGTCATCCACAAAATCTGGATTTTCTATAATCTTTCTCTCTTCTGCATTATGTAAGTACATAATTTGAATTTACAATTGAATTTTTAATTTACAGTATAAATCCAATTAAAAAGCAGCATGTTAGTATAAAAGTAACTTTTCAGAGGAGTATTCATTTAGATCAGTTTAAAATTCTAGCTGTGAAAATCATCTGATATACTGTTACTCTTTTCTTGGTTAATTGTCTAAGTCCATTGTTCTGTCTGAGCAAATGTTCTAGGTTCTACCTAAATGTTCTACCTAAATGTTCTACCTAAAACACAGAACTACAAATTTGCAAGATTCTCCTCTTGCACCTATTGACTTAACAAGCTCCCCTGTGAAACTTCCCCAGGTCTTTCAGTAAAGAAATCTATTCATATTTCATCTTATTAAAAAGTAATCTGACTTTTTCATTGAAAATTTATAATGCATATATTTTAAAATTAGATTATGAGGGCAAGAAAAAGAAACAAGAACCAAAGTGGAAAAACAGAGAACACTCTCTTAGAAGAGAGCAAGCTGAAAAGAAGGTAAGAGATGTTTATAATAGGTTTGTCATTAATTTTAATCAAGCAGAATGTTAAGGAAAAAAATATCCACAAAAGAGCTGAGATTTTCTCTATGCTGTATTACATCACTTTTATAGGCATGAAACTAGTTTTCAATAGAAGTACATGTCCGATACCAGACTAGTGAAGTGGTGCCCTGCCATCGGTGAGAAGACTCCCTTAAACCTTTACTGTCTGATCTGCAGACTCTTTGGAGCATGTGGTTAGGCTGATCTCTAGTCACTTGCCTTGACATGGTCTGTTCTTCACAACGGGTTTGACACCGACTTTGCTGAAAATGAAACACCTCATGTTTATGGCGTTTGGTGAGCAGGAGCAAGATTAGTAAAACATTTAATGGCTAAGCGTTTTGATGGGTGAGACTGTTCATGTGTATAAGGGCAAGCATGCACTTTGATGTTCACCTGATCCAGTCTCCACTGGTCATTTGCACAGACTCTACTGCTGTTTGCTGGCTGTTTTTGTTGGTGGTTCTTTGTAGCCCATAAGACAATGTCTACAGCTTCTGAAGGTTTAATTTCACATTCATAAAATCTCAGAAAAAAATGTTATCATAGTGTATGCTTTGATGAATTTCTAAAAACCACTGTGAAATAGTAATAGAAGATGAAGATACAATACAGCTTGATGTAGTTTTTCCATTTGTAAGTCTCAAGGTACTGATATTCCCATATAGCAGATGAGGTAACAAGAGTACAGGGAGTTGAAGTGTTCTGTCTAAATTCACCCAGCATGTTAGACCCAAGTCTCCTAAGTAGTAGCAGTCCCTTCTCCACGCAGCAGGCCAGGGTACTCTCAAATACATTCAAGGGGGCTCTATAATAACCTAGCAGGATTTCTCAGAGACTGAAAGAGAGCTCACTTCCACTTTTCTATCTATTCCTATGAATTATTTTAGCTAACTTTTCAGCATTTTTTTTTTTTACTTCAGCTTGTCTCTGAATTTTTCTTTCTGACTGAAGGTGTGGAGCGGAGCTCAAATGTCTGCTGTAAATTTGCTTGAGAAAAAAGCTTACATTTTTATCTTACTGTGCTAAGCATGAATATGAAAAAAAGTAAGAAGCAATGAATTGTATTAAGGGGAGGGAAAACAGTAGAAGTGATAACTCAAAGACATCCAGAACTTTCAGGAGCTCAGAATCTGATGTACTCTAAATTAAGAAAGAAAAAAAAAAAGCCATCATCATCTCATTAATGTGTGTCAGACACAACTGTTCTGAAATCATAAGTCTGAGTTCCAATATATAAACTATTTACATACATATTTTATCACTTGAAGCTTCAAGAATATATTTGTCTGAGGGCTATCCTTTCAAAGCAGATGCTATATTTGCATGACAGATAATGATTTTAAGAATACTGAATAGTGTGAAACTTAAGTTGGTAATGTAGCAATATTATTATTGACTACTAATAAAAAGTAGGGATGGAAGAAAGATTTTTTGGGGTTGTTTATGTCAAAATTGAAACAAATGTAAATGTCTTCTGATTTCTAAAATATATCATTGCTATTGAGTTTTATTTACAGTCCTGTCTTGATTAGAATGCTAATATAGTAGAAGTAGAACCACACTTTTTCTGGCCTGACTTGAAGAACTGAAGACTTTATTAATTCATGTGGTTTTGTAACACTAAAGGTTTCTTTGCTGATGTGAACAGTTTGTGTATTTCAAAAAATGCATTATTTTGACTTTTGTCCTGTAGTATTGCTGTTGAATTTGAATAGTGGTTGTAAAGTCAGCGAGGCAGAGCTTCACTACGTGGTTTCTGGTTCTATGCTACAAAAGGGGCAAATGAAACCTGTGTCTTTTGAAATGTTCAGAAACACTTTAAAAAAAATGATCATGATCTGTTAGAAGTACAGGTATGCTGAAATTCCTCAATGGAAAAATCATTTGTGACTTACTAGAAGAATACTCTCACATAATAATCACTAAGTGAGTTTGAAGTACCTAAAACTGACCATGGTTGTTGCCAACGTGGCTAAGGAAAAGGCTGTTTGCCAAACTGACTTAAAACAGCTACATTTGGTGGGCACTGGTGTGTGTCAGTATTAAAGGATCTGTGAGAATATCATCCATGTTACTTGTATTTTCATTTACAGTAATGAAATTGAAGACTGCTTAGCATATGAATGATACTGCAGAAATCAAGATATGGCTCATAAATATACATTCATATGCCCAAGGAAGACTTAAATGAAAGTCCTGAATCTGAACATCATAAAATGTTAGCTAGGCTCAGATGGGGTAATGAACTTCATGTCTTTCCTTTGTATGACAAAAGTCTGATCTCATTTGCACAGTTTATGAGTATGTTCTTTAGGGTCTGTATGATTTACAACAGTGAAAATACAAATTTCCTAGATACAATACCTCGCTTCTCTAAAAGATTTAGAAACTGTTTCAAACAATGATTAATCTAAATTCTGTGCTACTCTGTGTTAGAAGGACAATTTAATCATGTTTTACTGTCAGAATCTTCTCAGAAGTCGTCAGAAAAAAAGTTTTTCTCTACACTGCTGCTCAGTTTCTCCAGCTTAAATTCATGTATTGTGTTTACATGAAGACAATGGAACATATTCTTCATAATTAAAACAATATGAATACTAAAAGGAAATTTAAATCTCCAACAAAACCTCATCAATAGGAAAAAAAAAAAAAAAAAAAAAAACAATCAACAAACTAACAAAGAGACCGAGGTTTGAAATGTTTTATAAATTAGCCTATGGAATAGTCCTGATGCTTGACAGAAAAACGTGATCCCCCAATTTTTGGATTTAGCTACTACATGAAGCACAAAATTAAGGAAATATTTGGATTTCATGAGCATTTTAGCATAAGTTTCTTCACTAAAGGTAACAGGGCTCATCAGCAGGTTTCACTGCAGCCTGGGATTGTTCCAATGCTGCCTCCCCACCTTCATGCATCACTGTTGGACATTGGTTATTTTGGTGTAGCTCCACCCAAGGGAAAACAAATAATCAAACAAACACAAAAGCACAGTTAGCTGTAGTTTTGAATGCATTGCTGTTGTTAGAACATTTTAATGAAGAAGTCTTAGAAAGCTGGAATTCTGTCAGAGGACAGGCAAGGGTTTGTGCATTCAAATTACAGTTATCCTCTGCTGGTTATTTTTCTAAAACACTTTCCTGTGCTAACACCTACATGACCTCTCTGATTTTCCCATTGACTTTGAATAACTGACTTCTGCATCTTGCCCTGGGGATTCAGCATGGAGGCTGCAGCATCCCTCCAGTGCCTGACAGTATATCCATGTCCCTCCTGTACCACGAGCCCACAATTGGACACACCACTCCAGGTGTGGTCTCATCACCGAGTAAAGGGGAAGGATGACATCCCTCCACCCACTGTTAATACTCTGCCTAATGCAGCCCAGCATACCATTATCCTTTTTAGGGACAAGGACACATTGCTGGCTCACGTTCAACTTGGTGTCCACCAGGACCCCCAGGTCCTTTTCTGCAATCCTGATTTCTAGCTGGCTGACCCTCAGCATGCATAGGGTTGTTCATCCCCATATGAAGGACTTTGCACTTTTCCTTGTAGAACTTTATGAGGTTCTTGTCAGACCATTTCTCCAGCCTGCTGAGGTCCCTCTCAATGGCAGAATGACCCTGTGGTGAGTCAGTCAGCCACTCTTTTCCACTCTTTTTTTTTTTTTTTTTTTTTTTTTTTTTCCCTAAAGAAAATGTCTGTTGATTAGTAGTCTGCTTTTGAAAGTAATGAGACTGTGATACTTCACAGATTTTGTTGTAAATGCAGATCTTGCATTAACGTATGATTAAATCACATGTGTTGCCATCTGCTGATAGCAGCTAAAATTGCAGCTTCACAAGAAGTGTTTTCATGGCCTGGAGTTTCTAACAGCAGATGATAATTCATATAGTTTAGCAAAGGCTCCATCTGTGTGTAGAGTGAAAGATCTAGAAGCTAGTGGTATGACAACGTTCACCAGCACTGGTTATGTTTCTAGCTTTGCACACTTTTACAGAATGAGAGAGATGCTTGAAGACGCTTTTTGACACTTTTCATTATTGGGATGATCAAAAATGACAGAAATAAAAAACTAATAATCTATACTTTTGCAGAAGTCAGTCAATTTATATACTTTGACAGATATGTATGCAGAGCTGGAATTTATGTGTGAATTTTGCACCAAATAGAAAAATATGTATATGATAACAAAACTAATATTCTCTCCCTGAATTTGAATCAATGGTCTTAGTTAGGAATGTGTAACACAGCACATCAGGCACAGAAAGTGGACAGTGAAGCCTCCAAAGCATTAGGAAAAATTAGGAAACATTAAAAGAAAAAGAATCACAGAATCACAGAATAATCTAGGTTGGAAGAGACCTCTAAGATCACCGAGTCCAACCTCTGACCTAATGCTAACAAGTCCTCCACTAAACCATATCCCTAAGCTCTACATCTAAACGTCTTTTAAAGACCTCCAGGGATGGTGACTCAACCACTTCCCTGGGCAGCCCATTCCAATGACTAACAACCCTTTCAGTAAAGAAGTTCTTCCTAATATCCAACCTAAACTTTCCCTGATGCAATTTCAGCCCATTGCCCCTCGTCCTGTCACCAGGCACATGCCAGAATAGACCAACCCCCACCTTACTACAGACTCCTTTAAGGTACCTGTAGAGTGCTATAAGGTCACCCCTGAGCCTCCTCTTCTCCAGGCTGAACAAGCCCAGCTCCCTCAGCCACTCCTCCTAAGACTTGTTCTCCAGACCCTTCACCAGCTTCATAGCCCTTCTCTGGACTCGCTCAAGCACCTCAATGTCCTTGTTGTAGGGAGGGGCCCAAAGCTGAACACAGTACTCGAGCTCCGGCCTCACCAGAGCTGAGTACAAGGGGACAATCGCTTCCCTGGACCTGCTGGCCATGCTGTTTCTTACACAAGCCAGGATCCTTCTTGGCCACCTGAGCACACTGCTGGCTCATATTCAGCCAACTATCAACCAACACTCCCAGGTCCTTCTCTGACAGGTAGCTTTCTAACCACTCATCTCCCAGCCTGTAGCTCTGTTTGGGGTTATTGTGCCCCAGGTGCAGGACCCAGCACTTGGCCTTGTTGAACTTCATACAGCTGGCCGCAGGCCATCGGTCCAGCCTATCCAGATCTTCCTGCAGAGCCTTCCTACCCTCAAGCAGATCGACACATGCACCTAACTTGGTGTCGTATGCAAATTTACTGAGGGTGCACTCGATCCCCTCATCCAGATCATCGATAAAGATGTTAAAGAGGACTGGCCCCAGTACCGAGCCCTGGGGAACTCCACTAGTGACTGGCCTCCAACTGGATTTGACTCCATTCACCACAACTCTCTGGGCCTGGCCATCCAGCCAGCTCTTAACCCAATAAAGCATATGCCAGTCCAAGCCATGAGCAGCCAGTTTCCTGAGGAGAATGCTGTGGGGAACGGTGTCAAAAGCCTTACTGAAGTCAAGGTAGACTACATCCATAGCCTTTGCCTCGTCCACCCAACATGTCACTTTGTCACAGAAGAGATCAGGTTCATCAAGCAGGACCTGCCCTTCATAAACCCATGCTGACTGGGCCTGCTTGCCTGCTTGCCCTGCAAGTGCCGCATGATGACACTCAAGATAATCTGCTCCATGAGCTTCCATGGCACTGAGGTCAAACTAATAGGCCTATAGTTCCCTGGGTCTACCCTCTGGCCCTTCTTGTAGATGGGCATCACATTTTCTAGCCACCAGTCGAGTGGGACCTCACCTGATAACCAGGACTGCCGGTAAATGATGGAAAGTGGCTTGGCCAGCTCTTCCGCTAATTCTCTCAATACCCTCGGGTGGATCCCATCTGGCCCCATCGACTTGCGTACATCCAAATGCTGTAGCAGGTTGTCAACCATTTTCTCGTGGATTGTGGGGGCCACATTCTGCTCCTCATCCCCTTCCACTGGCTGAGGGTACTGGGCGTCCAGAGAACAACTCGTTTGCTGCTATAGACTGAGGAAAAGAAGGCGTTAAGCACTTCAGCTTTTTCCTCATCTCTGGTAACTAAGTTTCCCCCCACATCCAGTAAAGGGTGAAGATTCTTCTTAGTCCTCCTTTTTGTACTGATATATTTATAAAAACATTTTTTGTTGTCTTTAACAGCAGTAGCCAGATTGAACTCCAGATTAGCCTTTCTAATTTTATCCCTGCACTGCCTCACAACATTCTTATAGTCCCGCTGAGTGGCCCGCCCTCTTTTCCAAAGGTTATAAACCCTCTTTTTTCTCCTAAGCTCAAGCTGCAACTCTCTGTTCAGCCAGGCCGGTCTTCTTCCGCGCCGGCTTGCCTTTGGGCATGTGGGGACAGACCACTCCTGAGCCATTAAGATTTCTTTCATGAGGAGCGCCCAGCCTTCCTGAGCTCCTCTGCCCTTCAGAACTGCCTCTCAAGAGACTCTGCCAACCAGTGACCTGAACAGCTCAAAGTCAACCCTCTGGAAGTCCAAGACAGCGGTTTTACTGATCCCCTTCCTTACTTCGCCAAGTATCGAGAACTCAACCATTTCGTGGTCACTCTGCCCAAGACAGCCCCCGACCACCACATCTCCCACCAGTCCTTCTCTGTTAGTGAACAGAAGGTCTAGCAGGGCACGTCCCCTGGTTGACTCTCCAACCAGCTGTATCAGGAAGCTATCTTCCATGCTCTCCAGGAACCTCCAAGAACTGCTTTCTCTGGGCTGTGTTGTGCTTCCAGGATATGTCAGCGAAGTTAAAGTCCCCCACAAGAACAAGCACTGACGATTTTGCAACTTCTGCCAGCTATCTGTAGAACTCCTCATCTGTCTCCTCATCCTGGTTTGGCGGTCTATAACAGACCCGGACCAGGATGCTAGCCTTGTTGGCCCCGCCGATCCTAACCCAAAGGGACTCGACCTTGTCATGCCCAGCCTCGAGTTTTACAACATCGAAAGACTCTCTAATATAGAGAGCCACTCCACCACCCCTTCTGTGCTGCCTGTCCCTTCTGAAGAGTTTATAGCCAGTCATTGCAGCACTCCAGTCATGAGAGTGGTCCCACCATATTTCCATGATGGCAACCAAGTCATAGCCTGCCTGCTGCACAATGGCTTCCAACTCCTCCTGCTTGTTGCCCATACTGCGTTCATTAGTGTAGATGCACTTCAGTTGAGCCTTTGTTTTCTTCCCCAGCCTTGCCATTGTTCCCCTGTCAAGCCTCCAACAAGCTTTGTTTCATCCCTGTCCCCTTTCTTACCTAGTTTAAAGCCCTCTCAATGAGACCTACCAGCTCCTGGGCTAGGATCTGTTTTCCCCTTGGAGTCAGTTCAAAATTAAAGCCCTCTCCATGCCTCGTGTTCAATTGCCTTGCCTCCTTGTGGGGATGGCTCTAAAGTAGACATAGGATTTAGATTACCAGGACTACCTCTGGTATTAAACCTTTGATTATGGCATCATATCATGGCAGTGCTAGAGTTATCTTTGGTCAGGAATGTGAGTCTGTGTTTTCCAAGAAACTTATCTCAATAAATGATGACAGAGTGCTGCTGTGTTTATGGACAAGATTGAGGGTACTCTGAAAAAGCTCTTCCAAGATTGCCTTTGTTTTTCAGCAATGATTTAAGCCTATGCAATGAAAAGCTCACTAACAAGTCATAGCTTTAGTTTTCTGTAATTTATTCAGTAGCTGATGATCTGCATTTTCTCCAGATTGTATTAATTTGGAGACAGGCTTTTTAAAAAATATATCTTTAGCTTGTTCTTTGTATTTGATAGAGGTATATTTATTTCCTTTATCAAATGAATTGTTGGATATTCTCAAGAGAGAATAATATAGGAGACTCAACCTGCAGTTGACTTGCAAAAAATTAATTATTGTAAGAGTTTGTCCAGGGCTGGCAAATAATAAAAGTTATTTCTGTTAAGCAGCTGTTCAAGAGATGAGCAGAGAGTGAATTAATACTATCAAAGTTTTTGCCAATGAAGGGATATTCACATATCAAAGACTGATACTATCATTGACACTACTTGACTTCCAGCCTGTTATATTAGCTCAATAAACTAAGGCTGAAAGTATATGGAAATTAAAGTAAGTTTTCACTCATACTTTAGAGTTCTCATAACAAACCTCAGTCAGATGGGTCTTATGAGAAGGCTGCCATATCAGTAGTTGAAAAGGCTCTAAGTGGTGTGTTTCTGCCTTTTTTTTTTTTTTTCTTTTTCCTCATGAAAACATTTTTCTTGATGCCCAAATTGCCTTTTAATGTAGTTATATATATATATATATGTATTTGTAGCCTCTACTTCATGAAAAAGATTTGTTCTAGTACTAAACTTTTCCCAATCATATTATCATCAAGGTTAGAAAAGACCTTCAAGATCATATAATGCAACTATATCACCCACTAACCCATGTCCCTAAGTTCTAGGTCCAACATTTCCATAAACATACCCAGGGACTGTGATGCCACCACCTCCCTGGGCAACATGTTCCAATGCCTGACTACTTTTTTCTGAGAAGAAAAGTCTCCTAATTTCCAACTTAGACCTCCCCTGGTGCAACTCCAGGCCATTCCCTGTAGTCCTATCACTAGTTACCTGTGAGAAGAGGCTGACCCCTAGCTCACCACAGCTTCCTTTTCAGATAGTTGTAGAGGACAATAAGGTCTCCCTTGAGCCTCTTCTTCCCCAGAGTAAACAACGCCAGTTTCCTCAGCCACTCCTCAGAGGACTTGTGTTCTAGCTCTGTAACCCTTCCCTGTACACTCTTCAGGGCCTCAATGTCCTTCTTGTACTGAGGGGGCCAAAACTGAACACAGTACTCGAGGTGTGGCCTCACCAGAGCAGAGTATAGGGGGATGATCATCTCCTTTGCCCTGCTGGCTACACTATTCCTGATACAAGCCAGGATGCTGTTGGCCTTCTTGACCACCTGGGCACACTGCTGGCTCATGTTCCAGCGAGAATCAATCAGCACCCCCAGATCCTTTTCCTCTGCACAGCTTCAAAAAAGAATACAACAATATTTCAAAATAGAACAATACTTCAAAAAAAGTTGTTGGTGTTCTTCAGTTGTTTAACCTTATCCTCCTTTTAGCTCCTAGGAGCAGACACTAATCGAGTACATGGGCAGTGTTATGAATAATTCACTTAGCAGCTGAAGAATTTGTCACTGAGTTGACTACTAGTAGCACTGTTCTAGATTGCTGCCCTTTGTATTATATCCACTTGATTTTGCAGGCACTGTGAAGCAGAGAGGTATTAATAGACCCATTCCTTTTGCTAAAGGCACCATGCCCTCAGTCATTCTACAGAATTTGTTTTTGTACCTCAGGGTTTTAGTATATTGCTGAAGCTTCATAGTCAAGGTTTTAACTTCTGCCTCCTGATCACGATGAAACAAGCTTCTGGTACTGTTTAGTCTATGTTTTTCCCTATAGGAAAAGATGGGCTGTTAGTTTTACAGTGCTTACCACTTACCAAGTCAGTGGAGGAACCAGAGTGGAGTACAAATGTTAGCTGGGGAATATGGGGGGCTTGTTTTGCTCTGATCCTAATGCTCCAAGAACATGCAGTGGTCAAAGTCCACAGAGGGGAATGACTGAAGGTGATTACAACCTTCCCACTTCTTCTGGCATGCACAGTGGTGAGGAGAATTTTGAGCTCTGCCACCTGTGCCTGCTAAATCCTTTGCAAACAAGCTGCCTAAAAATGTAATGAAACTTTGTGTGGAAAGCAGACAAAACTGAATGCTACTTTCTTTGAGTAAGTGTTATCTGGTGTAGGGTGCTTATTGCAGATTGAGTACATTAAAGTGGATATAGCATTTAGGAGGACTTGGTCTGTGTTCTACATGGAGCATTGAAGGCTGAGGAATTATAAATAGTGAGGATTTTAATGCTCACAAATGCATTCTGTCTAAAACAGTGCAGGCTAAGACTTCTGGTCACGCCTTTTAATCTCTCCAGCTGCTCTTACTATACTAATAAATACTTCAAGGCTTGCAACAATCATGTAAGAAACAATGTTTTCTAAAATCTCATCTCAGACAAAACATGCAATAAATGGTTGCACTGAGGTGTAATCTGGAGTGATCTACTCCTTTTGCTTCTGAGTGAAGCCATAGCTAGGCAGCAAGTACAATTATCTGAGCACTGTATCCATTCATCAGCATAACAAGTACCATGAGCAGTCAGAATAGCAGACAGTGCATTATATCAGATGTTGCAATTCAACAGCTGTATTAATGCAATCAGATATTCATTTTAGGTAGAATAATGCTAGGAATATGATTCCAAGTAGAAAAGAGCATCATAATTAAAATATATATATATATACATGCTCTTTCATATAAACTTCCAAATGCTGGTGGCTTCAAATTTTCATAACTAATCTAAAAGCCAGAACATATGTGATGGAGCAACACAGAGTCAGTGATCAAGAGCAGTTTAGACAAATTCCTTTAAACCTTATGTGCTACCCAAATTCCTTGTGATGTATATAGATGGACAAGAAAATCTTTAAACCTGGCTTCTTCATGAAATTTCTGATGCTTTTCCTCCAAACCAGATAATCATATTTACCAGTAGAGCATAAAGCACTTAAGTACAAATACAAATACAGCTTGCATTACTTTTCACTTAAATTCCAGGTTTTCAGTGAATCTTGAAAGACATTATTTCAGAAATGCCAGAAAAGCCTCAGGTGGCACCAAAAACAATACTTGCAAAACTCGTTTGGAATTTCATGGAGCTTTTCGGCTTAGCTGTCAGGGTTTGGCTTTTCATTTGCTGCTCATAGACCTCTATCCAAGCAGGGTTTAGTCTTCAAATGTATTTAAGATTTACTTTTTTTTTTTTTTTTTTTTCTTCCACAAAATTAATTAATGATATTTGTCACCTGAAGGTGGCTGCCCAGCCAGGGACTCCTTGATGCCTCTGTCACTTCCCTGATCTTGCCCTGATGCATGCTCATGCCCTAAGGGTCAGTTTTGACCCTCCTGGGTGTGCCCCCATCCTGCCCTGGTCCCTTCTGTTGCAACATCCTGCTGCTCCCAGACATGATCACTGTAACCATTCACTGAGCTGTGAAAGGATGTGGGATAATGAGGATGTTAGGTGCAGACTTACTATTAATGCAGTTCAGGCTCATCTGACTCATTTGGATGCAGCAGGTTAGGGAAGGGCTGACATAAGTATTGCGTTACATAGAAAAAAGCCTTTTCAATAGCACAGCTACAGTTCCATGACTTCTGCTTGCTTTCCCACCCTCATCCAGAACTACCTGATTTTACGGTATGATTCAGTAGAGAAGGATATGACTTTTGTGTACCTAAAAGTAAAACTACGCTTTAAAATTCCATCCTGAAAAGAGTCACCTTGGCAAAAAAGGTCTGATAAAAGACCATTTATTGCTTTAAGCTTTAGAGTATATTTGGAAACCAATGGAAAATGCACCTTGAACCATGGAAAATCAGCAAACAGAACATTTTGTTTTGTTAGAATGTGAGTGCAGCTGATGTGCAGAATTGTCAGGAAAGAAATTACAGTGATTATTTGATCATTAATGGGTTGTGGCACTTTATCTTAAATGTTAATTGCAAGCAAAATTGAAACATGCCAATTAACTGAGGCACTAATATTTGTACCAAACATAATGGTGTCACCATTATTTAGTCATCTTTATTTCCTTTGGATAGATTGATCTGGTTGGTAGATGGCTATCATATGGTCTATCAATTTAGTAATATGAATATATGGACCAATACTTTTCACTTACTTTGCTGCAGGTTCTTCCATCAGTTTCAGACGTGGTAAAGGGATAATTATTTATTTTGATCTGCAACCTTTGTGTATCATGCATGCTTCAACATTTTGACTGCGTAGTAAGTGTCCCTGACAAGGAGACACAGATTGGAACTATAAAATAAAAAATGTGGCATATTTGTTAACAACAACAACAACAACAAAATATTTTGTTCAACAAATTCATTTAGGAACAGGCTAAGTTCTCTGAACCTATATGCATTAGGTGTATTTTTGTCATCTGTTATATATTAAAACCACTCAGTGTTGTTCAGATTATATTATTATTAAATACAGATTATATTAAAGGCATTTTTTACAAGTTTTGTGTGCTGTAAAACTGAACATGCTGTCTATTTATTTATTTATGCTCTGTGTTCAGTCATTCATTTGTGCTATTCATTTACGTGCTAGAGTAGCAGCAGAATGGTACCAGATTAAATTGATACAGTTTGTCCTCAATACCTGCTTAACACTTGGTCTCCAAGGATAAGCAGAAACATAGGGTGTAGCTGCATGCTATCTTATCTCCAGGGGCAAGGCTGTCTTCAAATGTTCGCATCCTATTTCTGTTCCTGACCTTAGTTTAGCTACACTTTCCCACATCATGTCACAATTTGTCTCCCTGTTCTGTGCTGGCACAATTGTTTGTGGAACTGTGCTACAGGTAAGAGCTCTGCATTAAGCTAACTTAATAAAATGATTAGAGACTTAGTCTACGGGGCATCCCCTGTTTTAATAGTACAGCAGAGAGGGCAGGTAGCAGTGGAACCATTTTGGAACCAGTCTCTTTTCAGTCCACACAGTCCAATAAATCCTGTTATCCCTCTCCTCTACCTGGCCAGAGGCAGGGCCCCTCTTGTCCTGGTTGGAGCGTCTGCCACTTAATTCTCGCAAATGAGAGGCAGAGGTCCCTTCATCAGGGTCGAGAATAACATCAGCTCTTCTACTGCATCTGGAGAACTGCCCAACAGAAACTGGAGCAGCTTTTTTCTTAGGAGCCCCTCTTCTTGCTGTTGTATTTCCTTCCAGTTCACGTGCCCGATCAGCTAGAGTTGAAGTAGGTACACCATCCTATTTTCTCATACCTTTCCCATGGTCACGCAGATAAAACCACAAGGCGCCACGTGGTGTGCATCTTGTGTACTCTCTCTCTCTGGGCATTGTCCAAATCACTATAAATCATCTCCAGCACAGCTAATTCCCTCAGTTGCTGGAGACCTTTCTCCACGGTGGCCCACTTGCCTACTTTATATACAATGTCTTCCTTATGGGGATACCTTTCTTTCACAAATGCCATGAGTCGCCTCCAGAGCCTGAGAACCTGTGTCCCTCTTCCAATTCCTTTATCAATTACCATTTTTCTAGAGAGGGATCCCAACTGCTTGGCTTCATTGCCTTCTAATTTTTGGCTATTGGCCCCAGTGTCCCAGCATCGAAGCAGCCAGGAGAGGTTTGTTCACCTGAGTGTCGACAATAATCCTTTTGTATTTCTTGCAACTCGCTCAGGGACAGAGATCGAGTGGTTTCTGATTCATTTATGATTTCCATCTCTTCTTCCTGCTGTTTTTGTGATGGCTCTGCTTTAAAGGTGCCTGCCTTTTCCCTTTTCCCCTTCTCCCTCCTTCTTAGGAGAGGCTTCTTCCCTTACTAAACAAGCTGACTTCCATTTCCATTGTTTTGACTTGAGTACGGGGGTGACTGATACCATAGTCGGTTGGTCCTCTGGGTCAGCCACAACATGTGTTATCTGGTCATCATATTCAGAGACTTCCTCCCTCTCTTCGAGGTGCTGGATGATGTTAAACAGTGTTTGACAGGAGTAAGCCAGAACACAGCACAATGCTGCAAGCTGTTGTTCTCTGGCATTGTAAGGGTCAGGGCATACGACTCTCAAACATTCTATCAGGTTTGTTCAGGGGTGAAGTTCAAAACTACTGGGGGAGACAATCTGTGACAGGTACCTGCTGTGGTGTTCAGCTGCCTAGCATGGTAAAACCACCACAGTGCCCAGTAAGAAGACGAGAGGCAATGGGCACAAAATGAAGCACAGGAAGTTCCACCTGAATATTGACAGGGTTACTGTGAGGGTAACAGAGCACTGGAACAGGTTGCCCAAAGAGGTTGTGGAGTCCCCTTCTCTGGAGGGGGACCCACCTGTATGCCATCCTGCGTGATGTGCTCTGGGTGACCCTGCTTGGCAGGGGGTTGAACTAGATGATCTCCAGAGGTCCCTTCCAACCTTGGCCATTCTGTGATTCTGTGAACTCTTGGAGACACAGACTCCTGCATCCACAAAAGTAAGTCACAGACAGGACTGCATTTGGCTTCTTTACACTAAGAAATTGCATTGTGGTATAATGTGGACCTTGAGAAAAAAAGTAAGGTGTGTGCAATTTATTTATATCTTACTTAATATAGATGTGGTCCAGAGACCACATTTGGGTTACATTTATATCTGTAATTCTTTTAGTTCTTTTTGAATACTACCTTCAGATTTTTGGTCTTAAAATAACATATATATATTTTTATTTTTTATTGGCACTGATTAATAAATTAATACCCAGCAGTATATGTCTCTTTCCTTTTCATATATCAAGTATTTCCCAGTGTACTTAATAAATTAAAGTGAGCTATTGAATTTCTGAATAAAACTTAAACAGCTTCATCAAGAAGCTCCCAATTTGACTGCAACTGCCAAACATGTTAGAGTTCTTCCACTGCTTCTTTTTATAAGTACTTGCAGAATCATAAACTTGAATGTTGTATTTATTATTCCACCCAACATATTCTTTCTATTAAAGAAATGGATAAATGGACTTTTAGAACATAATTATTCATTATCTGAGTTCTTAAAATTGTATCTTATTGAGCATGGTCTAACTTTGGATTTACAGAGATTATTTTAATTTTTTTTTTTTTTTTTTTTTTTTTTTTTGAATTAGAATCCATTCCCAGGCATATAAAAGCATAGAAGCTAGGATTTTGTTTAATAAGTAATATGAGTATGCAGTAAAGAAAGCACAAAATAGTTCATAAAACATGTTTTGTAGACAAAGGAGTAGCTTCCATCTTGCATGAAAATAAATGCCTGTTATAATTGTATATGTGGATATAAGCTCTTTGGGAATATTTGAAGCATAGCATGTTGATATTGTAACAGAAACAGGACTGGACACTTGGATATATTTTTGTCTGTAAAGTGAATTTCAAGTCAGACTAAACAAACACTCTCAAATGTTTTCAAAATATCAAAAAAAAAATCCCAATGAAAAAATTTGGAAATGAAAGTAAGGCACCCAGAATCACTGGATACACTTCCAAATAAACTTTCTTCAGGCATTTGAATGACAGCTCCAAAGAAAAACAAAGCACTTTCATAACAGTATGAACAGTATGGATAAGAGGTTCCAGAACACATTCCGAAACATCTCAAGAAGTATATTGTGCAAATCCCTACCTTTTTTTTTTTTTTTTTTTCAGGATTGGTCACACTAGGGGATTCTAGATAAGAAATATTGAGGAAGCGTTGAAAGAATTGTCCAGTTAAATACACAGCAAGAATTGCATTTTATATTAATTTTTAACCTGAGCTTTTTCTTATAGCATGTTTTTTCTAATCTTTTACTTCCAATCCTGACTTCGGTCTTGTTAATAAAATGTATGCTGTGTTTCACTGTTAACCTTGTCCAATGTTGTAAATGCAAAGTGAATCAGAGCAGAGCTGTTACTACATACATAGCACACAATATTTGCATAAATATAGAAGCAAGGAATTTTAAGGGAACTGCCACAACCAGTGAAGCAAATATAAACCAGCAGATATATCAGTGTCAGCCTTCTTTTGCTAAGGTATCTTAAATCAATGTTAGGGTATTATTGTTTGTTAAGCTATGCCATTTAAACGTACCTCTGAGGTAAAAGCTATCTTTCATGAGAATACATACAACACAGTAGAAATGTAGACCTGTATTCACCTACGTGTCCTTATGAGGACACTATGCAACATCCTTGCACAGTAGGGCGCTTAAGCCTTTAAACATTAGTATTAGTCATAGGTAAGTACATTGTGGGAGATTTTTCTTTTTTTGCTAACAATTGTAAAGAAGGTGAACAACTTCTTCCATTCTTTTGACCCTAGCTTGCAAACCCTAAGTAGTAAACTAAACATTCATGAAAGATTAATTACTTAGGAAATTAGTATCTTCTTATATTTCAGTCGGTGAAACTTCACCAGTGCCATCCGTTCAGTGACAGACAGGACGATGTTGAATTTATCGTGAAACACTCCACCTTCAGACAATCTCCTATTTAGGTAGCAGCTGGAGCAGACCTGTGAAATAAGTCACAATGTCTAAACATGAAAAGCCAAACAACATTGAAGGAAATGGTAATTACAACTATAATTATACATCTTAAACATTTATTTTTCTGCATGTAGTTCAACAATATGCAAATTTTGTTTTCTTGTTGTTCATTTTGATATAAATTTGCCTTTATTTTAATTTTTCTTTTGTTCAGAAATGTATTCTAGTTGGTTGTTGAAAGCAGCTTTGCTGTAAGTTTGCTAGCTATAGCATATCTGTGTGGTTCTCTACTAGTTCATAAATCAAAAGAATGTAACCACGGCCCTGTTACCTGTTATACTTTATTAGGATCTTTAAGAAAATTAGGATATTATATGGCCTCTGTAAGGTGCACAATTCTTCCATTGCTTATTGCTTTCAGTATTTAGTATTAAATTCAATCATATTCTTCATAGCAGCATAAATGCTTCACAAAGCATTAACAATATTTCTGCACTGATACTTCTCTGTTCTGGATGCAAGTAAATGATTTTTAGGAATATAAATAATGACATGTCTTGTTCTGGCAAAATGCAAAGCAACAGTATGATATACAAAGTGTTCTCAGTTCTTATGAACAATATTACCATTACCAAAATATAGATCTATTTGATATGCGACAAACATGAAATCACTAATCTTCAGCATGGAAGAAACTTGTCAGGTATGTTATTCTGAAATGGTTTCTGAATTAATTTTCTTGTTAGGCCTTGCTAAGTACCAAGGCTGTTACTATGAAAAAGAGTTTTCTGTGTTTTTAAATCCATATTCATAATGTGAAATAATAATAATAGTAATAGTAATAGCTTCTGTTGAAAATATCAGAAGGGATTGCTTAACATTCTAGCAGAATATAACCCTTAGTGCATTTTAGTGATGATAAAAATTTCTTTCCTCTTGTTTGAACATCTTCTTTTCCTACCTCCCTCCTTCCCTCTTCTTTTCCTACAAATACCGATACCGATAAATTTATTTTTCAATCGGTATGTGCTAATGGGTCTCATTTTAACATGAAGGAAACACACAATTTAATGTAGCATATGTAGAATATTATCTGTATGAGAAGCGAAATGGGCATGATCATAGAACGTACATATTTTTATTAACATTTCTAATGAATGATTTCTTATGTTACCAAGGTCCTAAATTTTCTGTAAACATCTGCCTTCTAGTCACACATATTGGACTGAATTGACCGAATATTCTGACTGGAATTAGTCAGCACAGAGCTCAGACACTAAACTTTTTACAGTTTTGGAACAGTATCTTTTGCTTCTTCATTGCTGATAGTTTTAAGGAATATTTTTTCAAAGATAGGACTGCAGAAGAGTTACAGAAATACAGTTAAGGCCACATATTTTTTCTTTTTGATATCTTTTGCTCTAATGAAGCCCTGTTTTGGCCTTTCTTCTTTTTCATAGCATGTTTTCCACAAAATCTGGGGTGGTGGAAGTTGTATGGTCTATTACACTAAGATCATGAATATAAATTAACTCTTCTAGGCTTCTCATAAAGAAAATGACTTAGGGCACAAATCTTCTGAGTCGATGTTTAAAAAGAGATCAAAAGAAAAGAGCCTCTAACAACAATAAAATCAGCATAAAAATGTTAGCTGTAGATAACTATCTTACAAGAGCTGTTTCCCCACAAAATAGTAAAAAATGTAACTGGGCTGAGATATCCAAGAATGCTACATTTGTAGCTTGAACATATGCTGTATCTTTATTATTATATTATTATTATTATTATTCCATATAAACTCTTGTCCTTCCCATGTTAACACCCCTATGAGTGAAAGAGAATAAGCTAAATAAATCACATTTGGGACCTGAAAAGGTCAAATTGGTATGACTTACTGTCATCTCAAGCTTTCTAGAATGCATTGGACGTTTAATATTCTGATCCTAATTTTTGCAGTAAAGACTGCAATGAAAATGAAAAATTGCTCACCATCAAGCTAACTGTGTGATGAAGAGAAAACACAAATGCAGCTTCTCCCTGTTGCTTTATTACAGTTATCAATGGGTCTGAAAGCTTGTCAGAAGTGTCATCTTGGGTAGGCCAAGCAGTACTTTTTTAGGTGTTCAGTATACGAAGGGTGTATCCACACCAGGCAATGGACTGTATCCACACCAGGCAATGGACTGTAAAATATTATCTATGCTTTCATGAAGGGGGGTGAAATTCTGAGGGGTTCATTGTGGAATTATCTTTCCTTTCTTCTCTGCCTTCTGTGAGAAACAACACTCACAACTTGAGGCGTGTAAGTACAGCCTGGAAGGAAACAGGAAGAGGAGACTGTAATCAGATGGAATCCCCACTGTTAGCCCCAGTGCCTGCCAGATCTGCTGTGGCTGTTGTTTTAGCAGAATATTTAGGAGACATTTGTCATTTTTTCTTACCAGTGGAAAAGAAATGATCAATTTATGGATGTGAATTGAAATGAAATAATGTTTCTCCTTCATTTGTTCCTCGTAGTTACCATCTGTAATTTTCAGAGGTTGACTAGGCTACGATTCTGGGCAAATTCTCTTTAGTAGTAATCTACATGGAGGGAAAGTATAACACCCCTCAGGCAAGCTCTTGAATCTCTTTTGCTGCAGGAGTCTGCAGGCTACAGCAGGCCACTAATTCTTATGGGACACATTGGTGGCTTCACGACATCATAGTACAAATATTCTGGCTAGTTCAGTATTTACATCATTACCAGTTTAGGTGTGGAAAAATGAGCACTTTATTTGCTTATGTAACTGAATATGAATTATTATTTTACTTCCTAAATTTATAAGTGATGCTGAACAGGATATATATATATATCCTTATATATATATATAAGTTGCAACCTTTATTTCTGTTCATAGGAACTAAAAAAATGCAACACATATTTTGACAGATAAGTTTGAATCTCTAAACAGCTTCAATAAATAATTTCACATCTTGTAGTGGGAAGACTTTGATGGTTCTGTTATTTAATGAAAAATAAAAATAAAAATAAAAAAACAGGAAAGTGACCAAACAAAACCTATGCGGACCCACTCTATTTCTATTTGTTTGCTTTTGGTATTTAGTTTACCTAATGATAATTTCTCAGAATAGTATTCTGAATCTAGATAACATTAAAATGTAGTTTCAAACATGGAAAAATTTTATTGAGGATAGAGAGGAGTATTTTTTGCCTAGTTGTTAGAGTCTAATTGCAGCAAGCAGAAAGTCATTAAAAAGGCATAAATTTAAGATATTTTAGACAAATATAAATAATCACTTGGCTATCTATACCTCACATTTATTTTCACTAAAGCTGAGGAGAAAACAATTTTGAACCATCAGGTTTGTATGTAAAAATTGTGCAAAGGAAGGCATGAATCTGTAAATAAAACTACAATGGTAATTCTACGTCATATTCATAGTGAAGGTCTGAAAACAAAATACAGGAAAAAATATATTTATTAGACAAGAAAAAAATAATCTGATTTTTTGATTTGGGTCAAATCAAAAAACACCTACTCTGTTTTTTTGTAGAAGATAAAATTTTATGCTTCTATTTCTGGAACAGGGTCAATGATGGGAAGAAATTACATACAATTGCATTTGCACTACTCCTATTCTTTCTTTTCTTAGATCAGTTCAAACACTTTTCTATTTCTCCTAAACTCTCCATGTTCCTCTGGAAATGTCAGCAGCCCTAAGTTCTTAGTATCAGTACTGTTATCGTTTTTTAAATATCAATTTTCCCAAAGTTCTTGTATTTCATCAGCTTTGGATCTTGTTTAAGATTTTGATGAGATGTTGCAGTATAAGAAAAAAAAATCAAAAGTATTTATCAAATTGATCAAGTAGCTTTTGTAGTTGTTTGTTTGTTTTAAATAGCACAAGAGATTTTTTTTTTTTTTTTTTTTTTTTTTTTTAACATATGTTAGATAAAAAAATCTCCTTGTCAGTACTGGAAAAGCTGAGGGACTTAGGCCAATGTCTTTGCAGATAACTAGTTCAACATTGTTGAACATCTGTACTTCAGTTAATAACTTTTTTTCCAAGTCATGATGGAGGTGTGTTAGCCTTCCTTTGCTCCTTCTGTCTGTGCAAGTTACATTTACCTGGTGTTTCAAGGGTGGGACTGGGTTCTTATTCAAGTTTAAATCTTGTTTGGATGTAAACCTTTGCCTGGGGACCTATAAAAAGTTTGTGTGACCACATGAGGGATGGAATAATAGGGTGAAACATATATTCAGTGTCAAGTTTTACCCCATTTGTGTGTTCCAGAAGGGGAACTGGGTTTGTGGCAAAAGTGTACTGTCATAGTCACTGTCATAGTGTAAGTTATAGGTGCCCTACATCTCAGTCATTCACAGGAACAGCAAGTATGTCAGGCTTTATATTGCCTTATATTGCAGGCAACATCCACTCCTCTGACCCCACTGCTCCAGTCTCCTCCTCCTATGCCTTGCATCGGGCAAGCTGTTTTCTCTCCTGTTTAGAAATACACTAAGAACATGAGCTTTCAATTGTTAAAGTCTCAAGTTCTAGATAATTAACTCTGTACCAGTTCACTCTTCTGCTGTAGACTTTTGGTGAATTATTGGTATGTTATTTCTGGTGTGTTTAACAGTTACTTCTAGTGATATTTTTCCTCACAAAATGTGAGACACTGCTGTATTTATGTGGTTAGAAATAATATTATGGGAATGCATGCAAATACCTAGAATGGACAATATATATCTTTTGCTATTCTTTTTGACTGGTACTTCACATGCATTTTTTGCCTCATATAGCTGTTTCTGTATTTGGGCCACCTGGCTTATTAGATGTCTACACTAACACCTTTCTGGCACTGGAAAAAAAATCCATGATAATTCCTTGCAGACCACTATCTGTACATGATCCATTTCATTGTATTAACAATTAATTAATATAAATTAAATTTGTAACTTAGAATAGACAAAAAGTCAATTATGAATCATACTTAAACACTTCTGAATCATACAAATCACCTCTTTAAATTTTTTTTTTTTTTTTTTTCCAAGGCATGGGAACATAGAATTGCTTACTAGCAATTGGTTTTACATAGTAACAGTGTGAGCAGTAGTATTACAACAATGGGACATATTTTTGGGGGTTAGTTCCAAGAATCATTATCACCCCCCCACAAAAAATAAGGTAACTTTATTGGCATAAAATAAAACAAAACAAAACAAACAAAAACTTTAAATCCATCCCCCACTTCATTGCAAACTTCTATAGTTTTATAAATTTTTTTCTGTGCTCAATTTCCTCACCAGCCAACATGTCAATATTTTGAGCGCCTCCTGAGCTGCATGCTGACATCTGACATTTTGTCTCTGGCTTGAGCCCAGTCTACCTTCAGTCTACCTTTATTTAGCCTAGCTGGCATATCCGTGTATAAACATAAATAAGACTGTAAGTGACATGATAGCTTACTCAAATTACACCTTTTACATCTTTGTTGCTCTTAGTCTAGAAAGGCAATAAAGTTTCCCTTAAACTACCAGGGAAAAATAAATAAACAAACCAGGAAGTAATTGACTTTCCTAGAACATAAGGAGTTATAGACTATTTTTCCAGATATACCTAATAATACAAGTATAATTAGGGCAGGATGTAGTATCCTGGAAGAAGTAACAGCTGAGAAATAGTTTGCATTGAGGTCACATAAATTCACATTATTTGACTCAAAGACTCGTTACCTGAAATGAGCCCTGCAAGTGCTAATAATGTGAAGAAATTAGGTCTCTTCTGGAACATTGTGTAATTCTAGACAGCACTGTAGTGAGACTTGTTTTCAGCAAAGGCTTTGCTGAGCTTTTGATAAGTAGGATCACATAAAGATCTGGTTAAAAAAAGCAGCAAAGTTTTAGACATAAAAGAATCCTACATAGTGATGATTTTGTGCCTACATCACAGACTATACATTTCTACTTTAATAAGCAAGAGAATCAAAAATGCTCTTCAATTTTCATACAGAATGGCAATACAGTACCTGCTGAATGCCTCTATACTGTTTCTCTGTGCTATGTTTTGTTGAAGAACATTTAAATTTATTGTTAAACTGCATTTGAATTTAGTGCCACCATGAAATGTAATTTGTGTATAATTGAAGTATTTCTCTGGTTATTCAGTAAGACACGGTTTGCCACAAGCAACAAAAGTGCTGAGTTATGAGCTGCTTAGCCTCTTGATTTCCTCTTTGAAAAACATTACATTGTTAATGATCTGAAATAGCTTTCTAATAATAATGCTGTTGAATAAATTTATAATTATTTATCACAGTTGTTACTCAAATATCCACCCAATTAACAACGTTGTTCTTCACGTGATGTGAGCAAAACCCCCAAACATAAAAAGTTGATTATTAATACATATTGTGTGAATTACAGGAATAGCTATAGTGTGGGTACAGGGCTGGGTAACTATCTAGCCTATACAAATGCACATATACTTGTTATTCAGGACAGACCTCAGAAATGTTAAAGGTCCTTCATCCCCTTCCTCAGTGACTTTGCTTCTCCTAACACCAACAGCTATTACAGCTGACACAATGCATGACTTCTAGTTCTACCTTTGGAGTTTCTAGTGACATGGATCATGACAAAGAGTGAAGTGTATTCAAGGAAATTGGAGGATCTAGCATGTTGTGTGGCTTCTCTCTTTTAAAAATATACTATGGTGCAATGCTTTCTGCATCACATCCCAAGACCAGGGAGAGATCTTTTTTTCTGTGGATTCAGCAGAAAGACAAATCCCCAACATTCTTGATTCTGCAGGTCTGACTGAATTTTCATGGTGGCAGCACAGGGAAAGCTGAGGTGCTTTTTGAATAAACATCAGCAAACTGCATGACAGTGAGTCTCAAGCAAACTCACAGTAATTGTCTACTTAACAATAAAATATAAAAGTAGTAGAACAAGGTTGTGTTTTTTGGGTGGTGGTGAAGTTTTGATTTGTTTTATATTATTTTAAGAGTGCAATTTCAGAAATAAAATGGACGTGTTTTATATCTTTAGGTGAGCATGAGACTGTGGAGGCAGGAATGTTCTGAAGTTCACTTTGGATTTATAATTTTAACTTTTTACAGAAATCATTTTTTTTGAAGATGGACTTGGGTATGCATGTAGTACCCTCTACTCTTCTAGCCTAGCCATGATTCCATGTAATCACTGGCTGTTTTTTTTTTTTTTTTTTTTTTTTTTTTTTTTTTCCCATATTATTATTTTTATTATTTGTGAAAATATCTTCTCCTATTTGATTACACTTTTTTTTTTTTTTTTTTTCTTAATTGCTTTAAAAAACTTGTTATTGCTTGTGTGCCTGAACAATTCTGTGAAAAAAAGACAAACATACAGGAATCACTATTCACATACACTTTCCTCTAACAACATTCCTGGTACTTTTTCAAGAAGCCTGAAATCTATTAGTTTAACACATTATTTGCCTGAAATGTTGGATTCAAATTAACACATTTGTTACTTTTATGCTTTATAATTAACTAAACCCCAAGAGCTACATTCTGCTTTGTTTAATCCTGTGTTTCATAGTCCATTGTTACTTTCACAACTATGTCAATATGATGTTAATTCCAGAATGATACACTTTCACTGCTAATGCAAGTTTCAGTACATGTGATAAACCTCCAGCTGTTTTCTTATTATATATACTCATTAGAATTTCCAGTGAGACCAATCTTGTATCATTAAGTACCTCCCCGGGATTTTCCATTTGGCTAGAGGGAGTTAGCAAAAACATTAGTTGCAAATAAAAGACCTTGCCCTATTGTTACATGCAAAGTATCTCTTCAGAAGTGCCTGTCGTCATCTTTGAAGGCTTTCAATAGCAATGTAATTATCTTTGTCAAATGGAGATCTAGTTACTGACAACAACAGAAGGCATACGTCCAGAGAGAACAAAGGAGCACTTATTTTCACATTCCACTGATGATATTGTGATAAATTTTTTGTAAAGTGTGCAGATGCTGTGGAATTAATAGAAATTACAGTTTCAATGAAACGCTTTGGAGATGGAACATAAATCCCTACATACATCCTATTTTTAAAATGTCTGTCAAATTTTGAATAAAAATACTTTGTACGTTATTGTATATAGTGAAACAAGACACAAGATTCCTTCTTGTTTGCAGCTTTATGTATTTTACTGTTCTTTGATACTGAGTAAAACTAGGTTGTGCCTGACAGCTACAACAGTCCCTAGATAAGTCTGTGTGTATATAAATTTTCAGTGAATCTCTTGTGGGTTAATAAAATCCATGAAAGTAACAAGGGAATGAGTGGAAAAAAGAATATAAAGAAAGCTCAAAAGAATTATGATGAGTGAATAACAAAGATAATTGTAGTTTCCTCTTGCATGAAAAACACAGCATGAAGATTATGACATGTCACCTGTCTCATCTGTACAAAGAGGAAGTTAGACAACATATGTCTGAAAATGCATGCTATGTATGAGCCAAATGACAGCTGCCAGTCAAGGTAGCATTTCTTAGTCATTAATCCCTTACTACCACGTATTTTTCAATTTTACGTTGGCATGTCTCAAGTGATGTCCCACATCTACAAACTGAAACAAGGATACCTGAAAGACAGCCTATTAGCTCCTGGCTTCTCAGGTATTAGTTGGACTGCTTCTGAAGAAACATTGCTGACAAACACCTCTAACAGTTTCAGTGGTGACATGGTATATAATATGTTCATTTCAATATTTCCAGAGAGTGCTTTATCTAAATATTTCATAAGAACATCTCATGAATATACAGTATGATGATGGATATAATTTACATGGAAGAAGAGAGTGTTTTTCTTTTCAATATACACATGATCCTCATCTCAGTGTGTACAAGGTAAATGAAATGGATTCTTTCCTGGTTATTGACGGGAAGCAGAAGCAACATCTCTTATTGCACTTATGGAGAGCACACAAGGAAAAAATCCACCCCAAAACAAAGATGTCTCTATGCAGAAATACTCCTGGCTTCTCTGAACAGGATCTCCCTCTAGTCTCCAAAGTTTTCATCAACTCTTGAGGGGCAGAGTGCTGTGGTAGAGCATAAAAGAGAGCTGTGTCAACGTTTGTCAGGTGCTTAGAGATCTAGTTACTAGAACTGAAGATCTGGGAGTAGGTTTTATTTTCCCCTGGGATTGTGCTCTTCAGCAATGCTCTAACTATGAAGCTTCATGCCCTCCAGTCAGTCTAATCAGAAAACAAGTCTTTTAATCATCTTTATTCTCAGCCAGTTTTTATCTGTCACATCTTCAAGAAAATATGAGAATTGCCTGAGAATCATTTTAATCTTCATTCTTTTCTTCTTCCAATTTCAAGGTGCTTCTTGGTGTTTCTGTTTTAGGGTCCTCCTATTCTAGATATTTCCTCTGTGAGAGAAAGTTTTTTTTTATGATATCACTTTAAGCTTCAGCACCTAGGAGTGCTGAAAGAAAGAATAAGTGTTGTTTTCTGTCTTTATCTTATTTCTCAAAATCTATTCTCCATGTTCCAAAAAGCTGGGTTTGTCAAATATTGTAAGGGGGCACAATGTATCAAATGCTAAGAATTTGCTAAAACTTCTGAATTTCTAGTGATTAATCCACACTTCACATGCACTGGCCTTTGTTTCCATTCCACAGATGGCAGTGATGTTGACAATGAAGAAGGCAGTGCAGCTGAGAATGAAGAAAATATCAAAGGAACAGGTCAGTGGGTGTGGATAACTTAGATGCCACACTCAGGTGTTTTTGATTATCTATATGAAACAAGAAAGAGGGACCATCTCCCTCCAACATACTGCCTTCTCTAATACTTTTGTTTCTGTCACGGATAAAGAGGTGAAGAGAGCAACACCAAGAACCAGAAGGGGGCATGCTAGAGGGAGAGCCAGACGTGCTGGTGAGGAGGATGGAGATGATGAAGATGAACCAAGGAGAGCTGGGCATCGCAGGCACAGAAACCGGAGAGGACGGGGACGAGCAGGTGCAAATGAGGGCAGTGATTCTGATGGGGATCCTGCAAAAGTGAAGAAGAACAAGGCAAATCAAAAATCCAAGGAAGATGGTGAAGAAGAAGAAGATTGTAAAGGGGATAAAAGTGGGAAAGGCAAAAATGAGAAGAAACAAGACAAAAAGGCTGATAAGAAAGGGAAAAAAGAGAAGGCCAACAAGAAGAAAAAAGACAAAAAGAAATCAGGATCTGGGTAATTCAGAAAATTATTATTATTAAATATAAATCAATTATCTTATGTAAAACCTAATTTCATTTATAGCTGTGAAATACCAAGTGTCAGTATGACTCCCTTATTCATTAAAAAACAGGAAGAACTGGAAACCCAAGTCCACTATAGTGGAACATGGTGAGGAGGCTGTCACAGGTACAGGGTGGAACTTGGGGAAATGACCAGCCAGACCCTTCTGGTAGCCTGAATCTGTTTAGTCAGAAGAGGTACTTGAGCCAGGGTCCCCTAACCATTGTAAAATGTCCCAAGTTCTTGAGCTGTTCTCTGGAGTGACAGAGGAGGGGGATAAATGACAGAGAGAGATGGTAATGAGTGACATCTCTACTGCTTTTTCCTAAAACAAACAAACAAGCAAAAGATACAACAACAACAAAAAACAAAAGACAAAAAACCATAAAGCTCCTAAACTCAAAACTATTAACCCTTCCAAATTCCAGAGTCTAGCTTTATTTCTAGTGCAGAACTCCAGTCTTAAATCTGTTCAGAAAATTAACTTATTGTTTCCCAGTCATGTCCAAGTCAGCTTTTGTGGAAGGCTAATGCCAAAATAAAGCTCAGAGCCAAGAACTGAGGTGAGTTTTTCCGAAGTTCCAAGTCTCACTGTTACTCCCACTGAAATATTCTCAGTAATTTTCCAAAGCATCTAATGCAACCTGGGGCCTTTGGATGATTGCACTGGCACAGAAAACTCCTTAAAATTATTTTTATTTTTTATTTATTTTTTTTTTTTTCATATTATTGAGAGGAAATAGCCCCTGGGAATAGTGTACAATGGAGCTAGACATGCTTATCTCAGTGGAGAGGGACAGAATCCCCTTCCCTCATTCAATACTTGCTACAACCGTGTTCCCAAATGCATCACTGGAGAGCACAAGAGGAGTCAAAAGAACAACAAAATACAGTCAAACATGCTGGGGTATTAACTTTTTCATGATTCCATTTCAGTATACCTAATTTCCCTTCCCTGTGAGAATGCCTAAAATCTTCCTTAGTGATGGCTTTTCACTGTTAAGCCAATTATATTCTGGTGTGTTTTCCTCTACTCATAGAAGCAACAGATCTGAACCTGCCAATCCACATTCCTTTGCTTATTGCCAGTTGTCTACTGTAAATATTTACTGAGCACTAATTTAAAGAGACCACTAAAAATATAAAAAATTGAATGAAAAATTAAATGAGGGCATAATGCTTTTCATTGTCTTACAAAGTTCCAACTATTTAAATACATAGGCTAAATATTTTGAAATTGCTACACAGATCAGGATGTTGCTCTTGGAGTAGAAATCACAACACTTGAGGAAAAACTGATGATGCTTTAGAAGATCATTTGAAAACATTATATTTTTAGACGTGTAGGGAACTAGCTGACAAGATTACACAGGAATAAATACCAGAATATTTAAAATAGCTTTCAAAAGAAGAAAAGAACAAAATCAAAGGAAAATATGGTAATGATCAGTTTAACTATGATTCGCATAAAGGATTTGGAAACCTTCAGAACAGAAGAGAATGGCTTGAACACAGAAATTAAGCCTGTCTAGCAAGTCTTTTAGCTCCTACCACAGAAAAGACTATGTATTGTTTCAAAATATATTTTATTAGTGTACTTTTGTAATGGGAAAAAAATGTAAAAAAATATAGATGATATATTAAATCCGATATACCACAGGGGAATGAGATTGTATTTGCTGATGATACTATGAATTTTGCTTTCCACAAACAGTGCACATTTACTACATTTACTTTTTGCCTAGGTAACACTGCAAGTCAGTAGATTCTACTGTAGTTACCCTCTTTTTACCTCCTGCTTTTCATCTAAACCAGGAAAGCCTCTTTATAACTGATCATTCTGCATAAAGAATTTCTAGATGGATTATGTGTTCATACAGTTATTATTATTATTATTATTATCATTTAAACCTGCTTGGAATTTTGATATCTGCTGTCTTCTGATAGTGAGTTTCACAGGGTAATTCCTTGGCAAAGGAGCTGTATCTGGGTTACTTCAGTACTTCCTTCTTTTAGATGTGATTGATCTAAATAGATCCATATAGTCTCACTGTTAATATCTGTGATATTCTTAGGTTCCTGCAGTACTCAGAGGTTCAATGGCTCCATTCAAAAGCTATTTTGTTCTTTAATGGCTTAATTTGGACTGATAGGTCTCATATAGTAACTGTGCTTGATAGTAATCATCACTTGATCCAGAACCTCTTATGTTCTGTCAGGTATGTGCATTTCTCTTTTAACTGTATGGCTCTGATGTAAGCAAATCAATTGATGTTAGAAGAATTATTAAAGGATATAGAGCTTTTGCAAAAGTCCAGAGTTACACGGAAGATAAAAGCAGTACATGCACCTCTTTGCTTGTAGGAAAAGAGCTGTAGAACATTAAATGCCAGGAGATGTTATGGAGATTATCAATGACCAATAGAATTTTCACACAAAAAATACAGGAAAAATGTAGTCAAATTTATTCACTCACAGTGAATAAATGTCACAGGAAGTGTAATAAAGTAATAAACTTTATTCTTTTATAATAGACTTTTATAATAAACTTTAAAGTAATAAACTTTATTCACTCTCTAGTATCCTAAAATCCTACCTGTCACAGCATCACAGAATCACAGAATGACTGAGGTGGGAAGTAACCTCTGGAGATCATCTGGTCCAACCCCCCCCACCAATTAGGGTCATCCAGAGCACATTGGGCCTGGAGGCATCCAGGAAGGTTTTGAGAATCTCCAGAGAAGGAAACACCACAGCCTCTCTGAGTAGCCTGTTCTGGTGTTCTGTCACCCTAACAATAAAGAAGTTTTTCCTCATATTTAGATGGAACTTCCTGAGTTTATGTTTGTTTTTTTCTCATCTTATCACTGGACACCAACGATATTTTCAGTCAACATCCTGACAACATCCAAACTCCAAGAAAATATTTTCTTCTTAATTTTCACCTCTGTAAAATAATATATATATATAAAACACACATGAAAATGTAATTAAATCAGTACAAAGGAGATAAAATTAAAACCATAACACAAATGTATGGACAAATTCATTACATATGTGATGTAACAAAGATTTCAAGAGTTCTACTGACTTAGGAAAAGATGCATTTTGTGTATTGAATTGAAATCAAAGAACACAGTGCTTTCTGTGGAATTACTGAACCATGCCTTATGATCTGTGTTAGCCTGAAAGCCACAGTGATCCTTTCTGGTCTCCAAATGTGTGAATCACACCTTTCAAGAATGTCTAAGTCTTGTTTCTTGTAGAAGGTAGATTTTCTGGCTTGCCTTTCTTAGTGTTCAACCACTTGAGTTAAAGGAAAAAGCTGCTGCAACAGCACAAAGTTTGACTGTGTAGTGTAAGTAGTTTTGAAACAAAACAATTTTATATGTTAAAAATACTTAGAAATTGGAAATTTGATTATTTTTCTAGTGCCAAAGGAAAAGGAAAAATGAAATATAAATTGCTCTTGCAAAGATAAATAAACTGGTAGTGGGCAATGGTGCGAGAATCATTCTTATCCCTACTTTACCTCTTGTGTTCAGCACAGCTTCTTCTTCCCAGTAAGATTACTGAGAAATGACCTGCCACTCATTTCTTACCATTCATTGCAGTCTTGTAAATCTGCCTATTTCAATTTTGCACAGCATTATTATTATTTATATTTATATATATATTTTCTGCAAAGGAAATACGCACTATTAGGTAAGTTGCTATCAGCTTTCTATAACTCAAAGCAGCTGAATGTAACAAATGAGAATTTAAAGATCACACTAAAACAATTTAAAAAATCTTTTGTTTCTTCTTAAATCCTTTGAAATGACTTTTTCTTTTCTTTATAATGCATCATAATCATATGTCCATGATTGACTTTTTTATTGACTTTTATCCATTTGAAGAGCTGTAGAGCATGCAATGACAGGAGATGTTATGGAGATTATCAATGACCAATAGCATTTTCACACAAAAAATACAGGAAAAATGTAGTCAAATTTATTCACTCAGCTCTCTAGTGTCCTGTCACATCCTTCATATAGTTCTTTACTTGCCCTAACAACATCAGATTAACATTAAATATTTTTGGCTCAAAAATATTTCAGAATCAGTTTTGCTTTCTCTATATTGATTTTTTCTGTGACACTTTTTTTTTTTATCACATGAATTCAACTTTTTAATTTGATAATTAATTTGTCAGTAAATAGTATTTGAGTCTTTAATAGTGTGTCATCTGATTACTCTGAGAGTTTCTTTCTTGTGTTAGCTTACTCCTGTATATTTGGAGATTTTAAACTGCTCCATTGTAGCTTTTTTCTGCAATATTGTGTATTTCATAAAAACTAAAGGTGGATGAGTTATTACTTAGAAATTTGTATTTTGATATATTGCCAAAAATTGCTTTTATTTAATTTGTTTTCAAACTTCATAAATATATAAATATATAATTATATTCTATTAGGTATTGCAAGTTTGGCTTGGACTCTGAGGAGGCTGGTTACTCCTGCAGGACACTTCCCTGAAAGGAAAAGTCATTCTTCATCTGTAGTATCATTTTTCTGGATGTAGTGCTGGTTCAGCTTTGGCTCTGCACTTCATGTGCAAGTTTTGCCTATGTTTATCCCCACTTCAGTGAAACAGGGAAGGCACTTTCTAGGTGTTAGAGTTTATAAGAATTAAAACCATGTATGTGCTTCACTGAAAACTTTTTTTCTCTCCTGAGTTTTGGTGATGGTTTTTATTCTCACTTTTATCTGAAGCTCTGATTCTGACTCTGAGGAGGAGCCAATTACAGAGGAAGAATTGGCCAAGCTGAAAGAAGAGGTAGAAGAAAAAAAGAAGCTAATTGCAACATTACGAAACAAGCCATGGAAGATGAAAAAGAAGTTGGCAGTCCTGAAGTATGGTTTGACTTTCGTAATGAATATCTGCAATCCTGCTTTTTACTGTGCAATATTTTTTCTAAACTTTCATTTTATTTCAACACCTACAGACACAATTTACTTCAAATTATCTCCGATATCCCTTTCCCAGGCTGTGCTTTCACATAAAGTAGTGGTAAATGGCATTGCAGACCAGTGCTTGAGTGAAGAGAGAGATTTTTTTTTCTTTCTATTCAAACTTGGGAGAAGAACAGATTTTTAAAAAAACTTATCAAAAAGAAAACATGATTGGAACCTGAGCTTGAATTTCCATGTGTTAAAATTTCATGCCACATATAAATCTATTTTTTTTTTTTCCTATCAGATCTATCAATACATTTTCACTCGCAAAAAAAATCAGTTACATTTCAGTTAAATTATCAGTTAAATTTCCACCAGTCACAAGAAATTAGGTTAACACAGAGATATTTTAAATTATTATTATTATTATTATTTTTGCCAAAGCTGCTATGCTCCTCTGTTTTAAGTAGCTTATTCACTGTGGTACTGACCAAGCAACAGAAAAATATATGCACAAGTAACAGGGAAAAGATGAGTTCTCCTCCAGACAGTTTTTTGTTTGGCAAGGAAACATGGACATAACGGAAGGAGAGAGCATATGAAATATGGTGTGGAACATCTGGGATTGTTTTTTTTTTTTTTTCTAGAAAGTAAGATGAGCTTGGGGAGGGTACAGTTGCAAAAGGAAAACTACGCACCAAGGTACTCCAAAGAAGGGATTGAAAAAAAAATGTATTTTTTAATATGGTTTACTACAGACCTCTTTGAAGTGGGCTTAGAAGCATAGTAACAAGTTACTTGTCCTAAAAAAGTTTGCAAGAAAAAAAAGGGCAATTCTTCAAATTAGCTTCTTTATTTTGTCTAGTTTTATTAATTGAAGAATTACATTTTTTCTATGTTTCTCTATGAACTAAGATTCCAAAAATAGTTACCAACCATTGCAGACAATCCCATTTAGATTGTCACAGTTTTGTACTGTCATGCATATTTCAGCAGATAAAACACATATATTGAGCAAACGGAATAAAAAACAAACAAACAAAAAAAACCCAAACACCTGAAATCTAATATTTGGTCACATTTTAAAACATGTACTGAGAATTAGGGATTTAAATCTTAATTTAATATTTTAATATTTTAGATGAAAGTGATGATGGAATTTGGAAGTACTCGGTACCTTTGAAAAAATCAAACACAATCATTTATGTACCAAAATACACCAGACTAACTTTTGTAGAGTACTACTTCCATAATTGGATCTTTGGAGTTTGAGTCCAACTGAGTTACAATGGAAGATCTAGTGTTATTATGCTGCTTAAAATCAGAAAAATAATATTGTTAGATTGATGGTTGCTCTAATTATAATTGTAGTTATAACAATACAAAAGTGCCTACATTAGCACATTTTAGGATATCTATATATTTGTGTTGGATTTTAACATCTTACTAACCATTTGCCCCGTAATCATTAGCCTGATAGATTGGCATTATTCTTTTACACAAGGAAAATGGACAAATCCTATCTCTAGGTGTCTTAATTCAGTAATACAGTCATAAGTGACATCTGTATGCTCTTATAATAGCATTTCTTGCTCTTGAACTTTTGGTAAAGAAATATCTTTTGCTTGTTGGGTGGGTCATCTTGTTCATCTCAGTGCAGATTTTTGACTCCTATAATCCTACATGGAAAGAAAAATGCCATATCTACTTAAAGGTCAAGAAAAATCTCCCATATTATTTGTCTTCCAAATTACACAGAGAAATGCTTCAATGAAAGTTTCTTCTCAATATTAAGAGAAATGTATTTTGCTATGAGCCAAAATGTACTTCCATTATTGCTTTGTATTAGAACCTATTTTCTTCCCCTGAATGAAAAAAACTTTCCCTGTGAATGCTCAAAAGCTCTTTACATTTTCATGACAAAATAAAACATGAAAAATACTTTTTGCAGTATTTTGAAAAGCAAATATTAGGGTTTTATATGACTTTTTGTTCTTTACATTTTTTCAAAGAAAAGCTAATTTGTTAGAACAACATTTTTTGGGGGAAAGATTTGATTTCCACCAATTTGCCTGCTTTTAAAAAGTGATAAAAATGACATATTTAAAAAATATTTTATTTAGGAATTTTCAAGACTGGATAATGTCTTCTATGGGTTGATTCAAACCCAGTTTTTCTTCCAAATACAAATCAATTATACACATATTTTAAAGAAGTAAACTTTGAAATTAAAAGGTATAGGATTGGACACACAATTTCTACTTAGCTCTAGTGAAAATTTTGTGAAAGGTTAATCTTTTTCTTCATTCTTTTGTTCTGAAAATATATGAATGCACAATTAATTTTAACACTTGATTGCAGAACTGGTCGTTTGTAGAAAATTCCTTCTGTCAAAACCTGACTGAAACCCTGACTGCTGAAATGGAATTCTTAATTGAGATGCACTACAAAATTAGACCTGCTCTAATTTCTAATTTAGATCCCCATGTCTAGAAAGATGCATATGAATAGCCCCCTGGCTATTTTCTGTAGAAGTGTGATTGAGGATAGTCCTCTGCTGCGGAGTGTTTGTCTGCAGTTTGGAGCTATACCATCACCTTCAGACTCTCTTCTCAGCTTCAGACATGGTTGTATCTCTACAGCCTTTCATGTCTACAACTTTTCATGTCTGAAGACATGAAAAGAGGCAGAAAGAAATAATTGAAAGGAATGAAAAGATGTTATGTGACAAACAGCATTGCTTCTCTCCCCTAACAAGTAGACATAGCTGTGAACAGAGGACATTGCAGACCCTGATGTTGAAAGCCTGCAAATGTCTGGAGCCTAGGCTTCTGTCTCGTTTCAGAGAAAAATATTATTGTTCAAATGAGATTTCTGGCATTTCTCATTTTCCTTTCACTGGTTTGGATTGTTTTTGAGCACAGTTATTGTGCCTTTTCTATAGGAGATGATAATTTGTGCACTTTTACTCTTGACACTTGCTACTTAGGACAGCATGAAATTAACTGAAAAGCCATCAGATAGTAATGACATTTAGAACACTGAGATTTAGAGAGAGGGGGTTAAATTATTGAAAAGATTTTGGAATTAGAAAAAAGACACAAAAGAAAAATCTCATGAGACTGTTTTAAGTTGGAGAAACTCCAGGGAAAGTTACCCTAATTTACAGATAAATGTTTGATGTGGGGGACTGCCTCACTGTCTATGCATTCACTTGATCGGTTTTTGCATAGATATGAAGCTAAAGGGAAGGTTCAAAAGCTGTGTTTGGATGTGGAATACTAATCTCACTATTGGATAGATAAAGGTTTGTGCTCCATAATATAAAGACTATTAATAGCTATGTAGTTTACCTCTGCTAGGGAATTATTAAAGTTCCATATAATTGGGTAATTGTACATAAGAATCCAGAAACATGCCTACTGTGGTCTCAGTTTAAGACTATACCACAAGACAATTAACAAACTATCAAAACAAACAAAATGATGATAGGAAACAAAGCAATTCAACAACAACAACAAAACAGAAGTCAAATGTCAGGTTTTGGCCTTTCAAAGGAATTACAATTAAATACAGACTGTAAAGACAACTATGAAAACTTACTAGTTTTTATAAATAATCCAAGGATTACAGCAATCTCTTCACATGCCAATGACAAAATCTTCCTTTTTCTTTCTTTTGCTTTCTTTTTTTTTTCTTTATTTCTTTATTTTCTCTCTTTTTTTCTTTCTTTCCTTCTTTCTTTCTTTTTCTTTCTTTCTTTCTTTCTTTCTTTCTTTCTT
>CM021763.1:39316705-39382566 GCA_011075105.1 Heteronetta atricapilla | reverse complement strand
TTTCTTTCTTTCTTTCTTTCTTTTTTTTTTTTTTTCCTTTTTCCTGAATAATTTATCAAATAATCCAACGAGACAGATAAGTAGAAAGAAAATACTTTATATGTATACAAAATCTGAAGGTATCTGTATACATAAAGTGAATGTGTAAGATGACAGAAATTTCTCATCTTTGGATGGGATGTCTGAACTCCAATGAATCTCTATTCAAGTTTCTTGATGTGGGCATTTCAAGTTTTTTACTGGCAGTCCTGGAGGCCAGCCTGGCTGTCCTGAAGGTTGGCTGGGTATTGAATAACACTGTAATTTGCCCATTATTATTGCCGAACTGCTTTCAAGTGAGCTGTGCCTGGCAACAGCTGTTTTGCAGTCAGATTTTAGTCAATATTTTTAAGATTTGGAAAAGTCCTGGGTGATCAATATTGGTATGACATTTGTTTTTAATGAGTTTTTTGATCTTGGACACTGAAACCTTCCTGAACTGTTACTGAAAAATGTGAGCAATTCACTTGAATCTTGTTCATTAACAGCAACCTCTGAGAGCTGTAATTCATCCTTTCTGTGCAACACTGAAGTGCCCGAAGTACTGTACACCTAGCACTTTGTGAGCTGTAACTCCACACCTAGTATTAAAAATTAACCCAGGCTTCTCTGGGACAATAATGTTGGGCCCCATGCAACATTTATTAGTTCCTTTTGTCTGTAATTCAATTAATAAGGTTTCTTTGAAGCCTCTTTAAATTCACAGTTAGCTAACGGGGCACACTTTGGCCTGTCTTGTGATATAGATAATTTACCTATAACACATGATACCTGCGATTACAAAGCTCAGTTTTGTCACCCTGTGTTGCTTTTGACACGTCCTCATGTTGGTGAAGTTGCACTACTTCCAAGTGGTCGTGCACATGTTTGCGTGTGGTTTCTGGTCATTGCTGAGGTTTCTAAAATAGTTCTACTGATTTAAGATTAATTTTTATTGCTTGATCATTCTACCTGCCTGCATATTTTATTTTTAGAACAAAAGAAATGGAGAAAAGTGCAAAATATGGCAAAAGTCTGTTGAGATGTACAAATAGTCTTTTTTTTTTTTTTTTTTTTTTTTTTTTGGTGGACTGGATATCAAGGTAGAAAGCTGAATTAAATAACATATTGAATTATATTTAACAAAGATGAGCATGTGTCACAGACACTGACTGGAAAGAACATTTCCTTACTGAATGCTGTCATGTTATTGCTGACCTTATAAAGCCAGGAAGCTTTAAGTATACACTGGGGTTTTTCTTAGTCTTTTCTTATCACAAAATTTAGGAGTAGCCCAGTGGGACCAACAGACTGCAAAGCTGTTGAGGGAAGAATTGATGAGGGAAGGAGGAAAACTTGTTTTGTTTGATATCTCCAGCAAAATCATATAGTTATGTTTTCTGTATCATTTCCTTGCTCATAACTGCACACACCTTCTCTGCCTCCTTCAGCCACAGGCCCTCTTTCAAGCTCTGCCTCTGCACTGAATTTGCTTTTTAAGATATTTCATTAAAATTCTGATTGGAATTTTTCATGGTATCACATTGTTATTGAGATTTGCTTTTAATTGCCAATTACATAAGTTCTTTACATTAGTCATTCAAATATTTATGGATGCAGCTAACAGGTAAGTTTTTATGAGGCACATAACTCCTCTATATGTCTGCAAGTGATAGTGTTCCCATATAAGACTTAATCTCCATAAATAAGCAGTACAAAAATGTTCTTTAAAATATTGTTGGTAAAGAAAAACCCACCATGTGCATAGAAAGGTAAGACATGCTTGAAGATCATCCAAGGTACCTTGATTGCACTCATTTCAAGTGAAAGAAGACTTTCATTCTCTCTTAAAAAAATACAAATAATTTAATTTATTTCAACTGCATAATAATGCAGTATAGCATGTTCTACCTTATTTACATGTGCTACTCTATTTATTAACTGTGTGATGATTTTGGCTATTATTTCACATGAATAGGAAATATTAATAGCCACTTTTTAAAATACATTTTTATAATATATATACATATATATATATACATATACATATTTATACATATACATATACACATATACAAATATATATATATACATATATATACAAACATATATATGTTTGAAATATCTTCTTATCATAGTCATTGTGGAATTTACATTAAGAGTTCTACTAATGTCAAAAGCCATGCTGTTTTGTAACTGGATTAGAAGGTAAATACAGTCAAAATGGGAAATTAAAATAAATCTATAAATCCCCTATGTGGACTTAATTGAATCTTTTGAGGTTTATACAACACATTTTTAAGTACAGACCAAACAATATATAAAAGCATGAGAGGAGTTGCCTCACATTTCATTCATGAAGCAAAAAAGAAGCTTTTCAAACATATTTCATGCATGGTTACAACATTTTTTTTTGCTCCAGTCTTCTGTGTGTAAGTCAATTAACTGCATGTATAAACACCCAGTGGGAAGTTGAACTGGTATCAGACAGTTGTCTGGTCTGGCTGGTCAGTAGTGATGAACTTAGCCTTGTGCAGGACAATGGAATGAAAATATGAGAAAAATGGATTATAAATTTAAGGAAGGTTTATAACAGTTCTCCAGTGCACACTGGAACAGGGCAGTGTTGGGAGAAAGGGAAAGGAGGGAGAGAGGAAACCACAGACACTGGTGGGGTGACACCAAAGGAAACATTCAGGAAAGTCATCAACATTATCCATGGGAATCTGGATCACCACCTTCGAAAAGCAATATTTTGGTTTGTTGTAGAAAGCCAGAATATAGAGTAAAAGCTTAAATACTAAAATCTAACTTGGAGGCAGGAAAGCAAAGGAAATACTGTTGTTTGTTTGTTTCTTTTTGATTTGTTTGTTTTTGTGTACAAAACTTTGTAAAAAGACATTTCAGACAAGCAAACACAGAGCTTAGATTGAGAATTTTAAATAAATCCTTTTATGACTTTCACTGTGGAAAATACCGTCTAGTCCTGGCTTAAAATAATTTTATCATACAAGTTTGTGGAGAACTCTGTTCAGCCACAGATACAAACTGCATTCATATCCACCGTGGAGAATTTTAAGTGTCTTAATGGCTCTTTTCATATTATCCCCCTAATTTTCTAATTTATTGCTTCACTTAAAACAAAACAAACCAACCAACCAAAAACCCAATAACCCCAAAGCCTACATTTTGAAATTTTTATGTTCTGCAGTTTAACTGTATATAGTTAGTGACTGAAAGCATATGCTTTCTAGAGTTCTGCAGGCTTTGACTTCAGTAACTTTTCATGAACTAACTTGCATTACATGGTGATAGAAGTGATGGTATAAAGCTTTTGTTTTAAGTAAATATGATGTGGTGACTTAGAGGATTGCTACATGCCCAGGTTATAGATACTGGCTGATTTTATGCTATGGCTCCAGCACCGACTGTGGAGTTTATGACGACACTGCCACCTACTGTTAAAATTGCCTTATATCGCTCCAGACAGTGCAGCAAGATTGTAATCCTTAAGGGCATGGATTTAAATGGGACTCTTGGACACTTTTCTTGAAGATGGAAGAATCTATTTTCTCTCATTTATTTGAGATGGCCAGAATGTAAAAGTAGAATTATTTTGCAAATCAAAGTGAAAGTATGAGGTGTAAGCCAGAATATTTCTGAAAAAAAACTGAGTGACTTGGAAAATGCTAGGGTCTCAATCACTGTCAAAGTTAGCTAAATACAGAAAAATCAGAGTCAAAGAACCAGAATATTAATGTGATCCAGAATCACAGAATAAGTACAATGTGATGCAGAAGCACAAAGAGATCTCAAGAGCCTTAAAAAGACTCTATTTCTGAGGAACAATTGGAAATGGTGAGGATGAGATGGTACATGTGAATGTGTGTGTCTGAAGGGGTGGCTGCATTTTTTTTTTTTTTAATTATTATTATTATTATTATTAATCTGAATCTGTGCATGCCTTTTGCCACAGGGAAAGAATATAAAAATATAAATAATAATAAAAAAAACACTGACTGACTTGAGACCCATGTCACAGTATGTAGCTTTTGTGTCTACCATCCTGAGTCCTTAAAGGAGAAAACTAGAAAACTGGTGTAATGCTGTAATCCTGTGGCTGTCAAGAGAACTGACACTTGTCCTGATGCTTCAGGTTTAGGTGTGAGTGTGAAGGTGAGAGTACTCAGAGGGCTATCAAAGAGTGAAAGTTGAATTCAGTAATTTAATCTGAATTGTCTTGAATAGTATGAAAACAACAGTTTATTGGGAGCCTTGGCATTGGGAGGTAAAAAGAATAGTGTGATGGGTGTCTAGTTTTTACAGGTCTTCAAAAGAAAATAAAAAGATTACCCTAAGCATTTGTAGTTACCAAAACTACAGTATTATATGGGAAAAAAACACAGTATTTTATAAGATGTAGAAATTTTAGCCATGAGTTGAGAAGAACTTAGATGTGGCTAATAGCATTCTTCACATGTTGCTTTCATTCTCCTTTATCACAGCAACACCATTGTTCTGCAAAGCCAATGCCAGATTTTGCAGTTTGATACAATCTTTTTGCTTGCTCATATGAGTAAAATCTGTGAGCAGCAGATATAAACCTGATAATTACTTTCACTCAGTGAACTTCGTGTCTAAAGAAGCCCTTCTAGAGGAATGTACATCACAATTAACATTTTCCCAATAATCTTTTCCCAAGTGTTTAGTGTAATATTTAATATAATATAGAGTGCTCTGCAGTTGTCCAGTGTGATGATACAGTATTTGTACAGTGAGAATACATTGACAGCTAAGAATTCTTACTCTGCTGGTGTTTTACGTAAGGACAAGTGACTTTTAGGGCATATTTTGTCAGTAGAGAGATGCATGAAAGTCATGCTTATAAAAGAAGATGAGATGAAATGGAGGAAATACTAGTATGTTCTTGATTATTTTAATCCATGGACATCACACCTTTTAAAATAATTTTAAAAATCTTTCCAAATTTGTGTCATTAATTTGTATACTATATCTTTATAAGCAAAATTTCAGTATTTTGGGGACCACTATGAAATTATTCTCTATAGTATAGAGGATATATGCAGAAATTCTGAACAGCTGAATTAAATACAGTCTTGGGAAGGATAGGTACAGGGGAACCAAGGCTCTAGTGTATACATATCTCTGAACTAAAAAAATGAAAATAATATTTTCTTAGGCATATGGACAACAGAATCTCAGAGCTTTTCTTTCTAAGCTTTACTAAGGGAACAAGTTCACACAAAACTCTATGAAGACTTAGAAAAACTACATTACTGTGGTAGAGACAGTATTAACCAGCATCATCTATATCTCTGTTTTCCAGGGAAGCCCAGCTTTTTGTTGAAAAGTTTGAAGGTGCTCTTGGAAAAGGAAAAGGAAAAAAGTTCTATGCATACAAAGTGATGATGACCAAGGTAAGTATGTTATTTTACTAACTTCCTGTGATGCAGAAGGGGAGCCTTTTGAAGATTACTGCCACATGTACCCATCTTCCAAAATATATTTCCTTGTCTTTATTTGAAATTTAACACTTTTTTTTCCACTGCTCTTACATGTAATAATTTCAAATGCAAGCTCACAATTTGATTGAGACATATATCAAGACAAAAATGAGCTGTCTTGCAAGACCTGGAAAGACATATCTGGTCATATATTTAGTAAAAGTTAATTTTTCTTGCACAAATTATGTTTACCTGTTGAATGGATCCTAAGACCTGTCTTTCTCTTGATCCTGTGAAAGATCAGAAAGTGTGTTTTTGTCCCACAGAAAAAATACTGGGGCATCTCCACTAAGCCAAGACTCTAGAACTATATCCTAGATATATCTCAGAACACAAAACAGCTCTGTAGGATTGTGACTGAAAGACTGAATGGTGGTTGCTGGTCTACATTATATGTGTTCTGGCAGGACTTACTTTGGCCTAAGCCCGATATGGTCCCATGGACTGAATACCCACTAGCAGTCTTCTAGAGTACAGCTTAGTTTTATGCTTAAAAAACTTAGTTTTATGCTCTGACACAGCTTTAAAGTGCAAAAATAAGTGCTGTAAATTGGGATAATTTTGGAGATTCACTAGGAACAAAAAACAATAACAAAACGAAACAAACAAAAAACACACACCTGATCTAAACTAAAATGATGATGCAGAATAATGTTAAGCACACATGGCAAGACCACTTAATCTGGCCAGCATCACCTTTAGGCTTTTCTGCAGGCAGATGTGTAGTCAAATCATATTAGCATTAATTTTCACACAAATAAATAGTTAGGCTTTCAAACTCAGATGTACACCAGAAACTCAACTACTGAAGTTATACTTATCCATTCAATAAAATACTGAGTAGAGTAATTGCAATTAAATGACAAAGTTTGAGCTTCAAATATGAATTTTGAATTTCAAAGTAAAGAACAAATTAAATTCTCAGAAAAAAAATAATGAATGGCATGAAAGGAATGGATTCTTTAATCATTTTTCTTGTGGGAGACACAGAGACTTCATACAAAGCCAGTAGGAAACATATTCAGAAGAAATAAAAGGATATAGTTCTTTATAAGCTAGTGTTTCTGTTGCAGTGGGTTCTGTTAAAGCTTGCTCTGAATGATTAAGGGTTTTCATTAGCTCAAGTGGAAAATGCACATCTGGGGTCAGAGATTATGTTTTTGTTTGTTTGTTTTTAATATGTAACCCTTTTCAGAAATGGATGAAATTTCAAAGAGATTTTGAGAATTTTAAGACAGCCTGCATACCCTGGGAAATGAAAATTAAGGAGATTGAGAGTAAGTACTTGTGAAAGGTAATAAAGACTAATATCTAGTATTATATTTCTGATGCATGCCAAAATTTTAAATTGATTTCAGTGCTTTAGAAATACTTATCTGTATTCAATGTGTGGTATAAATGCAATGAGCATTTCTTCTTTCATTAATACTTATTAAGCTTGATATAATAGCTTGTTGAAAAGTTCCTTGAGAGAATGTTAGCCAACTTAAGCAACAATAAGCAGTGAACAGGTTAGGAACCACTTGTGGTGGTTTAACCCGGCTGGCAGCTAAACACCACACAGCTGTTTGCTCACCCTCTCCCCTCCCTCTCTGGGATGGGGGAGAGAAACTGGAAAGTAAAGACTATGGGTTGAGATAAAGACAGTTTATTAAGATAGAAAATAATAATAATAATAACAATAATAATAATAATATGTACAAACAAGTGATGCACAATGCAATAGATCACCACCCGTTGACCAATGCCCAGCCCAACCCCGAGCAGCCGGCCCCCCACCCTGGCAAGCCACCCCTATATATTGTTCAGCATGACGTCAGATGGTATGGAATACCCCTTTGGCCAGTTTGGGTCAGCTGTCCTGGGTCTGTCCCCTCCCAGCTCTTGCTGGCCCCCCAGCCTGCCCACTGGCAGGACAGAGCGAGGAGCTGAAAAGTCCTTGGCTTAGTGTAAGCATTGCTCTGCAGCAATTAAAACATCAGCATGTTATCAACACTCTTCTCATCCTAATCCAAAACACAGCACCCTACCACCTACTAGGAGGAAAAATAACTCTGTTCTAACTGAAACCAGGAGATATATCCACCCCTTATTCCATACCATTTATGTCATGCTCAGGTTACACTCTTTCCAATACATTCTAGTTAATCACTATTTTCATCTATGGTAGTAATGACACACAGTATTATATAATAATTAACATAATACAACTCAACTCATGGGCTATTCTCACCCAGTATTAAATCCCCTTGAGGTACACAATGGACCTCCCCATTCTTTTGCATTACCCACCAAGTGCATCCAGGTCCTTGAGCAAAAACAATCCCACGAATGGGTTTGCCTTTTCCTGAGGCAGGAGTAACCCAGACTATTTTACCCAGCATGTTTCTTACATGCACTACAGGAACTTTATCCCCTTCTACTGTACGTAGCAGGTTTGATTGGGCTGGTCCAGCTCGGTTGGCAGATCCCCTAGTCTTGACTAACCAGGTGGCCTTTGCCAAATGTGTATCCCAATTTCTGAATGTCCCAGCACCCATTGCTTTCAGTGTAGTCTTTAACAGTCCATTGTATCGCTCAACTTTACCGGAGGCTGGTGCATGATAGGGAATGTGATACACCCACTCAATACCGTGTTCTTTGGCCCAAGTGTCTATAAGGTTGTTTCGGAAATGAGTCCTGTTGTCTGACTCAATTCTTTCTGGGGTGCCATGTTGCCCTAGGACTTGCATTTCAAGGCCCAGGATAGTGTTTCGTGCAGTGGCATGGGGCACAGGATATGTTTCCAGCCATCCGGTGGTTGCTTCCATCATTGTAAGTACGTAGCGCTTGCCGTTGCGGGTTTGAGGGAGTGTGATGTAATCAATCTGCCAGGCCTCTCCATATTTATATTTCAGCCATCGTCCTCCATACCAAAGAGGCTTTGACCGTTTGGCTTGCTTGATTGCAGCACATGTTTCACAATCATGAGTAACCTGTGCTATAGTGTCCATGGTCAGGTCCACCCCTCGATCACGAGCCCATCTGCATGTTGCATCTCTACCTTGATGGCCTGAGGTGTCATGGGGCCATCGGGCTATAAATAATTCACCCTTATGTTGCCAGTCCAGGTCCACCTGAGCCACTTCAATCTTAGCAGCCTGATCCACCTGCTGGTTGTTTTGATGTTCTTCAGTAGCCCGATTCTTGGGCACATGAGCATCTACGTGGCGTACCTTTACGACCAGGTTCTCTACCCAGGCAGCAATATCTTGCCACAACACAGCAGCCCAGATGGGTTTGCCCCTGTGCTGCCAGTTGTTCTGTTTCCATTGCTGTAACCACCCCCACAGGGCATTTGCTACCATCCACAAATCAGTGTACAGGTAGAGAACTGGCCACTTTTCTCGTTCAGCAATATCTAAAGCCAGCTGGATGGCTTTCACTTCTGCAAATTGACTCGATTCACCTTCTCCCTCAGCAGCTTCTGCAACTTGTCGTGTAGGACTCCATACAGCAGCTTTCCATCTCCAATGCTGTCCCACAATTCAACAGGACCCATTGGTGAACAGGGCATATCTCCTCTCATCTTCTGGTAGCTTGTTGTACAGTGGGGCTCCTTCAGCATGGATCACCTCCTCCTCTGATGACATCCCAAAGTATTTGCCTTCTGGCCAGTCCATAATCACTTCCAAGATTCCTGGACAACTGGGGTTTCCTATTCGAGCCCGCTGGGTAATCAGTGCAACCCACTTGCTCCATGTAGCATCAATTGCATGATGTGTAGAGGGGACCCTTCCTTTGAACATCCAGCCCAGTACTGGCAGTCGGGGTGCCAGGAGGAGCTGTGCTTCAGTACTGACCACTTCCGAAGCAGATTGAACTAGTTCATATGCTGCCAATATCTCCTTTTTGGTTGGAGTGTAGCAGGCCTCAGATCCTCTGTATTCCCGACTCCAAAACCCTAGGGGTCGACCTCGAGTTTCCCCAGGTTCTTTCTGCCAGAGGCTACAGGTGGGGCCATTCTCCCCGGCTGCGGTGTAGAGCACATTCTTTACATCTGGTCCTGTTCGGACTGGCCCCAGGGCTACTGCATGAACTATTTCCTGCTTAATTTGTTCAAAGGCTTGTTGTTGATCAGGGCCCCATTCAAAATCATTCTTCTTACGGGTTACTTGGTAGAGTGGGTTTACAATCAGACTGTAATTTGGAATGTGCATTCTCCAAAACCCCACGACACCTAGGAAAGTTTGTGTTTCCTTTTTACTAGTTGGTGGAGACATAGCTGTTATTTTGTTGATCACATCCATTGGGATTTGATGACGTCCATCTTGCCATTTTATTCCTAAAAACTGGATCTCTCGTGCAGGTCCTTTAACTTTATTTTGTTTTATGGCAAAACCAGCCTTCAGAAGGATTTGGATTATTTTCTTCCCTTTCTCAAAAACTTCCTTTGCTGTGCCACCCCACACAATGATGTCATCGATGTACTGCAGATGTTCAGGAACTTCCCCCTGCTCCAGCACAGACTGGTTCAATCCATGGCAAATGGTAGGGATATGTTTCCATCCCTGGGGCAGCCGATTCCACGTATATTGGACTCCCCTCCAAGTAAAGGCAAACTGTGGCCTGCACTCTGCTGCTAGAGGGATGGAGAAAAATGCATTAGCAATATCAATTGTGGCATACCACTTGGCTGCCTTTGATTCCAGTTCTTACTGGAGTTCTAGCATGTCCGGCACTGCAGCACTCGGTGGTGTGACTTAGTTCAGGCCACGATAGTCCACCGTTAGTCTCCACTCACCATTAGATTTTCGCACTGGCCATATGGGACTATTAAAAGGTGAATGAGTCTTACTGATCACTCCTTGGCTCTCCAGTTGACAAATTAGCTCATGGATGGGAATCAGGGAGTCTTGGTTGGTGCGATATTGCCGCTGGTGCACAGTTGTAGTAGCAATTGGCAATTGTTGTTTTTCGACCCTCAGCAACCCCACAACAAAAGGGTCCTCCGAGAGACTGGGCAAGGTAGACAACTGTTTAATGCCCTCTGTCTCTAAGGCAGCTATGCCAAAAGCCCAGCGGAACCCTTTGGGGTCCTTGAAATATCCTCTTCTAAGATAGTCTATGCCAAGGATGCACGGAGCATCCGGGCCAGTCACAATACAGTGTTTTTGCCACTCATTCCCAGTTAGACTCACTTCAGCCTCTAATACAGTTAACTGCTGGGATCCCCCCGTCACTCCATGAATACTGATGGGCTCTGGCCCTTCATAGTTTGATGGCATTAGAGTACATTGTGCACCGGTGTCTACTAAAGCTTTATACTTCTGTGCGTCTGACGTGCCAGGCCATCGAATCCACACAGTCCAATAAACTCGATTGTCCCTTTACCCCCCTGGCTCGAGGTAGGTCCCCTCTAATCCTCATCAGAATCTTCATTCCTGTGTTTAAGGGACTGCCTGCTGGAAGTTGGAGCAGCAAACTTTTCAGAGAACCCCTTTTTCCCACTTGTTTTCTTTTGCAACTCACATACCCGTGCCTCTAGGGTTGCGGTGGATTTTCCATCCCATTTTCTCATGTCCTCTCCATGGTCACGCAAGTAAAACCACAGGATAGCACGAGGTGTGTATCCACCACATTGTCTTCCTTGCATGGATGAGCGCTTACCCCTAATAGCAGAGACATTCGTTTGTTCAGGTGGGGAGGAAAATAATCTCTCTTCAAGTTGTTGGACCTTTTCAGAAAGTTTCTCCAAAGTATTCTCTTTTAGTTGGTGGACGCTTTCAGAAAATTTCTTCAAAGCCAATACGCAGGCCTGTAGGGAAGATGAGAGGCTTTCTTTGTACTGCCGGAGTTGTTTAACCGCATCACCCACTGAGAGTTCGTCATCCTCTTTCCAGGCCATTATTGCCAATGAGCTGGCATATGATGATGGTGCACTCCGTACAAACTTCCGTCACATGGGTCGTGTGCACTTGACTTCATCTGGATGTACGGGTATTTGCCCATTGTCTGGGTCAGCATAAATCACCTCCCGTATGGCTAATTCCCTCAGGTACTGGATTCCCTTCTCCTTAGCGGTCCACTTGCCTGGCAGACATACAAGTTCTTCCGTGTAGGGATACCTTTCCCTTACAGTGTATAGGATACGCCTCCAGAGGCTGTAGGATTGTACTCCTTCTCCAATTGCTTTGTCAATGCCTGCATCTCTAGCAAGGGATCCCAGCCGACTGGCTTCCCTGCTGTCTATATCCACATAATTGGCTCCGGTATCCCAGCACTGGAGCAGCCAGGTGACAAGCTGCTCACCTATGCAGCGACCAAAATCTTTTTGCATATCTCGTAGCTCACGCTGGTATAGGCTTCGGGAAACTAGCGTTGTTTTTTCAACATCCCCAGCTTCATCCTCCTCTGAGTGTTGAGTACAAATACCAAGTTAAAGTCATGGCCTGATATTTCATCATATCGTAAGCTATTGTTACACTGCACTTTACCATAATGATCTTAAACCAAGGCCTGGAAAGGATAAACAGCACAACATAGATCACATACAGAAAGTAACGTGCTATAAAATTCAGTTTGGAATACAGCCACAGCAGACTTGAGATTAAAGTAATCAACATTCTGATTAGCAACTATTAAGCAGCTCTAATACTTATACCAATTTAGGTTAACATACTCTGGTCAGATCTGTTGTTATCTCAACCCTTCGTGCCCCACGTTGGGCTCCAAAAAGACTGTGGTGGTTTAACCCGGCCAGCAGCTAAACAGTACACAGCCGTTCGCTCACCCTCCCCCCTCCCTCTCTGGGATGGGGGAGAGAAACGGGAAAGTAAAGACTGTGGGTTGAGATAAAGACAGTTTATTAAGATAATAATAATAATAATAATAATAATAATAATAATAATAATAATATGTACAAACAAGTGATGCACAATGCAATTGATCACCACCCGTTGACCAATGCCCAGCCCAACCCCGAGCAGCCGGCCGCCCACCCAGGCTAGCTACTCCTATACATTGTTCAGCATGACATCAGATGGTATGGAATACCCCTTTGGTCAGTTTGGGTCAGCTGTCTTGGGTCTGTCTCCTCCCAGCTCTTGCTGCCCCCCCAGCTTGCCCGCTGGCAGGACAGAGCGAGGAGCTGAAAAGTCCTTGGCTTAGTGTAAGCATTGCTCTGCAGCAATTAAAACATCAGCATGTTATCAACACTCTTCTCATCCTAATCCAAAACACAGCACCCTACCACCTACTAGGAGGAAAAATAACTCTGTTCTAACTGAAACCAGGACACCAGTGTTGAATTTAATCGTGGAAAAGAGATATTGGGATTAGCTGTTGTCTACATTTACTTTGCTTGTATTTGTATTATAATAATTTCTGTGACTTTTGTTGGTGGCGGTGGTGGTATTTTTTTTCTTTCTTTTTTTTTTTTTCTTCATTATCTTGAGCCTAATGTTAGAGGTCTTTCAAAGTTATTTCTCTCATTTTCAATCATGTAATACAACGTGGAGCAAAAATTAGTGGTCTTGGACCTCACAACATATTAGGCATAAATATAAGGAGAAGAATGTAGTTAGTCTTATGGGTATGTTTTTGGTATAGGTTTTGTTTTTCAGTTCCATGGATGAATTTAAACTGCATGTCTCTCTTTGAAGGAAATCCAGCTTACCTTCATGGGTACCTTACTGAGGTTCTGCCACTGAGGAATGTAGATGAGAATGCAATAGTGCCTGACTTTAGAGAAGTTGCATTTTGGAGAAGCTGTGGGTTGTGTCAAAGTGCAATAGCCAGAAGAGAAGGAAAATTATAAATCGTGAATTCTGTGGAGTTTTGGACTACAAAATAACTCTTGAGGAGAAGTTATATGTCCTTAAACATATGGTCTATGGATTGCTGAACGGATTATCTGTATACTTAGGGTGCAGTTTAGAAGAAGCTGCTGCATATGCATAGTTAAAATCAAATTCAGCAGCAGGATGCACATGGTAGCTTACTGATATGGACACATAATAGACATCTTCAGGTTGTGTGGGAATCATGTTTCTGCTAGTTTCTACAAAGAAGTAGTCCTGACATAAGCCGTTCCTTTAATTAATGACTTTCAACAGACACTTTTATTTCTTTGTAAAATAAGAATGCAAAAATAGAAGTAGATGTTTATTCCAGTCTTTCTCTCATATCTAGTTACTTTTTCATTCACAATGAGTAATATTTTTACTGTCACCTGGAAGCTCTCAAGAGCATAGTAGGATAATGCCTTTTCATAATCTCAAGAGGTAGGATTGTGAAGTTTACTCTTTTTCTATTATATTTATTATTATAATTGTTCATCTCATTGCTTTTTGCAATTGCAAATTGTTTTTATTTGTAGAAACAATCTTCAATCTGAATACTAGTAAGTTAAGAAGTACACTTAGATTACAGTTGAGTCCAAAATTCTATAGTCTAGAAAAAAGTCTTCAAGGAACAAGCTCTGAAATATTGCATAAAAATACATTTTAAATCACAATTTATTTGATTCTGGTTAACCCAAACAGTAGCTCTTAGCATGTACATCATATTAACAAATACACAGTAATGAGATCAAGGTCATCTTAATGATGACACTGATGAAGTCACCAACTCACAGACAAAAAGCATATTAAAAAGATATTAAAAAGAAGTGAGAGAAACTGAAATTGAAGAAATCCAGTCAGTGTGTAAGGAAAGAGTATAAGGAAAGAGTAAATATTACGATACATTGAGATACACAAAACAGACTTAAAAAAGGCTGCTTCAACTTTGACCTGATTGTCACCTTAATGTATACATAGGATATGTACCAGTATTACAGTATTGGTAGTACTCTAACAAGCTTAGTAAATGGATGTGTTCTTAAACAGACCTAATGACGTTTGACTCCTAGGTCACAGAGCCACTGGCTTTCTGTTTTAAGTTCAGTGCTGTGTAAAATGACAGTAATTATACTGCCTTAAGCATGTAGTATCAGACAATGAACAGGATGAGTCTGATACTATTTATGAAGAATTCAACAGTAATACAACTTTGGTTGCTAAAAATTCCCTTGAGACCTGCAGAACATTGAACAGCTGAGAGTACCTGGTTGGCAGAGGTAACACCACACATGTAACCAGAGGAGACAGTACAGAGAAATAAACTGCAAATTATATCATATTGTGACAGGTAAAGTAGGCTGTTTGGACCACTCTTGGAAATATAGTGATACAAAATGCACAGTTCACTGCTGCAGAACTGGGTCTATAAAACAGTACAGCATGTGAAAATATTTTTTGTGTGTGTGTGTGTGCAGGTGATATTTTTTTACCACCAGGACACAGAAGGGTATCTGGCATATTTTTTCTTCATTGTCAAAAACAGGCAGGGTTGCAGAGAGGTTGCAAATGAAATGTAAATTAAGATCCTATATGATGGTGAAAGGTCAGTTAGGAACTACTGGGTAAGATTAACAAGAAATAGTGTACCGGTGAAACAATGTTAAAAGAAATAAAATGCTTTCTTTCATGTCAATGTAAAAGCATAGGTAGCTATGCTGCCCTATCATCACCAAGTGATGGTGGAAAGCTGGTAGAAAAACATTGTAATAAACACATTTCATGAGAACAACAGAACTGTTAAATTCACAGGAAGTCAGCAGAAATAGTATAGCTTTATGTAAAAGAAGTAAATGAAGAATAGGTTGTATTGGTGCAAGTGCTGTGCCATGCCTATGCCTGGGAATACTACTGAACTGAAAAATTCTTTGGGACTTTGTACACTAGAAAGTCCTAGGAAGAAAATGATTCATGCTAAGCAAGCTCTGCTGTGCCTATGGACCGGGAGCAGTGGGATTGTTAATGTTTACACACTAAAATTCTTGAAAGAGTTTTCCTTTCTGTGATAACTGTAATCAACAATATTATTAATCAACAATATTATTTAATAATAATAAATGAAATAATAAGGAAACAGAATAAAGAAGAAAAAAGGAATCACTAACTATTTTAAGCCCTAGCAAGCAAACTTTCATCTTTAACCTTCCGCTTAGTTTTGTAATGTTGACCAGTATATGTCAACATGAATAGGGACCTTATTCTCTCAGCACTCTTCCGTCGGGTCTGACTCTTTCAGGCTGCCAGCTATCTAGAAAGGCTGAGTATCAGCTTGAAGTGCAGTGTTACCTCAGACATGCTCTCTGCTTCAAGCTCAGAGTCCTTTCTAGCAAAGGGAGCCCAGGTTCAAAATAACACACATCAAGGTATGCTGTATGCATTATCCATCTGATGCATATCTGAAATAAGTGAATCTGCTTTTTTTTTTTTTTTTTTTTTTTTTTTTCCCACATTCAGGAGAGGTAGAAATTGATAATTAAACATATGAAGAGCTTATGTTTGAAAAAGAGACACTTTTATAACACAATGACACAATTAATTAATTAATTAATTCCTTACAGAATAGGCATTCAGTAGTATCTTTGCAACAGGACTCAATGGGAAACACATTGCTATATTGGGACAGGGGAAGCTTCTCCGTTCCACAGCTGTAATTCACATGATTCATTCCAATGCATAATATAAATAAAGTATTACACTTTCATATGTACCTGGAACTTGCTGTACCTCAGAATAAATTTAAAATGCTGGTGAAACTAGGACTGTTTTTGCTCATGGCTGGTTCACACTGTTTGTACAGTTTTCCATTATCCCTGTTGCTCTCTGTTTTGACCTGCCTCCTTCAGAAATCTAGTTAGAGGCATCCACAGCAAAATTATCTGTACCCCCAGAAAACCTTTTCATTTATTAGAGATTTCTGGTTTTACCAGAAAATCAATAAAGGCCATAAGCAGTCTGTGCATCTGTGCAATACCTGTATGGATGTGTGCAGTTCCAATGCACTCTCTTAATGTACACATTCCAGTTGGATAAGTGTGATTTTATCAGGATAAATGATGAAAAGCTGTAATTAGAAATTAGAGAAATTAGATTAATGAAAAGCAACCATTCCTAATATTCCTAAAAGAAGAAAGAGGATATTAATATATTGACCAGGAAGAACATATCCAGGATGATTTTTTTTTTTTTTTTTTTTTTTTTTTAGTCCATAGCATCATCAACCAAAAGCTGTAGCTGGGTTGAAACTGAATAAATGGCTCATGACAAACCAGGCTGACCAAAGCATGTCTACACATAGACTTTTCAGTAGGTAGAACACTGCTAAGGTTAGCCTCTTTTTCATTCAGAATTTCAAAATTGTAGTTTCATTCTGAACTGTGAATAAAGTAGGTTTTGAAACGCTGAAATCCTTAACAGAGTGTTTTTATAATTGTTGTATTTTCCTTCCATTTTCATAGCCAGAATAAATATCTCTTATCAACGGATCTCTGTTTACACTCTGGGATTATGCCAGTTTAAGCATGTTAAATTTTTTAATTTTGTTGCCAGATTTGCAAAACAGTCTGTGTATACCAATGTAAACTCCTCTGCACAGAGTAATTAGCTTCTTGTTTGTTGATGCATCAGGCTCCTTAGCTAGACTGTGTGTGAGAAAACCTGCGGAAAGGTCAGTTTTTCCATGTGAAATCTGGTATTTTCTAGTTCAGATGAGCAAGACTGCCATCTGTTCTCTATCTAGCAGAGTGGTGCTATAACAGCTTGAGTTTAATTTGATCTGTTACTTCTGTTTGGCCTAATTTGCAGAGGTATTGGTAAAATCAGACACTTAGTGCTCTCTGGTTCTCCTGCAACCACCTCTTCACATATGTTTGAGTCAGTGGTCTGGAGTGGGGAAAGTCCGAGGTCTGGTTTGATGGGTTAGCCTTTGCACATGGGTTTGAGAGGAATACGTAGATAGCAAATTTAGAGAAAGAAAGAATAAAACACTTGCAATCTTTTTGTTCTTCCATGTGAACTACTCTGTCTACACTAGCTTAAAAGAGCACTTTCAAGTACTATGTCCTTGGAAAGACTACTTCCACTGGCTAATTCTGTGGTACTTCTTATTAACACTGAGGTGGTACTGGCTTAACATGCCAAAAATGCTCAAAATACACATGTATTAAAAAGAGAGAGAAAGAGAGAGAGAAGTGTGACTTACTTTGGTTCCTGTCATTAGAGGATTTCATACAATTAAATACTATAGGACTTACATGAACCCAAGTATTTTGTCCAAGTAATATTTTTGCTTTTTGTTTTTGTTGTTTCTGTTTTGTCTACCAGGTCAATGAATGCTAGTATGTAAACTGGAAAAAAAGTTATTAGAATTGTAGTAGTAAATAAGATGAAAACCACTCCCATATTTAGTTTATTTTAAGTAAGCTTTGTACAACTTCATTTTATGGTAAAGTATCATATAAAGTTAACTTATCTGCTCTTTTTTCACATCTTATGTTTTCATAGGTCACTTTGGTTCATCAGTAGCCTCTTACTTCATATTTTTACGCTGGATGTATGGAATAAACATGATTCTCTTTGGACTGACCTTTGGACTTGTAATGGTGCCTGAGGTGGGAATTTTTTAAATTATCATTTTTAAAATGTCATTGAGAATTTCTGCCTTTGCTGTGACATTTCATAGGACTGGACCTTCAGATAGATTTGTAATCTCTTTGTGCCTCATTAAAAAACATTAAAGTGCACTAAGGCCATAAAGGTGTACTTCATGGAAAGTTGTCTTTAGATAGGTGTCTTGGAGTAGACCTGACAGAAAAATGTATGTAAGGATGTGTCCCAAAAGAGTTTTTGCAGAGACTGAGATGGTATTAAATTTTTTTAAACTTTTTTTTTTTTTTTTTTTTTTTTTTATAAAGAAATAAGAGGAGCTCTGGCAAAGAGGCAGTCAAGTAGTGTATTAAAATGTACATTTCAAAGACAAAGATATATTCCAAGGCTCTGAGGCACCCTGGACCCTTTTCAGTAGCCTTCATACTCACATGTTAAGAAGGCAGGACAGGCTGTAAAGTCACCAGAGAGGCACAAGTTAAAAACCATGCCCAGAATATGGACTTCAAACAGAAACCACTTTTGTAAAATAAAATATTTATCTAGCACCTAGATAAAAATAGATAGATAAAAATATTTATCTAGCACCACTATAGTACCTTCCTAAAAAGAGGGCTTACATGGAATTAAAAGTGCGTTGGCATCTCCCTAATTTCACTTCACATTTTCACACCTTGTGAGCAGATGGGAAACTCTAAGTTAGGAATTTCCAGTAGTTTCCTAGTACACCATTTCAGTAGTGTGATTCATCTTGCACTGAAACCAAAACAGAGAAAATGACAAACTAGTTACAGGGAGAGGCTTAGAAAGGGTGCTGTAAGGACATATACTGTGGCTTGCCAGAGCAGTGGGACTCAGAATCCAAACTGAATCGTAGCATTTTCCCACACATTTTAATTAACAAACCAATACAATTGATTATGCAAGAAAAATGAATCTTCTGGTCTTGTTGGTAAGACACAGCCCACTCATCAATTTGAAATTCTTTGTTGCCTTTGAATGTAGGTGACACAACTTGATAGCACTTTGTTGCTAGTGAAATGTTATTTTAAATTCAGAAAAGACCATTGATGAATACTTTAGGCATAGTTTCAATTTTAAATGTCAGAAGCAATGAAAAGAAGTGGAGAAGTAGGTCATCCACACTAGGGAACTAAGGAGCACAAAATAACTCGTCCTAAGAAGTGACAGATCACTATCCTTTCCTTTTGTTGGTATTTTGCTTTAAAATGTAAATTGCTCATTCCAGGCTTTGATGGGGAAGCCATATGGCTCTCTACCTAGAAAAACTGTCCCAAGAGCTGAAGAAGCCAGTGCTATGAACTTTGCTACTCTCTGGGATTTTAGTGTAAGTGCATAATTTTGCAATATTGCATATTCACATGACTTTTTCATTATTATGGACTTTGGCTTCATTATTTCATAATCAGAGATTTAATATGGAATGTTTCAGGAGAAAAAAAGAAGTAGAATTAATTTACTTCGCCCCCCGGCGGGGGGGGGGGCCCCCCCCCAAGTTCTGTGTATAGACGTTTATTTCAGGTAAAACATGTACCAAACTCAGTGTCTACACACACATCTCAGTATCTGAAGCAATACAAAGACTTATGGGAAAAAGTCTCTAAGTTGGATTCACAACCCTGGGTGCAATCTGGATGCATTACTTAAAGACAAATTCAGTCCTCTGTATTTATATTAGGATTCCACACTGGAGGATGCAGAAAGGATAAGAAAATAAAATCCAATAATATGCTCTGTAGGTTTTTTTTTTTTTTTTTTTTTTTTTTCCTGAAATTGAATGTTGTTTTTAGTTTTTCTCTGTCTTATATATTGCATTGATATTTTAGCCAGATTAATAAGGATGTTTTAATTCTTTACAGTTGATGTGATGCCCAGCCTAACCTAAGGTTCTATACCTCCTCTACTCATAGACAAGCAGACTATTCCTAAATATGCCATACAGCTTTTTCTTCCTAAAAACAACTAACTTAATTTTGCATGTGGCATTTTTCTGCAGTTGATCCCATTATATATATGGATGATCTAACTTCGTGTAAGGCTAACTGATGATAAATTCAGTATTGCAATACATTGGTTAGAAGGTTTTTAGAGTTCTCTATGGGCCATAGTCCACGTTATCAAAAGGTACTTTTCACCTGTGAAAAAGTGCAACCATCTAATTAAGATTTTCATTCAGGTTAATGAAAGAAGCATCTGCTGAGTTAAGAGTGATTTCTATCTCAATCTACTGCATTCTTTCTTTTCTATAAGGAACATCAAAGCTTAGGGACTTCTGCATATAACTATATTCGAGCACTTGAATTATTTTAGCAGCAGGAAACCTGAATATACATCATAGAACAGCTTGGGTTGGAAGGGACCATAAAGATCATCCAGTTCCAACCCTCATGCCATTGGTAGGGATGCCTTGCACTAGAACACAGACTAGACTAGGTTGCCTGGGGCCTTGTCCAACCTGGTCATGAACAGCTCCAGGGATGAAGCATCTGCAAACTCTCTGGGCAACCTGTTCCAGTACCTCATGACCCTCACAGTGAAGAATTTCCTCCTAACCTCTAATCTAAATCTCCTTTCTTTTAGTTTAGAACCAATCCCCCCCACCTTCTGTTATTGTTTACCCACTGCAAAAAGTTGATCTTCATCTTTTTTATAAGCTCCCTTTAAGTATTGAAAAGCTGCAATAAGGTCACCCCAGATCCTTCTCTTTTCTAGGCTGAATATCCCCAGTTCTCTCAGGCTTTCTTCATAGGAGAGGTCCTCCAGCCCTTTGTTTGCTTTTGTGGCCCTTGTCTGGACCCACTCAAACAGTCTCACGTCCTTCTTGTGCTGTGGGCTCTAGACCTGGATGCAGGACTCCAAGTGGGGCCTCACAAGGGCAGAGCAAAGGGGCACAATCACCTCCCCTCCACCTGCTGCCCACTCCTATTTTGATGCAGCCAAGGATGTAGCTGGCCTTCTGGGCTGCAAATGCCCACTGCTGGCTCATGTCAAGCTTTTCATCCACCCCAGCTTCCAAGAGCTTCTCTGCAGGGCTGCTCTCCATGAGTTCCAGTCTGTACTCATGCCTGGGATTGCCCCAACTCAGGTGCAGCACCTTGCACTTGGACTTGTTGAACCTCATTAGGTTTGCAAGGGCCCACTACTCAAGCTTGTCCAGGTCCCTTTGGATAGCAACCCTTCCTTCTGTTGTATCGACTGAAACACTCAGCTGGGTGTTATCTGCAATCTTTCTGAGGGTGCACCCAATCTCAATGTCTGTGCCATTGATAAAGATACTACACAGTACCAGTCTACCAGTCCCAGGACAAACCCCTGAGGGACACCACTGGCCTCCACCTGGACATAGAGCCATTGACCATCGTTGTCCGCATGTGGCCATCCAGCCAATTAATTATCCACTGATATCCTTCAAATCCTTATCTCTCCAATTTGGAGATCAAGATATCAGATGGGACCACATCAATAGCCTTGCAGAAATCCAGATACATGACATTGGTCAGTCTTCCCTTGTATAATAACTGATGTAGTCACTCCATCACAGTAGGTAGATTGGTCAGACATGAAGTTGGATTGATTGGCATGATGTTGGAAGCAGACACATTTCTCAGGTAAAATAAACTCAGGTGCAGGTTCTTCCAGTTTACAGCTCCAATTTTTAGCCGAATGACTTTTCTATAAGAGGCTTCTCTGTGTGGATTTGAAACCTTTGAGGCCCTTTCCCATAGTGTTGATGTGCAGGATGCTGAGCTTGCAAGAGTATTTCCATTAGGGCACAGACAGATTTTCATACTTCTCCCCTTTCAAGAGTAAAAATGGCTCTGACCTCCCTTGAAGGAAAAACAAGCAAGCAAGCAAGCAAAGAAACAACAACAAAAATACCATTTTAAGGTACAATGCTTATGCCTTTCCTTAATATTGACATTTTGACTATAGTTAGTCAAAATCTAATCTTGTGACGTGTAGATCTCAGATAGGGTCTTTTGTTTTAAATGAAGCTTCTGAGGGGTCTGGAGAACAAGTCTTATGAGGAGCGGCTGAGGGAGCTGGTGTTGTTCAGTCTGGAGAAGAGGAAGCCCAGGGGCAACCTTATTACTCTCTACAGGTACCTTAAAGGAGGCTGTAGCGAGGTGGAGGTTGGTCTATTCTCCCATGCGTCTGGTGACAGGACTAGGGGGAATGGGCTAGAGTTGCACCAGGGAAGGTTTAGGTCGGATATTAGGAAGAAATTCTTTACTGAAAGTTGTTCTTAGGCATTGGAATAGGCTGCCCAGGGCAGTGGTTGAGTCACCATCCCTGGAAGTCTCTAAAAGACATTGAGATTTAGAGCTTCTTGATATTGTTTAGCGGAGAACTTGTTAGTGTTAGGTCAGAGGTTGGACTAGGTGATCTTGGAGGTCTCTTCCAATCTAGATGATACTGTGATTCTGTTTTGTGGCTCAATACCCTAATGTAGAGCCTCAAATGAATTTATATATTGGCTGGTTCTTGGATTTATTTTCAATCATCAGACACCAGTGCAGGAAGAATCTGGTTGTAACACCACCGAACATAAAAAAAGACTTAACCTGATAAACTAATTTTCTCATTTACAAGCAAAATCTTTCAGGCTTATTCATCGCAAAACACTACATTTAAAAGTAATATCATAGGTAGATATTAGAATGATTGCCTGTCTTTTGACAGTAAATATGCATAAAGCGATTAAATTACTTCTGCTTTATTTTGTCTCAAAAAGTGGTTGTCTCTCCTTGGATAAAAATGGATAGAAAGGATCTTGATCTTCCTAAAAAGCCATCTTGCATTTTGCAACATTTTGCAATGAGTGCTCCATAAAATGACATTGTGTCTGGTCCATCAAGGTTACATATTTGAATGACAGGAAGAGTATGTCTAGACATATAGGTGGGAAATTAAGTGATTATGACATTGTAAACTGAGAAATTTAAACACCAGAGAGACAGTGAAGAAAAATGATTCATATAGTGAGTTGGAGACTGTAAAGAGAATGGAGAATAAAGGAGTTTTTTTCAGCAAATAGGAAAAGAGTTTTTAAAAGAAATGGATTTGAGAAAAGATGAATGAAGACAGATGGTGAAAGGAGGGGAAAGTTTATAACAGCTGAGAGAAACAAGATCTGACATATCTGAAGAAGAAAGTCTAGTGAATTACAGCAGCAGTTAACACCAGGTGCAAATGCAGTAGAAATGGAAGAGGACAGTGAAAAAGATGGTTCCCATGAAATATTGAGGGCAAAAAAGAATTTTCTTGAAGCATGTCAAATCAAAAAATATTCTTTGAAGACTTTGACACGTTTAATTAATCAATGTAGGAAATAGTACCTTTCAACTGATAGAAGTTCTTGTATGTTACAAAGTAAGTTGTAAACAAGTGAACTCGTGTCAACAAACATTACTTCATAATCATAAAAAAATCACCATTCTTTTATATAGTGAAGAAAAGATGTTTAAGATATATATATAAATATATATGTATATATTTCCCCTGATATTGTACTTATTTTACTGACAAGGCAAATAGAGGCAGTTTTTTTGTTTGTTTTTTTTTTTTTTTTTTTTACTTGGCATTCAGTTTTAATACTGTATAATCTACAGTTCAGACAATAATCCAAACCTACCCTCAAGCTGCATTATAATAACAGATTAGACCAGTATTTTTTTCTTGCCCTTATTTTACATTTGAATAAGCAAACAGCAAAAGATGTCTTCTATGAATGCCTACACAGCTAAAAATATTTCAAGTTTCATAGTGAAATGCTGTAGGCAAAATCCAGAAAAACAAAACAAAACAACAACAAAAACACGTTACTGAATTACATGTTACACACAACGGAGGAATTATCTCAGACTTTGCAGAACAATGACTTACAAGAGGTTTTTATACTCTGAGGGATCCAAAAGTCTCTCCAGAACTGTGTCAGGCTGTAAAGAAAGCTAAAAGAAAGCTAAACTAACATGGAATTATACAATGCTGTAATGAGCATAAAGATGCAAAAGACAATTTTTTTAATTTCAATATGTCCCAATCATGTGAAAGTTTTACTAGTAATTAGTAATAAGGGTGTTCTATAACAATATTTCTCTTACCAGAAAAGAAAATATTACTCTTGTATGTATACATATTTCTGAAAGCCAGTCTGATATGATGTAAAAAGAGATACATTGCTTCCTAGATTAACACATTTTGAATAATATTTTTATGATATATTAATATTTCATTTACAGATTAGAATTGCAAACAAAGTTTTTTAATTAACTCTGTGACAGATGTAGCAAGAGCTATAATAACTGTGCATATTGCACGATAATATATAAGGGAGATATATTTATTTTAAGTCATATGAGCTACTGAACAGCAGAAGAGAAGTAAATGGCTTCTTCAACTCACAAAAATGTCAGATGTCAGTTTGCTGTATCAGTGTCAAAATAATGCATGATCTATCCACCAATTATATTTTTACTGAACTCTGTATTTGCCTTGAATTCATGCAGTCAGCTGGAGGTGTAGCCATGCAGAGTTGTCATTTGAAAGTTTCTGTTTCTAGGTACAGTCTTCTAGGAGGAGATTTCTTGCTCTAACTTGAGTATTATCAGGAAACTTCAGGCATTTAGATCTTTTTAGATACCAGCTTTTCTTTTTTTTTTTTTTTGCCTTTTTTTTTTTTTTCTGTTAACCATTTACTAGTAAATTACCCTGAAAAATCAGCAATATGACAAGGCTTTTAGAAAAATAGTTAAACTTTGAACTGCTGAAAAGAAGATACATTTCCATTGCATTCCTTGTAACTTTGGAGTCAAAATGTTAACAAACCCTGCACATGGAATAATTATTCAATAAAATGCAGCTATGTATTGACTGACATATACTGAATGATCAGCCAAAAAACAGCAAACAACATTAGACAAAGAATGTGTACGAAAATTTAAAATTAAAAAGAATATACAAAATGTGGAAATGAAGCAAAAATATTGTAGTTTTACTGGAAGTAATTTGTAAAACTAAGAATGTGATTTATTTATTTATTTATTCAATAGATAGACTGTCCTTGAAAAGTTTTATAGATAAAATATTTGCAAATTGACATGAAATATTCTGTCTCTCTAAAAATTACAAAAGGAGGGTCTGTCCATCCTGTGAGATTTATTATAGTGATGCTTATAACTGTTTTGAATGCATTAAAATTAATGTTTCAGCATGTTGTTGTTGGTAGAATTCTAATTAAGTGCATAGCTAACAGACTTGTGACGTTACAATTTTTATTGAATTTTCAGGGCTTTGCACAGTATTCTGTGCTCTTTTATGGTTATTACAATAACCAGAGGACAATTGGATGGCTCAAGTTCAGGATGCCTCTTTCCTATTTCCTTGTTGGAGTTGGGACTATTGGCTACAGCTTTATGATTGTCATTCGAACGTAAGTTCTGTTTGACTTTGGAGTGAAGTACATTTTGAAAGACAGGTAATATCAATGGTGATCACTAAGACTACCTTTAAAAACAAATACACTTTGGAATACAGTAATGGAGCTAAAATGCAAAGAAAGGCTGACTTCTGTCACAGAATCATAGAATGGCTTGGGTAGGAAGGAACCTTAAAGATTATCGAATTCCAAACCCCTTGCCATGGGCAGGGACACCTCCCAGCAGACCAGGTTGCTCAGAGCCCCATCCAGCCTGGCCTTAAATATTTCCAGGGATGGGGCATCCATAACTTCTCTGGGCAGCTTTTCCCTTACTGAAGTCACTTTGGCTGTCACCAATCACCTTCTCTCCCTAACTCTTTGTCTCCTACACTCCTTCACATTCCCTCTCTGCCCCTGCTCCCCGTGGGGTCCCTCCCATGGGGTGCTGTTCTTCACGAACTAAGCCTGCGGGGGCTGCCCACAGGCAGCAGCTCTCCAAGCACTGCTCCCACATTGCTCCGTACCACGGGGTCTACCCCCAGGAGCAAACTGCTCCAGCATGGGTCCCCCATGGGTGGCAGCTCTCCCCAGACTCCCTGCTCCTGCATGGGCTCCTCTCCACAGGCTGCAGCTCCAGCCCAGGGCCTGCTCCTGCGGTGGCTCCTCTCCACGGGCTGCAGCTCCAGCCCAGGGCCTGCTCCTGCGGTGGCTTTCCATGGGCCACAGCCTCCTCCAGGCCACATCTACCTGCTCCAACTGGGGGCTCCTCCATGGGCTGCAGTGTGGAGATCTGCTCTGGAGACCCATAGGCTGCAGGGGGACAGCCTGCTCCACCACGGAACTCTCCGCAGGCTGCCTGGAGCACCTCCTGCCCTCCTGCTCCACTGACCTTGGGGTATGAAGGGCTGCTCCTCACTCCTCTCTGCCAGATGCTGTTTTGCAGCACTGTTTTTCCCTTTCTTAAATCTGCTTTCCCAGAGGCACAAACAATATTGCTTATGGGCTTGGCTCTGGCCAGTGGTGGGCCCCTTTGGAACTGGCTGAAACTGGCTCTTTTCTAATATGGGGCAGCTTCTTTATTCTTCTTACAGAGGCCACCCCTACAGCCCCCTGCTACCAAAACCTTGCCACATAATCCTAATACAACTGGACAGTTCATCATTTTTCCAGTCCCTGCCTTTACCTTCTGGGACCCAGGCCATATGGCTGGAGTTCTTGTCAGTGAAGACAGGCAACATAATCATTTAGTACCTCAGCCTTCTCCATATCCTTGGTGACCGGGTCTCCTGTTTCCTTCTGGAGAGGGACCACAATTCCTCTAGTCTTCCTTTTATCACTGAGGTGCCTATGGAACCCTTATTGCCCTTGATGCCTCTTGTACATGTCATATAAGATTCCTTGGGTGTACACATATGTTTTTGGCATCAGCAGCTGTCTGGAAGTGGGAAAAATCCATTCTGAAATAACAGTATTTCCCTTCTGCAACTTCAAAGTGTAAAATAAATGCATAAAGTAAGGAACAGAGCTGTTGGCCCTTTTTTTCATTATTCTCTGCATCTAGCAGAATGTCAGCTAACATTCAGGAAATTCAACTGTTCTTCCTTCAATGATACATTATGTCTGTTATTTTCTTTTAAGAAGGTAAAAGACAAAAAAGAAAGAAACATATGGCAAATAATTCTCTGTAACTCACAGTCAGCAGTAAATGACTCTCAGCAAGACTATGGTGGTTAGGTCACATTTGCACAGTGGTAGAGAAGAATTAATACCACAGAACATAGTAAAGGTTTAATGTCCTGTGGCACAAAAAAATGATCTCCAGCAGTGTTTTCCCGAGGAAAACTATGCTTAATATAATGTTAAAAACGTTAAGTCAGTAGGAAGCATATGGGTAAATGAAATTGGGCCTAGGCAGTACAATTAGTGAGACATTTTTGTCTCAAATCAAATTTCAGACTTGAATTTTGTCCTAGGATCAGAATTAAAATGAATACTCATTTATTATTATTTTATAGCCAAACTAATTATTAGAATAAATGGTGATAATTTTAATATTTTCAGAAGAGATTGGCTGCTACTAAATACAATATTTAATACCTTTGATTCCAGCAAGACGACCATCTACTGCAATAAATGCAGTTATATTGTAATACATCTTTAAAAGTTACCAAGGGTGAAAAATTGAACTTTGCAGGTCAAGATTCAAGGACACTTTTGAAAAGATCACATACAATTTGTTTCTAGTGTTTCATGCTGAGGCCAGAACTTTTCACTTTAATGAGCACTAGATTAAAAGATTAAAAAGATTAAATCATGATCCATGTTTCTAATATTACATCATTTCCTGCATCAGGCAAAAGAATTTCAGAAGAAAAAAAAAATGTGATATATTACACATTTTATTTATTTATTTATTTATTTATTTATTTATTTATTTTTGAGAAGGCAAAACTAATTCAGTAACAAAGTCATAGGTATAGCTGGAAACTGTCTTTTAAAATAGTTGATAATGTATTTGTGAAAATTAGAAAAGTCTTAGTCTCAGAGAATCTATCAGAGAATCCCTCAGAATAAAACAAAGGAAGACTGAAGAGGAAAACTACACCATATCTAGTAGCTTCCATCTGGTCATGTGACATGCTGATCTATAATTAGGTGATCTTAAGGACACTTTTTGCAGTCTTATTCTCTTTGCTGTTTCTCCAGACAGCTATATAATGGAAAGTGCTATTGTTGTTCTCCTGTTAACAGATATCTGGGAAAGAGTGTGCATGTGTGCAAGAGGTAGTAAGATGGTATTATTATATTTAGGGGAAATGTCTAGAATTATGGTTCCACTCTTCAGCTCTTCCTGTATATATCACTAAATAGAACCATTTTGGGTCTCATGGAAATAATATCCCAACCACATTCACTGTTTTGTTAGGAGTTCTTGAGAAGGAATGATCTTAGTCTGGAAACCAGCAGCAGAGCAAATTCTCACCAAGACCCAAAGTCTGTCTCTTCTGTATATAATCTTTAAAAAACAAACCAAAAAGCTAACCAACCAACCATGCAAAAAATAACTAAAAAGAAACAATCAAAAAACAAACCAAACAACAACAAAAACTATGCCAAGCAACCAACCAATCCCTCCTTCCCCCAATGGCTTTTTACTTTATGCTGGCTCAGAAGTATTTGCCGTATTATTTACTTATGATTCTCTTCCTGGATATGAGAGTATGCATTTCACTGGACCATTAGAAATGCGACATATCGAATGTATTGATATTAATAACATAATTTGACTGCATTAGGCAGCTTTAAGGGGTGCAATTTTCTGTCCAAGAAATCAATACTATATCCAACGTTAAATGGCTTGTTCACTACCAATATAATCCATATTTGTGCTTAATGAGTTGAATTAAGAGATGAAGTAGGCAAAAGCAAGACCACTTTTATTACATGAATGACAATATTCTGACAAAGAAAAGTTAGTAGTCAAGGTGAAATCAAATCTCTGAAGAAATAATTTGATGTTTGTGGATACTGTTATAAATCTTGTTTATAAGTGCATAGGAGATAAAAGGCAAGATAGAAAGCTCTAATAGAGATTTATTTATTTGCTAAAAACATATTTTATTCTGGTTGGTTATTTTAGAATTCTTTTTTTCCTCTTAATGAAGTCTATAATCAAATCTACTTCAATTCAGGTTTTTCTGCAGCTTTCTATTTAAGAGATCTTGATATTGTGTTCACTATTGAGTTTCTTAACCAGTGGAATTTCTCTGAGATGTTTATGAAATAAATTATTTCTCATAAAAATGTGTTGTGAACTGATAAATAAAAACAGCTAAGAATTTCAAATCTCTTTCCTTCTCCCTTGTTTCAAACAGATTTTTCTATACTTGACTGATTCAACACAACTAATTGCATTGATTATATATATATATTTCAAAATAATTTTAGAACTTGAGGAAGAATTAAAAGAAACAAACAAACAAACAAAATGCTCACATAGCAAAATTTCTTCTAATAGGACCTTTCTGTGTCTTTTTGGCTTTTGCAGAATGGCAAGGAATGCTAATGAAGATGGTGGTGGAGATGACACTAGTTTTAATTTCAGCTGGAAAATGTTCACAAGCTGGGACTACCTGATTGGCAATCCTGAGACAGCAGATAATAAATTTGCTTCAATCACTACAAGCTTTAAGGTAAAACAAAGCTCAATAAAGAGATGTAATCTGACTTGTCTTTCACACTGGTGTGAACCAGGTGGAACTAACACATTACTAACTAAGCCATTAGGCTTAAACTGAAGTGGGCAGGTCTGTACCCTTCTGGTCTGGGTCTTTATGTCTTTCTACCCTATTTTTTTCCTTTTCATCGTGGAAGATAAAAACATAGCATCATTTGTGTCGTCTGTGACTGCAGTACTAGATTTAGCAAAATCTGTAAAAATAATCTTTGCTTTTTCCTTGTCTCTGATGTCTTCAAGTTTCTCTGATGCTTGTGTCTGAAAAACTCTTTTTTTAAAATGTTGTTGATGTTTTGCCAACCTGACTTTTTCTTGTTCTCATGCTACCATGAGAGGTACCATAAGATAGCAATAACATCATCTACAAAGAATTCTTCACTACATAAGAAAAATATGTGTCAGACTTATGAGTGTCTACTTGTTTTTCAATAAGAAAAAAGAGATTACTTTCCTTGAATAACAGAATTTTTTATTTTGAAATCAATTATGAAACATAGCCCAGTTTGCAATGCAATACAATAGACCTCTGTAGGCTATGATTCACAGCAGTCATTCTGTGAGAAATCTGGGGCAGGATGTGAGATGCACTGCTGCAAAAACAGTGGACAACAGGTATTCTATGTATTGAATGTTAAAGAAAGTGTTTCTATACATGGACATGACTGTGGAGTAGGTAAAAAAAAAAAAATATTTTTCAATGTAATAATCTGGGGGAAATACACTGGCAAGGTGTTACCAGGTAAGGAACAAGATGCTATTCTTGCAATCACTGATTTTAAACTGCATGGGACCTGGAGGACCGACCATTAGCTACCCTATCAAATTACATACAACACCATTCCTTTCTGCAGTTGTGATATAACCAACATGTGACCACCTTCCCACCTACAAGCATAAAAATAGTTGCACTCAAGTTCAGTGGAAAGAAAAGGTCTTAGAAAAAAATAAATCAAAATACTAACTGGAAGCACTGAAAGTCTAAGAGATTTCTCTGCCTCCTTGCTAAGGTCAGTTGCTAAACGCTATCTGGACAAGAACATAAATCAGCTAGAGACATTTTTGAGAAATAAACTCCTGAATCTTTTCTGTGATCTTTGCAAATGAGCAAGGAGAGAAAGGGTGAAGCATTGGTTTGGGTGACATCATGGGAGTTTTGCTCAAGAGCTGCTGCAATCTGCTTTCAGTTTTGTAACAAACAAGTGGTAAGAAAAGTAAAGCCATGATTTATTTTTTAAAATATTATTATAATTAATTACTAAAATACAAGACTTCAGCTTCCCTTCTGTACAACTGATTTCCTTACTGCAGTTAAAAACTGCAAACAAACTTCCTTTTCGTGAACATAGTTCAGAGAGACAGCTCTTTCTGCTGGAAAAAGCAGGAGCTGAAGATTTTAGTTGCACTGGAGTTCTAATATATGGCCACTGATGGCCAAGGATAAATGTGGGGCAAACATTTTATTTTGCAGTTCACAGCTATGCACTGCTTATCTCTATTTATTTATTTATTGGGCCTGAGGAAGTGGTGGGTGGGAAGGGGGATTCCTATATGTAACAACCTTTTCATTCTTCCTTAATCAATGACTCAAATTAATCTTTTTTTTTTTTTTTTTTTTTTTTTCTATTTTTTACAAATGCACATTTTTTGATTGTGACAGTTCATTTGCTGACAGTTAATCACACATGTCTTGCTGGGTGACCCCCAGCACCTCACACAACCTTTCAAGCTGACAGACTGTGTTCTGGTTTCTTCTTGACACATGACTACAGGTATAATGAATGATACACTCACTGGAAAAAAAAGTGAACTCTGGGGAGCTAAATCTCTGAGATTTGTCTGGGTCCAAAAGAGATTTTATGAGACAATATAATCTTATCTCAAAACATGATGCCCAGGTGTGCATTTGCATCAGTACAACTGATTTACCTGAATTCCAACTACTGGCTAAACAATGTAGAGTATTGATCATTGAAGTACTGATAATATTTTTTTGTTTCTAACAAGTGCAGGAAGCTATTGTGGAGGAGCAGGAGAGCCGAAAAGAGGAAAACATTCACTTGACTCGATTCCTGAGAGTTCTTGCTAATTTCTTAGCCCTATGCACACTTGCTGGGAGTGGCTACCTCATCTTTTTTGTTGTGAGAAGATCACAGAAATTTGCCCTGGAAGGTCTGGAGAACTACGGGTGGTGGGAAAGAAATGAAGTTCGTGCTAGCACATTTCTAAAATAGATGTGGTTTCAAACTGTGTCTCTCTACTCTGCATGTTGACTTTTAAATAACTCTTGTCTTTCTGCTTTGTGCTTCATTAAAAGGAATATATATATACATTTTTCAAATGTCTTTTCATATTCAGTTTTCCTTAAGACTTTCATGTTTCCTCTTTTGAGTCTGTAAAATTGTTTTTCCAGCCACTCTGTGGACTCACGAGATCTCCTAAAGGTGCCTACTCTCTTGTTGCTTTCCTGTAGATAGTGGTCCAAGGAAAGTGACTGGTATGCAGCCATGTCCAAAGTTATTTGGGACCTCAGAGATACAACTCTGCAGTGTAGCAACAGTATGAAGCTTAAGCCTTCCAGCTTCACCTGCCCAGTCCAAGAGCAGAATATATATATATTTTTCTGTTTAATCTGTTTTCTTCTAGAGTAAATGCAGTCCTGACTTATAGTGTATATGTATATGTATAGTGAAAGTGATTGTGTTCACTGTAACAGTATCTAGTAGGCACTTGAATTCAGCATTGCCGTATAAAATCCTGGACAGGTTTTGTTTTTAACAGACACACTGCTGTGCATATTGTAAAACTAGCTGTTCATTATTTAAAGCTCATATTCTGACCTAGAGAGCGAAGTTGATATCTGAATCAACTAAGGCAAAAAGATGCCAGCCTCACAAAGCTAATGGCATGGATGATGATAGAATGAGTAAATTCAGTCCCTAACTCTGAACACCAAAATTGGTCACAGAAAGTAACATACATACTCCAGAAATCCACCTTTGGAATCCACAGAAATAAGTCAGCTAATATTGGATTAAATTATTTGATAAAAATTATTTCATTTTACTCTGGTTGGGAAAGAATTCTTGTAACAACTGCTTGGCTTAAAGCAACACAAACTCTAAATGTGACAACAAACTAGCAGATGAAGGCTGTTCAGAAGGAATGCTGTTTTCTCAGTTGAAAGGTGTGGTAACAGATTTGTTCTAACATGGACAGTGCTACTGAAAGTTGTTATATTAGTTTATGTTGCAGTCTGGAAATTACTTAAACATATGCATGTTTATATTTTATTTTTTGTTTTCTGTACAAAAGAACACTGCTAAGGAGGCACTGTGTCACAGAGACATAGGGCAGGTGTTGCTAAACAAGAGTGGATAAGGCAGTGGTGCTGTTATTTGGATACATTTTTTTTCCTGTTGACAAGCAATGAACATATTTGCGAGGGACAAAATATTGCCTTTGATTGGGTATTAGTATTTAATGAGATGTATATATTTGGCTGCTTCTTAACAGCCATTGAAACATTTTTCTTTTTTTCTTTTTTTTTTCTTATTTTCTAGATTAAGCTCTTACATTTGTGTCATGAATAAATGACCTGAGATTTTAATCAGAAAAAGACCATAAACATGGTGTACTATTTAAAGTGAGGAAAAGTGCAGCTTTTACATATAATTCATAAAAAAATATTCAGCTACTGTTGTAAGAATTTATTTTCATTATTAGGGGTATTAGGGGTTTAGAAAATGTTTACACATATTCATGGTGTTCTTGGAGCAATCTGGGGTAAATGTTTTTCATATATTCTGTTCCTGAAGCTCATGGCCTAACAGAGGGCCTTGTGGACAAGGCCTATTTCTCTCTCTGATTGTTGTCTTCTGCCATAATACTGCAAATATATTCAAAACTGGATTCTGTGAACCTTAACTTCATCCCTGCAGTATCTAGTCCTTCAGGGTCACAGCTCAGTTGAAACTGTCTAGCCCGTCACAAAGAGTAGGAAATTAGTGCAAAGAGGCAGACTAGGACTGTTAAGGTACTTCATCTGCCTTTGCATCTCTTCTCACATGTGGTTGTGGCCAGGTGGTTGGTCATGAATGAACAATGATTCTGTACATTGTAACAATTTCCGCATGACTATGGAAATTTTGATAAAATAAAGAATAATGCCTCTGATTTCCTTGGTACAGAAATAAGATGAAAAGTACTGAATGGGAATTGACTTTTCTCATTTGACAAAAGATAATTTGTGGAACTACATTATATGGTGAACATCTCTCTGGTACATTGGTACTCTGTTTTTTTCAAATATATTCCACTACTGTTTAAAGATAAAATTACTTAAAAGCAGAATGAACTTGTGGGGAGTCAGACTGATTTCTCTGTATCAGAATTATTAACAACATTTGGGCAAAGAGGAGATACGGCTTAGGGCTTACATTTTTTTTTTTTTTTTAATTTTATTTATTTATTTATTTTTTAATGTATAGCTTTAACATTTCAGATCTTGCAAGGTGAAACAACCCCTTAGACCTTTTGCCAAAAACTTCCTGATATTTACTTTAATGTTTCTAGTAGTAGATATGGAGCAGACTTTCACTAGGGTTATTAAGCCATGTTGTCCATACTCTGTTTAAAGTGGAGAAATCATCAGGTGGCTTTTATTATTATTAAATATAAATTTCACTTCTAATTGTCTTTTTAAAAATGAAACTCTGTTAACTAGAAATATAGTTGAAAAAGGTTCAAGCATACTTGTAACAAATTTTAAGCATGCTGAATTCTTAGAACGCCGCAATTAGAATAAAAATATGTATTCAATATTCCATAGCATATATTGCCTATATTGAATTTCTAGCTGTCTATGAAAGTTTGTTTTTCTCATTTTGCTTTCAGTGAACTTGTTCCTTTTCCATCCTCGGTGATGTGAGTTAATCTTGTTAGAGTCTTTTCAGAAAAATAGGCAGACAACATCAGGAATGATTTCAATTTGCTTTGCTTATGCATCAAGAATTAACTTTGGGTGAGAAGTCAGATAATTTTAATTTACCACGGAATTTTTAGAGAAGTGCTTTATGCATGTGTCTATTGGGAAGGCATGTATAGAACATGTATATGTCTATTGGGAAGACAAGGAAGAGACTTAGCATGAAACAGTACCGGAAATAGTTTTTTGCTGAGTTCTATGACATATTTTTTTCTATGGCTGTAAGTTGTAGAATTGTAGAATGTATGTTGTACTTAAAACAGCTAATACTTTATTTCTTTTCTGACATTAAAGTGAACAGTAAAACTGAAAAAAACAAAAACAAACAAACAAAAAAACTAAGTATCTATTTACAGGAGAATACAATTAAGTTTTCACCTCATTGTTTCTTTGCAAAAATACCTTGTGACTCCCAGAGTGGATTTTTTTTTCATTAAATCAAATACCAAATAACAAGTAGCAATAGAAACACACTTGTCATCAAAATCAATCTTGCCTCTAACATTTCACTGTAAACATTTTTTTTTTTTTTTTAATTTTCTCTCCCCCTAGGTGAACATGGTCATGTCACTTTTAGGAATGTTCTGTCCAACTTTATTTGATGTAATAAGTTCTCTGGAAAACTACCACCCTCGAATAGCTCTAAGATGGCAGCTGGGACGCATCTTTGCTCTTTTTCTTGGCAATCTCTACACTTTCATTATTGCCCTAATGGATGAAATCAATCTCAAGGCAAGCTATTTACCTCCCACTATTTTTGACATGTATCAAGGTAAGGATGTATATTTCCAACCACATCATAGACATGTCAGGGAAAGATGGGAAAGTCTTGGAGTGGAAAAGAAAAGGTTGAGTATTGGTAATATAAGCTCTTGTTTATTTTATTTTATTTTTTATTTTATTTTACTATTTTATTTTAATCCCCTATTTATTTATTTATGTAGTTGGAGGAAGAGAAGATTGTCAAGTATAACATGACAATATGGGAAGCCAGTCTATACAATGGTACTATTCCAGAAAATTCAACTGCTCCTCCAATACAGGTAGACCCTGCAGATGTCCCCAGAGGCCCATGTTGGGAAACAATGGTAGGCCAGGTAATGTAACTTATTTGAAATTACATTACAGGTAATGTAACATATTTGAAAATATATCTCACTGTGTTACAAAATATCATACCAAACCACTCTTTATTTCCGCTGACTAGAGACATTAAGGTGGGAGAGTATGAGAAAATGCAGATGTGGGACAAGATAATGAAGGATTTTTATTTTTATTTTATTTTATTTTATTTTATTTTATTTTATTTTATTTTATTTTATTTTATTTTATTTTTTTCCCCAAGCAACAAAGCTTTTTAAATTACAGCTATTTTAATTACAGCTATTTTTAATTACAGCTATTTTAATTACAACTATTTTTTAAATTTATTTGAATGCTCCATATAGGAAGGTCCCCCTGTTGGTACCTAACAGAATTCAAAGCATTCCTCTTTTTTTTTTTTTTTTTTCCTTCCTATTCTCCTGATTCATCTTCCTACTTTATCTGTCTTGCAAAGCCAGTTTAGCAACTATGAAAAGCTGGATTGGTCACAATAATTAATAAAAGTAATAATTCTGAATAAATTTTTAATCAAGCAAAGATCAGTTTTTCACAATGACAGGTATATTGCAAAGATAAGTAGCTCAACAATAACAACAAAAAAGTATATGATCAGCTCTTGCTAGCAGTGTGCATTTGAGAAACCGTATTTATCTTTAACCAAGTAACATCATGCAGAAGAACATTAGTAGTTTAACAGTAAATCTGATCAGTCATTTTATTTGATTCAGTTGAACTTTCATAACTATTGACATTCATATAATATGTCACTTCTAAAAAATTTTCCAACATCTCCCTTTTCTCTGTTTAATCATACCTTATTGTTATTGTTTTGTCCACAAGATTAAATCCACCACTGAATCAAACTTTTGCTATTGTTCCATCATTCTGACAATCTCAGTACCTGTTTGTCTCCACTTCTGACTGGATAAGAGACCAGCAGGTGATGGACAGGAAAAAACAGACCCTGATTTTTTTTTATATATTTTTTTCCCCCACTGTTGCTGAATAATAGCTAAGAACACCAAGAGCTCATCGCTGTGTTGTTTTTCTCCATAATTTGAAATCAGAGAGAATAATAAGTCTTTTGGGCAAATGGGGTAAAGCTTGATACAGCAGGGTTTAGTGGGACTGATGGGACTTACTGAAACAAAAGTAAAAGAACAAAGATTTTTGGATTTTATCAATTTATTTTTTTTCTTTCCATATTCAGTGGGAATTGGTGCTCATTTAGGAAGAACGCCAAAAGAAGGGTTGAGATATCAGTGTAGAGTTCTGCTATAGTGGCAGTCTTAACTGGAAACCTTTCCCAGACTAATCATACCCTGAAAATCTCATCTGCTATGAACATAAATAAAAGCAGCAGGTTTCTCTAACAAATAAGGGGCAGTTTTCCTCCTGGCATTTCTCAGAAACAGTGAATCAGGAGAAGCTGAGAGTTTTTACCAAGTTGTAGCAGGGTAAGAACATCCTAGTGTAGTACTTCATCCCTATTGTTAACTCTAAATTGCTTAAATATATTCTCAAAAAAAAAAATATTGCTTTAACAGGAATTTGTGCGGCTCACAGTCTCTGACACGATGACAACTTATATCACAATTCTAATAGGCGATTTCTTGAGAGCTGTCTTTGTTAGGTTTTTCAATTACTGCTGGTGCTGGGACTTGGAGTATGGATTTGTAAGTATAAGATTTGCTATTTTAAATGTTTTTGTCAGATTATCACTTCATGTTTTTGTAGTAAATTGCATTTTTCTTTTAATCGTACAGAGTTCACAGTTGCTTAAGCATATCACCTTCAAAATTCCTGAACAATATTTTGCTTGTTTGTCTCAGAATTTGCTTGTCTTAATATTAACCTTATTCTTCAGGCTTAGTAACCTATGAAAACATATTTTTATGAATTTGATTGTTTAAGCAAGCTGGCTACACATTTTTCACACATTTCCATTTTAAAGACACTCCCAAGTCTTCCGAATACACATAGAGACTGTCATTGATTTCTATGAACTTTCCCATTCTATTAGTTCATTCTAACATAATAAAACAGCCAGTGTTTGTGAAGAAAAATACAAAAGACTTTTTTTTTTTTTTTTTTCCTAGAAACCTTATCAGATATATTTTTGCTACATTAAGAATCAAGTACATTCATTTCATTCATTTTCTTTTTTCTTCTTAGTCTTTTAAAATGCTTGGTAAGTCTTTATAGTACCACATCTGTGGACACAGTGCTTATGGAAATGTTTTAGTGGTGGACTTGACAGTGTTTTGTTGATGGTTGGACTTAATGATCTGCAAGGTCTTTTCAAACCTAAATGATTTTATGATGGTGTAAAATAAAATATATGAGCCCCATTAACATAAGCACATGTAGGTGTGCCAGCTCTGCACTTGGGATTTGGGACATTCACTCTTTTATATGGATCTGTGCTAGATTAAATTAGCCAGCTAAGATAGTGTAGTGTAAGGACTGATGTTGTAGTTTTCATCCATTAAGCTACAGTCAGGATACTGGGAAAGGTGAACTTTCTTCTGTAGCTTCTTGTGTACTTAATGAATGGTACAGAGAGAGCTAAATCATTTAAAGTTATCTAGGGTACATCTGCTTGAACAGCCACTATAGCTTTTCTGCCATTTGTCCTTCTTTCCTCAAAATATTAGCTTCATATGTGCACATTTTTGTTGTTTGTTTACCAAGAGCCACCTTTCAAGAAACTATAATTTTCCAGAGACAGAAATTTTGGTGTTATGTATATATATGTATATATTTCTGTTGTAGCAATGCCATTTATATTGGCTGACTCCTATGAAACTTCATCCTGTATAGCAAGGTTCATTTTCTCCATGTTAATTCTCCTGTGTATATCTAACAGGACTAGGGTAGGACTGGAGACAGAGATTATGAGCCAGCCAGCTTGTGAAGAACCCAGATACAACCCTTGAATAACAATATCAAATGCAAGGATTTGAATACAGTATGCACAGAGAACCAGCACAGCTTGTGGAACAGTGTATTTTCATATACTTAAATGGCATCTGGAACTTCCTCACATTTTCATACTTGTCACAGATATTTTAATAGCTGAGAATGAATATGGGGAACACATGAATTGCTGTAGCCAGTTCTATGTCTTACAGGAAACAGCTCAGACCTCATATTTTCCAAAGATGTTAAAGTGATATCCTGGAACTTTTCCCTATTAGGATTTTCAGGATGAAAGAGTATTAATGAATGCAAGTCTGAAAGCTATTCTGAGGACTACAGGATAGACTCGTTATCTAGGATGATCACTACATGTCGCTAGTGGCATTTCCCAGGGCTCCATTTTAGGACCAGTCTTCAGTGTTTTCATAAGTGATTTGGTTGTTGGACTTGAAGGTTTTTTTGTGGAAGTTCGTGGATGATACCAAACTGGGTGGAGTTGCTGACTCTGTCAAGGGTGGTGAGGCCTTGGAGAGAGATCTGGACAACTCAGAGAGCTCAGCAATCACCAACAATATGAAGTTCAACAAGAGCAAGTGCTGTATTCTTCACCTGGGAAGGGGCAACCCTGGCTATAAGTACAGACTGGGGGATGAGAGGCTGGAGATTAGTCCTGTAGAAAGGGATCTGGGGGTTTTGTTTGGCAGAAGGTTGAACATGAGCCAGCAGTGTGCCTTGGCATTTAGGAATGTGCCTTGGCATATCGGCAACCATATCCTGGAGTGCATCAAGCACGACATTGCTAGTTGGTCGAGGTAAGTGATCCTCTCTGCTCTGCACTGGTGCAGCCTCACCTCAAGTACAGTGTGCAGTTCTGGGCACCACAGTGCAGCAGATATAAAACTCCTCAGGGCAATGGTCACAGCACCGATCCTGCCAGAGTTCAAGAAGCATTTGGACAATGCTCTCAGACACATGGTCTGATTTTTTGGGTGGTCCCTTGGGGACCAAGTTGGACTCGATGAGCCCTGTGGGTCCCTTACAACTATCCAAGAAGGATATTCTATGATTTTTTGATTCTATGATCTGGCTTCTATTTGGTCTTCCTGAAGCTTTTTCTGCCATTTACTGTGAATCATCTGCTCTTTATGAAGGGACTTTTATGTCACAAGAGCTGCCCTAGTGCTGTCTGAGGTGACCTTGGGTATCCAGAACAGCTGGGTGGTGTTACTGGATTTAACAACATTTGTTAAATTCCTGCAGTCTTCCAATGCTGGGAGCCATGTGGCACATTGTGGGACAGCTTGACATGAATTGAGAGTGCCAGTTGACAACTGGAGACACAGAATCATAGAATGGTGCAGGTTGGAAGGGACCTTAAAGATCATCTAGTTCCAACTCCCCCTGTCATTGGCAGAGATGCCACTCACTAGATCAGGTTGACCACAGCCTCATCTAACCTGGTCTTGAACGCTGTCAGGGATAGGACTTCCACAGCTTCTCTGGGCAACCTGTTCCAGAACCTCACTGCCCTCACAGTGAAGAATTCCCTTCTAACCTGTAATCTAAACCTCCCTTCTTTTAATTTAAAATCATGCCACCTTGTCCTATCATTATCTGAGTGAGCAAAGAGTTGCTCTCCATCTTTTTTGTAAGCTCCCTTTAGGTACTGAAAAGCCACAGTGAGGTTACCCCAGACCCTTCTCTTCTTCAGGCTGAACAGCCTCCTCTGTCTCAGCCTTTCTTTGCAGGAGAGGTGCTCCAGCCCCTTGATTGTCTTCATGGCCCTCCTCTGAACCTGTTCTAACAGCTCCACATCCTTCTTTTGCTGAGGGCCCCAGACTTGGATGCAGCATTCCAAGTGGAGCATCACAAGGGCAAAGCAGAGGGGCACAATCACATCTCTCCACCTGCTGCCCACTCCTATTTTGATGCAGCCCAAGATGCTGTTTGCCTTCTGGGCTGCAAGCATTCACTGAAGCATTCACTGCTGGATCATATTGAGCTTTTTGTCCACCAGAACCCCCAAGAACCCTCCGCAGGGCTGCTCTCAATAAGTTCTGCATAGAATCATAGAATGGCTTGAGTTGAAAAGGCAACAGAGAGGGTTGCCTCTCTGGGCAACATGTTCCTGTGCGTCACCACCAGAGTGGAAATCTTCCTTCTAATATCTAACCTAAATCTCCTGGTTTAAAACCATTCCCCCTTGTCCTATCAGTATCAACACATATAATCAGGCATTCTCCCTCCTGTTCATATGCTGCTCCCTTCAAGTACTGGAAGGCCGCAGTGAGGTCTCTCTGGAGCCTTCTCTTCTCCAAGCTAAACAAGCCCAGTTCCCTCAAACTTTCAGCATAGGAGAGGTGCTCCAGCCCTCTGATCATCTTCGTGGCCCTCCTCTGGATCCATTCCAAGAACTTCATATCCTTCTTGTGCTGGGGGCCCCAGGCCTGCTTGCAGTATTCCAGGTAGAGCCTCACAAGGGCAGAGTAGATGGAGACAATCACCTCCCTCTCCCTGCTGACCACCCCCTTTTTAATGCAGCCCAGGACACAGCTGGCCTTCCAGGCTGCAAGCGCGCATTGCTGGCTCATGTCCAGGTTCTTGTCCATCAGGACCCCCAAGTCCTTCTTCGCTGGGCTGCTCTCAAGTTCTTATTTCCCAATCTAAATAAATACCTGGGATTACCTTGCACTTGGCCTTGTTAACCTCATTTGATTCTTTTGGGCCCACTTCTCCAGCCTGTCCAGGTCCCTCTGGATGCCATCCCTTCCCTCTATTGTATCGACTGCACTGCTCAGCTTGGTGTTATCTGCAAACTTGCTGAGGGTGCACTCGACTCTGTTGTCTATGTCATTGTTAAAGATGTGGAAGAGCATAAGTCCCAAGACTGATCAAACCTTCTTCTACCACTCTGTACTCCTGTCCGGGATTGCCCAGCCCAGGCTCAGCACCTTGTACTTAGACTTGTTGAACCTAATTAGGTTCATATGGGATTGCATCTCTATACTCTTCCCAGGCCATGTGTCCCTGCTTCCACTAACTATGTATTTCCCTCTTGCACCTCAGTTTGACCAGCAGGTCCTTGCTCAGCCATCCTAATAGTCTGCCCTCACTGCCCACTTTTTTACATAGGGAGATAGAGAGCTCTTGCACTCTAAGGAAAACATCCTAAAAGAGTTATCAGCTCTGTTCAGCTCCTTTGTCCTTAAGGACAGTGTTCCAGGGGATCTCATCTTCTAGGTGTTTAAATAGTTTGAATTTTGCTCTTTGGAAGTTCACCATCCTGACTTTGCTCTTTGCCAGGCCCATATTCCTCAAGATCACAAACTGAACCAGCGTGTGGTCACTGCAGCCCAGATTGCCTGAAATCTTGACCTCTTTAATAAAATCCTCAGTGTTGGTTAGCACCAGGTCAAGTAATACTTCTCCTCTGGTTTGTCTAATACCTGGACAAGTAATTTAACCTCAACCTACTCTAGGAATCTCCTGGATTGCTTACAGCCTGTTGTGTAGTTTTCCCAGCAGACATCCAGGTGAGAGAAGTCATAACATCATTAGGACTGGAAAAGACCTCCAATATCATCTGGTCCAACCATCATCCTACCACCAATGTCATCCACTAAAACATGTCCCTAAACACCAAGTCCAACCTTTCCTTAAATACCCCCAGGGATGCTGACTCCACGACTTCCCTGGGCAACCTGTTCCAATACCTGACTGCTCTTTCTGAGAAGAAATATTTCCTAATTTCCGAACTTAACCTCTCCTGGAGCAACTTGAGGCCATTCACTCTAGTCTCATCATTAGTTTTCTGTGAGAAGAGGCCAACCCCCAGCTCCTCATACCTTCCTTTCAGGTAGTTCTAGAGAGCAATATGGTCTCCCCTATGCCTCCTCTTCACCAGACTAAACAACCCCAGTTCCCTCAGCTGCCCCTCACAGGACTTGTGTTCCAGGCCTTAACCAGCTTCATAGCCCTTCTCTGGATATGTTCTAGGGCCTTGATGTCTGTCTTGTACTGAGGAGCCCAAAGCTGAATGCTGTACTTGAGGTGCAGCTTCACCAAAGCTGAGTATAGGGGGATGATCACCTCCTTGGTCCTCCTAGCTACACTATTCCTGATACAAGCCAGGATGCCGTTAACCTTCTTGGCCACTTGGGCACACTGCTGGCTCATGTTCAGGTGAGCATCAACCAACACCCCCAGATCCTTTTCATCTGCACAGCTTTCCAGCCACCCTCCCCCAAACCTGTAGTGCTGCACGGGGTTGTTGTGGCCAAAGTGCAGGACTTGGCACTTAGCCATGTTGAACCTCATCCCATTGGCCTCTCCCCATTCACCCAGCCTGTCCAGGTCCACCTGCAGGGCCTTCCTACCCTCCAGAAGACTGACACTTCCTCCCAACTTGGTGTCTGCAAACTTACTGAAGTTGCACTCAAATCCCCCTGCCAAATCATCAATAAGGATATTAAAGAGAATGGGCCCCAACACTGAACCCTGGGGAACACCACTGGTCCCGTCAGGATGAGAGTGTGCAAATGCAATGCTTCTTGTAATTGAAGCAAGAATGCTTCATCCACAGGCTCCCCTTGATAAGGTGACCTGTAGTAGACCCCAGCCACAAGCTGTCCTTTATTGTTGTGGTCCTTAACTCTCACCCACAAGCTCTCAACCTGTCCCTGGCTGTTTCCCAGAGGCATCTCGTCACAAACAACCCCTTCTCTAATGTAGAGGGCAACACTCACTCCCTTCCTTACCTTTCCTCTCCCTTCCGAAGAGTTTGTAGCCCTCTATTCCAATGTTCCAGTTATGTGATCCTTTCCACCATGTTTCTGTGCTAGCAATCATCTCATATTTGTCTAATTGCACCATGGTTTCCAACTCTTTCTATTTGTTTCCCATGCTGCTTTCGTAGGTGTAAAGGCACTTCAGCTGGCTTATCAGTCATATCACATTTCTAGAACCCTTCCTGAATGCATTGGGAGAGTTCATGAGTATTTCCCTGTTGTTACTTAGAGTGATAGTGTTCTCAGGTATTCTTTCTTCACTCAGAGCTCTATCTCCTTCCCCCACTGCATCTAGTTTAAAGCCCTCCTGGGAAGCCCAGCCAGCTTACTGCCCAGAACACTCTTGCCCCACCTGGTCAACTGTCCCCTGTCCAGCATCAGCATGCCTGGTCTCTCAAAACTGTGTTCAAGGTTGTAGAACCCAAAACCTTGGGCATGGCACCAGCCTCACAGCCAATCATTCATGCAGTCTGTTCATCTCCTTCTTCCTGTGCCCCAGCTGCCAACTGAGAGGACAGAGGAGATCACTACTTGTGCGCCCAATCCCGCCAACATGTTTCCAAGGGACATAAAATAATTTTTAATGTTTTGGAGTTTCCGTGTCATAACATTGTTTGAGTCTACTTGAAAAAGTAGGAAGGGGTGGTAGTCCTTGAGACTCACCAGACTTGGTAGCCTCTTCATAGTATCATGAATATGGGCGCCAATCTCTAGAGAGATTGTCCAGATGGCAAATGGGAGACTCTGTGCCTCTCAGAGAGAAGTCTCCAATGACTAACACCCTTCATGCCTCCTTTGTGGCACTGGTTCTGATGCAGGTGGGAGTCTGAGCCAACTTTGTGTGGTTGGTCTTTCTGAGATCCCTATGGCCAGCCTTTCTGAAGTCTTTACTAGTACTCTAAGAGTCTCCTCCTTCCTGCCCTAGAAAATTGTGCCTGTTGTGCAGGGGAAGTTCAGGGGCACTGGGGAGATGCCTCCTCCAACTCTGATCAGAGACAAGGGTCCACTCTCCCTTGCCCTGTGAGTTTTTCAAATGTGTTTGTCAGCACTGGAAGCTTGTTTACCCTCCCCTTGCCTGGGGGAAATGTCATGCCCCCAACTCTGCCAAACTTAAGGCAGCGCTGTTGTTTGGACCATGTCAATGTATAATACTATTTGACAACCGCCCACAAGCTCCCGAATGCTACGCTGTGTGGAGAGCTCTTCTCCCAACAGAGCCACCTGTTTGAAAAACTCATCCAGCTGAGCACACTTGCACACTTGACACCCACCTGTACCTTCAGGCCTTGGGCTTTCAGAGACTGGATTTCTCTGGAACTTAGGGCTTGGGCCACTCTTCCGATCCTCAGGAGGTCTGTCTGGGTGTAGGCATCTGCTTGGGGAGGTTGCTGCCCTCTGTCTGGGTTTCAGCCTCAGACCAGCAGGCTCAGTGGGTGGACACCATTTCTGGTTCAGTAGGAGGTCTTTCCTCTGCTGATCCCAGAATACAAAATGAACAGTCCTGCTTGCCATCTCTGTACTCTCTGCTGGGCCAATGACCGCACCATGCCCTCACTGCCCACCCTGGTTGCTGCACTCCAAAGTCATGCTCCCCAGGAGCTGCCTTTCTATGACAGAGGGCGGGTGCTTCTGGCTCTGCCTGAGCCTTGTCAGCCACCTTCATGAGGGCTGCCGCGTCCTGGCAGCTCTCTCAAGCAACCAAGCAGAAAACCCACTGCATGCTTTGATGCCCCACTTCACAGCAGAATGAGTCTGCCCTGGAGCTGATCTCTTTTGTGAGGCAATCATTCTGCCATTAACACTTCAGACTTTTTTTTTTTTTTTTCTTTCTTTTGTAATTGTTAGGGAAGTTAATGGAGTACAATACAGTTATTTAATCAATAGAACAAGGCCAATACAAGAAACCCTTAATTAAGTGGTTGGAGAGCTGCAGGCAGAGAAGGACCTGGGAGTGATGGTTGATAGTCGGCTGAATATGAGCCAGCAGTGTGCTCAGGTGGCCAAGAAGGCCAACAGCATCCTGGCCTGTATAAGAAACAGTGTGGCCAGCAGGGCTAGGGAGGTGATCGTCCCCCTGTACTCGGCTCTGGTAAGGCCGCACCTCGAATACTGTGTTCAGTTTTGTGCCCCTCGCTACAAGAAGGACATCGAGGTGCTTGAGCGAGTCCAGAGAAGGGTGACGAAGCTGGTGAGGGGCCTGGAGAACAAGTCCTATGAGGAGCAGCTGAGGGAGCTGGGCTTATTCAGCCTGGAGAAAAGGAGGCTCAGGGGTGACCTTATTGCACTCTACAGGTACCTCAAAGGAGGCTGTAGCGAGGTGGGGGTTGGTCTGTTCTCCCATGTGCCTAGTGACAGGACGAGGGGGAATGGGCTGAAGTTGCACCAGGGGAGTTTTAGGTTGGATCTTAGGAAGAACTTCTTTACTGAAAGGGTTGTTAGGCACTGGAACGGGCTGCCCAGGGAAGTGGTGGAGTCACCATCCCTGGAGGTCTTTTAAAGACGTTTAGATGTAAAGCTTAGGGATATGGTTTAGTGGGGTCTGTTAGTGTTAGGTCAGAGGTTGGACTCGATGATCTTGAGGTCTCTTCCAATCTAGAAATTCTGTGAAGTGACTGGACTGAAGAGCCGTGCAGATACCATCGTTCTTTCTAGCCACCCATCCATCCATACGGCCCCAGAAAAGGGGCCCTCAGCCACCCCAACCCTCCTTCTTCTTCCATGTGAGGGCATCTTCCAGGCTGCTCCCAACACAGCCTCCTTTGGGCATGCATAGGCCACTCACAGAGGCTTGCTGAGGTCACAGTGGCCACCACTGCCCCGCCTTTGTTCCAGACCCTATAAAACAAGACCCCTGCAGGTGGCCCACCATTTGCTGAGCTTCTAGGCCCTCTGACAGCCAGTTTGTGTGGTAGCAAGAAGACCAGAAGCAGGAAGGTGAGTGGCAGCCCTCCTCGGTGTGAGAGGACAGCACTGAGAAGGAAGGCACCTAACAAGAAGGAGACATGTCATGGGCAGAGGGGTAGCACCTGTGGCACAACAGACACCAGTGCTCAGGGGACCTCTGGTGTCCAGCCCACAGACACTTACAAGTGGTACCATTGCCACCACAACGAGGTGGGGAACAAGCCGCCCCCTTGGCCATACAGTGACAGAGGGCCTGAGCTTTCCCATTGGTGCAATGGTAGCATCGGGCGAAGGCAGGAGCATCAGGAAGACAAGCCACGTGGAGCAGAAGTGTGCCCATAATCTAGAACACAGTGTGGGACCCAGCCATGGCCCTAAAACAGCAGTGTTGAATCCATGCATGGAAATCAACTGGACAGTGGCATGGGACCTGGACGACCCTCTGATTTGGCATCCTGGTCTGAAAACATTCTGGATGAAAGACATCCAAGCTCCCTACTCGTCCCTCAGGCTCCATCCCAAACATTAGCTTGGAGCCACCAAACACCATGAACATCCTGCAGGCTTATCTGCAAGGTGTCCCAGCGATAAAGAACTCTGCTGCTGATGATTCTCAGGGGTTGCGTGAATGCTTCTTTTACATCCCACAGCCCTTGTGCGAGAGATGGCATGCCTTCTGCAGAGAACCTTGAGGAAGAGCACAAGAGAGGACCCAGCTTCCTTTGGGCTGCCATGCTGGGGTAACAGGAGGAGTCCCCGAGGGGCACCATGCACCTTTAACATTTGTGAAAATAGACTGAGGGGTGAAAATAGGAGTGTGTAAGTGATTGTAGGTGGCTAATTTCTTATATCAGGAATGAGTTTCTATATTTGAATAATTGGTAATGACAGACATGGAGAAGACTGAGGTGCTCAATAATTTCTATAGCCTCCATCTGCACTGGTAGATGGGCTTCCCAAGTCCTTCATTTCCCTGAAACCATAGGTGGAGGTTGGGGGATCAAAGTCCCACTCACTGTAAGTGAAGAACAGTTTTGACACCACCTGACGAATCTAAACAGGTACAAGTCCATATGACCTGATGACATGAATCCCAGGGTCCTGAGGGAACTGGCTGATATAGTTGCCAAGCCTCTCTCCATCAGAGCTGAAAAGTCCTGACATTCAGGCGATGTCCCTGGTGAGTGGAAAAATGGAAATGTCATGCCCCAACTCTTCAACAATTAAAACGAATTAAACAAAGAGCACTAGCACTCAACAGTTAAAACAATTAGGAGATATTTCTTCTCAGAAGGAGTGATCAGGCATTGGAATGGCTTGCCCAGGGAAGTGGTCGAGTCACTGGCCCTGGGGGTGTTCAAGGAAATGGTTGAACCTGGTGTCTAGGGACATGGTTTATTAAGTGACATTGGTAGTAGGGTGATGGTTGGACCAGATATCTTGAAGGTCTTTTCCAATTTTAATTTTTCTATGATTCTATAATTCCATACAGAGTAAAGAATGTACAGAGAAGTATTAAGTAGTGAGTGTGAACCTTACAGCCCATACTCAAGGGTTAAACCTTACAGACTGTACACAAGCATTTAATCACAGTTAAGAGAAACCATGGAACGATTGGTCAGCAGTGAGGGGACACCTTATTTCCATGTTATAGTATGTTCTCAAAGTGGCAATGACACATTTGCTCATAGTGTATGATGGACATGTTGTACAGAAAAAGTACTACTAATAGCTCAAGGAAAAGGTGTGAAGATATATAAGGAATCAGAGTCAGTGCTACAGCCTAGAAACTTTGTGCTGATTTCCATGCAAAACAAAAATAAATAAAATAAAGGAAATTGATCTTACAGAACTACTTGTGCCAATTTTCCAAATTCTTTACACCATTAGAGCTTATAATGAACAAGGAATCTTTCAATGAGCCATACCCAGATTTTCCATATTATTGATAGTCTTTAATAATAATCTTGAGCTTTCCTTCATTTTCTGAAAAGACAGCTTATCTGATAGATACCATTGCTGCTGTAGAAACCACTTAACTGTTAATAAAACTGTGAAACTTTTATTTGGCATTATGTAAGAATGGTACTAAAGAGCTCCCCTTATTCAACTGTTTTTCAGGTTGAGTACTATTTAATCTTACCTTATTAATAATTAGTAATTAATACTTAATTGAAGGTCTATTTAATCTTTCCTTGCATAGAAGATGATTCCTAAGTACACACAACATAAATATAGCAATTTGTTGTAAACATACATGCACATATCTGTATATGCATGTATATATATACATATATGTGTATATATAAATAAAACTAGGCAGTGTAGAAGCTCCAAATATCCCAACATATTATAATTTGAAATTGTGACTTTAATTTTTCAGTTTTAATAGAATATTCTTTTTTGATTCAGACTCAAGGAAATGTTTTTGTATCTCAAGCCCATTACACCCCATATCAGTTGTCCCTGTAATTAATACCTGGATCATCATTCACGATCTTTTTGACCACCCACTATGGTGAATCATTCAGGTCACCATCTATGTTGTAGTATAGCTCTTTCTTCCAAGACAGTTTATTAAGCAAATATTGTGACAATGTAAAACTCAATGGCTAATATGTTTGAATAATAAATTTTAATGTAAACCAAAATTTTGGAGACAGTTTCTTACCAGAATTTTTTATTCTGGTGCATATGCACACAACATTCCTACAAAATAACGTGTGCATTTCAGTCATTGCTCAAATTCAGTGTTCTCAGTAAAATTCTGCAGCCAGTATTAAAGTCTATCTGTTGGCCTTCAGTCTTACTTGTTTATTTCATGATTAACTGATAGTATGCAACAAGAGCCTTTACAATACAATACCATTATTCTGCTGCTGTTGGACGTGACAATTTTAATCTAGCATAAGTCATCAAAAATCTTTTGTGCAAGTCTAATGAATGAATTTATGTTATTTCTTTCAGCCATCATATTCAGAATTTGATATAAGTGGGAATGTACTGGGACTGATCTTTAACCAAGGCATGATCTGGTAGGTGTGGCAAAGAGTGTCTCTTGTGTTTCCTTGTGTGTCAGCATTCTCCACAGGACTGCAGGATTTATCAGCATCTGTGAAATTAGGATCCTGTCTAATTGTTTCAGTCTGATGACAGTGTGAAGCAATATATATCAGATGCTGGTAGGACAGTAGGACAATTTTAAAACTAGCTCTGAGCTAAGATTATGGGACCAGATCCATCAGATTTCCATTCTGAAACAGAATGGAAAGAGTTTCAGTTGCAGCTGGTGAGTTGGCACTGCCACAGAACTAGAAAGGATGAGACATATGTATGTGTGCGTCTGTTCTGTGAGATGAGAGAGTACATTTACAAAGGCTGTTTCTGTATTTGTTCTCACAAAGTGACTGAAATGCAATTCATTTGCAAGTCTTCTGCATATTGATAAGCTATTGGCAAAAAATTTTCTAAATTTTTTTTTTTTTTTTTTTTTTTTTTTTTTTTTAATTATACATACAAATTTTGGCAATATCCATAAATTTCATAGAGTTTGAACTTGTTGAACTTGTAAAGTATTTTACAACTGATTTCCATGTGGTTAAGAAATAGGGCCATTAGGTGCTCTCTGCCTTCATAAACCACAAATACTTTTAACTGAAGATATGTGGAAAGAGGAAGAAGATATATTAATATCATATACATGACATCATGACAGGGATGTTTCCAACCACATAGATTTTTTTTTTTTTTTTTTCTATATTAAAAGAGAAAAACAGAGTCACCCAAAAACAAGGTGACTCAGCCCTGATCAGTTGAACAATGATAAAGGAAAAAGTAGATTCCCGATATCTATACCATTTGGCCAGGGAGTTAAAAATAACTGCTCTTCAGTCAGCGTGGCACAGGAAACATGGTCAGATAAAAATAAAATGGTCCCAATTGCTTCAGTGTCATAATCATGCAACTGTAGAAAATAAGGAAAAAATGACATTTAGCAAAATCAGTAAGTTCATTGGAATAAGGCAGTAAGTAACCATAGCAACAGAAGTAAAATAAATGTCAATTTATCAAAAATATTCTTCCTAAAATGGTACCAATATACTAAGAAAAATAATAAAGAATAATCTGGATTATTTCAGTAACAACTAGATTTTGGGTTATTTATTTATTTATTTATTTATTTGTTTGTTTATTTATTTTTAATGAAACACATGACAGATGCTGCATGAACTAATGGTACAAAGTAAGAGGTAGTAACGTTTCATTAAGTGATTATCTCATTCACAGAGAAAGAGAATTTTGGAGCTTTGAAACAAAAATCATGTATGGAGAATTATTTCTATATGCCTCCAATTCTTAAAGCAAGAAGAAGCAACACCACCAAAAAAAAAAAAAAAAAAAAAGACAAGATTTTAAGAAAAACAGTGCACACAGCGATGTTGCAAAGCATATCAGAGGGGGAAATAGGTATCATATCTAGGCAGAAGTCCTACTACAAAGTGTTTGTTTGTTTATTTGTTTTTCTAGGATGGGGTCTTTTTATGCTCCATGTCTTCCAGCAATTAATGTGTTCCGCCTCCACACATCAATGTACCTGCAGTGCTGGGCAGTGATGTGTTGCAATGTCCCCCAGGAGAGGGTCTTCAAAGCTTCCAGATCAAACAACTTCTACATGGCTATGTTGCTTTTCATTCTCTTTCTCTCCACACTACCTGCTGTGTACACCATAGTCTCCATCCCACCATCTTTTGACTGTGGTCCTTTCAGGTATTTTATATTTTACATCCACCTATTGTTAATATCACATCACATCACAGTGAATGATCCAATAATGAAAAGGATCTTCCTTTATAAGTATTAGCACCTGATAGGCTGAGTATTAAATTATTATCTCATTATGGAAAATAATTGAAGATGGAATCCTATAAAACTGGTTAATTATTTTAAAAAGTTTCCATTATTATTATTATTATTATTATTATTTTATTTTATTTTATTTTCTGAATTGTAGAACAGAGAACCTTTTATTTTGATTAGCTGTAATGTAAACATTTGTTACTACTTCTCTAAACCAGAAATTATTCTTAAGGTGTATATCAGTGCTTTATTCTGCTTCTATGGCCTGCTGAGATAAAAATGTTGGTGTCTATTTTTCTCCTTAAAATACATAAATCCTGTTTTAACTAAAGCTAGTTTCAGAGTTTCACATTTTAAATAATGCTAACATATTTTTTGACTGTTTCCCTGGTTTGTTGTGATGTTATTAACTTGTATATTAATAATAATGAATTGACATTGCTAAAATATTTTTATATGATATATTGTCAAATTTTCTGTTTAACAGTGGGAAAACTAGAATGTTTGAAGTCATATCAGAAACTCTGGAGCATGACTTCCCTTCTTGGTTTGGGAAGGTATTTGGCTATGCCTCAAACCCTGGACTTATCCTACCTTTTATATTACTGATGGTGTACGTATAGAATATTAACTGAAACCTTAATCCTTAATGAAAGGTCTGATCAGTTTCTTTCACTCTGAATATTTACTGCCTGAATATCTGATAAAATATGGTATTGATTCCCTCATGGTGAGGGACTTTAAGAATTTAGGTCTTTTAGTTGAACATAATTAATGTGTCTTTGCACAAAAGGTTCAGCTTTTTGTTCAGCTGTTTTCAGCTTTTTTTTTTTTTTTTTTTTTTTTTTTCCTTTTTTACAATTATTTGCTATTTCTACCATAATGACAAAACTATTAAAATGCAAAAGTCTATGGGATCTGAAGTTATTGTGACTTTGATCAAATTGTTCAGTAGACAGAACAACATGTCATAAATTCTTAGTAAGTTCAATAGAAAACTCACAGAACAGTGACTGCTATGAAGCTCATTAACTTTCAGTGAGTCTGATCTTGAGTGCCTGTGCCTTTCCTTGATGTACCCTATGTTGTTGGGACTACAGGGAGAGAGGCTGCTAGAAATGTATTATGGAAATGTTCCAGTCTCAACTGCCTAAAATCACCTTGAATCCTATTCCTTCTAATGGAACAGAGCTAGTAGGGATTTTTCATAAGTCAGTTAAAGAATAATGACTCCTGAATAGTCTTTCTCAAAAACTATATTGAGTCCTTCTTCCTAAAGACATTTTAAACTACTGCTCATATATATCACAATTTTTGCATACTTCTCAACTAAAAGCTAATTCTAGATAGAAATGAGCTGGGATTTAACCCTGCATTGTAGAATTGCCAAGAAATATAGAGACGATTACAGAATATAATGGAAATTGCAAAGTACTTTATGTGAGCAAAATGAAATTCTGAGATGAAATTTTACTAAGATTCACTTAATATTTTGTTCCATTTAACCGTTGGCTTGAAAAACAAAAAGACTAGAATGTCCTCTGAAATATGTAGTTACTTTCTACCTTTTTTTTTTTTTTTTTTTTTTTTTTTTTTTTTTTTTTTTGAGCAGGATTTCTATACTGCAAGGATCCAAGACAAAGATACCAAAATATAAATGAGAAAGAAAAAAAGAAAAAGGAAAATAGAAAATATGAAGCAAAATCTGGCAAAGCAGGGTCAATAGCAAATGATGATTAATTACTTACCAATTACTTTAATAAAGGGTTTCATATCAGAGTTTCTCTGATTAAATCATGAGAGTAAAAAATATTAATTTGAGTTATCACATTAATGAGTTATCACAAAAGTAATGCAATATATTTAAAAACGTAACCAAATTTAGAACAAAAATTAAAACTTATGGTTTTGGCTATTTTTCTAGAAGTATTTGACTTCGCCTATTCATAGAATCATAGAATCATAGAATTGGAAGGGACCCATAAGGATCATCAAGTCCAACTCCTGGCACCACACAGGTCTACCCCAAATCTTAGAACATGTGACTAAGTGCACATTCCAAATGCTTCTTAAACTGCAACAGGCTTGGTGCAGTGACTACTTCCCTGGGGAGCCTGTTCCAATGTGCAGCAACACCCACAATGAAGAATCTCTTCCTGATGTCTAGCCTAAACCTCCCCTGCCTCAGCTTGACACCATTTCTGCAGGTCCTATCACTGGTGATTAAGGAGAAAAGGTCAGCAGCGGCCCCTCCACCCCTCTCACAAGAAAGCTGTAGACAATCTCCTCTCAGCCTCCTCTTTCCCAGGCTGAACAAACCAAGTGACCTCTGTTGCTTCTCATATGTCTTCCCCTCTAGGCCCATCATCATCTTTGTAGCCCTCCTCTGGACACTCTCCAACAGTTTTACATCCTTTTCGTACTGTGGTGCCCAGAACTGCACACAGTACTTGAGGTGAGGCCGCACCAGCTCAAAGTAGAACAGGACAATCACTTCCCTCAACCAACTAGTGATGCTGTGCTTGATGCACTCCAGGGTATGGTTGGCCCTCCTGGCTGCCAGGGCACATTGCTTGCTCATATTCAACTTGCTGTCTACCACAACCCACGGATCCCTCTCTGTGGGGCTGCTCTCCACCGTATCCTCCCCCAGTCTGTACGTATAGCCAGGGTTGCCCCATCCCAAGTGCAAGACCTGGAACTTGCTTTTCTTAAACTTCATGTGCTTGGTGATCGCCCAGCTCTCCAGTTTGCCCAGATCTCTCTGCAAGGCCTTTCCACCCTCAACAGAGTCCACAACTCCTCCAAGTTTGGTGTCATTGGCAAATTTGCTCAAAACACCTTCTAGTCCTACATCCAAATCATTTATAAAAACATTGAAGAGGACTGGCCCTAAAATGGAGCCTTGAGGGACCCCACTAGTGACCAACTGCCAGACACAACACTTTGAGCCTTGCCCATCAGCCAATTGTTCAGCCATTTTATGATGTTTTTGTTGAGTTGTATGCTGGACATTTTGTCTAGTAGAATTCCATGGGAAACTGTGTCAAAGCTTTGCTGACGTCCAAAAAGTTCACATCAGCTGGTTTATGTTTCCCTTGATGGACTAGATGGGTAATCTTATTATAAAAGGAAATCAAATTTGTCAAACAGGACCTACCTCCTGTGAACTCATGATAGCTGGGACCAATGACTGCATTGTCCCCAAGATGCACTTCAATAACTTCAACAATCATCTTCTCCACAATTTTACCAGGCACTGACGCGAGACTGACAGGCCTATAATTGCTAGGGTCTTTATTGTCCTTCTTGAAAAGTGGTATAACATTTGCCAGCTTCCGGTCTACTGGGACCTCTCCAGATTCCCAAGACTGTTGAAAAATAATTGAGAGAGGTCCCACAATGACATCAGCCAGCTCTTTAATCACTCTGTGATGAATCCCATCTGGACTCATGTACTTGTATGGATCCAGGTGGAGCAGCAAATCCCACACACGTTCAAGGTCGGTTGGGAGTTAATCATTCCCACCGTCATGGTCCTCCAGCTCAGGGCACCCTGGGTCCTGAAGCCCATCATCAGCGTTAGAGACGGAGTCAAAGAAGGCATTAAATATCTCTTCTTTGTCTATGTCTTTTTCTGTGAATTTTGTATTACTTTAAAAGCTTTTATAGTTTACCATTTTTAAAGTGTGTCATACCAGTTAATTAGCTTTTATAAAGTATTCAATGAAACATCCACCATAGCAATGCACACATAGCTTACTTGAGCATCTTCCTTAACTACCATAAGAGTGAATGTAGAATATAAAAGACAGAATAATTTATTTCTGTTCCTCCCCACACACACACCTTTAAATGAGTACCTTCTTCATACTCTGAGGAAACATATTGTCCTCTCACTGTCAAAATACTACTAGTGCTTAAGCATGATGAACAAAGAAAAGTACAGATTTGATATTAGCACAGTTGTAGTTATTGCTATAGAAAGAGTCTTTAAACCATTATCTAACAAGATGCATTCTTTTTCTTGAATTTTAGCCTGAGTATTTATTATCTCAATGCTACATCTAAATCCTACAAGGAAGCTAACTTGGAACTTAAAAAGAAGCTACAAAGTGTAAGGAATAAAGAATTGTTGATTTTTGGTTTTACTGATTATTAGAGGAGACATTCAGGTTAGTGAAAAATGCCTTCTCTATTTCCCCATCATTAGCAAGCAGAAGAAAATAAAAGAAGAAATAAACAAAAGGCACAAAAGTCAAATGAGCAAGAGGAAAATCCATTTGAGACCGAACCACCACAGACAAAGCAAAAAGGAAGCAAGCAAGATGAATCTTCTCCAAATCAAGGTAAGGACAGTTTTGAATTTCTCAGGATGAGAGAAATACTTGTATTCTATACCATAGTGCTGTTCACTACCTTGTCTGCTTTCTTTGCCATAATTTTTTGAAAGATGTTCACAATACTGAATAACAAGCATTAGCCTAATATCCAGTCCATTTTTCTTCTGTAGAATAAAATGCTGTAATATCACAACAGGCAACACCTTTTACAAAAGTAATAAAACTAGTAGAACATGTGTCACAACCTTCTCTGAATGTCAGTGATCCCTCTGTGAAATGTGTTCATTTGATTCATGTGGTGTATGGAACAATGCTAGGGCTGCATGATGAAATGTAACTTTCTATCTAAGAAAAACAGAGTGATTAGTTCTTGTACTGTGCAAAACAAGGGTCTAGCAATTCATGTAAATAGAAGGCTTGAAGGACAAACACTGAGACTCGAGTCTGGGAGATAAGAGGACCAAGGAGTTTTTTTTTTTTTTTGGAAACTGCTGACTTCTGCCTGAGACGCTGCCCAAGCCTCTGATGTCTGGTAAAGGGATCCACCAAATAAGGAGAAAGGGGGGAGTTGAAGGACGACCGAAGGACAAAGCCTGGGAGGAAGACTACAAGCCTTCGGCACAAGAGACCCCCAGGAAGACCACCAGAGACTGCGCCCGGAGAGGGTCCGGATGAGGGTCCAGATTCTGGGAATTAATTATAATAACCCTGCCTTTTCTAGGAATAGTGATAAATATGTGTTAGTATAGTAGTATAAAAATCAACCACCTGATATAACAGGTGTGCGTCCTGGTGGAGCAGAGACTCCCGGTGCACCCAGCGCTGTTTGCTTGCCTCTATTTACTTAATAAATCACAAACTTTGATTAAAATCCTATTTGGGATTTAATCATTTATCACACCTCTTATCCAATAACAGATCATTTAAAGAAAAAAAAAAAGCATCCTGCTGATATTTCTTTCAACCTGATACTTCCTTCATGCTGGACAGCTGAGGACAGCATATGCCTTCTGTGTTAAGGTTCAATGGTAGAAGGTGCAGTGAGAATACAGTGTCGTAATAACCCTCATCAGAAAGTCTAACTTGGTCAGGCAGGTTTCAGTTGGTCCATAAGGATTTAATGGACTGCTTCCTCTCCTCTGAATATTACTAATTGTGCGTGCCATGCAATCAGTATAGACCAAACCTAGCAGAGAAATGCAGATTAGGGATGACGATCTGTGGAAGAACCACATGGAAGGCATGTCTACAGCCTCAGAACCTGCCTGCTTGATTTTGGAACTGCTGACTTTCATCACCATTTAGAGATGATATCTTCTTGCCAGTGAATTTAGCTACCCGGGAAATACTTCTACTTCCCTTTGCTGGGGCCTTTCAGAAAGAACTGGAGAGAAAATGTAGTGCAAGGATCATGAAGTCACATTGTCCCTTATTTCAGACTGTTGGTGTGGTGGCTCCCAGACCTTCCATCGTATATTAGAGTGGACAAGGTTCTTCAGCCTTTCCTTCATAGAGAATTTCTGTTTTGCATTTTCATTCTGTAACTCTGTTCTCCTAACACATTTCAGATAACAAGCAAGGTCAGAGTGTCAATGAAGCAAAGAAAATGGATCAGCCACAGGAAGCCCGTTCCTCTCAGACACTCCAGAATTCAGGCTCTGCCCCAAATGGCCACCATCACATGCAGAACAGAGGAGGAAACCTTCTTCCCCCACCCATTGCTGTGACACGGCCACCAGGACCTCGGAAGTCTGCAACACCAGGCTATCCACCTGGACACCCACACTTTCCAGGGGCCCAACCAGGAATGCCCAGGGGCCCGCCCCACTACAGATAAGGAAGCAGTCCATAGTTCTCCTTTGTGTTTTGTGATATGGTGAATGACACTGAGGAAGGCAAGAGTGGTGTTGCCCCAAACAAACTCCTTAAAGTGCAGAACTCCATTGTGTTCATTATAAATCTTCATCTGCATAAAAGTTTCCATGAGAAAACATTACATCTGTCTGCTTGTGTTTGAATACATTGCAAAAATGTGTTATTTGTGTCGCTGGGTTACTATACTTAAGGATAATTACTGGGAGAAATTTGTTAGAAGAATGAAAATTATTTTGTATTTAGTTGCTTATTTTCTTAAAAGCTTGAAAGTGTGTGCTTAACAGCTTTTCCTTTTCCTCAGAAGCATTCACTGAAAACATAAATTCTTACATTGTATTGGAGTCAGTTGTATTTAAAAACTGTGTATATTTTGTCTTCTGCACGTGAGATAAGCTTTCCCAAAGAGTTCAGGTTGTGCATGGCAAAACTGGGATTTCTTCAAAAGATGGTTGATTACCTCTAAAGTCTTTGGGAAAGTATTTTAAAGGTAAAAGAAAAGCAATATTTTGCTTGTTGCTATGAAGAAAATTTAACTGCTATTACAGTACTGTTTTTAGTCAATACAACAATAATGAATTTTACTATATTCAGAAGGAAAAATAATAATAATAATTAAAGTGGTGAAGACATTTCTTATGCAAAAAGTGAATTTGAGGAATAGAGGTAATAATGTTATGCAATATTTTTTCCCTATACATTCATCAGGATTTGTTATTACACAGAGTAACCTATTACTGCAGAAGAACATGTGCTATATAATCTGCTCTGTGGTTTTATTGGTGTCATTTTGTATTGACCTCTCTAGAGTTCAGGATGGAACAGATCCTTTGTACAATAGATCTAGTAGACACTCAGAATAAATAAAAGTCCATGTGCTGTTGCTACTAATTCCAATGAGACAGCTATATTTTTATGTTCATTGTCCAGAAATTGTGACTTGATATTTATTTTAAGACTCACAAGATGAATAACAACAAAGCAGACAACTGACTGTCTTATAAAAAAAGAAATGTAATTCCATTGGTGGCCTTCTATATAATATGTGTCCATTTTGAACAGTAGAAAAAAAATAATCTTATCTCAATATATGGCAAGTCTGTGATATCACAAAAATAAATAAATTTTATTTATTTAACGTAATCGGATTATGGGACTCATTGAAAAAGGTTTATTTTAAATCAGTATAAACTGTGTATCCTTATAAAACACAGTCATCCAGATGCAATTTTTAGCTCAAGAAATCTTTAAATCAATTGCCAAATACTAGGAAGATATACCAAGGGAAAGTTAACTTTACACTTGACTTGACTCTTGTACTGTTTGCAAAAGCATCTGCTATCAGCTGGAGATAAGTTATTAGATCAGTCAGACCTTTAGCCAGTACCAGCACTACTGCTCTGCATATGAATACAAAGTACTGCTAGCCAATTCAAGAGATAAGTGGATTGCAACTACAAGAGAAGGTCTTTCTTAACAAACACACTGGAAGTGCATTGCTACTAAATGAATGGACAAATGGGTTAAGATTGGATCCTAAAACATGTCTGCATCTGTGGTGCAGTGAGTCTTGTAAATTAGACAAAGTGCAGCAAAAAACAGTGCAAATCACTTCATCTTTTGAAGATGAGGTTTGATAAGACAGGTTGAAAGATAGAGTTTAAGTGGAATATTAAAATATTTTTTTTCCAATATGGCTAACATTTAAACTGAGTGTATTTTTAGTCTAGAAATACATAAGATTGCAAGTAGTTTCATCAAAGCCAAACTACACCCCAGTGCTCTAGGACCATGCCTCATCCATGGTTTTAAAACACATATTTCCCTACAAAATGGTAAATGTCTGTAATGAGACACTGATTGGCTTAGAGAGTTTTTGTTAACAGCAACAGACAGTTCATAAGGAAATACTGGATATTGCTTAGAAAAAAAGGAGATGCTAGCTAAAATCAAGACCATGGATTATATCCTGCTCTGTAGAATGTGTGAAAAAAAAAAAAAATTAAAGACGCTTTGTGGCCTGGTGATCCATCAAGAGGAGAAAAGATAGAACTAAATATTTCCAAGTTGCTGGAATAAATTACAGTGGCAAACTGGTTATGATGAAGTCTGGTTCCATGAAACATATGGAGAGGTTAATTCCACATACACTGGCCTTAATGAGGATTTCTAATTCCTTTAGGAGTCAAAATTTTCTGTGGGTATCAGTATTAGTTGGCTTGGTATTTTATTCTGTAGAATTGTTTCTATCATGAATGGGAAAGAAACACAGACAAGAATCTAACAGTTGATATTATTCTGAAGAACTTTCTGTTAGATCTGTATGCTGTATTGATTTTCAACAATTTTCAACAAATTGATTTTCAATATTTATTTTCAATAAATGTCTTCTTGGAATGCACATGTGTAAACAGCAATTAACGTATAATAGCTCTAACATGTATAACAATAACACAGATAGATGTTGCTTATGCCTTGTAATCAGCATCAAATGGCTGTGAATGAAAACAAAATTATTCTTATTCTTATTCCTTGGTATTTCTAAGTAAAGGCCTTTCTGTGCTTTATAAAGCTGCGCTTTTAGAGCTTTCTAGATTTTTTCTTCTGTTTAATTGCCTACCATATTATTAATAAAATAAAATGGTTATAGGAGACAAGATCTTATATTACATGTTGCAATCTCCAAAACTAAATCTACCTTTAAAAATTAACATAAAAGTAACATCAAGACAGCTATCAGGATTTTGTGTGATCAGATTTAAAGTTATATTTCCTTTCTGTGCAGCCTTTCTCCATCATAGAATCACAGAATTATTCAGTTTGAAAAAGACCTCTCAGATCATCCTTTAACCTAGTACTAACAAGTTCACCACTAAACCAGGCTACCAATTTCTACATTTCTTGGAAGACTACCAGGTATGGTGACTCAACCACTTCCCTGGGCAGCTTGTTCCAATGCCACACAACCATTTCAATAAATAAATCCTAATATCTAACCTAAACCTCACCTGGCACAACATGAGTCCATTTCCCCTTATCTTATCACTTGGTGCTTAGGAGAAGAACCAATCCCCACCTTGCTACAATCTACTTTAAGGGAAAATACACTAAAGTCCCCCTGAGCCTTCTTTTCTCCAATCAAAACAACCACAAATCCCTCATAAAACTTGTTCTCTGGACCCACACCAACTTCATTGCTCTTTTTTGGATACATTCCAGCACTTCAATGACCTTATGGTGAGGGACCAGAAACTGAACACCATATTCAAGGTGCATCCCTTCTATATATTGTCTTTCAATTCAACTACATTATCTTCATATTATTATCATTATTATTAGTAGTAGTAGTATTAATTTTAAAAACACTTTATGCAACATCCATCCTCTTACTCACATTTCTACTCTGTTTGAGTCTTGTACCATGCTGAACAGGTAACAAATACTTTTAACACAAATAATACTTTGATTCAAATAGTGCACAATAATCTTGCTCATAGAGACAAGATTATTCATACAAAATATATTCATATTTTGTTTTCAGCTGGAACACATGCCATTTTCTTTCTTCTATGTTGTCAGACTAGCAAACTGTGCTAACAACCAGCAAATTGTTCTAAGGATACCTCAGAGCTCTATTATCAAATTACTTTCAGTGAAGTCTGGGCTTGGTGCATCTTCCCACACCCCATGCCTTCCTCTACACAATTTACATTCTGTTTTCACAGCACTTTGGATGATCATTTCATATAATTTTCTTCATACTATTTTTTTTCCTATATCACTATATTATTTAATATTATTTGAATATTATTTAATATTCAGAATATCTTGAAGTTCCTGCCAAACATGTAATTTCTCACAGACCAGTGCAAATTATAATTAATGTAAAATTTAATTATTGACTACATCTCCCTCTATTTATCTTTTCTTTTTTTCTTTTTTCTTTTTCTATTGAATGAATTTAGACTGAATTCACAGCAAGTGGGAGAAACGATTTTTCATAACGTATCCTTTTTATTACAAGATTATGAGATAGCCAGAACCTGGAAATAACATACATAATGGATACAGTAATAACATCCATGGAGATTTGTGGAAATTTAGAACAGATGTAAAGTTAAAAGAGGTTTAAATACAAGGAATCAGTCTGTTACTCTACCTTGATAAAAATAGTCAAAAATGTTCACTGGTATATTGAGTGGAGTTTATTCCTTTTCTTAGTTTTGTAGCCTTCTGTGAACAAGTTGTCTGTTAAACACATTGTGGCTAAATGGAAATTCAAAAGCAGGTAGCATCTGTTTTATGTTTGTCTTTTAGTGAAAAAGTTAGGTCTTATTAATTCACTATAAACTTTTTGCTGTACATGCCACATAACTTGTCACCTGTCTGCATTAGCATAGCATAGCATAGCACAGCACAGCATAGCATAGCATAGCATAGCAGAATAGAATAGATAGAATAGAATAGAATAAAATAGAGTAGAAAACAGTGTTTGACCATGATCACAGTAAAGAAAATTTTACTAATAAACTAGTCTGAAACTCCCTCGGTGCAGCTTTGTGACCTTCCTGTGTATAATGTAATCAGCTACCAAGGAAAAGAGACCAGCACCTCAATGTCTGCTTCTCCTCCTCAGGAAATTGCAGAGAATAATGAGGTTGCCTCTCAGTCTTCTCTTCTCCAAACTAGAAAACATAAGTGCTCTTAGCCTCTCCTCATAGGACATGCTTTCCAGATTTTTTGCCCTCCCCTGATGCTTTCAAGTATCTTAACATTCTTAACATAACAACTTTTTTTTTTTTTTTCTTTTTTTTTGGTGGTGACCAGAACTGCACACAATACTTAAATTGAGGCGAAACCAAAGCTAAATAGAGCACCTCTCCCTGGCAGCCCTGCTGTGGCTCAGTCCATCGACATAAGAGAGTGCAGGAGTGATTTCAGCAGCAGGCTTCTTCCACAGGGGCCTCATATTCATCCACCAGTATGGTGAGCAAGAAGTTGTCTCCCCATGGCCACACTCCATCACATGCAGATGCCAAATACAGTTTCCATATACATATTGTACATGACAAGTAACTATTTCCCTAAAACGTTATGCTGGAAATTCACATATCTGTATTAACAAAGCCAGAAAAACAAAGTATTTTTTATGACAGTGTTTATGTTATTTCCTAAACATAATGGGAAGGATGTGTCATAGATTACAGACCCTGTTGGCAGCTTGCAAATAGAAATTTTGCTAAGGTTAAAACCTTAGAAACATCATATTTGGGTATAAACATTCTCAATATTTTTATATTTGCTAATATTTGCATGTCCTTACATTGTTAGAGTATCTTAGGTACATGTAAAGAGCTAGAAGATGTTTGGTTTTAATGTTAATGATTCAGTGCAGAAATAAATATTACCTACATATTTAAGAAACACCTGAACATCTGACCTGTGCTTCATACTCTGATTAATTTATCCAGCTTTGTATGAAGATCTGGAAAAGGAGCTCACACACCACAATGGAATTTTTTATTTCCTTTGAGGCATAACATCTCAGCTGCAGTGTGTAGTCATAAAATCATGTCTTGCAGAAGTGTTGATGAAATAATAAAAAAGAAATAAAAAAGAGCACTGCACACATTATCTAAGGCTTTTTTTAATTATTATTATTTTTTTTTTTTTTTCCCAGTTGGAAGATATTTTGCATCTTTGTACATACTACACTCTGTGCTTGTCACAGTTATTTACATTTCCAAAAAAATTGCCTATTTAATTTGGAAGGTACTCAAGAAAGAAGAATTTCAAAACATTGTGGTTGATTATTTATTTATTTATCTTTTAACTTAATGCCTTTATTAGCATATGTGCCTTTTTATTATACAATAACTAATGAGATTTGCAATAAATTACATTTATCAATTACCTTTTGAGTCTTTTTTGTGTTCTTGCCAGATGTCTGAGGCTGCAGGAAGAGCTTTCTCTCTTAGATTATTCTCTCCTTCTCTTTCTTGGAATTAGATCAGAAAAAAAATCCAACATGTAATCTGTAGTCAATAGTGATAAAGAACCATTACCTCAAAACACTGGAACAGGAAGCAAAATATTTATATTGGACAAAATTAAATTACAGATTTCTTAGACCACACAATTTACAGTCAATGTAAATTCCCTTTACTAAGGCTGTTAATTTAATATTTTGATTTTTATCACTAGAAAACTGTATGTACCTATGCTCATCAGAAGTGATAGACTCCATAATCTAAAAGCCATTTTAACACAATGAGCTAATCAAAAGAGAGTCAGACATGTAACTGAACATCAAAATCATTACTTTGTACCTCTGATAAGGAGTGAGTTTCTGTTTTTCCACTAGATAAACATTTTCAAGACCTGGAAAAATGAATGTAAAAAAAAAAAAAAAAAAAAAGATTTTTAAGGAAACAAGCTTCTAAATTCTTTCCTGGGGTTCTCAAAGCATAAAAGCTAAATCTTCACCTTACACTTCACCACCTGCCCTCGCCCCCCCCCCCCCCCCCATTAGGATGCTATCAAGCTAATGTCTGTGTCATAAAAAATAATATTTCAGTCTTTCCACTGTGAGAATATGAAGCACAGTTTTGTATAATTTATATGAGATTCTTTTTAGCTGAAGATAAATGTTATATTTCAAAACCTTTGCCTTTCCTTCTTTCTTCCTTTGCTCTAGAAGGATGAAGCAAATGTTATCTCAGTGATGTGCTACTTTTTTTGAAAAGCATTTCTTTCTGATTTCTTTAAGATAAATAAAAAATGCATAAAATTGCTCAAAAAATGCCCCACAGACAAGAGGAACAGCTTCAGATACATTCCGTAAATAATGTTTTTAGACAGTGTGTGTGCCACATTCATTTATCTATAGAAATAATATTTAAAACTTTCAGGATAATTTTCAAAATACCTTGTAAGTCTTGCTTTTGCTTGTAAACAACTAATACAGAAAGCCTCTACAATTTCTTGTTCCACACTAAGGGCATAGCCTTGTCACCAGTTTATAACAACAGTGCATGTTTACATGATCTCTGATGACCACACATAGTGAAGTTTTTGATGGACCTTAAATAGGCTTACACTCCAGCTATGGCCAAATTAAAATTATGAACGTGTTATCAACAGGTAACACTAAGGATAAATCAGTCTATCCATAAACAGTCTAGAGGGTTCTGTGATGACTTAGAGAAAGAGACATCAACTACAAGAAAGAACAGAAAGCCCATTAAGTGCTAATACCTGATTTCCTTTCCTGACCTTTCCTTTCCTGACTTTTCTGAATAAGCTATGTTTAAGGTAGATTGATAATAATTAATAATAATTAACAATTTAAGGTAGAATTACAGAGTCCCTCTATGTCATCCATCTCCCCATCAGGGAGTCAATGGCAGTGGCACTGACAATCGAAAATTGCCTGTCTTCTAAATATTGCTTTAAATCAGAGAAGAAGCTGAGAATCTGAGGCCTCATCAAATTAAGCACCAAGACAGGAAGTCTGTCTCCTCTGTTTTGTACAATAATCTGTGGAAGAAGGATGACAAATTATAAAATACAAGGATTTTATGTTGGGCTGTCTCCTGACAGTTCAATTCAGTAGAAATACAAATGCATCACTGTCAGAGTTGCCTTTAACCTTTGTTTAATATCCAGTTTGGTTTTGCTTTAGATTAGGCTTTTAATGATAACTTCATGGAAGGATTCTTCCCATAGCAGTCATGAGGAAGATCAGACAGATATTAACAAGAAAGGTGAAGTTATTTACTTTCCTTCACTGTGCAACATTGTGTTGATGCTGTTTTAAACCTGCAGCTTGAGAGACAGCTCTAGATGTTGTCCCATTACCTTGGTTACAAGGTGGTCCAGCCATACACCACTGGTCCAGCCCCAACAGAGGCAGGGTGCCTGTTTTCCCTCCCTTTTCCTAGTCCTACAGCTACTGCTCCTTTATGCTGCAATTCAGCCCTGCGCTTGGGACAGGGAAGGCATATTTATATTTCCTCTTCATTCTTCCTACATTGTCCCATGTGTTTTCTCTGAAACATGGGCCTTGCAATATCTGTGCATTACCCTATACATATTACATCAGTGGAACTATGCTGGAATATTACCACTGCTGAAGTAGGAATACAAGTGCCCTGAGATTAACCAACATTGTGAAAGAAGAGTGCTACCAGGCAATCTGGATCTCATGTGAGAGATCTCCTCTACTTTTACATAGGAAGATCAGATCTGAGGGCTTGGTGTCTTGTAGAAGAAGAAGAAGAAAAGAAGAAGAAGAAGAAGAAGAAGAAGAAGAAGAAGAAGAAGAAGAAGAAGAAGAAGAAGAAGAAGAAGAAGAAGAAGAAGAAGAAGAAGAAGAAGAAGAAG
>CM021763.1:39302769-39316695 GCA_011075105.1 Heteronetta atricapilla | reverse complement strand
AGAAGAAGAAGAAGAAGAAGAAGAAGAAGAAGAAGAAGAAGAAGAAGCTGCCTCCGCCGCCGCCGCCTCCACTGGTTGTAAGTAGATTTAATTAAGCAATATGGACCAACTTCTTTTACCTGAGCCCAGGTTGGGTAGATTTGCCTTTATAGACTATACGCTGTGTTCTGCATGAATCTAATATTTACTGAACAGCATTCATTAACTTATTAACACTTTGATTACTTTTTTGTTTGTTTGTTTGTTTGTTTGTTTGTTTTGTTTTACTAGAAGGTACCTCTGAGCCTAATTAAAGTAAGCTAATGCAATCCCTTTTGTGCTTCTGCATTCCAAATTGTTTAAACTAGGAGATAATTTATCTCATTATTATTTCATTAGTTAGTATTATGAATGAAATTATTAGATATGAAATAATTAGTATTATTTCATATCTCATGATATGATATATGTAGCTGTAGTGCATAGTGATAAAGGGATCAGGGCAGAAGTCAAATTATAAGCAAAGTTACTTTAAGAAATGAAGAAATAATACTAAATAAAGAAATAACACTAATTATTTCATATCTCAAGAAAGATAAAATATGTAATGTTTTTCTTGCCAGTATGTTAGTTTAATGAATTTGTGTCCTTGAATTCTTACACATCTTTCCTTCAGCTTTCAATCCTACCTTGGGATCTTTCTCTTTTCGTCTTTCTAACTGTGGACTTTGCTTATAGTTTGACTTCTGCCCTGATCATTTTATCACTACACACTACAGCTACATATATAATAAATTAGCATTTAAACATGAATATATAAAATAGATTCAATGACTACAGAATCATGCCTTAATACTGTCTAGTCACTTTTGCATAACTGAAATTAATGTTCACCTATGGGAAAAATAAATAAATAAATAAAAATGCAATTTTATTACTACTAGTTCCATCTGCCTATCTACTTCCTGTTCATCTATTTTTCCTGGTTAGACTTACTGACTGCATCATTTAGGCTATATGTAAACTCTTTGGAGTAGGATAGCCTTTTCTTATGTTTGCTTGACTTCCACTGCAGAGCTACTGCAAATCTGACTAGGATATTTGAGTCTTAATAAAGTGAACATCTAGGTGTGTGAGTACTTAACCATTAGTTTCACATTCATATGTATCATCAGATATTAATTAATTTAGTATTCAAATGCATAAGGAGAAATGCTTATGAAGCTTACTGTAAGTTTCTTTTACTTTCTCATTGCCTAATAAACAAATAATAATTAAAAAAATGCATGTACCTTGATCTTTTCTCCAGCAGAGGTCACAACAACATAACATATTGTCCTGCATCTGTGAGCAGCTGCTTTAGGAAGAGATAAATCAGTACCATTTGATCCTCTAAAAATTAATGAAACTAAGTATGCTCATAGAGGTTCAGATCAACTAGGACTTCGTGGGAATGCCAGAAATTTACTGAAGAGATGTTTGGACTAATGCCAGTAGTACAAGCTTTGCTGTACTGGGGTTATTTAAAAGGAAAGGAAACAAAAAATTGAATAGGTTGTCTGAAAAAGATCATGGGAAAATTCTGTAGAAAAAAATATATCTTTCCAATATTTGTGTATATTTCAGATATAATAACTTACCAGTGTAACCACTTGGGAATAAGTTCGTTTGTTTTATTTTTAAAAATAGCATTGCTGAATCCTATACTCTGACCTATATGTATATTGCAAGCCAAAATATTCTATCTGTTCTCTCATTTCAAACATGACAATATGTAACATTCATTCAAGAAGATGCCTGTAAACATTATTTAAGAGTACATAAAGAAGCCAATCTGCAAACTTTTTGAGTTTTCATGTCAGAAGATTCTTTCTGGAAAAGGGAAATAAGGGGATTTACATGTTATACATAAAGTAAGTGAGCAATGATTTTACATTTCACTGATGGAATGAAGAGATATATGGTAATATTCAAACAAAGAAAAGTCTTATCCAAAATAATTTGGAAAAAGTTTTTGTTAAGCAAAGATATTTTGTCAAACTGCAAACTGTTAGCTCCTTAGGGAAGGTAGTAAGTACAAGGAATTCAACAGCATTCCATCTCATGAACTATCTGTAATAGTCCAAATACCACAATAAAGACAGTTCACGCTCAGAGATATTACTGAAAGGAGCCTCAGATTTTATAAAGTATAAGAGAATAAGGTGGAAGAGAGATGGTTGAGCCTCACACAAACTGAAGATAAGTCAAGCACAGCTTCAAGGTTTGAGAAATCCACTGCAGGAAATTACAGGTACCCTTAGCTCTCCTGCCCTTCCCTCTCCTCCTTTTTTTCCTATATTATGGGTGAACAGGAACAAGAGTATCTTTCTGTTTTCTGATACCCTTCTTCCCTCTTCTAACACAAACCATGAGTATGAAACTGTGAGAAGGATCTTATTTCAAATGAAATGTAAGGCAGAGGTGCAGACAGTTTCCATGTCGAGCAGTGGCATATCTAATTACAGAATCACAGAATCACAGAATTTCTAGGTTGGAAGAGACCTCAAGATCATCGAGTCCAACCTCTGACCTAACACTAACAGACCCCACTAAACCATATCCCTAAGCTCTACATCTAAACGTCTTTTAAAGACCTCCAGGGATGGTGACTCCACCACTTCCCTGGGCAGCCCGTTCCAATGTCTAACAACCCTTTCGGTAAACAAGTTCTTCCTAAGATCCAGCCTAAAACTCCCCTGGTGCAACTTAAGCCCATTCCCCCTCGTCCTGTCACCAGGCACGTGGGAGAACAGACCAACCCCCACCTCACTACAGCCTCCTTTGAGGTACCTGTAGAGTGCAATAAGGTCACCCCTGAGCCTGCTTTTCTCCAGGCTGAACAAGCCCAGCTCCCCCAGCCGCTCCTCGTAGGACTTGTTCTCCAGGCCCCTCACCAGCTTCGCTGCCCTTCTCTGGACTCACTCAAGCACCTCGATGTCCTTCTTGTAGTGAGGGGCCCAAAACTGAACACAGTATTCGAGGTGCGGCCTCACCAGAGCCGAGTACAGGGGGATGATCACCTCCCTAGCCCTGCTGGTCACAAATTGCGACATTGCTACATTGTATTTCATTTAACCACAACAAATACACATACAGTCACAAATAACTCTCCCATAGACAACCTTTAGCATTGCACTAGAAAATGATCAGAGGGCTGGAACACCTCTCATGTTAAGGAAGGTTGTGAGAGCCAGGGTTGTTCATCTTGGAGAAGGATCCAGAGAGACCTTACTGTGTCTTTCCCATATATAAATAGGCTTATAAGAATTATGGAGAAATACTTTTTTACTAGGGCTTGTAGTGACATGGCAAGGAACAATAGTTCTATACTGCAATATTGTAAATTTAAAATGGATAGAAGAAGAAATTCTTCACTATGAAGGCAGTGAGGCACTGGAAGAGGTTGCACAGAGAAATGTGGAAGTCTCAACATTGAAAGTGTTCAGGTTGGATAGGGTTTTGAATAAGCTTACATATTGAAAAATGTCCCTGCCCATGATGGGGTGTGTGTGTGTGGATATGATGATCTTTAAGGGTTCCTTCCAACCCAAAGAATTTTGTGACTCTGTGATTCTGTAGAAGACAAACATCACCCTAACTCTAGCTGCCACTGTACAACGTGGAATAAGTTCTTTTTGGTCTCCTAAGAATCACAGACAAACTAAAATGATGTGGGAATCCAGAAACCAAAAAAGATGGGAAAAACAAGGGGGGAAAAATAAAAATAAATCCAGGGAAATATAAATACAGAACTTTACCAGGATAATTTTCTGCACTGTATTCATTCCTAGAAATATTTTATTACTTATGTGGATCTATTTCCCTGTGGTGTTTTGTGATGTGCCAAAGATATATAGCAGAATTCTACATGTCAGGTGATGTCTCTGCACATGTGGTGAACTTTGCTTTTACCCCAGCAAGACTGCAGGAGATTGTACTGCTTGAAACTGCCATTGAAGTGTGGCTTCTTTTTCTAGGGCTTATCTCTAAATGAATACATGGCCATCCAAAGTGATTCAGTTCAGACCTATCTGCAGAATGGCCAAGGAATTAGAGTACACCTTTCGTGTATCAGATACACTTCTAACTGAGATATACAAACTAAGGAGGTGTATCCACCAACAAAGACGAGCATTTAACTTCCACTTTCATTGTTTGTAGACAGAATTTCAGAATATGAATATTCTCTTTCTTGCTGCCTTTCCTGAAGTTATTTGTAGTTCCTGTGAAAGATCTTTCTATCAGCAATTTTCCCTGACATCTGAGTGTACTAGAGCGTGTGCAGACCTGATTAAGACATGATTGATATGTGTCAATTGCCATTTCACTCTGTTGTTCCAATACATAAATTATCTTGTAAGTAAAAAAGTAAGATTCAGGCTTAAAACCCCTTACTATAAGCGTGTGTGTATTGTAGAGCATGACTAACACTGTGAATAGTCAGGCCAGTACTCCCTTTTGTCTGTCCTAGAGTTCTGATAGTGATTGGGTTTTGTTGTATACAACTCCAGTTCCATAACACTGGTACCAGATTTTTCCCATTGTCTTTTTCTCCTCAAGAAATGCTTGTATAGTAGCCTTCTCTGAAGATGTCTCTTTCTCCATTTCTCCTGTTCCACTTGCAGCAAAGCAGTCGTAATACCAGTGTGTGAGCCAGAATGACTCCAGAGCCCAATGATTATAGAGTCTATGTGAGAAGCTGATCTCTAGTCTGTGCCATGTTTAGGTGCAATGTTACTCTTGACTATTATATAATTTCTTATTAGTTCACAATTGATTATTATTTTTTAATTTATTTTTTAGTTGCAGATTCAATGTACTTATTTTGCTAGCTTGGATTCTGAGATCTCAGGGTACCTCTTGGAAATGTTCACAGGCAGCAAAGCACCTTCCAGTTAGAGATCTCAGGCCTGAGCAGGGTAATTTCCATGTTATTTTGCCAGTCTCTTGGAAGATCACAAGTGTGTTTGTGGAAGGATTTCACTGAAGAGTAATTATATTTTTAAAAAAATAATGTTTACTTTTAAAATTTAATTTAACTGTAGCTCTACACACAATTTCTGTGGCATTGTGGCATAAAAAACATGATTTTATTTTTTTTTCCTTTTTTTTTTTTCAGACAAATAATTAAAGAATATTTCAGTCCTGGGTTAAAAAAAAATCTTCATGGTTCTAGAATAATTATATAATTTGTATATATATGTGTTTCTATTTCACTGACTGACAAGGCAATAGAGTCAGATTTCACTGGTAAACCATTGTTCAATGCCTTCTTGAAATTTTCACCAATATCTATACCAAAGATTAAGCTGAATGACATCCTACTCATTAGGAGGTTATCTGCAGACAACTCTGCTTTTGTATACAACTGTTTCTTAACTATCAACAATAAAGAAGAAAATACAAGAAGATGAGATATAACTTAAATGCCAATAAATTCATTTCTCTAACATGGATACATAGGTTCTCAAACGGCTTCTTTTCCTTGGTTTAGTACTGTAAAATTACAGAAGTTTGGCGGTCACACTATATCTTTTCTGCCATGTGTACTCGCCTTTCCTTTATTTATTTATTTAATTCTATCTAAGAATTCTCTTAATCTCCATTATACTGAGTTTTTTTCTGTACATATTTTTTTTTTCCTGAATTTTAATTTTTTAATGTCTATGTCAATCTCTAGCCTCCTGGGATATTCCATAAGGAAAGATATAAGGTAAAAGCTTAGGAGCTGGATGTATTAGATGACCAACAAATGGGAAAAAAAAAAAATAGAGAAATGAAATGGGATGAAATGTTTAGTTAAATGACGATTTCAAATGATGAGATGAAAACTTTAGTCTTTCTAATATTAAAATATTATAGATTATTTTATTTCCTGTTACAACATATGAGACATTTATTTCTGCCTCTGCAAAAGATTCAGTGTATTTTTCTACATCAACTCATTATTAACTTTCATAACTTTCCTTCTACAATAAAGTTTCTCTCTTCTCAGGAGGGATTCTTAATTTACTTTATATCTTTACTCCTGATTATTTCTACCATGTTTACTTCTTAAGCCCATACAGTTTTGGGAATTTAAAATCTTCTTCACCTTGCTCATCCAAGAAATCCCCATGCCTTTGATTACTATGAACAAAATTTGACCTTAACATTATGGATTTGACTAGGTTGTTGTAGTCCATGTGCAAACTTATACTGGCATATACACACACAGATGTGTGGATCAGTGCTTTAGAGCAGCAAGTTTTCACACAGAGAGAACATTGACTAAAAAGTAAACAGATATTTTCTGTTTAATCATGTAATGTCTTATTTATACAATGAGAATTTTAGTTTTAAATATTTAACTTGTTTCTGGATTCTCTCAACTGGTGTGCTTTTCTTTCTGTCCTCACAGTTGTCATACATTTCCCTGGTTGAATGCCATTATTAAAAGTCTCACCTTCAAAATAATTTATTCTATTCAGCATTCAAGAGAAAGATTAGCTTTAAAGATGTCCATTTGTTTTGTTTAAAAATTAAAGAGCTAAAATGCATCTTCCAGATAAAATATGTTTTTGGAAGTCAAAACAGTAATGTCACACAAGAAATCCTGAGGCAGCAAAGCACCAGACCACAATGAATAACTGGTTCAGAGCACAGCAATGCTAACAGAAGATATTTACCTGAATTACGTGGATATACGGGGCTGTCTAAATTAGTGCTAGCAACAGGTGACACCACAGAAATCTTCAATCTAAAGACTGCCTGTGTGAATGACACTGAAATATATATTATAAAGGTTATAGAATATTTACAGTGGTTTCTGTTGTATACAAGTCAGTGCCAGCATGGACAGTGCGGAATGCTCAATTTAACCTTTGAAAATAATATCAGTCAATTAGATTTGGTGGTTATAGAAAGTTTCAGTCTGTTATGGGGAATTCATCACTTTAATATACTTCTCCTATACAGCTCTCAGTGTCTCATGAAAGAACTGCTAATGAATTGTGAATCTTTTTTCTCCAGCTGTAGTGGTGACATAAAAACACTCAAAAATCTAAGTTAAACTGACTCACCCCACTTTCTTACCAGGTAGATGAGTGTGTGCTAGGGAAATAGACATAGAAGGTAACAATGAAGCAGTTATGAACTTGATTTGGACAGGTGTCTTTTGTGTCCCCACACTAAGAAGAAGGCATTCATAAGACACCTGAACATTTTTTCTTATCTGTCCAGTAGGTAAAGTTTTTAATTTTAAATATTCCATTATGAAATAAAATTCTGCTGTGTTCTGTTCTTGTGAATACACTCCATAATACAATGACTTCAATATAAATTCGTCTTTGTATGTCAGTGTCACAGGATTAGTACTTAAATGTCGTGATTTTTTTTTGTGTGTGTGTGTATAAGCAAAATATTTATATGAAAAACAAGAACAAAACAAAGTAAAATAGATACTAAATATGTGCAATAAAAATGTCTCATAAAATTTTAATCATTTAATTAAATAAGGTTAGAAAACTGACATGATGTTTGCTTATAGTTTGCTGAGAGATAAACATAAAGAAACCCAACCTCCCCATCAACATCAGCAAAATACAAGATACAAAACAATATGTTTATTAGACTATGAAGTTTATGTAGGTCTATAGAGAGGACTGGTTGTTTTGTCCACTTGTATAATACCATGACTAATTGGCCATATAAATAACTCCACAATTGTATTCCTCAATCGTATTAAAGTTATTAGTTATGGCATTCAATGTGAAAGTTAACTTTGTAGTAAATAACTCCTTTATAGAGGTGTTAACAGAGAAAATAGACGTGTAGCACAGGGAAATATGTACATCAAGAAAAGCAGGTTGAAGTGGGAGAAACCTAACTGCTTTTCCCATTGCACACTGTATACCCTATGTGGAGACTAACAAAGAAACTATATGTGAGTTTCAATGAGATGGAATTTAGGTATGTGAATTGGAAGTGCTTTTCTTTCTTACCATTGTTAGGACTGTATTATTCCTCTGATTTGTGATCATTCAAGAACAGGCAGCCAGCAGTTGACATGTAGAGGAGGTTTTGTACCCAAAAGCTTCTTTGTTGTTCTGCAGTTTAACCTGATCTTATAGAAAATTATCCCTAAAACCACAACATTAAAAATGAGAGTTTGTGTCTTCCTCCTTTAAAATGAATCTCAACAGAAAACTTTTATTTCCCAGGACATTAAAAAATAAGTGTTTTAAGAGAATCTTGACTCAGTACATAGAAAGAAGACCTATTTTCCCCTGAAATTGCCTGCTAGGCAATAGGTTAATAATATTGAGTAATGATTCATACATTAATATTGACTAATTTGCAATGAGTGTTTACTCTATGTATTCATCATCCTCCTTTGCTGGAGAAATCTCTGTAGACAAATTATGATTTTCTTATGTTTCTTCATCATCCAAATGTAGGCACTGGCATTTTTTCCCTGTAGTTTGACTGTGAACAGTGTGCTATATGAAAGTCTTTGGGCTGTGCTGAAAATAAATACTCTCTTATTTAGTGATGAAAATATATATGAGACGTCTTGCATTTCTGGAGACAGTGAAGGCTTTAAGTCTTATGTTTTTTAAAGAGAGCCATGAACACATCGGATAAGCAGGATCAGTGATCCTTTATATAACAGACATCTCTAATAAGCACAGTTTTATTTATAAGCAATATATTTATGATATATATGCTGCTTGTCCATAGTTAGTGTTCTGTAGCATGTACCTATGTTTCTATGTGCTGGACATATTTAGAGTCCAAACACAATGTTCACATAACACTTTTCTTTCTTCACAGTCATATAAAGTCTTAGTTCTTGATTAGAGGTACTTGCAGACAGCTTTGTTTATTCCTGTTTGGTTCACTTCTTTTCCTGTCAGACATTCCTCTCTTCCAATGACAATAAACCACTAATCTTGCTCAAATTTTGCCAGTCTTATTCTTACTGTCACTACATGGTGTACTACTTGGTCCTTAGCATGGTTGCTATGTCTAATAAGGATCTTTATTCAGAAAGAAAATAGAATCTATATTACAAGAGTCACCAACAACCTTCTAGGAACTAATAGGTAAAGCTTTGACAGCCTATACTTATTTGGCAAGGTACGATAATACAAAAACATTATCATCATTTGCCATAGCTGGATATGAGCTGTGTAGATCATGTTATATTATCAAATTTTCTTAATATTCCATGAAAGAAGTACTCGTGACTAAGAAATTTTTCTGCACTGACAGTGGAAGGGTGGTGCTCTGTTGCAGTGCTTTATTTAAAAACTTTAAATGCTTGCCAGAAGCTGTCAAATTGCTTCTTATGTCTTCAGCCATCTTGGCAAGGGGTATACTGAACATTTGTAACTGTCAAGCAATAGTGCTATTATTTAGACATCACCCTACACTCAACATAGAACTATAAGCAATATGACAAGTATAAGCTAAACTACTAAACAGCAACAACAAAAACTCCTCTCCTTGTTGTTGCTGTCTCTAGTTTCCTTCATTCTGAATGCCTCGTATACTTTTTTTTTTTTTTTTTTTTTTTTTTTTTTTCTTGGAAGGGTTTGCTACTTACATTCTGCTGCTACCCAGGAAAACATTCTTATATTTTGGATAATCTTGTATTTTGGTTAACACATGTTCCAGATCTTTCTGCAATGCCAGCTAGCAATGTATAAAAGCAACTGTGGTCTCTTCCTCTTGCATGTCCAGTTTATTATTCTGCGTATGAATCATCTTTGTCATTGCCCTTTGAGGACTATTTCACAAGTTTGAATTTCAACAGTCAAACCACCCAATACCCAGTTCTGTTTATTGGATCTCTATGCCTGTCCAATTTTTCATACAATAAGTGATTTATGTCCTTTCTACAAGACTATGCAGCATTTTATTTGACTGAGTCAGTTTATGTTGTACTTCCAGATCCTTAACTTTTGTTTCCAGAGCAGTGTATTCATCAAGGCAATGTTTTCCTCTCAGTGTAGCAAAGGTTATAATTCAGCCTTGAGAAAAGTCCTTAAGGCCTCCCACCAAGTTCACAAGGCACTATTATTCCCAAATTTTCAGAGGTTCTTCTTTGACTCTTTATTTTTAAGTGGACCTTCCTAATAAGGAGTTATTTAAATCTCGGTTTTCAGTAGAAAGAGAAATGGAAGACAACTTTAAGAGAAATGGAAAATGACTTGAGAAGGAGATCAGAAGGATCAGACAGTACAAATATAATCTGACAGCAAACATGGTGACAGGGACATGTGGATGGGGGTTTAGGAGGCACTTCATGCATTAAAGCTCTTCATATGAACTCTTACAGAATTACTCTTACAAAATCACCTTGAGATCTTACAAAATCTCAAGGTGACCTATAGCTTTACTTTTAATCCTTCTTGTACTCCTTGTATTTCTATAATTTCTCCCTTCCTTTCCCACTCTTTCTTGCACTTGTCTTTTCTGCGCTTATCGTTTGTGTCCCAGATGCTGCTCTCCTCCCCTCAAAACTCATTACTTGCCAAGATCTGACATCTTTCAAATTCCTCCCTAAAACCTACTTCCTCAAGGAATTTTCACTCCTTATCCAAGCCAGATGCATTTCTTGGTTTGACTACTATTTCCATATCTTCTCCTGTCTCTCTTAAGACCTGGATTTCTGGCAGTCGAGGATTATCAGTAATTTTCTTTCTTGAGACAGAATGAGAATTCCTTACAGCTTCACTGTTTTGACTGGAATAGCCTAAGGGTCTCTCTACCCTGCTGTTGTTCAATAGCCTTCCTCCTTTTTAAAAAAGGAGCACATTGGGGGCAGGAGAAGCAGGGAAGGATGCCTTCCATTATAGCAAGACAATGACTTTATAGACCTCAAGTTTCTAGGACTTGTTGTAAAGACATGGTGTAAAGTAGCCTGAATCTGATAACTTTCCAAGAAATCTGCAAAAGCATGTCCCTGGTCATACTTTCAATTTTCCTGAATTCCTCACTGAATTAACTGTGTATTCAATAGTGTTAATGGGACAGAAAGTTTTAATTTGTGAATGAAATCATCCTATCCAATTCTTCTGGGATTTTATTACAGATTTTTTAACTCAGGCACCCACTGTTTTGGAGAACTACACTAAAAATATCACTATTTCAATCCAAATACAAAATGTATATTTAGTCATTTCTGCTGACTGCAAGAGTCAGTTTTCAGAAGCTCTAGAAGAAAGTGAAGCAAGTTCACCGCTCTTGTTAATTTTTATTCTCTGTGAAATACTGAACACAATTTCACTAACATTATGAGCAATGTTTGTAGAGAGATCAACTATTGCTCTTCTCATGTTTCATCCTAGTAAATTTGAATTTTGGTGCTTTGGCATATTAGAAGTGTAACATAGTTATTCAAGCTCAGAAAGAAAGGGTCTCATTAATTACCTGTGTAATATTTGCAGAGTTTAAATCCTTATTTATCCCTGCCCTGAATGGGTAATCACAACCCTTCATACCATATGCAGGTATGATGCAAAGAAAAAAAAAAGATATTTCACCTTGAGATGAATGAAATATTTAGTGCTATAGCCCCTGCTATGAACACTCAGTTGTGAAAAGATTCACTGGTAAAACACATTTAAACTTTTTTTTTGTGTGTGTGTGTGAGTGTGCTTATGGACAGATTGTATTAGTGTTAACAGTGTGTGTGCACTGTGGTGGTTAAGTGTGTGCATAACTAGGTGGTTAAGGAAAAAATGGGACCATATTTCTGAAATTCTTTGGATTGTACATTTTTGTTATGCAATGTGAACTGATTTTCTCTTGTTATGCAAACTGGACTATGCAATATATTGAGGACTTGATGTGCCTCCCCTAATCATATTTCAAGTACTTTAGACAAACACACATTAAATTCTTGAAACTTATCAAATGCCAAAAGGTGTATTTCTTTACATTGGCATCTCTTGGGAACAATTTCATTGTGTCATCAGATTAACCCAAATATACACTTTGCTCTGATGAAAAAGTTGGGTGTTTCACCTTGGCTGAATGGCAGTCTTTGCCTTCATTTTCATACACAATATACAGATGGACACACTTCTTTGACTCAATACTTTTGAAAAAATGAGAACTTAAGACATTTCTTATGTTACATTTTGATCACGTTAAATCATTAGATTGACAAAACAGGAACATCACCATCTTCCTTTTACCTGTAAATAAATGTGAGATTGTCAAATAAGAAGTAAAACACATTTTCAGTATTGTGTAGAACTATATATATATTGTTTGGGCATTGTAAGAAAGAAAATATACATGCATTCAAGGGCAGAGTTGGTACTTTTCATATATCCCAGTATTTATGTTTTGTTTGTTTGTTTGTTTGTTTCTTTTACTTGGCTTACATTTCATATAATCATAGAATTATAGAATCACAGAATCATAGAGTCGTAGAATATCCCCAGTTGGAAGGGACCCATAAGGATCATGGAGTCCAACTCCTGGCACCACACAGGTCTACCCCAAATCTTAGAACATGTGCACAGTCCAAATGCTTCCTAAACTCCAACAGGCTTGGTGCAGTGACTGCTTCCCTGAGGAACCTGTTCCAGTGTTCTACAACACTCTTGGTGAAGAATCTCTTCCTGATGTCTAGCCTGAACCTCCCCTGCCTCAGCTTGACACCATTTCCATAGGTTCTGTCACTGGTGACTAAAGAGAATAGATCAGTACCTGCCCCTCCACTCCCCCTCGTGAGGAACCTGTAGGCAGAAATGAGGTCTCCCCTCAGCCTCCTCTTTTCCAGGCTGAACAAACAAAGTTACCTCAGCTGCTCCTCATACGTCTTCCCCTCATCTCCCCCTAGAATCATTAGGATTGGAAAATAATTCCAACATCCAAGATGGTCCAACCATCACCATACTATGACTCTTACTTCAACCTACTCTAGGAATCTCCTGGATTGTGTACAACCTGCTGTGTAGTTTTCCCAGCAGACATCCAGGTAAAAGAAGTCATTAGGATTGGAAAAGACCTGCCAGATCATCTGGTCCAACCATGACCCTACCACCAATGTCACCCACTAAACCATATCCCTAAGTATTAAGTCCAGCTTTTCCTTAAACACCCCCAAGGTTAGTGACTCCACAATTTCAAAGTCATTGTTTGCCTGTGCTTGCAATAGAAGACCGCATAACTGAGTAGGACCGAATTTGCTGTCTTATGCTCCCAAAGGACCCTGTTGGAGGGTAAGGACAAACTGCCCACACTACACAAATTCAGATGTGAGTTGTTTCAGACCAGTGCTAGTCTGTTTCTAAGAGCTGAATGGATGTTTGTGCTTGAATGACAGTGCTATGACAGACATAACACAAGTGAGCATTTTCTGGCTTAGAGTCATTCAAAAGACATCCAGTTGTGCTACCCTGTATCACTCCTTCATGTGAACCAAAGAAGATAAGTGGGGATAATCAGGAAAATGATTTAAGAAATTCACTGCTGATCCAAAACAAAACACATACGTAGACTTACTGTCATTTGACTTATTTATCCCCCATTTGTACTTCCACAACTGACTTCAGCAAAAGCAGAATTTGGACAGTAAGAGATTTATAAAAACCTGTACACCTTCTATGTTTGTCCTTTCTTTCAAATATTTAATTTTTCACTGAATCCATATTTTCTGTAGTACTGTGGTCCTTGCTGCTTTTAAAGTGTTTCTATTTTTTTTTTCTCCTTTATTCTCTGCACCTTACCTATTTAGGAATTTCTTTCTTTCTTTCTTTCTTTCTTTCTTTCTTTCTTTCTTTCTTTCTTTCTTTCTTTCTTTCTTTCTTCTTTCTTTCTTCTTTCTTTCTTTCTTTCTTTCTTTCTTTCTTTCTTTCTTTCTTTCTTTCTTTCTTTCCTTCCTTCCTTCCTTCCTTCCTTCCT
>CM021763.1:39277755-39302669 GCA_011075105.1 Heteronetta atricapilla | reverse complement strand
TTTTTTTTTTTTTCCTACTTATTCTTTTTTTTTCCCCCTAATTTTGCATTTATTTTGATTTCTGTCCTCTATAATTTTCTCTTCTGAAAAATCTCTGTTGATCAGTACACAGCATATATTGACACAGTACATTTTTCACTTTTGATTCAGTATTTCCTCTTCTTTTTCTGGTATTTTGTTCCATGTTTCATGATATGGAATCAGGAAGTGTTTATTTGCCATGGCTAATGAGATTTTTTCTTTCTGATATGTGGCACTGTGTAGTGTATTCTTACTAGTGGTCAGAGCTTGTACATAAGTCTGTAAGGTTGTATGCATGGCTGACTCTAAGAGATGAACTGGACTTCAGTGAGGCTTAGACAAAATATGACTTAATGAGCAGCAAGCTATGCAACTTCTGTAGGTGGTGTCTGCAGACAGATTTTTCTGGTTGCTGCTGATGGTTAGCAGCCGTCAGAGGGTGTTGATGGCTGAGCTAGTAGAGAATTACTGGACACTGATGCTGCACAGATTGAAGGACCATATGAAGTTTTGATCAGCTTGAGATCCATATGTCTGCAGAGAATCTAGTGAGAATAAGTAAAAATATGTATGTATTTATAAAACCTTATTTTTTAAAAAAGGCAAAAGGCTGAGGAAAAAAGATGAGGGGAAAAAAATAACTAGAGGAGGAAAAAGGAGGGAGGAAAATATCCTTTCTCTTATGTATTTCTTGTTTCTCATTTAGTAAGACTTTTTGATATATATAAACCAAAGTTTTATACCAAAAAGCCAAAGTCAATCTTTTTGCAAATAGGCAGTCTGCTGTATATTAATATTTTTCCATTGATAATGCTTGCAAAGAATTAGGGAGTTTAGTAACCCTATAGCCAATATATTATACTTCCAATGACCTAAACATACAATTGAGATAGTAGCTTTTCTTTAAGGATATAAAATATGTACTGTGTAGTGTCCAGTGGTAAATAAATGTGATATAAAGACTAATGAAAAATCAGTAATGTTTTGAAGATGTATTTTAATACTGTTTAATGTTATCCAGATTACATTTGTGTAGTAATCAATATGATGAACAAATTTAGCAGTCTAAGAAATATATATAGGAATTGACTATTTATGAAAGACAATTACCAATCTGCTAGTTACTTATAAGTGCTTTTGTTAAGGCCATGAAGAAAGGACAGCTTGGCATCTAACATTTAGAAGACCACATATATTTAAATGGTACTGGCAAGATATATTGGAAAAGAAATATTTCTATAGCACTACAGAGAGCTCCCACTGGAAATAAGAAATATTTTTTTCTTAATACAAATTAAAAAAGATATTAGTCATGTTCCAAACATTAAAGTTTCCCTTTCTCAGTTAATCATGTTAAAATGTTCTATATTATTATTTATATTGTTAATGTACGCAAGGTTCTCTTTTACAATCAGAAAGCAAAAAAAAGGTTAATGAATAATCTGGTATATAAAACTTTTTAGAATTCAAATACATTTTTCAGATTCAAGAAGATACATTCTGCACCTCAAGCAGCATTATGAGTTCTTCTGTGGGATTTTTATAGTGACAGTCTTAACTTCTGTGTATTCATGAAGACCATATTCTCCCCTAGAAGAAACAGAACAAAGAGCCATACTTAATTTAATGCATAATATGAGTTATGTCCTTGATGGTATTTTCTGTTGGTGCTGTGCAAGAGGCCAGATGTTTAACAAGGATACTGGGCATACTTGGAAGACATCTGTGCAGCTAGATTACTGCTGGATGCCTTTTGAAAAGCTGCAGCAATTGTCTCCTGGGAAAAGTGTGAGAGAGCAGTTTCATTTATGTGCAAAAGAATGGTGTTTAATCAATTTAGTGCATTTCTAAACTGAGTTTTGTGGTCTTTACAAGCATGCTCATCAAGTCTTTTGAAAAAGCCTTCCCTGCTGTCAAGATTTTTTTTCAGAGACAAAAAATAGGGAACTTCATATCAGGTAAGTGGGAGACATAATTAATCCACTGTGAAGTTTCCCAGACAGTAAAAAATACTTAAATCTTACTGACATGCCATTAGCATAATTTTGCATTCAAGTTTTAAATGATGAGATGAACCTTACTTGTATGCCTATCTGCTTGGAAGTTGTCGTAGACAAACCATTTAGACATAATTGACTGTTTTATGGAACACAAAGTTTTATACAGTACAATGCCATACAGTTCCCAGAGCCATTTTACTCAGTACATATGTATGCAAAAGAGAAATCAGGACTGTGTTGTAGGAAAATTATTACTGATTCTTTTTTCATATTATTTTGAAGAGGCATGCTGTTAATATGTAATTTACTTCATAATGGCATTATTATTCCAAGAACTATACAGGTTTTTAATTCTGGGTTTCAAGGAAATCAATGGTTTGACACAGTGACTTCTTGACTATTTCAATGAAATTTCTTCACACGTACTTCTGCTGCTCCTACAACTGATTCCCACATATTTACAAAATACCCTTTTTCCATGGCAAAATTGCATGTCCATCCCATCCTTGCCTTTTAGCAGAAACATTTTTACTGTTTCACTGATTGTGATTTTGAACAGCATGAGGAAAACCTCATTTACACAAAAGCTGAGTACCTTCACTGTTCTAGAGATCATTAATTTTTATGATAGCATATTATTGTTTTCTTGTTATTTTAGGCAAATAGATCATCAAAATACTTCTGCAAAAGTCGTCAGTCCAGAATCAATTTTCTGATTTTTGGCAACCAGCAAATGCAAAACAATCTATGTTAGTAATGGCAAAAATGTGGTGGTTTATTTTTAAAATAAAATTTATTTATTTTCCATTTTGACATTTTCTAAAGTTCTCAATATTGCAATAACTGCTTCCTTTGAAGTCAGTGGGTACTTTGCCATCAGGGGCAGATTGAATCCAGTGATGAGCAAGCATGAAAACCCTAGACTTTATCTCTCTTAAGAAAAATTAAAAAATGAAAAAGAGAGAGAGAGAGAGAGAAAGCACTGATGTATTTCATTTGTACGTATAATTTTTAAGTGCTTCAATTACTCAGTAAAAGTGCTTTGCAGTTGGCATAATGTCAGGAAAAACATATATGTTCTGATTTGTATTGTGTACTTTAAAAATAATTTAATTCTTAGTCACAGATTATATAAGACTGCTTATGATTTATATTCCAAAAAAGTCAAAGAAAATGCTACATAATGTAACAAGCATGTATGATAACATATATTAACACGTGTAACACATTATCAATTTTTAATATGAAAATCACAATGAATGCAGGAAAACAAGACATGATTCACATTGAACCTGGATTAAACCTTAAAAGTTTGAAGCAATTTGATTAGCTTTTCATTTCTGTATAGTTCATTTATCTTCCCACTTCTTTGGGAAAAAAAAAAAAAAAGTCTGAGACTACACAGGGTTATTTCTGTCATTACATTTATCTGTAAGCTGTATAGACCTTTCAAGGAGCATTTAAAGGGGACTCCACAAACTATGTATGAACTGTACGTATAGTTATATATATTCATGGAAATTACACTTTCTATATTTATGCAAAAACTGTACACCATAAACATGAGGATCAGTTTTACATATCAGTAGACTAAAAAATGTTAAATGCAATCATTTTGGAAATATTTGTATCTAAGTAATTTTCTTATTGGTTTCATAGAAGAATTCTTTGCTTGACATTTTGTCTGACAATGTGTGGCCTCTGAGGCCACGAAGTAGTCTGATAAATCAAATAGGGCATCATAGCTGTGAATGTTGTTTTTAGAACTTCATTTTTTAGTTCCTGTGAACCTACAGTTTAAAAAACATTTACTTACATTTCTCGTCCATTTCCTGACATCTTAAATCCTCCAAAAGGACACTGAGCAGACATTGCACTATAACAATTAACCCTGGAATAATAAAAAATGACTTTAGTGTTCAACATTGTGGAACAAGTTTATTAACTTCTGAAAAATCAAGGTTGTTCCAAGAGGTATAATAAACCTATGGTGATATTCACAAGCTATATATGAGCAACATATTTTCAAAAATACATGTATTTCAAGACTGAAAAACAAACAAACAAACAATCAAACAAACAAGAATTACTGGAAAATACATTACTATGACCAGGGCTCTAACATTGCAAGGGCCTACAAGCAGAGTGACACATATCCTTCTGTTAATAGTTATAGTAAATCTCCTTCCAAATTAATGAGCCTAATTAGTTAGGTAAATTCAGGGTCACTTCAATATCTATTTAGGAAGTTTTGTTTGTTTTTTTCTCAATGTTAAGCGATATCTGTACTATCATTGAGAACAAAAATACAATAATAAGCAAAACTCTAATTTCAGAAGGAGAATTTGTAGCATGAAGATTTTTGCCAGAATGTACATTCTACTCCAAAGTTCTTTCTGTCTTGCAACCTTGTCAAATCAGATATTCTTAATTTTCATATCTTATAATTTCTCCAACTGCCAGCCTACCGGTTTCAGATTAGATATTAGGAAAAGATTATTCACTGAGAGGGTGTTGGTGCACGGGAACAGGCTCCACAAGGAAGTGGTCATGACACTCAAGCCTACCAGAGTTCAAAAAGCATTTGGCCAATGTTTTTTGGACAATGCTGACATATATTTCAATTTTTGGACGGTCCTATGTGGAGCCAGAATTTGAAATTGATAATCCTTGTAGATCCCTTCCAAGTTCCAATTCAGTAAAAAAGGTTCTTCTCATTATTAAGGATTCCTTGACAGAGTAATAATTACTTAAGAGTAAAAATCAAGGATTTTGCTTTTATTTTAAACTTTCTTTCTTTTAAAGATTACTGACTCTTAGGTCAGAATCGTTTATTCTAAGAAAGGATATGTTTTTTTAAGTCACAGGACCTAGGCAGGATTTTTTACTAGCTGCAGGTGCTTTCAGATAAAACTTGAAAAGAACACAAGTTCCTTTGAGTTCAAATAAAGTTGGTTCTCTTTCTGATGCATTGTGATAACTGTAGGGAAATGCAGGTCTCTGTCAGTGATAGTCTGATGATTGTCAGACTGATGTCAATCTGATGATTGTCTCCTATTCCTCCAAGTTTTCACTATTGTTCCTCTCAGACTTGGCCTTTCTGGATCCATTTCGGTAGCCTCTGTCTTTTATTTTTCTGCATGGCAGCTTCATTGGATGCTTTTTCAGCGTTACAGTTTCCATTGGTATCTTCTTACTTGAAACAGTTCTTTCCCCCTCTTGTGATTTTGTCTTTTTCTCAACTACATTTTATTAATCTTTTCCACTACAGGAGGATACTCTTCACGGGTTAATGGCCAAGCAACTTCAAGTAATGCATTTCTTTGTACATTACAGAAAAATGATCCCTGTAATTTGAGTATGTATTGGGGTGTCCCCATACCCTGAATGGAAAGTAAAGCAGTACTCTTACTGTATTTTTATTTATTTATTTATTTATTTCAGACTAAGTTTACAGGACAACTGCAGGAAGACTTAGCAGAAATATTTGTCTAGTAACACATTAAATAAGGAAAGGTGAGGAGAAGAGAGTCAAAGGAGAATGGCACTAGCCTACCTCTCTAAAGGTGACAAAGAATGGAAATACAAAAGTATGCCCCCAAAGAAGTGTTAAAATCTCTTACGATTACTGCCATTGTCACCTGTAGTTCTGAGGGAAAGATTAAATAAAGTAATGACTTACCATACTGTCCCAGCCTGAAGAGCAGCTGCAAATGTCAGTGCTTTATCAATGTCTTTGGTAAAAACTGCTGCTGCTAAGCCATAACTAGTATTATTTGCCCTCTTGATAACTTCATCTATAGTTTTAAACTTCATAATTTGTTGAACAGGTCCAAATATCTGTTTCAAATGCACATAAACATATTAAATGGACTAGTATTGTTAAAATAATAAATATTTAATACTACTTTTTGTTGTTGTTGTCATACAATTAATGAGTAATTAATTATGACCAAATTAATTTGGTCAAGAGGATACATTTAAAACAGAGTTCTAAAAAGGATCATAAATTAACATAAAGGTAAGACTTTTTAGCCTGCAGCAAATGAAGTTAACTTCTTGTGGGGAAATAAATAAGTAAATAAATAAAATTACCCAGTGGTAATGCTGTATAGGCAGGGGACACTACCACATCTAATTACTCTTTTCCTACAGATTGAATTTAACACTTGATTTTCGTTGAAAGTGTTTAATGCTACTTTCTCACTGGACTTGTATGGTATGATTTACATATTTCAGAAGAATGTTCTCTCACAACCCAAATATCCTTTAAATTGCCTTGGCTTTATGGAGGTTTATTATTTTTTATTGAATGTGATTTGAAATAATGTGAGAGGTTCTGTTCTTGTTGTACTACTGACCTGAAGGAAACATCTCTGTGTTGTCTCCTACCTACCATCCAGACCAAAAGGAACAACTGAAATTTCTTCTTGGGCAGCTCTCTCCTATTTTATTTCCCTTTGCAATCAGATCTTGATGCTCTGCTGTTTTTTCATTTTAACATGAAGGTATGTTCAGCAGAATGCAGCAGCAGTATTCCTGGCTGCACAAAGTAGCACTTAGATTTCTGACAATTTTGAAAAATTTTCTAGTGTGAATTATGAAGGACACCAGTTACACCAGTTACACCCATTATTAATCAGGATGAATGTAAAAAAAAAAAAAAAGACAACAACAACAACAACAAAAAAAAATAAAAAAAAAACAAACCCAGAAAAAAAAAAAAAAAAAAACAAAGAAACCAACCAACAACAGCAAAAACAACAAACAGAAAGAGGTCATAACTACACTCTGGGGATGTTTTTACAGGACTGTTTTCTCAAGAGAAAAGCAGATCTACAGTCCTAAAATTCTGGTTCCTTGCAGCTGGTCATTGCTGTCCTGGAAATGCTCCCTTAATTGGTTTAGTATAAGCCGTTCAATACTGTGTGGGCACTTCTGCAAATGGATTTAGGTTAAATAACCCTGCAGAGGCAAAACTTTGCTTTGTTGAAGTTATTACCAGACAAAATGTGTGTGGAAGCACAACCTGTTTTTTCTCTCAATATAATTGTTTGGCACATTTGTGTCAAAACCACAAACTGAGTGGCTCCTTAAGGAGTGAAGAGTTCACAGGCTGTGATTTCAAGGCTTGTTTCTCATTTGCAGGTTACCATGACTCTGATATCTGAGACATGGGTAGTATGGGGTGATGTTATTAACAGTCACAGCCTTAACATTTCTTTACTCCTATCAGCTTAAGCTGAAATCTTTGTTGGCAGGCCAGTCTTACACTCCTCTCCCTCACCTCCACTGAGTTGGTGAAATGGGAGTAAGAAACCAAGAAAAGGATTTTAAACAACACCAGGCTGGAACGACAGATTTACTGGGAACATATTTATGCAACCACTTCACATTCTAGATGGATATTTTGTACAGGAATTTAAACAGACAATCTCCAGTGAAAGTATGGACTGCCAAGAATTTATTTACCTCTTCTTTGGCGATGCGCATATCATCTGTAACATTAGAAAAAACGGTGGGCTGGATGAAGTAACCTTTGTCTCCCCATGGACCTCCTCCACATTCCAGTTTGGCTCCTTCTTTTTTCCCACTCTCAATTAGCTCCAGGATTTTTTGAAACTGCTCCTTATCAATCTAAATGAAATGATATTGCAGGGATGAAAGCAGCATACACTGGTTACAGTGCTTCTAGTTCATTAACTGCAACTTAACAATGTTCCAGTTTTGTTCAATTGCATGTGTTGAAGTGGAACATCTGGACAGCCCTGCAAATATTCTTGTCATTAACTTTTTTTTTTTTTTTTTTTTTTTTTTTTTCTCAGATAAATTATTAAAAAGAAAAAAAGAAATTTTGATATACTAACATCAGCTGTGCAGGGACTGATATTCTGTGTTTCTTCAATACAATAGAAAAAAAATAAAATAAATGTATCTTATACTTCTCCTAGTACTGTTGTCAACCACAAATGTTTAATCCAAATGAGAAATGCTGAGCTTTTTTTCTGCAGTCATCAGAGGACTTGATTTAACCTGCAAGATTATTCTGTGTTTTGGACAAGCTGGTAGCTTGCCCCTGCATTTCTCCTAAACTATTTAGGAAAGCTAAAAAGAAATAGTACAATAAAACTGAAATTCAGTGTTGTTTTCTGGTCCTTCTGAGTTAGTGGAATAAAGACTCTTACCTTTATGACAGGTGTTTTGCTGGATCAAGCCAACCTCTCTCCCTCTCCCCCAAGTTCACCAAGAAATACAACATATGCCAAAGATATTTCAGTTTGGCTCTATGGTATAGCAGGTGTTTAGCAGCCACTAGGCTTTGGCTGGAAAGGGAGTTTGCACTTCCACTCACAAAAGCTCACAAAGGGAGTACAATAGAGATTTCCACTTCTCTCTCTCTCTCTCTCTTTTTTTTTTTTTTTTATTTTTTTTTTAGTGACAAAATGGGTTGAAGGAAATATTGTACACCTGAGTAGAAAGAGCACACATTTATTACAGTCCCTGAATCATAGAATGTTTTGGATTGGAAGGGACCTCAAAGATCATTGAATTTCAATCCCACTACCAGGGAAAACTTCCACTAGACCGGTTGGCTCAAAGCCCCATTCAACCGGGCCTTAAACACTTTCAAAGAAGGGGCATTCACAGCTTCTCTGGGTAACATATTACAGTGCCTCACCAACCTCTGAGTTAAGAATTTCTTCCTTATATCTAATCTAAATCTACCTTACTTTTTTTAAAAAAAAAAAAAAAAAAAAAAGTTTAAAACTGTTTCTCCTTGTCCTATCACTCCACTCCCTGACAAAGAGTACCTCCCCAGCTTTCCTTTATGCCCCCTTTATGTATTTGGAAGGCCAGTATAGGGTCTTCCTGGAGCCTTCTCCAAGCTGAACTACCCCAACTCCCTCAGCGTGTCTTCATTGGAGAAGTGGTCCAGTCCTTTGTTCATCTTCATCGTCCTCTGGAATCACTCCAACAGGTCCCTGTCCTTCTTGTTCTGAAGACCCAAGAACTGCATGCAGTGGTCCAAGTGGGGTCGCACAAGAGCAGAGCAGAGAGGGAGAATCACCTCACCTGATCTGTTGGTCAGGCTGCTTTTGATGCAGCCCAGGATTTGGCTGGCTTTCTGGGACTGCAAGTGCATATTGCCAGCTCATGTTGAGCTTCTCACCAAGCAACACCCCCAGATCCTTCTCATCAGGGCTGCTCTCAATCCGTTCACTACTCAGCCTGTACATGGATTTGTGAGATTGCCCCATGCAGGACCTTGCATTTGGCCTTATTGAACCTCATGAGGTTTGCACAGATCACCTCTCAAGCCTGCCCAGGTGTCTCTAGATGGCATCCCTTCCCTCCAGTATGTCAACCACACATCTTGGTGTCATGGGCAAACTGGTCCCAGTTCCCTGAGGAACACAGATCTCCATGTGGGCATTTATACCATACAATTTCTTACCCAGCAAGCGGTCCATCCACCAAATCCATGTCTCTCCAATTTAGAGACAAGGATATCATGCAGGACAGGAAAAAATAAAACTTTTCCTTTTCTCTTCTCTCTAAGATCTCTAAGATCATCAAGTCAACAGTTAACCTAGCACTGCCAAGTCTACCATTAAACCTAAGCACCACATCTACATGTCTTTTAAATATGTTCAAGGATAGTGACTCAACCACTTAATGGGACTGCCTGTTCTAATTCTCCACAACCTTTTCAATGAAGACTTTTTTCCTAACTTCATGCCTGTAGGGAAATTGTGTACAAGGCTACATTTATTTCAAGAAAAACTCAATGTTTCTTTGTTAAAGGCCTACAATACAACACCTTCTCTTTTATTTATTATTTTATTTATTCACAGTTTCATGACTCTTTTCTTCACTTTTTCGGAGTTCAGCCCTTCAAGAACTGGCTCATGAAGACACAGATTACTTCTGGGGGTACTTCTGCACAAACACTTTTTCTCTATGATAATGCTCATCAGCCAGTAAAGTAGGTGCGTATCTTATTTTCTTATTCATACAGTTAAAAAGGTGACATTTCAGGTTAAGCTACAAGTCTTACCATTGTAAAAAATATATATTATTTTAAAATGTTTTGGGGAATCTTGGATGTGTATTAGACTAAACAGAAGCTGTGATAAAAGCTTATATTTATGGGGATATTTATTTATAAGGATATTTATAAGGAGGTAGTTTTTAGTTCCATGTGCTACCCTTGTCATTATGTTTTCAAACAACTACCTTAATGCATGCTGAAGACATAAAGTTTCTGCTACCTTGGCACCCAAATATCTCTTGTGCATAAACATCATGAAGAGAAGAAAACATTTAGATGATACTACAGCTCATGTTGTTTTCAGTCATCCCTTTGTTATTATTATCATCATAATTTTTCTTAATAATGTGTGAATTAGCATATATTTTTTATAGCCTTTTTGCATTCCAGTAGGGACTTTGTCTTTTCTTTCATGCTCACTGTGCAAAGCACTACACAAACTTTCTGCCTGAGGCAGGTGCTAACCCAGAGAGCCTGTGAACTGGAGGACAAATCTGGCTTGCAATGAGGCTCTATGACACAACATAGTGAATTGGTTTCCTTTTCAAAAGAGAATTAGGCAAAGAACAGCATATGATTTAAAGGCAATGAGAGACTAAAAGCAATTACTGCAAAATAAATTTATCTAAAGTGCATGATTATATTTTCCATTAAAATTGGACTATAAGAACAGCACAGACAGAAACAGAACATACCAATTCTAGTAGGATAAATTTTGTTAACCTTTGAAAAACTTATGCTTTCTTCTTAAGCTTGTTAACAAGTAAAAGAGGCCAAAGAAAGCAAATGCTGAGACTGGGGGAAAAGGAGTCCTCCTGTTCTTTCTAATGTTTTAGTAATTCTTTTTTTTTTTTTTTTTTTTTCTAATGTTTAACTGTCTTTTTTTTGGAAAAGTTTACTTTTGTTTCTTATTTAAATTGCTAATATGAATTTCAAACTCAGTAAAGCCACAATAATTTGAGACTAGATTTCTGTTAGCTCTGTGTTAGCTGTACACGAGACTGACAAAAACATACCTGAATTCCTGGATCCTTGTTAAAAAAATCTTGTCCTCTGGCATTTAGATTTATTTAGCTGAACATATTAGCTCATTAGCTAGACACATTGCAGGATATCAAAATAGGATCCTTAAAATTTTTACATTAGCTTGTGTAACTTGGAATAAAATTTTCCAATTTACTTTGTTTATAAAAAATGACTGTGGTAACTAATGAAGAATATATTACATTATCAAATGTGTGGGAGTTCCTTTGTCTCCAGTTTTTGCTTTGTCTCTGATACAATTCTTTTGTTCTGCGATGATCAGATGTTCATAGTAGCTCTTCCAAGAAAATGCACATTCTATAGTATGAACTGATATGGGAATAAGACTCAGGAAAAAAAATAATTTAACAATTCTCTGATGTGATTGTCATAATCCACGGAATCCATAGTACTATGATGGTAATGCTTATTAATGTTGCATTTCAGCCTTCACTTAACAGAGAAGCTCTTGGCATACACTTTTAACACAACCAGTAAAAAATATAAAGTGCCGATTTGAATTGTGGAATATTTTAAAATTGAGAATATCATAATGAAACACTACCACTTTGGAAAAGGGTAAAAACCACTATCAGCTTTAATTTCATCATTTACATTGGCAGTCTTTGAATATAATGCTAACACTCCAACATGGGTGATCAAACTTACAGTTTACAGCTGTTGCTCTGTAACTTTCTTAATGCATCTAAATTCTATGCAATTGTCCCCTTTCCATAATACTGGAAAATAGAATGAAATTCTACCCTTAGGCATATTGTGGTAATACAAACAACCCTCACTCCATTTTTTAATCCAGTCTAACTATTGGACAATAATGAGTAGATTTAACACTAACTCTAGTGTAGATTTTGAAGTACTTTAAAGTGTGATGTTCTGTCAAAATTATATAAGGCATCATATTACTTACTTGAGGGCCCTGTTGTACACCAGGCAACAGAGGATCCCCAAGGGTATACTTCTTTGCTCGTTCAATGCTTCGGCGAACAAACTCATCGTAAATAGGCTCTTCCACAAAAATTCTAGATCCTGCTATACAACACTGCCCTTGGTGGTAGAATAAACCAATATGTGCAAATTCCACAGCCGTGTCCACTGTAAAGAAATGCAGAGTTCATCAGATCTTAGTTTGAGTGGTCACCTCTTAAAATATTTGCAAACCTTTGTCATGACATCTCGTTTCCCTTTTCAGCAGTTTTTACTAATATGGTCCTTTAAATACGGCTATTCATCCATTTACTGAAGTCCAAAGCTACTCTCATGTAGAGCAGCACAGGATGGCAAGACAAATACATATTCAACTGTTGTATGTGAAATGTTGGTTCAACATTATCTGCTTTATCAACAGTACCAAGAGAAAAATTCAGCTGGGAAGTTAATAAGGTCCATCTAGCTGCTTTTGGTTCTGAATTCATGTTCCATTAGAACAATTGTTACAATATAAGGCTTGGCAAGCTGTCAGATGTTCCTGTTCATTCAAGAGCTATCCATTTCTGATGACAATTTGCTTTGAAACTATGGCAGGACCAGAAAACAAAACGGAATAAAACTAAAAACAAACAAACAAACAAGCAAACACAATAAAACAAAAGCAAAATAAAACTCTTTAGACATTTTTTTTCTTTTTTTTCTTTTTTTCTTTTTTTTTTTTTTTAACAAAGAGGAGAAAAACTATATCGGACTTGAAAATGTAGTTAGTTATGTAATGAAAATGCTACTAACAATCCGCATCTGCAAATATAATGTTAGGACTTTTTCCTCCAAGTTCCAATGTGACTCTTTTCAGGTTGCTTTTTCCTGCAGCTTCTTTGATCAGTTTGCCAACCTAAAAGGCAGAAAAAAAGACACCTTTACCTTGAAAAATATCACCCCAGCAACACTTCTCTGATATCCTTGAAAGTGGAAGTCATAGAATTCTCATAGAATACACTCAGAATTGTGTAACCAGTAGCTATAGAAATTAATTGTAGAAATAAAAATAATAAGAAAAAAAAAACTACAGAGCAGAACTGGAAGGAAAGAGTCAGTGTATAGATGAGCAGTAGAACTGCTTCCTAGAACTGTTTTCCCCTGGAAATATTAATTTTATCTAACAAAGAAATCTGATGCCCTTTTGGTACCATTATAATACTTGCTTGCATATGTAATCTAAACTAGGCATTGATTTGTGCTCTGCTACTTGCTTTCAATACATTGAAATGTATATATGGGAAAACCCTTTGATGCATGAATTGAGTGAGAGAAAATGTAGATATCTACAGTGCCTGCATGACTAACTCTACCTTATTATAGTTTCTCCCTTATAAGGAGACCTGAAAGAAGAAGAAATGGGCACAGCGAGGCAGAGCTCCTGTCCTGTTTCTTTCCATTGGTGGCATAATTAAATGAACTTTGTTTATAAGAATTACTCTGGAAAAATTGTGAGGAAAAAAAAAAATAATCTTGCAGCACTTGCAGCTTTGGCCTATAACTGCTAGTGTGTAGTAACCATCAGATAACTTCCCACGTGTGTCAGCCTTCCTGTCTTTGGGAACACCTCTTCATGATACTAAATTACACTGTCAGAAGAAAGGGACAGCCACCAAAATCAGGAAATATGATCTATTGTCCACATGCTTTTGGAGGGACATTGGGCACAGGGAATTGTAGTTACTGTCTGCTGGGAATATATATGGACTATTTCTTATATGTCCTGGTTTTGGATCCTTTTCCCACTATTTTAATGGTGAAGGTTTCTGAGAATAAACTCTTGCTCTCAGTGTACACTGACTGTTGACATGAGACAATGATATTTATCTTTAGAGTGCACATCCAAGAATTTAAAAGACCAGTTGGCAGTTCTTCCATGTAGCACGTATACAAACAGAAAGTACTACGCATACAGACAGTACTGTACTGTAGACAGTATAAAGTTAAAGTGTGCCTGCATTGAGAAATCTTCAGTCATATCAATCTTTGTTCTCGAGAGTGAAGGTTAGGAAAAACTAACAGTGACCTTCCTTTAATTTTTAAACTGATACATATCCTTCTGATACATACACTTCTGAGACCACCCAAAAAATTATCTGTATCATTCAAATACCCCAAACCCATCACCTCACCTACATGTGTGCGGAACTAGGAATGAGAATTCTGAAGTAACTTCCTACCATTATGTTGTTAAAGTTAAAGAGAACAGAGCACAGCTTTTTTCACTTTTTTGCATTGTTTTTAGAAGTTATACTTAAAAAGAAGCAAACAACAACAAAAGTTATTAAAATGTTTCATTTTTAAAGGACAAGCCTTGAAATAACATTAGTATATAGAAACCATTGCATCTCATGGAGTGCCTTTGTTTGAAGGGCTTTCCTGCAATACAAACATTGTTTAAATATGTTTAAAGTTAATAATAACCAACAAATCATTAAACAGACTTTGTTTAACAAACCAGCAGCCAAAAGAAAGAAAAAAGTTAAAACAGTTACATAAAAACAAGTTAGACATTAAATCATTACTGGGAATCAGAGGGGCACAGTTCCTGCTTATATTTTCTTGCATTCATTATAATACCTCTGTAGAGCCTGTGAAGGCCACTTTATCTATATCCATGTGGTGAGAAATAGCAGCTCCAGCAGTAGGTCCAAAGCCTGGCACTATGTTCACAACTCCAGGTGGAAATCCTGCCTAAATTGGAAGAGAGAACACCATAAAATTGGAGACGTAATTGATGACTAGAAGAACGTCTCATATAGTCTTATATACCTTTTCATTTCTCCAGCCACTTTTTCAGAGTAATACAGTTATTCTCAGCCTTAAAGCCCCAGAAATGTCCATTTCTCACATGATTTATGAACCCCAACAGATGTTTTTTATGCTATTGAGCTGTCTCTTAAAAGCAAACCAAACAAAAAAAAAAAAAACAAACAGAACCACAAACAAAAAACACACAAGAAAAGAAAAAAAGAACACATTACTTTAGTTTTTAGTGCCCTTGGCAAAAAGTACTTTTTTTTTTTTTTTTTTTTTTTTTTTTTCACTCAGACATGTAAAGAAAAAGATGGGTTATTTTTTTTTGTCAGCATCATTAAAGTTGTTTGAATCATTCTGTGTGCATTCTGTGATATTTTGCTCATTATCTCTCATATTAAATGGCATTTAATTAATGATCTGCTGACTTACAATAAAATTATTTTAATAAAAATGATGGAAATGATACTTTCAACTCAATGTTTCTACTTCTTTCTCTGGACAGCAGTAGAGAGTGGATAAAATGACAGCTAACAGCACAGAAAGAGAAGATCATTCCAGCTATGGAAACTTGAAGATATTTATCAAGCAGAGGAAGCATAAAATTAAAAGACAAAAAATGCATCTCTTTTCACTTAAACATGCTTCTTTTTATCATTAATTGTGACTTTTGAATTGTATGCATAGATTCCATTTTTGTTTGTAAAATGGTGTATTTCAAATGGTGACTTATAGCTCCTAAGCCTCATGTCCTGCATCATGAACAGTAGAAAATTACTTTTGTTTGAGTAACTTCATTTTCTTACAGGTTCAAGTGCTCTAATATGTTTTAACAGTCTTTTAATGATCATTTAACTTTTTGGTTAGTAAGTCAGAATACTGAGGAACTGATGAGATGATGAGGTTCTTAGTATTGTGTTTCACACATAATTTGTAGAGAAAATCTTTCTATGAGACTAATGCACACCAAATTTCATGTCTGTGTTAGAAGATATTCTCTGTGTATTAGCAAAGAAATTTTGCAAGGACTATTAAGAAAGATAGGAAGGATTACCAAGAATGACAATATTTCTTTTTTAGATGTGTATACTTGGGAATAATTTAGATTTTAAATCATTAGATAGTTTCACAAAAATCCTAAAGTAAGTGCTGAACTGGTCACTGAGGTTTTGATCACGAAGGGTTTTGAGTCAGGTTCCAAATTTATGTGGGTAATCCAGATGTAAACTAAAACTCAGCAATGTTTGGTTGAATAGTTCTTTAGTGACATGATGATATAAATTTGTCTTTTATTAAAACCCTTCTATATTACCAGATAATACACTAAAGACATTTAACAATGGCATACCTAAACTTCTCATCCAGATGAACACTAAATGGGTAAAATGTGTATCCTTTACTAAAAATGATCTAGTGTTCTACCAGTCATTACCAGTAACAGTTCTAAAATGGCCTGGAGAAGTGATCTATGATCACATTCCCACTTTAGAGCTCTCCTTTCAAGTAATCAGAAATAATAGAAAAGATACCTGCTTTTTTATCTCCTTGACTCAATAATATATAATATATAATATATAATATATAATATATAATATATAATATATGATTTATTTTCTTCTTAATACTAATTTAATTTGCTTGAAATAGAACTGAAGACTGTGTACTCTGCTGAATCAGTTTTGAACCAGAATAATAAAAAGTGCCAAGTCATTGCTATTAGCACTGTACAAGGTTACTGAGCTGACAGTTATTGACATCTGTGCCAACTCTTCAAACATGTTAGATTACATTTGTTGATCTTATTGGGAAGTGAGATAGCTAAACTGTTTAACTGTTCTTCTTTGGTTGTTTGCTGGGCTGGGCACAATAGTCAATGTAACTTTGGAACCATTGGATAAATTATGACACTCCTTAACATTCAAGAGCACAAAGTGCTCCCAGTTTCTGTATGAAGAAAGTTTCTAAGTTTGGCAGCAGTCAAGCAATGCAGATTTACATCTTTCTGTTAATGATAAACCCAGCTGGGTGAAAAGTATGTTCAGTTAAAAAATAATAATAATTATCTGATAATAATTAGCTGTACAAACAGGTTATTTTCTGTGATAACTATGCTAATAAGGCCATTGCCACCCACTTCTAAATACCCTGCTCCTGACTTCTTTTTTACTTTTAACTTTAAAAGGTACTTGTGCAAATATGTTTACCAAGGAATGGAGTTTACTAAATTGCTATTGTGAGGATTTTTGTTTGTTTGTTTGTTTATTTTGTATTGTTTTGTTTTGTTTACTCTCTGTGGATAAAACTGAAAGATATGTATGCTTTTGTCCTGGATTTGCTTCACTGGTTTACAGTAGGGTAAGTTCCATAGTACAAGACTAGACATGCAAAGAGAAGTACTTGCAGAGGATAGCCTAGCTTATGTTACTTCTGTGGCATTTCAGCTGCAGTATTCTCTTACATTTCAAAGAAGGGAAAAAAACTGTGCTGTTACTGACTTACCTCTTTAATTAAGGATCCCATGTAAAGGGCAGTCAGTGGTGTTTGTTCTGCTGGTTTGACAACCACCGTGTTTCCACAACAAAGGGCAGGGGCGATCTTCCAGATAAACATAACCAATGGGAAGTTCCACTGAAAGACAGATGAGAAGATGTATCCTATTACTAATACATAACCAAAATGCCTTTGCTTTTTTCCATGATAAAGGCACCCAACTGTGTGGATGAACTCTTTGTTGAACTCTTTTCAAAGTAAAGTTATTTCGAAAAAGCATCTGGCAAGCCACACTATATAAAGACCACTGGTTTTGGTATATTTGATTCCAGGGGATCTAAGGTGTTAGTTAAAAACTGAAGAGACCAGAAGAAAGACTGACACCAAGTTGCTGAATTAGTGGTAAAGCTGGCAGTTTTGCTATCCGATTTCTTAAATCATTGTGTTCACCATCAATTTAGTTTTCTAAGGCAATAAGGTTTAACACTAATTCTCTTCCATTATGGCTTCACTGTCTGTTTTCTATTGTGTTTAGTCCAACCAAACTGCAGAGCAGCTGACTCCTTTGGACTCAGCAGTGTAAGGGACAATGTAGTTGGGGAAAAATGGGCTGCCTCTTTAAGAATAATTCCAACAGTTTAGGAAGCATTAAGCCTTTGGACCTCAGCACAACAGATGCACAGGAAAGAGGAAAAGGAATTTAACAGTTACCTAGTATGTCAGAAAAGCTTGGAGTATACGTATAACTGTTCTTTATCTCATTTAAAAAACACTCTACCCCCAGAAATAAGTGAAGAACAAATAACCCAAAGTAAAGGATTTCTGATCTTCCTTATTGAAGCAGAATTGGAAGTGGAAGGGAAATGCTGAGCTAGCAAAAGTGTTCTACAGCATTCACATAATCCTTAAATTTAGGTTTATTTAAAGACCTTGAACTAGGTGGCTTTAAATTTCAATGGGGAGAAAACAGAGATATACTTAGAAATCCTTGAACATTTAGTATGGAAAGCCAGCATTTGTACAAATTGTCCACCACATAAGAGTGTCTCGTTCTTTACCATATCTTAACTCTGTGCTTCATTTGAAATATTTTGTGCTGGACTTACAAAAGAAACTAGATCAATAGATTCCCAAACTATACTAGAAGCTGGATCCATATACTGTGTTCCAGAGATGTTCTCTAAACCAATGAAGTGGTCTAAAGATACAGAAAATTTGCAAGATCAGCTGAAAGATGTCAGGAACAAGAGTACGGCCCACATATCAGAACAAACCTGATAGACAAGCTGACTCTTTTAGAATCTGGCAAGCTGTTGAGCAGGTCAAGTCAGGCTGCCAGACCTACTATGTGCAAAAAGGCATGTACATTAGGTGTGTCTAGCTCACATAACCATTTTCACAGCTAACTGTTGCAAGCATGTAGTTCTCACAAAAGTGTTTGAGAGTTCATTTCCTGAACTCTCAAAAGTGTTTGAGAGTTTAGGATGCTCAGACTCAGGCAGGTCTTTTGAAATTTCATTTCGAATAAGTAAATTCAGAACTGGGAATTTTGACACTGACCAGGAACTTGGGAATGTGGCTCAGTATAATGGTGCCAATCAAATATATTCTTTATATTGCTTATACCATCAACAAGGTAAATGATTCTCAGCCACAACTAGAGATTGCTGTTGTCCAGATAGCATATAGAACAGAACTGATATACCAGGTACCAAGCAGTTTATTGGTGATAGTTATATTACCCTCTACAACTATTTTATTTCCAATTCTTGTGGTGCCAACAGAATGCAGGTTTATCTTTCAAACTAATTCATCAGCCAATATTTTGTGTTTTATTTGCCCTGCACATACAGGGAGAAGAGAGACAAGGCTGGACTAGATAAATTGTTCAAAATGTCATGTTTTGATGAAAGATTTTGATGAATACTTAAGATAGTCTCTAATTTTAGAAACAGAAAGTTTCTGACTGGTAATGTTTCACTAATCTGTTTGCAGAGAAAACATTTCAAAAGAATGCCCATTTACAACAGGAACATTTATGTGTTATATAAATGGCTTCAACTTACAGGGATAATTTGGCCACACACACCAATGGGCTCATGTCTTGTAAATGTGAAAAAGTTCCCATCTAGAGGAAGAAGAAATAAATTAGACATTCAGGAAAAACAGTTGTGAGAAACAGTTAAATCAGAAAGAGAATAAAGTTGGATACCAAACTTAGCTACATACAATTTTACTTAAGATATTTTCAAAATCTTTGTGGAAGAACAACTATGAAGTACATCTGGATTCAATCTCTACTTTCTTCATAGCTTCAAGGTTTGACTCTGCCAGTATGACTAACCCTGCTTCTCAAAGTGGTATGCACAGCATACCAAAGAACATTCTTCATTTCTTTTTTCTCTTGTCACTTTTTTTTTTTTTTTTTAAGTTCTTCTCTAAAAGCTACTTGCAATCCTAGGTACATATCAGACATTTTTTTAATATTAGGCCTTAGCTTAAATCAAATCCATTAAATATAAAATTCTCTTTGATTCAAATAAACGTGTTCCATTAAGCCTAGCATAGGGATCTACGTCATGCAAAAAGTTGGAAGTATTTATCACTCCAGTATTCCTTAATTCCTTCTTTATTGCCATTCTTTTCTTCTGAAAGAAGGCAGCTAGCAACGTTTTCTTCGAGGTGCTTAATGGGAGAGGAAACAGAATAAAATTTCAGGAAAATAAAGAAAAGTTTTCTCATTCCTCTCTTTTAGTACTTCCTAATAAGCTATTCAATAACTGAAAGAAATACTTTAGTTTCTGCTAATCTTAGTTTTAGTAAGCTGCTTGTCTTTCAGTATTGTACCCTCGCATAAATGATACCTTGCTATGCAAAAATAACCTATGAGTCTTACTAGATGTACATATAAGCTAAAAGCTTTCTTGTCAGTAAAATGTATTAGTGGTGCATAAAACAAGGTAAGCTATACTAAGAACTGTCTAAAATATTTTCCATTTAAGATGTTTTTGGTGCTGTGAAGTTTCTAGAAAAAGGTAGTTTCACACAGGTCACATTGTTTCAATTATGTACGTTTGTTACCTCAAAGCTACTCACCCATTGGAACAGTCCGACCATGGATTTTATCAGCCCAGCCTGCACAGTAGCGTAATGTTTTAATACAGGCACCTAAATCCATTAGGTAGGCAGTAGAAAAGAGTTTCCCACCATCAATAGCTTCCATTGTCTGCAAACAACAGCAATTACAAAGTTAATACGAACTATCGATAAACCTTCTCATATCTGTACTTCATCACTTTGTATTTGGTTGTTCATTTCAGAGTACTAGCACTTAATACTAACTTCTAGGGGATTAATTCCCTTCTAAGGGCGACTTAGCACTTGAAAAACCAAAGGTGTGAATTTGCAAATGAGAAATTTCATGATGGTTTATTTTCACTGACCTATCCAGATAACATGACTACCATACATTTGAAATGGTAACCTGTCCTGAAGAAAAGAATAATATGAATCAGTTGAATAATATGAAAAAGAATAATTTAAATCAGTTAAGATGTTCCTGTTTAAACTGAATATTATACAAACTGTAGATGTACAGCTAGGGGTCATGGGTTAATTGTTGCAAATAAATTGAGTGGCCTCCCTTGGCTTATTGGCGTTCAAGGAAGGCAGTAGTTTTCTACTGATAACTGTCAGACTAACTTGGGATCCTCTACTTTCTAATTATCAAGAGAGATCTTTCTATGAGCTTAATGAATGCATCTTATATGAGCAAGGAAAGACAAGTATGGAATATAATTCTAAAATAAACTCCAAATCTCCACACATGCAAAGGAAAGATCTGAGATATCGGGAACTATTAAGAGAGAGAAATTAATTGTATAATTCCAGACAAATATAGGGAGTGTGGTTTGGATTAATGCCATTTTAATACCTCTAACGACTGGGACATTTAGCTAAAGACTATGTGGAATCCTTAGATAATGTCAACAACTTCTTAATAGTGCTAGATTTTTTTCTCAAGTTTTTCATCAGATAGACACTGTGGACCTTCAGCTTTGTGAACAATCTTGTAAGGATGCCTAGTAGTAAAAACCTGAAGTATAGTTTCAAGATCTAGTCAGAGCTTAGAGATATTCATTTATTTTCTAAATTTGTTATTTTGCATGTCCTAAATTCTTTAATGTTCATAATGATTCTACTGACTAATTGTGAAAGTACGTTTCAAAACCTGCCTCTAAAGTTCAAAATTTTAGTTAAATTGATGCACTGCAGATATCAAATTTGAGAGAACAGCAGCATAAATGGAGAAGTTATCACTGCTTATTCAGCTTACTGCTTTTACTTACTATTCTGGAGTATACCTGTATACCTATAGAATTGTTCATCCTCTGGACTTCATGAGAAACATAATTATATAAAATAGTGAAATGGAATAATTTAGATCCTGAATAGATGCAAAATTAAAACTTGTTTGAAATGAGCTAAGGGCTCTATTTTGCCCTCTAATAGTTATAATGCTATTTGTAGCTGTAGCACTGGCTCTGCTGTTCTTAGGATAAGCTATGAGTGGACAAAGTCTGTATTTTGATGAAGTCTGGAAAGCACTTTGTTCAAACACACCTTATCTAAAAGGGAAAAGTAGGCAATAATGTGAGGAAGATGTGGGAAATAAAAACAAAGTCAGCAAAATAGAAGCTTGGGAAGGATCTCAGAGAAAATGAGTATTTTAATATTAAGAAAATGGCTAGTGGGAACAAAATCTGAATGTTTCATCTTTCTTATGACAAAAAAAAAAAAAAAAAGAAAAAAGAAAATGATTATTTCTCTATCCCAAGAAAATGATTATTTCTCTATCCCCTTTGCATATGTAATACTTTAGGTGGTACAACAAAGAGGCAAATGCTAATTTGTCCAGTATTTAACTGAAAAGTGGGCATACATTTCCTATTAAAAAATGTAACTCTTAAAATTTAGCCTCTCTCAACTCCAATAAATCTAGCATTGTCAAGGAGACATTAGCCACTGAAGATTTCTCCTGAAAAACTAGGTGATTGTTACTCCATATCAAGGTGACAGGATTAGTTCAGTTGTTCAGAGAATCAACTTTCTGGAAGAAAAGTGTAAATCTGACAGTTGTAATCTTCGGAGCTTGAGGACACAAACTCAGTTTCTTTGAATTTTTCATTTGTCTTCAAAAAGCTGATTGGACATTCACTAGTGCTTTTGTATACTAAAGCCATAAAGAAAATAGTAGGGGAAATAGAAATTTCATTGCAGCTTTTACATATTTTGGAGGTTTAAATTTTATTGACTTATTATTGGTATGTTTTGTAGCTAATGGCTAAATACTTCTAACTGTGATTAGATCAGTCTGAGTTGCAGTTTACCAAATAACTGGAAAGTTTACTCTTTAAATGTTCTGCCTTGAATTACTGTAGGTAGATGGTGGTTCTACATCTTATGTGTCCACAGTTGAGCAGTAACATAGCCAACAAACAATAGTTGATAAGACAGGAAATGATTCCCTACCACCCATGTTCCTGGGTTAAGGTGTTTTTTGTTTGTTTGTTTGTTTGTTTGCTTTTTTTAACTCATAGCCATTTGCAAGATAGATTTAGTGAAAACAAAATGTATAACACTGAAATTCAGAATTTCTTCCCATGCTCACTTGTATTATCTGTAAGCTCTGAGCCAGGCTTTGAGGTAAGGCCTTGACTCAGGTCTTGGTTTAGGCAAGCATTAAGCATGGGGTCTATATTGATGTGTCCTTGTGATCAACAGCTGAAATTGCATGAATTCTAGGCATCTTTAATATCATCTTAAAGTTAATAAAATACTCAACTCAAGTACTTTGTGTGGATTTAGGTTGTCTGTAGACCAGAATGTAAAAGAGTTTAATGTGGTGCATTTGGAATAGAGAGGGAAAAAGGAATACTGAAACAGCTTCATTTTCCACATTTTTAGTGCATTACTCTTGCTTATATCAGTCTTTAAAAATCAGAACACAGATGTTTACCCCCCCCATTTTTTTTTTTTTTTTTTCACATATTATACTCACAGCTAAAATCAATCTATCTCTTTCAACTAAATCAGCTAGTTTATTCAAGAGCCTTCCTCGCTCTGAAGCATCCATTGTACGCCAGGGTGATCCAAGCTCAAAAGCTTTTCTAGCTGCTTTAACAGCCTTGTCTACATCTGCCTGTGGGACAAAAAATAAAATAAAATAATTAAGTAATTGATTCTGTCATCCAGGCTTGTTAGTTGCTAAACATGCAAAGTGTTTTGCAATCCCAGTCTAATCAGAATTCATACAGTAATTTCAGATATATATGTCATTTTCTTTCGAACACTTTTCCTATCATTTCAGCAATGTGAAGTTGTATGAGAAGCAGATGGGTTTTCAAAGCTCATGAAATAAAAAATAACAAATAAAATAAATTAAAATAAAAACATATTAAGGAACTCCAGTTCTAAAAAGTCTATATTCTAGTGTCTGTAAATGGGGATGAATACACAAATTACAAAGTTGCATTTGCATGTAAAATAATATTAACGATTGAATAATTGACTACATTGGAAATGCTAAGCCTAAGTACTTTAAAGTTTAGGCATTGGCATTTGTCAGCCCATTAATGTTTTTTATGACATAATGTGTTATTTACCATATGGCTTTTGATGTAGTGAGAAAATATACAATGAATTACATGAAACTCTTTTGAGTGCAAAGTTGTTCCAGGTAAAATGATTTAAAAATCCCTTGAGAAATGGTTTTCAAAACCTGTTTTTTTTTTTTTTTTTTTTTTAATAAGGCAGTATACAAACAAATCCATTTCCTAAAATCTCTTGGCTTATTATTTAAAGAGTAGGCTCTAGAATACCAGGTTTGCAGTGACCATGTAATTTATTAGATTTGCACAGTTCACTTGGCAATTTAGTTAATAGTCATTGTCTTTACACAGTAGTTGGAAAAATTATTGGAGGGAAAGAAAACCTATGTGTCAAAGAGCATCATCTTTCTATTTAATGCTTTGTTATATTGCTTGTAAAAAATGAAAACTAGAAAAATTCTGAATGTTAAATGAACAGTTGCAGGTCATGTGCAATTTAATTGGAGAATGATCAAATATTAGGCCAACCTGATTTTCAATATAGTCTTATTTTCAAACATTGTGTCCCAAGCACACAATTCAGCACTTGCTCTTGTTAAACTTTAACAAGACTTATTTGTTAATAACAAGATTATTTGTTAAACTTCATATCTTCTTATACTTCGTATTCACTGGTGATTGTCCAGCTCTCTAATTTGTCAAGATCTCTCTACAAGGTCTCTCTACAATCAAGAGAGTCAGCAGCTCCTCCCAATTTAGTATCATTGGCAAACTTACTCAAAACAACTTCTAGTCCTGTATCCAAGTCAATAATGGAAATATATTAAAGAGTTTACAAAAAAAAAAAAAAGAAAAAAAAAAAAAAAAAGAACAAGGAAACATTAGAAGTTATATCAGAAGAGGTAAATGTTGATCTTCCTGCTTTAATGCAGAATTGAATATAAAGCTAAGGTTAAAAGAAAGAAAAGAAAA
>CM021763.1:39202203-39272755 GCA_011075105.1 Heteronetta atricapilla | reverse complement strand
GAAGAGAAGAGAAGAGAAGAGAAGAGAAGAGAAGAGAAGAGAAGAGAAGAGAAGAGAAGAGAAGAGAAGAGAAGAGAAGAGAAAACAACCCTCTACCTTGTCACCTTCTTCAATCTCACAGATTTTCTCTTCATTTGCAGGGTTAAAAACTTCAAATTTTTTACCACTGACTGAATTGTGCCATTCATTGTTTATAAATATCTGTAAAGGAAAAAACAGTGCATTACTATTAGTAACATAAAGAGCTGTTGCCTATCTTTTATGTTAAAGAAAAACACCAAGAGCTGTATGATAAGTACCCAAATTCAAAAAAAGAATAGTTATTGCTACATTCCTATGAAGAGAAGAGTGATCATATATGCAGTTAACCAACTTTTAAAAATTATCTTCTTTTGGAGAAAAAACACCTTCTTTCTCCACAGCATATTTACACTTTGTTCCATACTGTGAAAAGGTATATTTACACAGGAATCCTTCCTCTTTCAAATCAAATTCTGTGATGTACAGTAGAGATACAGTCCTAAGTAGCCTACCTAAAACTGCCTGTCTTTCCTGTGCTTATAGGATTGATAAATATGGGGAGCCTTTCTGTTACATGTCCCTTCACAAATTAACACAATATTTAAGTTTTGTGTAAATAGTGCATGCAGTTTATTGTGGAACATCATATCCTTTGGTTTTGCTTTGGTTTCTCTTCACCTTCTCCCACCAAAAAGGCAATCCCACCAAAATTATCTAATAACACTATTTTTATGAAATGAAAGTAAAGACAAAAAAAGTTTTACAGTCAACTGAATGAAGAAAATAAAAAAAAAGATATAACCAATCAGAGTAAAAAGCAAACGTGTACTTTATTTCCATGTTACAGAAGAAAAATATTCAAAGATCAGAGGGCTCTTATTTTTCATCAAAATCCTTTGACTTTGTGGGTTGGTCCCTTACTGAATGTATTTTTAATTAGGATTTAAAAGCAGAAATTTAATGATTTAATACTCTTAATCTTTTACATGAAATATAGGTGTTGTGGTTTTTTTTTTTGTTTGTTTGTTTTTTGTTTGTTTGTTTTTTTTTTCATTAAACAAAGGTAGAAATCACAAATTAAGGGAAATAATGGATGTATTCACCAGAATTATATTGTTAGAAACCATAGAGAAAGACTAGAATATATTTTGTGTTGATAGTACTCTTCACAGAAACAGTCTTAAAAAAAATAGTAGTACATACTGGAAGAAAAGTTCTCTCTTGTATATAACAGTTGCCTTGTAAAAAAGTTGAATTAATTTAACAATGAACTAGAAACACCCACTTCTTTATTTACTCTTTTTCTGCCTGTCCTAGTCTTACAAGTCTAGCATTCCAGATCAAACCACTACACATCAAAATGTTTACACTGGCCACACTAAAAAAGTTCAAGAGTTAACAAGCAGGAGAATTTGAACAATGACTCATGGGCAGCATGTGATCATGGTCATATTCTAACATAGTTACACATATAATCTAATACACCCCTATAGATCTTAGACAGTAATATGTGAAAAACTATGGCACTTCTGATCAGCGCTTTCAGAGTGAGTTCCCACTTTTTTTGAAAGTGTTTGCAGTACCAGTCTGAACATTTTTGCATCACAATGCTCTAATTATTTTACAGAGGTTATGCTATGGGTGGCAGAAGGGGGGTTCTGGTCACATGACTATAATGTTTAATTCAGTACAGGAATATGATCATATAAATGCATAACAAATGTTGCTGCTGACAATGTATATAACTTCAACACTTGGCAGTATTATAGTTCCTGGTAGTGTATATGGGGGGGTTCTTCTCCTTGCCCTTGCTACCTGAATTTCTCTCTGCAAAACACCAGAAATTCAAGACTCTCTGGTTTTGTTTTTCAACATGTTCTGTAATTCCTCTTTTGAAGGGTAAAGCTACTCTGTATGACTTCAGGCTTCAGTAAGATGATCCTTGGATAACAGTTATAGTTGTCATTTCTTTATAATCTGCATGATTATCTTCTGTTTAAAATGATACTAATTGTTTAATGCCTTTCAACAATTTCTATCAAGATCCTGATTATCTCCAGTTTAATGGCTGCAGCCTCCTAATAATTTGTCACCCTCAAATTGGTGTCACTTCCCTGCCTCCTTTTTTTGTAGATAAACATAAAATGCAATGATTCCTGTTAGTCTATTACTAACTGTCTTTTATTTATTTACTTAATTTTATTATTATTATTATTTTAATTTTACTGCAAGGGGTACTGCAGAAAATCAATATTACTTGTGTCCAGTCTGTTAGCCTTCCATCCTTCATTCTAACTCTGAGGTTCCCTGTTATGTCTCTGCACTGATGTTGCTCAACAGACAGCAACACTTGATTTTCCACCAGGAAAAGCAGACCAGCATGCTTTGCTCAAGTAGAAGTTTTTCTCACAACTGTTAAGTGACATTGATTGGAAATGTCTAATAACATTAAAATAAGATATATTTGTGTCTACAGTTTAAATTAAATACTGTCCTGTTATATATTTCTATTTCAGTCTCTTCATAAACTACCAAACATACAGCTAGCAATTAAGAAGCATGTAAGAGGAACAATTGCACAACAGCTGGCCTGAATCAGATAAAATCACAACAGCTTACCTAACAGTAGTGAAATTGATACCCAAAGTTCATTTAATAAATGGTAGGAACTGTGTCCCTACTCAAAGATTAAGCTTTTATACAGGCTGAAAAGCACAGTGTGTACTGAATTTGCTTTGTGTGGCTGGAACAAACATCATCACATCTTGATGGCACACATAGAATAACAGCTAAACAAGGCAAGATGGGCATTGTTGTTTCCATAATTGAACTTTTATGATCCAAAGCCCTTTGCAATACAATACTGGAAATTCAAACCTAGAGACTTTTATATGGGAGTAACTAATCAGCAAATGCACCATCACAACCAAAAGAAAAATTAAATGTTTGAAATCCTTATAATGTCTAAATGACATTAGTGTCAAACAAAAATACTTTCTCCAGAGACAGCACAAAATCCCCACCATGTATACTTTGCTTGTACTATTAATTTTGTTATCTGTTTGGCATGCTTTTTCCTTCTCTTCCGAGAACTGGTGTCTTAATTTCAATCATTTTATGTATCTTTAAAAAAAAAAAAAAAAAACAACAACAAAAAAACTAAAAAATGCATCAGGAGTGAGCAGTTCTGCATTTCTCTCTGTTTTTGGTTGCTGTTAATAAGACTGTTGACGCTATCTGTAGAAATTAATTGCTTTTCCATAAAAAGATAGGAAATAAACCACTACAATTATTCCTGAAAAAAAAAAAACAAACAAACAAGCAAACTAAAAAACAATGTTTATGTCAGGAAAAATATGGCAACATATACAGTATTCTTAAAAGGTAAATGTTGCCTTTTAAAAGATCTACTTTATACCATTATAGACATTTTATAGTATTTCTGAAATTTATTTTCTGTTCTGTTAAAGAAGATACCAAAAAATCACAGAATTACACAACTGTTCAGGCTGGAAGCAACCTCTGGAAATCATCTGGTCCAAACCCTTGCTCAAGCAGGGACACCTATAGTGTCAAGCTGGGATGTTCAGGACCATTTCCAGATGGCTTTTGAAGATCCCCAACAAGGCAGACTCTACAACCTCTCTGAACAACCTGTGCCAGTGCACAGTAACATGCATAGTAAAGTGTTTCCTGATGTTTAGGAGGAACTTCTTGCATGCCAGTTTGTTCCCATTGCCTCTTGTCCTGAACCGATTCAATAAGTGCTAGACAACAGGGAATAAAATGAGCTACTAAAAAATGTGCCCTATTTTAGCTGTAATTACTGACAAGTTTTATAACATTACACAGCGGTGAAAATTTAAAAGACAAGCAGAGTGAAGGCCAGGGATCCTTCACTGAAATTTGAGGTACTTATCTCCATTTGTAAACGAGAAATAGGTTCTCCAGGTGTGTTAGATCCATGCTACCCCACATCCTGACATCTTTGAATCTGTGTGGATGAAATTGTCAATGGGAGTTATCTTTTTCATTCTGATTCTATAGGTCAGTCTTCAAAGAGGCAAACCTAATTGGAAAGATCTGAAATGTGTCACAGAGGATGAAAAGAGAAGGACATGTTACTACTAAGTTTGATGTATGTTGTTTAAGGTGTACATGGCAATGTATGCAGTCCAATGTTATAAGCATCTGTCATCCTCTGTCTAACCCTCAAGCCCTCCACCAAAGGAAGATGCATTCCCTTCTCACTGTCTACCAGTGTCATTTTGTGGCCAACATGCATTGTCCAGACATCAACTGCAATCACCACACGGCTGACATGAACAAGCCCAGGAGGCTCAGCACCTGGATCGCAGAATCACAGAATCACAGAATTTCTAGGTTGGAAGAGACCTCAAGATCATCGAGTCCAACCTCTGACCTAACACTAACAGACCCCACTAAACCATATCCCTAAGCTCTACATCTAAACGTCTTTTAAAGACCTCCAGGGATGGTGACTCCACCACTTCCCTGGGCAGCCCATTCCAATGTCTAACAACCCTTTCGGTAAAGAAGTTCTTCCTAACATCAAACCTAAAAATCCCCTGGCGCAACTTAAGCCTATTCCCCCTTGTCCTGTCACCAGGCACATGGGAGAACAAACCAACCCCCACCTTGCTATAGCCTCCTTTGAGGTACCTGTAGAGTGCAATAAGATCACCCCGAGCCTTCTTTTCTCCAGGCTGAACAATCCCAGCTCCCTCAGCCGCTCCTCACAGGACTTGTTCTCCAGATGATAAATTCTTGGTGCAGGTGCTAAGGGAGCCAACTAGGAAAGGTGCCCTCCTAGATCTGTTGCTGGAGAACAGAGAGGGTCCTGTGGGAGATGTGGCAATTGGCAGCCATCTTGGTCATAGTGACCATGAAGTGTTTGAGTTTAGAATTTATGGTGAGAGAAAGAAAACTGCCACCAAAACTTCAGCCCTGGATATGGGGAAAGCAGTCTTCCAGATGCTCAGGGAACTACTCAGCAAGGTTCCCTGGGAAACTGCTTTTGAAGGCATTGGCGTCCATCAGTGCTGGTCACTCTTTAAGCACTGCCTCCTAAAAGCAAAAGATCAGGCTATTACAAAATATCAGAAGTCAGGCAGGTAGGGCAGAAGGCTGGCCTGGCCGACCAGGGATCTTCTACTGGAGCTTAAGCAAAAACAAAAAAAAAAGAAAGTATATGGCTTCTGGAAGGAGGGCCAGGTGAAAAGGAAGGAATACAGGGATGCTGTTCATGTTTGTAGGGAGAAAATTTGTGTGGCCAAAGCCCAACTAGGCCATGTCTGTGGGAGACAATAAAAAAGATTTTTTTAGATATGTGAACCCGAAAAGGAGAACCTAAGAAAACATAGGTCCACTACTATGGGGAAGGTCTCCTCACAGACAATGACATAGGCAAAGCAGAGACATTTAATGACTTCTTCACCTCTGTCTTCCACGTTGATGATGGGCTTTGGGACCCTGGGTGCCTTGAGCTGGAGGACCATGACAGTGGGAATGATTAACTCCCAATCAACCTTGAACGTGTGTGGGATTTGCTGCTCCACCTGGATCCATACGAGTCCATGGATCTAGATGGGATTCATCCCTGAGTGATTAAAGAGCTGGCTGATGTCATCGTGGGACCTCTCTCAATTATTTTTCAATGATCTTGGGAATCTGGAGAGGTCCCGGTAGACTGGAAGCTGGCAAATGTTGTGCCAATTTTCAAGAAGGGCAATAAAGAAGACCCAAGCAATTACAGGCCTGTCAGTCTCACATCAGTGCCTGGTAAAATTATGGAGAAGATGATTCTTGAAGTTATTGAAGTACACCTGGGGGACAATGCAGTCTTTGTTCCCAGCCATCATGGGTTCATGAGGGGTAGGTCCTGCATAACAAATTTGATTTCCTTTTATGATAAGATCACCCATCTAGTCCATCAAGGGAAACATAAACCAGCTAATTTGAACTTTTTGGATGTCAGCAAAGCTTTTGACATGAGTTCCCATAGGATTCTACTGGACAAAATGTCCAGCATACAACTCAACAAAAACATCATATGATGAGTGAGCAATTGGCTGATGGGCAGGGCTCAAAGGGTTGTGGTAAATGGGGCCACTTCAGGCTAGCGGATGGTCATTAGTGGGGTTCCTCAAGGCTCCATTTTAGGGCCAGTCCTCTTCAATGTTTTTATAAATGATTTGGATGTAGGACTAGAAGGTGTTTTGAGCAAATTTGCCAATGACAACAAACTTGGAGGAGTTGTGGACTCTGTTGAGGGTGGAAAGGCCTTGCAGAGAGATCTGGACAGGTTGGAGAACTGGGCAATCACCAAGCACATGAAGTTTAAGAAAAGCAAGTTCTGGGTCTTGCACCTGGGATGGGGCAACCATGGCTATACATATAGACTGGGGGAGGATAAGCTGGAGAGAAGCCCCATGGAGAGGGGATTTGTGGGTTGTGGTAGACTTCAAGTTGAATATGAGCCAGCAGTGTGCCCTGGCAGCCAGAAGGGTCAACCATACTCTGGGGTGGGTGCATCAAGCACAGCATTGCTAGTTGGTCAAGGGAAGTGGTTGTCCTGCTCTACTCTGCTCTGGTGTGGCCTCACCTCGAATACTGTGTGCAGTTCTGGACACAACAGTACAAAAAGGACATTAAACTGTTGGAGAGTGTCCAGAGGAGGGTGACAAAGATGGTGATGGGCCTAGAGGGGAAGACCTGACTAGTGGCTGAGGTCACTGGACCTGTTCCGCCTGGAGAAGAGGAGGCTGAGGGGGGACCTCATCGCGGTCTACAACTTCCTTGCAACAGGGAGTGGAGAGGGAGGTGACCTGTTCTTCATAATCACCAGTTGCAGTGATTATGCAACAGAAGGAACATTGTTAAGCTGAGGCAGGGGAATATTAGGCTGGACATCAGGAAGAGGTTCTTCACTGAGAGGGTGGTCTCACACCGGAACAGGCTCCCCAGTGAAGTAGTCACTGCACCAAGCCTGTCTGAATTTAAGAGATTGGACTGTATGCTTAGTCACATGGTCTAAACTTTTGCATAGACCTGTGCAGTGTGAGGATTTGGACTTGATGATCCTTATGGGTCCCTTCCAACTCCGGATATCCTATGGTTCTATGCATGTGAGATCTTGCTTATGCTCATCACTGTGCATGATGAGCACACACAGCAGATACTGACTATACTGGGTATTTTGTGCTTGAACTGTGGGTACCTTGAGGATCATGAATGAGCAGCTTCCCAAATCTAATCAATCACTGGTTACAACCATGCAGGCAGAAGACTGCATGCTGAGAAGTAGGAATTTCTATATGTAAATAGAAAAACAAGAAATATTTGGCAGAAAAATTAAAGCAAATGACAATTGATAAAGGGCAGGACAGAGACAGGGTGACATAACTGGAAGAATAATGTGTTTTGTTTTGTTTTGCCACACTGAACTGTGATTTAAATCCTACCGCTACAACTATGTGTTATGAATACATGACAACTTGAATACTTTTCTTTTTTTTTTTTTTTTTTTTTTTTTTTGCATACAACTGAAATTGTTTGCACTGACTTTCTGTGTAGTTTTTAATAATAGATTAATGGTAAGAAAAAAGGATAAAAGATTATCTCTAAATGTATGTGGTAACAATTTCCTATTAATATATTCCTGTATGTTTCAGCTTGATTATATGTGGGCATCATATATAGACAGTCATTGTTATTTCCAGTCATCAGGGCAGATCAGGAAACTCCTGAGATAACAAAAGCTCTAAGGGAAATTAAAATATTATTTTCTCAAAATATCAGATATGCAATGAAACTGATCATAGGAGTATCCATGCAGAACTCTGTCATGAAAGGGCAAAGACAGCAGTTAAGTAGTTAATACGAAAAAAGCCATCTTTAGTAACTGGTTACATTGCCAAGAAAAGAGACAAAGTAAAAGGTAAATATTAACATAACACTGCTATGATGTTACAATATGCCAAATTCATATCTGTCTGTAAAAGGAATAATTGTAAAACATACCATTTTTGGAAGTTTTGAAAGTATTTGTTTAAAAATTGCATTTATTGCACCAACCAATATCAACCATAATATTACTTTAGAATATCTTACTTATTAATGTTTCCAATACCATTCCCATTTAAAAAATAACTTCATTACTTTAACTATATACACAACATTGTATCAGGACTGTATAAACCAAACTATCCAGATGTCTTTTTTTGAGCAAGACAGCAGTTTTATGCAGGTATGACAGACAGAATAGAGAAGAAAAAAGTCAAAAACCTCCATGTAAGAGACACGTATATGTGTGTATATGTTGCAAGCAGCTGCATTCATATGTGCATGCAGACATGCAGACATACTCATTTAAGTCTGTGGAGTTGTGCTGAAAATGAAGAAACAGGATAAGGCTCTCTAAATCCAGGGAACATATACAATCCAACAACAATCTCTGGCAAGTCCCTAGTCTTACTGAAACAAAACAAAACAAAACAAAACAAACAAATAATAATAATAATAAAAAAAACATTTGGGATCATTTTAAAATGTGTTATACAGTTTTGTCTGTCAAGCAGAACTCCTTTGGAAGCTTATATTCTTTTTTCTCATTTCTCAGATGTGAATGCAAAAGACCTACTTTTATGTTGTACATACTGTGCATTGAGGATTGTCTCCGATGGCTGAACATGGTCAATGAAGTTTAGGGCTGCAAATTTACTTTGCAAGGATTGATATCTTAGAAGTGTTGCAGTGATTTTTTAACTGTTGTTTCACAGGATTTTTTTTTTTTTTTTTTTTTTTGAGGGAAGACAGTTTTTATTTCAATAAATTGAAGAACTAATGACTATTACAGTTTGCACCAGACCTGAAAATAAACATTTTTGTAAATTAGGAGGTATTACTCTATTAAAGTTCTGTACTTAAAAAAAGTCCAGGTAACAAGCTATTGCAAAGACCCTTTGATTGACTTTATTTCCTAATATCAGGGTGAAATAAATCTTGATTCTCTGAAAGGATTGATTTCAATTCCGAAAATCAGATTCCAGACTACTAGTTGTGGTAGAAGTTACCTGAAAGACTGTAGTATTTATTTGTTTAGACAGTTGATGTGACTAGTGATCTCAGCAGAAAGCTAGGAGACAAGACATATTCTTTGACTTTTTTACTTTTTTTTAAAAAAAAAATTATTATTATTTATTTCTTTTTTTTTGTCAACCCTGTGTTTTTGTTTGTTTGTTTGTTTATTCATTTATTTTTCTTCAGTCCTTGAATATTTGGAAAGGATTGTGAGTTCATTATATAAAGTATGTTTTAGACAGATGGTGCTATATTAGTGTCTGTGCTGCAGAAAGATTGAATTTGATTCAGAGCAGCTTTGTCTCAAGCGGACCATACCATAGCTCTGCTGTATGGCTCCTGAAATAGTCAGGATCTGTCTATAAACTTATTCTTCCTTGGGGAAGAATTTTTATGTAATTCACTATTACTATTATAAACTATAATCCATACTACTGAGATATTATCAGGAAAAGTATCAGAGCTATCTAAAATATGGACAATCTAAAACTGACCAAAGGGTAGCTTTATAAATGTGGAATGAAATGTTCAAGCTGTCTTTCTAGTTATCTTTAGATACAAGAAACTCTTTCAAATTTATACAGCTACAGGAGAAAAAATAACTCTTCCACCACAAATGTGCTCCCATATTGCCTACAATAGTGCTTTTATTTGACAATGCTCTTCAAATGTTTAGTTCTGTTTTACAGAACTAAAAGTAATCACCTAATTTTGACAGCTGTTGAGGTGACTGTTCACAAGCTCTCTAGGGCAGATAGTAAACCAGGAGGAGATGACATTGCTAGCATTTCTGGGAAACCAGGAATAGTGAAAAGCTTTGGCTGAACTCTTGCATTATGGGGGCTGGAATTCAACATCACTCAAGTGAGGTGAAACACAGTGCTGAAAAATTGTTGCCCCGTACTCACACCTGCTCTCATAGAATATAATGATCATTCAGATATTCTTGAATTTGATGCTATCAGTAAGTTTGCAGTCATACCCATGACTGAAGGGAATCTGTGACCCAAGAGCAGATTCATTTCAAGTGCTATATTCTCTGATTTAGTTGTCCCAAAGTATCTCATGGAGTCTCACTGAATTCTTTAGGCTGTACTGTTAAAATACATTAAATTATTTAAGGAACTACTGGAGACAGAAACTGTAAACTTGAAACAAGTACATCAATATGCAATACCTATGAAATCTTCCTAATTGACCTCTCCTGCAGTGTTTTGCTACACAAGAAACTGATAATGGGCTTATATATTTCATATAATATATATATATATTTTCCTTTCTGAATTGTATGCTAAAAATATATGTATGAAGCAAATTTACATAATGAACTAATAATCAGAGAACATACCATTCTGTTCATTATCTATTTGAACTTTGGGATGCATCAGTTAGTGGCTTTTTATTTACAAAGTCAGCTGAGCTTAAAAAGAGTAGTTTCTATAGTAGCTTTATAGCCAATGACCTTTCACTAGGTATTTTATTTATTTATTTATTTATTTTAAATATATTTTTATTTCTCTTCTTTGTGAAAGTAGTGATTACAACATACATGATACTAAGCTAAATTTTTTCTTCACTCAGGGTAGTTTACCCTTCTAAATTTTCTGGTATTCCACACAGAGCCTAGTGAGATAATGTGTTGTCATTTTCTCCCCCTCATGTGATTTAACAACCTAATAATTAACTAACCTGAGTTTCTCTGTTTAAAGGAACATCATCAGGCTTAGTATAATTGAAAGTATCATGACAAATCATTTGTTACACAATCATTGTCTAATTCCTCAGTGCTGACTAAGTAAAATATTTACTAGAACATTTGTAGCCAGGTATCAACACTCATTCCATTTGTCCGTGTATCTTTAAAGGAGATTCAGATATGAAAGCAGTTCAAGATCACATTTTGTTCACACTTGTGGTGCAACAACCAAACCAATGTAATCATTGAAAATTAATCCAATTAAACTCTTGGAATTCAAATTTCCAAAGGAGTGCTTTGTTTTATGCTACATGAGAAAGACACAATTGGTAATGTATCTGTACCAACTTACAGATCCATAGCTGAATAGGATAGAATAGAACAGAACAGAACAGAATACAATAGTTGGAAGGAGCCTACAAACATCATCCAGTCCAACTGCCTGACTACTTCAGGCCTAGCCAAAAGTCACTTCAGGCCTAACCAAATTATTACTGGGGGCATTACCTGTGTGCCTCTTGAACACTGACGGTCATGGGACACTTCTTGCCTGTTCCAGCACACTGACATGTGCTTAAATGATTTTTGTATGAGACCCAGACTGATCCCTCACACAGAAAACAAACAAACAGGAATGTGCATTTAGTTTAAAGGAAAATCCTTGGGATATCCTTCTAGACTTTCCTCCAGACAGATAGTAGTGGTAACTATACCATTGTATACAAAGAGAAGGAAGAATTTTCAGGTAAGAGGAACCTGTCGATGTTCAAGGTCCTCCAGGCAGAAGGATTTATACATTCACAGTAATTAAAACTTTCCTGGTTACTGTTACTGTAAATAGTCACAGCAATCCCACATTCCATGCGCTGACTTTCATGGCACAGGAGAGAAACAGGACAGGTAAGAAGACAAAAGTGGAAAGGTTATATTAAATTGTGGGAGGGCTGACGGATTTGGGATAACATTTCTATTATCCCAGTTCTCTGACCCTCAGTTCACTGTTGTGGCTTTCAGGTAATCCTGTGAGTTATTTGAAGAGAGGAGAAATGCACTGCAAAAAGTTGATCTAATCACTTGTAGGTACATAGTTTTGCAAAGAAAGCATTGTATTTGTCCAGAGATACATATTATATGTTGGTTTTCAGGATATGGTATCTCTTGTCCAGGCAAAAAACACATGAATTTACGATGTGCCACTTGCCTTAACTTGGGTGTTACAGAAACTTCAAGCATGCTGACTGTTTTATGATTGCTTTTGGTGTTACTAGAATGGGTTTTGCTGATGGATAGAAAGCTAGAATTTTTAATAGGAATTTCTGTCATTTATGTCTTGCATATTCACTTACACAGGATTTCTGACTAGGCAATTTTCTCATATTGGTGGTTTTTGTTTTCCATTGGAGAAAAAAGAGAAAACAAACAAAAACAAACAAAACAAAACAAAATCCCTGTAGATTGTTGTTTCTAGAACACCAAAGTCCCTTTGTACAAATGAATCATCCCCGAATTAAGCTTTTTTTTTTTTTTTTTTTTTTTTTTTTTTTTTTTTCCTGAGATAGGAAGAGATGTCACATGGTACAGCTACATAGCTTTCCTAGCCTGTTAAATATTTACAAAGTAAGGTCCTGCATGATTTATTCAAGAAAGATATGCATTGAAATCTGGGTAGGTTTTTCCCATGAAGAAACAGGATAGAATAGAGTTTAAAAGAACTAATCTAGATAATTGATGAATGCCTTTGTGTTAGAAAATAAAATAAATTCTGGGAATGTAAAAATTATTTCTGTTGCAGTGCAATGAGAATAGGAAAGAACCATAAATGAGAAGTCTTCAAAGAGGAAAAGGTCCTTTCTGATAAAATTTTCTATCTGAAAGTTTCAGGGGCAGAGTTTCGGTATTTTTCTGCCAATTATTTGTTCAAAATCCTTGAAGATATCATTGTGCTATGATGTTACAGAAGAAAAGGGCCTTTCAATCTGAGAACATAACACTGGGCTCAGACTGTCTTTATTTGTTTCTAACTGCATATGGAAATAATTTATTACTAAAAAATGCTTGTAATAGAATTGAGTAATTAGCAATGGTAGATTTTGTTTTATTGCTACCTGATTAGGCTAAAAATAGATTAGTTATCTCAAAGATAGTTAAGTGAGTAGAATGAACTTTAGTTTCATTTTCACACATCCTTTTCCACATATTTGTCAAAATTATTTAAATCTGCTTATAATACAATGTGAAACCATAGCATTTCAATTTGTTCTCACCGTTCTGAAAAATCCTTTAGTAAGAGAAATCTTTTCTTCTTTGTTCCATTTATACTTTCTAAGAAACTTTCTGCAGAAACTTTTGTTTCAAGAGACAAAACAACACTAGTTCCTAATGAAATGTGAAATGATTCTCTCACACTTGCACACTTCCTGAAATACTTAGGGTAAAGGGATCACTAAACATTAATTACTGACTTATATATGATTGTAAAAAGATCAGAATAAACATTTTAATTATTGACATAATGTTACTTTCATATAAGATGAAATATGCACTTCTTACAGTCTGAGGTGAATTCATAAGAGAAGTTAACAAACACAAACACTACTAACCTTGGTGTACTTAATTTTCAGATCTTTGAGTGGTTCTGGCAGCGCTGGCAAAACTGGAATGGGATTGCTGTCTGAGCCTTGGTTCTTCATATTGTCAAATGAGGAATTTGAGGACGTTCCTGAAACACAGGTGAAATGAGGTATCAGGGAAGCACAGTGATTTTTGTCCTGACTGAGCCTTTAGCTTTATTTGTGCTTTTTTATCTGTACCAGCTATGGTATATTTGCATACAGGAATATGATTGGATGAAAGAATTCCCTGCAAAGAGAAAATGACACGACTTATTTTTAAGACCAGAAGTAACAGCCTTTTCACTGAGCTGAGATCTCAAAGTAGCAAACTGCTGACAAAATGAGTTTTGTCAGACTCTGTGTTTTTCTTACTGGAAAACACAGTTTAAGGCCTCCTCTTCTTACCTGTAAGATTGCTTTCTCTCAGAAGGCAGGTCCTTAGATTTTAAGTGATGTTCTTCACTTACTTGATGGCAGATCTGAATGTAAAGACACACTTGTTAGTTCTGGAAATGAACTAAGCACTTCTCACTAGAGAGCTAGCAAGAATAACACCCAGAGCTTGAAGGTATTTAGTAGAAAACAAGCACCATAGTTTGTGCTTTACTATGTTCAGAGTAAATTATAATTCTTATAATTAATACTTGTTTTGAAGATCACTGAGATAACAGATGACTATGTTAATCCACAATCCTTCACATGCTTTTCAAGAAATGTGAAAGTAAGACAAAATAGTTTAATCCAGGAAAACAAACAAGCAAACAAACAAACAAACAAAACCCAACACCACTGGGTAAAACCGAGCAATAGCTTTTTCTTATTTTTCCAGGTAGCAGAACAGATTTTAAGGACAAACTCTTTACAGTAGTGTCCTTTGGAAAATCTGAGTTTTTGCCTTTCAAAAGGAATTATTTAAAAGACAGGGATTTCCTACAAAGAATAGAAACCACCAGCATGTATATATACGTTCTGATTATTCAGTAAGAATCGAATCTCTGATACTGGTGTATGTCACAAGAAACTCCTTTCTTCATGAAGTCCTACTTTTTCAGAAGAATGACATCACAGAACAAGATGGGATTGCATTAACACTTGTTTTTATATAGTAAGTTTCTGATATATTCACAGTGGATTTGAGCCATAGAAATAAAGAGAAATGATCTTATTGCTTTCATTGAGACTGCACAGATGCTGGAAAGACTCACTGAGCTCAGTTAATTCATGTATTAGGCATCATCTAAACCATCTGGTAATGGTGGCTTTGTTGCTTTTAACTGATGGATGATACAGGACATCATGAAATTAATCTTACGATGCATTAGTTATATATAACATACGTTCTGAATTAAAGAGCACACTATAATTCACATTAATTATTATTGTGTTTGGACATATGATTGAAGCAAGGGTTTCTAACCCTTAGAAAAGTCCAAGTAACTTGTGGATAAGAAATAATTTTCAGAAAAGTCTTCTTGCAGTGACATGCAAAGAGCTGTGGGGACCTGAACAAGTTTCAAAAACCCACTCTGTTATGTGAACAAAGGAGTCCAGTTCTCATTGTTATAATGCCATAATATATAATGTTAACAGCTGTTATTTTCTTTTGGATGCATTCTTCAGCTTTTTTGCCTCAGTTGGCTGTCTCAAGATGTCAAGCTGGCTGGCTCAAGACATCAAGAATGATACATTTGAAAATGCTGTGAACAACACTTTCTGACCCTAACACTTTGGATTATAATATTTACTTGCCTTAGAGAATGTCTTTCTTATGAGATTTATGAGATTTAGAGAATCTCACAAAAATAAAAATAATAATGCCTAAATAGGGATTGTTCTTTGATGATTCTAAACATTTTCATAGTTTGATTCTACTTCTATTTGGAATATTTCTTTTCCTTCCTTCCTTCCTTCCTTCCTTCCTTCCTTCTTTCCTTCCTTCCTTCCCTCCTTCCTCCCTCCCTCCCTCCCTCCCTCCCTTCCTTCCTTTTCCTCTCTCTCTCTCTGGTTTAAATTTAAAGTCTGCTCTAATGATCTTCCCGTCACCTATTGCTGCACTAACAATTTAATTCATCTTCTAATTGCTTTGATTTGTGTACCTTAAACAGGATTTAACTGGAGTTGTAACAGAAAGACCAGTGGAATTGCCTGGTTTCAGTCAAAAAATAACCTTTCTCCCAAGTGAGAGTGTCCTAAATAAATTTTAATATTTTGATACCATTATATTCCTGATTTATTTATTTATTTATAAATGTTCAAGGTACAAGTCAATTATAATAACTTCTTTGAAACACAGCCTGAAATCTGCTTAAATAAACTTCAGAGATCCTTCCCTGGGTGCAAAGTTTTGACTTCTCCCTAACATGTTGTTAATAATTGTTATATTTTTCTACATCATTAATTCATCTACTTTTATTCTTCTTTTATCTTTTTTTTTTTTTTTTTTTTTTTTTTCAGTTTCCCTCTTTCACTCTTGGATTGCATGAATCACCTTCACTACCACTCTTCCTGAGAGCCCTTACTTTTCTCTGAAAGCCTTGTGCATTGTTATAAAGATCTCATCTCCTAAAAAGATTACTTGCTATCTTGAGCTCTTTGCTTGCCCTGTCATCTGGTCTTATCTGTTGAGCGAGACTTGCTCCAAGCTTTAACATTAATGTCAATAATTCCTGTAACTACTTTGTTGTGTTCTCATATCTGTGAATGCCTGACTCCCTCCCCTTTTCAAGGAAATTCCAACTGTTGCTTAGAGAAGCTGATCATGATCACCCTAATGATTCTCTTCTCATAAATTTCATATTGACTTTCAGACTAAGATTCTCCTAAGCTAGTAGAGAAATGATTTCCTTTTCTTCACACCCTATGTTCCTGTTTTTTACAGATTCTCATTTTTTTATCCTTTTTTTTAAAAAAATATATTTTCCCCATACTGCATCATTTTTTTACTCATTTCACCTAAATAATGATATGCATTTCAAGCACTATATATTTAGCAGACTTCACTATTCTTTCAAATAATGGGCAAAGCAACACTTAAATACTGTACCCAGAAATTTACATAATATTTTCCATCTGAAATGGTAAACATCAGATTCTTTCTAGTTTTTTGTTTTTCTTTTTGCTTTTGTTTTTTCTTTTTGTTTCTTTTGCTCATTGTCTTTACTGTTTACTTACTGTGTTCTTTTCACTTCTGAGGAAAGAACCGTCTTCTATATCCTGGAGAAATACATGATGTACTATGTGACTGTGATAGTGAGTTCTACATTTTAATACAAAACTTTTCCCTAGGTTTAAACCTATTGAGTTCCCCTATACAATACTAGATCAAAGAGGAACAAAGAAAAGTCACTAGTTCATCATGTAAATTGTAATCAACCTATGAGATGCCTTGGTGCATGATAGCAGCAATAATAGTTGGTAATAAAACACAGGATTGAAGGCTGCATGGACTTTAGGACTGTCTTAGTTTATTACATCAGTAAGTTAAATGAAACTTGTACACCAGTTAGCTGGGAGAAGCTGTAAATCATTTGTTCTTGTGTTCATAACGTTTTAAAAAATTAATAACTAACCATACATAGCATTCCACAGTACAAGTTACCTCTCTCCTCAGAAGTCATACGGTAAGATATCACCAACACTGTTAGCAGTTCTTTTTGATTGGGTTTCTTGCAACCTAGATGGGCAAACTATTTGTCCTGTAGTCTTGAGATTCATTGAACCAGCATATTCATTACATTAGATACCACTTAATAGACAGCAGCATGCAGACTAAACCAGAGTTTTCAGTTGGGCTAATTGGCAGTCCAACTAGTGAAATCTGTCTGCCAAAAGAAACATCTGGAAGTAACCTGCAACTATTTTTACTTTCCTAAACAAGATACAAGCATCTTTTAAAATACTCTGTCATATCCAAACAGCACCAACATGTCAGTCCAGAAGTGTCTTTGCCAGTTCATATCAGTGTCTCCAGAACTGTCATGCAGCTCTAATGTCACTAGATGACTACTTCTAAGGAAATGGCTTCACAAGAACCAAATACAAGGTTTATGATTCTATTTGGTATATTTACGTTGATTTATGCATTTAATAAAGAAATATTTTCCTTTTAATTATATTGTAGATTATTCTGAGAATAGACTCATCTCTTATCCAGGAATTGGTTTGACTTTTTTAAAGGCCAGAAACTGTTTTATTTATTTATTTGCTTGTTTGTTTGTTCATTTGTTTTGTCTCTCCCCTTACCCTCCACCCTCCTAGAGGTCAGCCCTTCAGATCTTCATTTAGAAACAGTTACGGGACTAGACAGAAATTTCTCTCTTTACAAAACAGTCTTTATTATTGTTACTATTATTACTTTGAATCACTGCCAAACTATCTTCCCAATTCCCACAGTCTGTGTGTCTCCATTCTCTAACAATAGGTGACAGGTGACTTACATTTTGTATACTGCTGAGATTACAATCACTGCAGTAAGAAATTCTTGTCCATAAGTTTCTACAGAAAAGAGAGTTTGCCCTTCAAAACACATATACTTGATCATTAAAGAAATCTAACTATTGCCTTTTACCAGACAAGCTTAAAGCTAAGTAGATCAAATAACACTGATTATGTTTAGCTTGCACTACCTCTAATGAAGGACAGTGCAAGTATTTTAATGAAGGTGAACAAAGTTTTCTACTTTCAGTTTTTGTCATTTATAGTTCTGGCAATGTTCCTAATAGCCTAAATTTGGCATTTGATAATCTATCAAAGTTACTTCTTGAACTACATAACAATTATGCCTTCTAAAAAGTGAGATAGTGGTTTAAGTAACCTCAAAAAATTAGTTACTGTAATTCAAAACACTTAAAATGAATAATCTTCCATAGTGATTGTTGCACTGTTGTCAAAAATGCTCTGAAATAGGAAGTGAACACAATCATCTGCTGTACCTCACAGTTTGGTAGTGGTATTGTATCATTTGTGTTGAATGTAATCTTTAATGTTTAAGCATGATCTTATCCTAAAAAATCATTTGAAAAATCTGTATTGAGACAACATGACTGTTATAGAAAATTTTAGATAGATAAACTGCTTCTTCCAAACTCAGATAATACAGGGATTGAAGTGGTTCACATGGATATACTTCTGATACTGACAAAAACAGCCATTAGCTTTGGACTGGAAAGTGAGTTTCAAGAGTATCAAAACAGGTTATAGACAGGGGAAATTGAGTTTCATAAAATAACCAGCCATCACTCTGAGATTCACTTTGTTAATCAATAATCATAATTCTTATATTATCCTATTAATGGTGGCACAGAAGAAATAGAGGTCATTATTTAGAAAGACAGACACACTGGAATGAACTGTTCTGAATTGTGAGCCATCTTTTATCTCTGAACTGGGAGTCTGAATGTAGGTGGCAGGTACTAGATCTGGAAACTTTAACTGTGAAATAGAAACTTTCAAGCAAAATTTATTTATTTATTTATTTATTTATTTATTTATTTTTCCCCGAGGCTACTGAGAGATTTCTTTTGACTTTATCTGAGTACCTGGCATTTCTGAAAATCCAATCATTCCTTTTATTGAAATAGAAGTATCTCTGAACACAATTGGAAATTCTTTACTCATTATAAAATTTCTGTGAGGTATAGACTCATAGGGTGAGGCAGCTGACAGATGCATAAGCATTTAGTTGTTTGAAATTTGAACCCAGTGAAAAATATTTTCCTTTTTTTACATGGACAATGACATTGTATGAAGAAATGTCTCGGAAGTTATTTCTCCATAATGCCTCCTCAAACAAGTCTGAACACACATTTTAATACTAGGTACTATTTGGCTGATTCATGCAAACACCTTTGCTCCAGTAATGGTCAGGTTTAACTTGCTTTGGTTCAGTACAACAAGGGCAGAGTCAGAGCAAGAAGTAGAAAAACTAGTGCTACTCATTTTATTTTCTTGATATCAAGAGATATGGAATAACTTATTGATATCTGTGCATGGTCTGCTCAAAGGGATGCCATCTTGAGGTTTATTTTCTGCTGAATCCATAATGACACCTTTGGTCCAAGAAATTTTCTGAAAGGAGGGACAAAGTTATGTGTGTCCTCTACTCTCCCACAAAAATTCAGATATTAGTAGAGCAATATCATTTCTTGCAATTTCATGCACAAATCAGGTACTATCTTCTCAATTGTATGCAGAAAGGCCTGTGCAACAAATTTCATGAAAATTCCACCTTTTCACCTTAAGTACTTTCACAGCAGACAATAAAGTATGACAAGGGAACAAGAGAGAGCAGAGTACCTAGAAAGGAAAGTTGGGGCTTGGAGTTAAAAAAAAACCCACAACCTATTCAAAACATAAGCATATCCTAATATTCTGTAAACCCCAAACACAGTTATTCTACTGTTACCTGTGGAATAGTGTCAGTGCAAATCAAATTTGCTGGTTAAAACCAGCAAAAAGCCACTTTTAGAAAAACAGTCATAATTCCACTCCCTCAGATTTTACTAGGAGGAGACGACATGTTTTGTCTTGACTAGCCAATGACATGGTGTATTCTTCAATAAATTTATGTCACCCCCATACAGTTATCTACTTCTCAACTAATTGTATAGCAACTCTTCATAATAAGTGGTCATAAACAAGAACATTTAAAGCAAAAATCCTCACAGTCCAGAAGAGGTATCTAAAGTAGGTCAACTGAGTAACATCCCAGAGGTAAATAGTTATTGTTGTTGACAGTAAAGGAAGTTTAGTCATCTACCTCTGATATAAAGACCTTATTGGAGTTACCTGGAGTGTCCTAGAGCCAGGTAAACAGGGTGTATATATATATATACATATATATATATATATATACATATATATATACATTATGTTTATATATATATATACATATATATATACATAATGTATTTTTTAGTTTCACTATAGGACAATGTCTTCATGTCTATTATTTATGAACAATTATATTACTTCTGGACTGAAAACAAAGCTTAACAATATCCTTCTGTGAATAGCAGGCCCTCAGGAGAAGATAAACATATCCTCTCTGCTGAAGAGTCTTTGCCCTTTAAAAGGTTGTCTGGGAGCCCAGGAATATTTATTTAAAATCTAGCTGGGTTTAACTAGAGCAAAATGTTTTATTAGAAGCATGTACATGAGTCTAAACACATTTTCAGAATGCTCATCTCTCTTCTCTGGACATCTCTGCAATGGTCTCTACTTTCTGTAACATTTCTTACTGCCTATTGATTTTGAGGGCAGATGGTCTATCTTATATGAAAGGCAATTTGGAGATTAAAAACAATGACTTCAATACAATCATAAAAAACGACATCAAAGACAAAATAAATAAAATATTGAAGCAAATAGAAATTTAGTGGAAGATGGAAAAGATCAGTGTTTCATAAATTATTAACACTATTTCTGGAAAGGTTAGTTACAGAACCTATTTCAACCACAGGAAGCAATTTTCTCTGTAAAACAGATTAGGCTAAGTACCAGCTATTTTAGTATTACTGTACTTCCTAAAAGTTGCAAGAATATTTATTAACATCTAACATAGTTAGCTTCTTTAAGTTGAAAAGACTTGTAATTGTTTTTTCTCCCTTTATTTTATCATCAGAAAACTAAGAAAAAAGTAAAAGAGATGATAGTTTCCATGAAGAAGGTAACAAATAAAACCAGATCGTTATAATTTGGTGTATAAAAATATGCATGCAGTTCTGGAGAAATCATTTTTTCACAAATTTGATGTAAACCATATTAATCCAAATATAATTGTGAATCTTAAAGGTCCGCGTCTGCACATTTTCCCCAAAATATAGAACATAATTACATATATATTTTATATATATGTATATCTATAGTATTTTTCCAACTATTCTAATTCTTTTTGATTATTCATTTATGTCTTTAAATATGTGTAAAAATGAGGTCATAGAAACTGCTCATTCATAAATCAGCAACTCCCAAAAGTATGTGTTTTTCACTCAGGCTAATCTATTTTTCATGTCAACAGGATATTATTTAAATAAAACATTATTAATGGTCTATTTTTTTAAATTGTTTTAAACTACTCTGAAACTTTATGAAGATTTATAACTCTTTTGTCCCACTTCAAGAAAACTATGGAAAGAACATAGTATCTGGCTGCAAAAAAAAATGAATGGATATACGAACAGTATTTCCACAACAACACCATATCAGTGAATAAATGTGAATAGAGTTTTAGTAAATAACTTCAAATATTTCATGGCAGTCTTGGAAAGCAATGAATGATTTTTAATATTTAGAATATTTTTCTTTGATACTGTTATATTTGTTCCTATTTTTTTCTCAAAAAAACAAACATTAAATAGAGGTCATTTCGCATATGTCAGAATGACAAACTCACATATCTTTCCTGTTAAAAATTAAACATTTTTTTTTTAAGATTTTTTTTTTTTCAATATATAGGTCAAATGAGAGTATGTAGTAAGTAATGAAATAGCTTAAAGTTTCCTCAATTAATTATTTATGAATAAGAAAGCAGATTCTGTGCCACAGGTCACAGATAAAATCACTTATCAGTGAACATCACAAATAATTTAATGCAAATCAATAAAGTTCATGCAAGTGCAATACTAGTCAGTTAAATCAGAATCAGGCCCAATGCTAGATATTAACCTACATTGTTAGAAACAAATGTTGCCAAGTAGTTTTCAGCATTTCTTCCATGAACTTTTGTTTCAAAGCCAGGATTTATCCAGCCTCAATTGGTTTTACATAAATGCTATGTACTTTATAAGCCTGTGTGTATTGGTTGTATTCTTCATTTATGAAAGCATCCCATATGGAAATAACCTTTCTTGTTTTAAAGTTTTGAAGAGCATCTAGAAAAAAAAAGCTGTTGTTCAGCTAAAAATAAGAAAATGTCATGGGCATATTTAATATGTACCACTTTTCATTATTTCTAATGTTACTGTTTGATATTAATGACCAGCATCAGGCTGGCGGGCGGTCACCAGTGGGGTCCCTCAAGGCTCCATTTTAGGGCCGGTACTTTTCAATATTTTTATAAACGATCTGGATGTAGGAATAGAAGGTATTTTGAGAAAGTTTGCTGATGACACCAAACTTGGAGGAGTTGTGGACTCAGATGAGGGTGGAAAGGCCTGGCAGAGGGATCTGGATAGGTTGGAGAGCTGGGCGATCACCAACCGCATGAAGTTCAATAAGAGTAAGTGCCGGGTCCTGCACCTGGGACGGGGAAACCCTGGCTGCACGTACAGACTGGGCAATGAGACGCTGGAGAGCAGCCTAGAAGAGAGGGATCTGGGGGTCGTGGTAGACAGCAAGTTGAATATGAGCCAGCAGTGTGCCCTGGCAGCCAGGAGGGCCAACCGTGTCCTGGGGTGCATCAAGCACGGCATCGCTAGTAGGTCGAGGGAGGTGATTGTCCCACTCTACTCTGCGCTGGTGCGGCCTCACCTCGAGTACTGTGTGCAGTTCTGGGCACCACAGTATAAAAAGGACGTGAAACTGTTGGAGAGTGTCCAGAGGAGGGCTACGAAGATGGTGAAAGGCCTGGAGGGGAAGACGTACGAGGAACGGCTGAGGGCACTGGGCCTGTTCAGCCTGGAGAAGAGGAGGCTGAGGGGAGACCTCATCGCAGTCTACAACTTCCTCGTAAGAGGGTGTCGAGAGGCAGGAGACCTTTTCTCCATTAACACCAGCGACAGGACCCACGGGAACGGGGTTAAGCTGAGACAGGGGAAGTTTAGGCTTGACATCAGGAGGGGGTTCTTCACAGAGAGAGTGGTTGCACACTGGAACAGGCTCCCCAGGGAAGTGGTCACTGCACCGAGCCTGACTGAGTTTAAGAAGCGATTGGACTGTGCACTTAGTCACATGGTCTGAACTTCTGGGTAGACCTGTGCGGTGTCAAGAGTTGGACTTGATGATCCTTAAGGGTCCCTTCCAACTCAGGATATTCTATGATTCTATGATTCTATGATATTTTTTTTTTTTTTTTTTTTTTTTTTTTAATCTGGTTTTGTGAGATATACTGGGCTCTGAGATCTGCATAGTGGAAATGAGAAAATCCTTCTCATTCAAGAGCCAGTGCACATTTTCCATCCTAGTAAACAACTAGAATGTGACTTGAAAATTGCTGTTAGTAGAGCAATTCAGAGTAACGTTTACTGAAGTTGCAACAAAACTAATATTAAGCTAATAAAAAATCAATAAAAGTCCATTTATATTAAACTCCTCCTCCCTCAAAATGTTTTTACCATGATTATTACCGTGATTATTACCGATTTTACCGTGAAAAGTCCTTCAGATTTAGCTTGACACCATCCATGTCAGTAAGAAATCTTGGGTCTGAACTCACCTTTATAACATTTGAATTGGAATGAAGAATGCCAGCAAATTAGCAAATTAGCATACTTGCAGTAGGAATATGAGTTATTAAAAATAAAAGTTAACTTGGCACAGTGATTCATCATATAAAATTTCCAAATTAATTGTGACATTGAAGAACATCAATGGAGGACTTTGATGAATTTCCAACTTCTCTGTTTCACAACTGTTTAGTTTAACTTAAACAAACAAACATCTAGCATGAAGCAAGACTTCCCTTTGTTTACAGAGTTCAAGGAGGTTTCTGTGGATGCTGTCAGAGGGTGGTGTTTCTAATGAAAAGTGGACTTTAATCACATTGTAAATCCATGCATACATGTGCTCTGGGGGGACTAAAACTCAGAATCTAAACCCCATTATATAATAAAGTATCTCTCTTTTCCTGTTGGTACAGTCTACTCCCCCTTTAAGGTAATTAGTAAGATTGACATTGTCCCCTGTACTGTAGTTTATATCTTGATTTCAAGTTTAGATGCAATGAGTTGACCACATTAGGTTGTCATTTGTAATTCCCATTCTTCTACACTTTGTCATGGTTATAATCCAATTCTCATGTGTTTGCTGTTAGAAGTACTGCACCAGTGTACATCTGCTACTCATTAGCATCGCTGGTAAGTGAGAATTAACAGCTAAAACACTTGACTATGAATTTTAGAGAGATGATGTGATTAATCTAGCTCCCTCTGAGTACTGTTGAGAGCTTTCACATTGCCATTCCAAGGAATGGTGTTAGATCTTGAAAAATGTTGTGCAGTATTTAATTAAATATTGAATATTTAATTAAACAGTGTTAAGATATTGACATATAATATTTAGGGGAAGGCAACAAAGATGGATCAAAGGGCTGGAAGGCATGATCTGTGAGGAGAAGCGAAGGACACTTGGGGTTGTCCAGTCTGGAGAAAAGAAGGCTGAGAGGCAAATTCATTGCTCTGTGCAGCTTCCTGAGGGGAAATGGAAAGGGAGGTGCTGGTCTCTGCTCTCTGGTAGCTGATGACAATATACACAGTAAGGAACAAAGCTGCACCTGGGGAGGTTCAGACTGGATGTTAGAAAACAATTATTTGCTACGAGGGTGGTCAGACACTGGAACATGCAGTTGATGCTCCATGCTTGTTAGTGCTCAAGAGGCATTTGGATAATGCCCTCAATTAATTGCTTTAACTTTTGGTTATCTCTGAAGTGGTCATGGAGGTCTAGTTAGGCAGGACTAGATGATCTTGAAAGGTCTCTTCCAACTGAACTATTCTGTTCTAACTAATCACATGTTATGTGTGAGACAAATTTAAAGTATATTAGTCATTTCTGTAAGATCCCTTCAACTTAGAAATTATGATATAACATCACAGTACAAGAAGTCTGATAAATAGCATAGATGCTGGGAACTAATTTCCTGTTAACAAAGAAGCATGTTAACCAGATGATTTGCAAAAGTAAGCCCAGTTAGAGTACATTTTATAAGAAGTTGAGCTTATAGTGAAGACCACATCCCTGTATTTTATATGTAGAGGCATTTTTTCACTTTTAACCTAAAAATAGAAGAATGCTTTGTGGATGTGTACATGTGAATTTGTATATATATGAAGAGTATTGCAGAAACAAGACACATTTTTTCAGATTGATTCAATAAGTGTGTTTAATGCTGCTTTAATAATGTTCCTTATCTTCTTAAATGTCCCTTTTAAGAAGACAACCTGAGGGAAAATAAAGAAAAAAAAACAAAAAACAAAAACAAAAAACACAAACCTTTATCTACAAAGTGACAAGGTTTGACCCAAGATCAGGGCAGTCCAATGAAATGTTTCAGTATGTAGCTATTTTACTGCAAATGTGAGATTATGAGGTTAAAATAATAATAATAATAATAATAATAATAATACAGCTGTAAATGCATTTAAATTGCTGGAAAAAAATAAAATTAATGGTTCTTTTTTTCTTTGTTTGTTTGTTTCAATGTCTCCTTTTCTTTCTATAAACAAATTAAACAGTGAAAATTAATCTCACAATGTGCATTTCATCCTGTTTAATTTAATAGAACTTTAGGCTAATGCCCCAAAGCTTGTTTGCATCATCAGCAGATCCAGGACACTGATAATCAGTATAATTAAGGATGCAAATAAACCTCTTTTTATCACAATTTTTGTGTAACATTACACACGTTCCTGCCAAAATGTCCCAAGAGAAAATACAAATTCAAGCAAATCTCTGAGGAGTTTAATAACTTTTAAAAGTTTTAAAATGAAATTAGGTCTATTGTGGTTTGACTGCTCCTTTTATTAGTTAACAGAGTATTTGAAAAACTTCTTCATTCTGTTACTTTGGGTAAGGAAGCATATGAAAGCTGAGAACATCAAGGTTTCTTACACCTAAGAAAAAACAGTACATGTCTATTACATTTCAGTGCAATTTTCAACATCTTGCTGAGTCTTGTCAAGTACATGCACTCTGACTTATTGCTTTGGAAGATAGTGTGAATGTTAAGCTTTATGCACAATAACTGTGCTTATACAAAGAACTAAAAAGTTCTATGCATTACCGGGATGAAAACCCAAAGTTTTGTCCTGGGGCTGTGATAATGATAGTAATAAACCAAAATTTACCTGGACAATCAGAAGATTCTGGAGAAAGCAGAGAGGTAAAAATGAGTCAAAGGCAGGAGACTGACCAAAATTAGAGTTACTATTATTTATTTATGTTCCCTGAAAAACAAGCTACATGTAGCTTAATTTAAAAATTGGGTTTTTAAAAATTAAAGTACTGCTATCTTTTCTTGTTTAGTTACATTGCCAAACTCCACTGACACAGAAGTTCTGCATGCTGTGGGAGACAGAATCTAGTCTTTCACAATCAACATAGTTGTTTTTGCTCAGGATAACGTTTTCATGAAGCCACTCCTTTCCCATAATTACCAGGAAAGAAATTTTACAATTTCTATGCAAAGCTAAGCAAAATGCCGTTTCCTAGAAATTTCACCTTGACTTTTGTATTAGTTCAGCACATGCCAGCATTAGAAATTTTATTAAACTGGAAGTTAAAGAAAGAAAAAAATGAGATAAACAAGGGCAGTAGCAGAGAAGAATGGAGAGATTGTCCAACTACATACAAGGTAAAACTTAGAACACTAAAAAGGAAAAGTCTGATTAGATGAAGGCTGAGCTACTGTGGACTCACATTAGAATAAAAGAGAATAGCATATATGAAAGTATTAAAATAAAATGAGAGAACATAAACAAAATTGTTAGAAAAGACTGTAATAGGAATTTTTGGTTTCTTTGTTTACTCTCTGAATATTTTCCCTTTATAGGTTAAGGACCACCAAATTCTCTTTTCAGTGACGACAGTGAGAGCAGAAGCAGATGATTCACCTTCTCTTTCAGCACTAAGAGTAAGTAATTTTGTGACATGTCTCTTGAAGAGAAATATCCCAAAACCACTGTAAAACTTTTCAGTTGCTGGGAACTGGGCCACAAACTGCATTTTAACAAATGCATTTTTAAAATAAATTTTCTTCCATTTTCCTCTAAACTGTATATCACCATCCATATAGTGGGGGCTGTACAGGGTTTCTCAGTTTTCTTATTAACACTGAAATTTTTCATGTTCTCTTTCATACACCTTAATAAATCTACTTTTTCCTCTGGTTTGTTTTTCAACATTTCTTTGAACATAATACAAAAGTGGTAAAGCTGGCAGCTAGGATGGAATTCCATTTTGTTCTTTTAGGATTCATTTTACACACTGATGTAACCAGATTTAGCTCTCTGTGCATCTTAACACTTCATGGTCTATTTTTCACAAGGCTCACTTACCTTTTTCAGTCTTTCATCACTACCATCTCTTTTGGACTTGTCAACAAAATATATGTAACTTATTTCTTGTCAGAAATCAAACAAAAGTGTGGAAAAAAAGGATACTGTTAATCCTTGTGTAATACCTGTACAATACTTGTCTAAGATCTTCCTAACATTACAAGTTATTAGAAACCTCTTTTTTCATTCGTTTGTAAAGAGCTGTGCCTTGCCAAGGACACTTTACAAACAGTGGAACAGAATGCTGCCATATTTCTGCATTAAAAAAAAAAAAAAAAAAAAAAAAAAAAAAAAAAAGATCTGTTTCTACTCAGGATTGTTCTCAGAAATACTACAGAAAATCTGTTCTCTGAGGGGAAATTACATGTCAGCTGCAGTGAAGAGGAAGAATAATTGTAAGATGAGAGCAGGGTCATCTATCTAGAAAAGTCATGCAAGTTCATATTAATCCAAGCGGGACTATTAAGACATCACTTAGTATCTAGTAAATTTATCGATATGCTTAGTACTCACAGTTCAGAAAGGTTTAATGCTTGGAGAATTGCATTTTCATTTCACCCAATGCAATTAAAAATATTTAATCATAGGCAGTAGTTTTTGGATAATCAATGAAAGAAGCTCTGAAAGACAAAGTGCATGAGTTGTTTTGACAATATTAGGCTTATGATTTGTTTTCCCATTTCTTCTCTTTGTGACAGCATGTAAAACAAAATAATACAAACATTTTATTATATTGCATTATAGTGTCTTGTCTGTTTTCAATGTAGCTATACAAGTAATGCCATTAAAGCAAGTCAACAACAAATCTGCAAATTTTTGTTTGTTTATGAGGATAAAGGAATAGCTGCTTGACCATGCTACCACTGTGGAAATTACAGCACTGAATTTAAAAGTAATGAAGTTTTAATAAAACATTGCAAATCCATTCCATTTTTGTGATTTACAATCCCTAATTTTGTCATGCACTGAAGTGTAGGGTTAGTTAAATACAAGACACTGACAACACATTCTTAGGACTCTGTGATTTTTGTACAGCATTTCATTTTTCAGTTTATACAAATATCAAAAAGAATGTTTCTTAGAATAAGTAATGGAAATATGTTTTGGAAAAAAGTTCCAAACATATGAGAATGTCATAACTTCACAAAAATCTCCAAATAAAGGATCACAGAGTTCTTTTTATTTTTCTCCCAGATTTGACCACAGAATAAGAAAAGCTTCTTGCTTCAATCTAAAAAGATAATACTTAGGTCTCTAAACCTTTTTTTTTGCAAGTTTTATAATAATGAATAATATTAATATAATTTAGGAAACAAGAGAAATATAATTTATTTACTCAAATTCAGCTTTAAGTAATATGTTAACAATCAAGAGAAGATACTAACTTAACTCCTTGAGAGTGAGTAAGGTACTTAAGTTGCAACCTAAGTCTTTGTAGCTGAGTACATCTTCCCTACCTAAGGGTATGGGTAGTTCCTGTGTCTGCTGGGACCTTGTAGTTCTTTCTAGATGTGTTAAATTTCAGTTTTCAGAGGAGGATATTGCCTGGTATTCTCATCCAGATACTGAAAATAGTCTATTCAAATTTAAATCTTGAAAAGTCTTTTCCTTATCTAAAACTGTGGATCTAATTTTTGTTTTATGAGAAAATGTTATACTTCTAACGTGTATTTGGGGCTACATTGTCCAACATATACTATTTTTGCATCAGTTCAACAAATCAAATGCATTTAAAGGTACAGACCTAATTAATCTCTGAATTTCTTGCCACTGGCAATACTAAGCAGAATGGAATAGCCACTAATGAAGGATCATACCTCCCAAACTATTGCATATTTCTGCATACAGCAAACTGTCCTGAATGTCTAAATCCTTTGCAGTGTTCCTATTAATACATTAAATCTTATTAACATCATCAAAGTTCTATGCTGTATCTGTGGCTTCTGAGGAAACTAACAATCAGATTGATATTATTGATAGTCCTCAGCACACTTTCTATATCTATAAGTCTTGATAAGATAAATCAACTACTTTACAAGCATAAACAATGATAACACATGATGCACTGTGTGAATACCAAAATGTTTTGCAACAGTTTTTAGTACTAAAGTTAGTAAGCTCTTTGAAGCACTATTTCTTAAATGATAAACTCTAAAACTGTTGGCTTTAAGCAATTGTAATATTTCTGGTTAGATAAACACATATGCGAGTCTCTGTGTGCCACTAACTCACAGAGCACACAACAACCCTTGCATTACTTGTGCATTTTAAAAGTTACTTTGTTTTAATTTTGTACTGTTTATTCAATGTTTACTATCAGATCCTGCAATCAATAGTTTTGAGAAAGTTTCATATTCAGTACAGATGGAGCCAAGCTTACTGTGAAAACTCTGTCCAAACTAAATTTCATAGACAGAAGTAAATCAAAAACATTCAGCATTGTGGATCCTTCTTTAAATTACATAATTTTATATCATAATTCCACTCAGTTCATTATAAATTCTTTCCCTAGTTTGATATGTACTGAAGTGTTTTTTTTTTGTTTGTTTGTTTTGTTTTGTTTTTTTTTTTCCCTGACCACATGACTATCTTTCTCCTACTCTTGCTACACCTGTATAGGTTGGTGGAAACTGGGGGTTTTGTGTACATCACACTGAAAAGTGTGCTGTTATAGGCATGGTGCATTTACAGGGGCTTGCACAGTTTTATATGGGGAAAGTAATGAGGAATGACAGAAACTATGGTTCTAATCTGCTGCATGCAAGGGGATAAATATGTTTATTCCCGTAAACTACTAGTATATTTATTATATGTATGCTAGAGTGGTAAAATGGTATATGTATGGTAATTGTTTTCTACATTACTAAATGCATGCATTAGCTAGATATATGTTAGAGAGATGATAAATTAATCTAGTTTTAATATCTTTTCATACTACTTTCCTACTATTTTTATTTCTTCTGGACAATGATTTTATGTGTGAGGTTATATGTGTCATGACTTCTTAAAGATGCTTCAGCATACCTGTATATCTGAAACTGATATAACCTCAGGTGTCATTGAATGAAATTATTAGTATCGGCTACTATTAGTATCGGCTATTACTAAATAATTACATATTTATAATGTCCTGGATTTTGATTAAATCACAAATGGATATCTTAGTTTTAATCAACTCTCACATCGGGATCACATAATTGTAGTTATATAACATAAACAATTTTCATTATTGATATTGAAGCAGAAGCATTACTGTAAGTTCTTTTAGGTCCATGCAGATAGTAAAATATTTTTCATTGTGGTGTAAAATAGATGAGCACCTTTCTCTGTATGTTTAGATTACTATATAAAGCCAAAATCAATCAGAGGTCTCAGTTTTTCCTCTCCTCACTGGATCTAACATAGTTTGCACATAATTGCTCCAATCTGGGGGAAGATATATAACCAATATATTAATAAACAGTTAAAAAAAGTAAATTTAAGGCAACTTCTCCATATTTGGTCTCATGTGGATTCTGCCCAGCTAGAAGCTCCCTCATACACTTTGATAAGAAACTGACAAGGATATCTTTTGGAAGGGACTCTGTCTTCAGCAATGCTCAAACATTCTTGTATGTTCAGATAATCAAGACTATATTTAATATTTCATTACATATTCCTTTTGTGAGCTATTAGTCTAATGTTTTCTCTGATATAAAGAGATGTTTTGGCAGAAATTCAATTAATATTTCTTAATATGTATAAACATATTTTGTTTGCAATACATTCAAAATGTCTTATTTCTTTGCCTTTTTTTTTTTTTTTTTTTTTTTTCTTTTTCAAATACACTTTTCATTCTGTTTCATGGATACCGGATTTCACCTGGAATTCTTTAAATTCAAAGCATATTTGTATTAACATTGTTAATTAATGGATAATTCTTAACACTAATTACTACAACACTTCTTAATCTGTGTAAAGGCACATGCATAAAAAATGAGTATTTTAAAGTTACCATCATCCTGTATTTGGTGGTTGCTAAATGACAAATGTCATACAACTGTCTTTGAAGACAAACTTTATGTATTTATGTATTTAAATATACACTATGTACATACAAGGACACGCAGACAGATTTAAGTTCTATACATACATAAATATTTGTATTAACTGCACAGATCTCTCTCTCTTTCTTGAACATGCATTTCAACAAAACAGTATCATATGTAGTCAATCAAAAATGCAAGGCCTTACCTTTACAATCAGAGCTTGATTTCCTAGATCTGTTGTATTTCACTTCAACAGCACACTCTGCGCTAAGGTCTGTGATCAGCACTACAGTCAAAGTATCAGGCATGACCTCTATATATACATAATTCAGTAATAGCAACAAGTGAATACTTAGATTCTTACTTCAGTTCCCCATTTATCAAGTGATGTTACTCTTAGAAAGAGATCCTTCAAGCAAACACTTAATCTGCATTGAATTGGGAGTGATCTCGATGATACACTTGAAAAAAAAAAAAAAGAACTCATTGTACAACACAGCAGATGAAAATACCCGCAGCCATTGCATGTACCATTCATTCTATTAACCATGTAATATACATTGTCATTTTGACATGTAGATTATTTCTCTTCCTCTGTCACCTCCATGTCAATCCAATTCAGTCATTCTTGCCAATGATTAAAAAAAAAAAATAGAAAAGGAAACACGACGGAAAGATTGTTATCCTAGATCTGCATTTGCGGAACATTTTAAAGCCAGTTAGATTAACCAGTGGGAAGATGTTAGTCTTGATAAGAGAATCCCCACTGGTTTTCTGTCTCCTTTAGACAATGAAATCACATAGTTGTGTCTGTGCTTCTCTGTTTTGGATTGTTCTATTTTAACATATAACAGATTGAGGGCTGCCTACTATTCCTAATTAACTCAAGTTAAACTAATGAGAGAGAGAGGGTGCAGGGAGTGCCAAAAAGAGAAAAGAGATCATGAGTTGGAAGAGATTAAATTACAACTTAAAGAGGATGAAGAAAGGAAAAGAGAAATGGGGGAGGGGGAGGAGGTGCAGATACAGTTGAACTGCAAAGTGGTTGAGAAGAGGTACCTGTGAATGCATTTATCCTTCTATTCCAAGAAAAGGCAAAGATGTCCTGCAGAAAACACAAGAGAAATATACGCAAGAGAAAGATACACAAACCAAAGTTATACTGAACTCAGACTCTACTTTCTTGTTAGGAAATACTTCAGCACCCACTGGAGAACAGCTCAGATTCCAAATTATTGCAATGCTATCAACAGCTTTCTCAAGCATGTGTCCAAAATTTATTGATGTAGTTCTTTCTGCCAGCAAAATACCATGTAAACTACTCATGGAAGAAAATGGTTTGTTCTGTATGTTCTTCCCAAACTGCACAAAAACATCAGGGAAATGTCAGATTTTTTTTGGATTGTATTAAACAAATTTAAATGTAGTTTCCCTTATGGTACGAGTTAGAAATATGCATACATACATGAAGAAGGTAGAACTGAATGATCCCAGAGCAAAAACAATTTATTATTTTTCTGAAATTTAATATTTCTAGATTGCATGCTTATTCAAAAGAGGTCTAAATATTGAAAATTCTTGGCAAAAATTATTTTGTGGGTAGTCACATTTATATTAACAGTATTACACCACTTTTTTTTTGATAGAGTTTATTTGGAAGACTCTCTATGTAATAACACAAACCTGAATCTTAAATATGTCTTAAAGACATCAGTGATCTTAAATATTCTAGTGTTGTGCTGATTCTGACCTCACATCACAGGCACCTTTAAGTTATTTGTTGGGTTAGATAACACAGCATTTAATAAAATTGCAGCAATCTAATTTAATACAGAGCAAGTATGAAGTAAGAGATGGGTTTCAGGTGTGCGCACAGTGTAGGTAATGTTCTGTTTAGGCACTAGATCCAGGAGAAGACTTGGTCAATAAACCTATATTTCTGAGTCTGGGGTCTGTTCTTTCCACACCCAGAGATGGGAGGCAGAGGAGAGGACAGGCAAGAATTTACTGCAGTTGTAGATGAGATTGTGAGTCTTACCACCAGTGAGACCTCACCTCTTTAACACTTCCCCACTCCAGACTAAATGTGGGCAGGAGAAAGTGGTAGGAAATTGCTGAGGAAACAATAGAAGAAGTGACAGCAGCGCTCTCTTTGGTGTGGTTGAAAGGAGGGTAGACTGGGAGGTCTTGTGAGTTATGCCAAAAGAAAGGAGTGTGGTGGAGAAAATGTGGTGTCAGACCAAAGAAGGTCAGGGGAAGGAAGGTACCAGATCCTCATGTTGGGGAAATGAAAGATGCAACATGAAAAAAGGTGTGAGAGCTGAAAAAAGAGTGGGGCTGGGTGAGGATGAGTATCAGAAGGCCACCAACAGGCACAGGAGGAAAGGAAGGCTAAGAATAAGATGCAGCCTGGCCTCTGCCACTCTCACTTCCCAGCAGAGCTCTTGTGGGCATGCCAATGCCCCCTGCTTGTGCCCACAATGCCAATACCTGAACATGCCTGTGCTTCTACAACAGCCTGGCTTGGGGTTAATAAAGGTGGTGGCTGGTTTAACAAAAGCAGACGGGATGTGACAGGTAAGCGGGAAGGGACTAGCCTTTTTGGCTGGCTGTGGTTGTTTGTGTCTAACGAGGCCAGCTTGTCTCCAGGCTCTGTGCAGATGAAATGAAGCGATGGGATGAAGCAGGGCAAAGGAGGCGCCACATCCTGACAGGCAGAGGTGTAACCTGATGAATCCTAACCACCATGGACATCCTTGGGAGTGCAAGGGGAGGGATGGCAGTAGTGCAGGGTGCCGGGGCACAGCCAGGCCTGGGGAGGGAGGGCAGGAAAGTGTAAAGTGGAGATCTGCAACACCTCACTTCAAGCTGAAGGCACATAAGGGAGCTTTAATTACAAACCCAGCCACCGGGACACAGACCTTCCTAAAATGAAGGTTTTATTTGGTTTATGTTTTCCAATCACTTCAAATAGTGCCAAATAACTTAAAACCTTCATATCTTCATATCATGTTATCATCAGAGAGCTTTTTTTGCAGCTAGGGAATTGCATACTGTTTGAGGAGATGTAGCCATTTTCTTTCTAAATACATTCAGAGACATGGCCAAGTGCTAAAGAGCCTGACTTTTAGGCCCTGAGTGTATGAGCAGTTGTATATTCATATTCACTCTGTGACTTTGGGCAGCTAAATCATTAACATACATTAGTGTTTGACAGGTATAGCTACAGTAGATCATCAGCTGAAAGTTCTGCTGACCGTGTGTTTCTACAATTACAGGAATACTCTTTCTGATAATGTCTGTGCATACCTGGGTCCACATGAACCAGTGATTTTACTGACTTATAAATGTACCCTGTTAGAAAACTTTTAGAGGAGGCTGCTGTGGCAATTAGGGATGCTCTATTTTAACGAGTCAGTATGTAGGTCTATGATACTGACAAAACTAATAAAAAAGGAGAATCTGAATCATAAGTTGAAAATCAAAAGTAGCAGAATTCTGATTGCCATTAAACTGTTCTGCCCTTGAGAAATACAAGACAGCCACTATTAGGATTAAGAAGTTAGCAAAGATAGATTAGGAAGAATATGGATGTAGCTATATGATAGTTGCATTTAGCATTCCTCGATACTGGTATACAAAAAGCAATAGATTTTTATTTTATTTTATTTTATTTCTATCTCAAAATATGAAAGAGAAAGATGATGGAAAAGAAAGGAAAAAGAGATATACGACACTTTATTGTCCCTGGCAATGCAAAATCCACAGAAGATACTTTTGCTCTGAATAGTTTACAGTTAACTTTCACCTTATGTTGATGTTTCAAAAATATAAAAGAAGGACAACTAGATAAGTTTGGGCCACTGCATTTTACTTTGCAAAATTCACAGTAGTGATTAGTGTGTAATAGAAACCATATTATGCTTAACATACAGTGCTGCTTGGAGTGAAAGGCAGTCAGCTGGGTGTGGGATGCCAGAAAGACAACTTTTAACACTTTCATACTGGGTCATTTGGAACATAACATGTTAATGCCAACATTAATTCTTTCTGCATTAGAAAAAAAACCACAAATTAGAAAACCTTGTTTCCCAATAAATATTATGAACAAATTGTCTTTTAAAAACAAAACAAAACAAACAAAAAATCAATTAGCCTCTATTTTCAATTTTCAATTCAAAAATGCTTCCTTCTGAGCATCTTCATGAATTTTCTTTGATGGGGTTGTGAAGGACAGGTTTTAGTGCCCAAGCAGGTATGAGAGCAATAGGTGGGAGGTGTCCTGGTCTGGCAGTCCATGTACCAAAGGCTCAGGGGACTCATAAACTTATATTTTGGGAAGCTAGACACTTCTAGCTGTCCTAAAAGTCCTAATATACTCTTCTATTTCTCCTATAATTTATGCCTGCACTTGCCTGTACTGCTGTTACCCATACGTATATGCCTTGATTACCTGCATGATGCTGCATTGCAGACCATTTGGCAACCCAGCCCCAGGCTTTAGGTTTGTTTGTTGCACAAAACAAATATCTTCATCTTTCTTTTTCTAGCCTTGGATCATGGAAATCTCTAAAACAGTTATCAGCACGCAATGTAGACTTATGCCTGAAGCTAATGTCACACCAGATTTACATAACTCAGTGCATTTAGTCATGTTACTGTTCCACTACTCCAGCAGTGGAACAAAGTCAGGCCTTCATAACAAGAGAAGATTTACATTTTAGGCATGGTTTTTGGTATTTGGTTTGCATATGCTTTCACACTTTGCAAATATTTTAACACCTTTTGTGTTTTCATTTGAATTCCTGAGAAACATAAATGTGGTGTAATATTATTCTCACAAAAGCTAAATATCTCCCTGTGGATGGTAATGCATTCCACAGAAGGGAAGCAATAAGTTACATATGGATAAATTGTTAATATTACTCATCACCTTTTGACTCAAGCATTTGCAGATCAGTGGAGAATGAAGGACTATTTGGTACTTCTCCACCCATTATGATCTCCATTCTGCTGTGAAATGTATTATTACTCACCAAATCAAGCTAACAGGAACTTAGGGACTTCAGAGAAGACAATCCTATAAATGATGTCTGACATGGGGAAGCTGCCTCTGTGCCATTTATCACGTGTTTCTTTCAGGCATATCTATACCCATGGAAATGAAACAATGTATTCCATTGTAGAGGGGATGAAACAATGGTGTAGTAAAAAATTGAAATATATTTTAGTTGCATATTTTAGTTTCACATGCATGATAAAATACACATTTTAGTATATGTGTACAACATAAAAAATAAAATTTATTTTTTCTTGATATATATTGGAAATTATGAAAGCAGCAAACATTGCTCAGTTTTTTTTTCTGCTACTGTGAAGAATGTATTTAGAATGCTTACTAAACTGAGAAATAATACAAATATTTATCACATGCTCCACATTAACAATAGGTCAGATTTTCATTAAGTTAGAGAAAATGTTGAAATGTTTAATTTTCTATAAAAAAGTTGTTAAATCCAAATCTGGAAACATGTTGTCTAGGAAAAATCTAGGCATAACATTGTTAAATTTGTTGCCAAATAACAAATTTCTGTTTCCGCAACTCATAATCTTGTTGCTGTAAAAAAAAAAAAAAAACAATCTAGAAAAGTGTCCTCCAAAAGAAAAATAATAGATGAGAATCTGCCAGGAAAATAATACAGCAGACTATTTAACAGGAAATGCTTTATTTGTTGTGCTACTTTTTACAAGGTAAGTCCTTGCAGCTGAAATGAACAGACCCACAGCAGTAAGAAAAATATCCGAGTTTTAAGGAGTGAAGCCCCTGGAATGCAGCATTGTTCAGAGTGCAGGTGTATGTAAGCAGACGGGTTGGCTCTGGAATGGGTGATTCACTGGGATGCCCTGAATTGCTCAGGACAGCAGGGATCTATCTCTCCTTCTGCCTGGAAGTCTTTCTGTTAAATGCTGTCATATAGTTGCTCTGAAGTTTATTTATTTTTTTATTTATTTATTTCCCCACTTATTTTTTATTAGAAAACATGAGTTAACTGTGAGAGCACCTTTTCACTTTGTGCATGTTTGAACTGTAGGTAACTGAACTGTATGAAGAGACTGCCACATGAACAGTTGTTTTCTATTTCATCACATGAATGAAATCTGACTTGTCCAAGGGCTACTATTTTAATAGTTGATATCTTTGAAGTTAGCAGGGTATCTTCTGATTAAAACAAAACAAAACAAAACAACAACAAAAAAAAGAAAAATGACAACAAAAAAAAAAACTTTTCTCTGCATTTTTTTTTTTTATTTTTTTTTTTTTTCCTGTAGATGACTACCTGAAATAAAGCTGAAGAAGACCTTTTACTGGACGAGGATATCTCCTTTGGCTGACTCCTTAGTTATTCTTTCAGGTAGATTTTTATTGCCTTTATGAACTCTCAAGTTTCACTGGGCTTAAGACTTTTCTGAAGACAGCTGCTTTTTAAAAAAATGTTATATTGGTATGATTTCTCAGACCAGCTATTTTCTGTATTAAAAGAACAAGAAATTCTGTATTGAATGAAGTGATATTTTATTTTATTTTATTTTATTTTATTTATTTTATTTTATTTTATTTTATTTTATTTTATTTTATTTTATTTTATTATGTTCTGCACCAAAGTGGCATGTGGACTGAATTAATATTGACTAATTCCTGAAGATTTAATAAGACCGTCTACTTAGCTGACATACATTGCTGTCTGATTTGAATTTTAACATGTTATTCTTTGTAATTAAATGTAATTGTTAAAAGTGCCATGACGTTCCATGATATTACTTGATTGGTAATTGAGATATCAACAACAGTAATGTTCCTGCAGGATTTTCAGTATATACCTGATTGATTTTCTGTATTACTGATATTATATTTTCTTTTACAAATAATATGTTCATAAACTCCTTCATAACTAATTTTATTAGTTTTATTAACTGTTGAAGTGGGTTATCTTGCAGTCTGTCATTAATATCAATGCATATATTCCTGCAAACTTTATACATGGATACATAATCTATGACAAATATTACATAACAGCCTATTATGAAATGTTTAGTAAAAGGTAAAGTCTTTTGCATATACATTCATTATTTCTATTGATAAAAAAATGATAAATTTAAATCTAAATTTCCTGGCTGAGATCATTCAAATCTGCTCAGGTTACTTGAAAAATTAAATAGTCTTATATTGTCAATTTATTACCATTCATAGTGTTCTTTGTCTGTCCAAAATATTATGCAGGTGGTAAGGATTTGCCAGGGCAGAATTCATAAACAACCTCTCTTGGAATAAAAGGAATCAAAGTAATTTAGTACTCATTTCTCATTTAATTTATATCCATACTTAGCAAATCCAGACTAACAGTTGGATCATTTCAACTTATAGCATATGTAATCAGGACTAAGCCCCTAGGCTTTGTGTTAGTGAAAGCAGATGTGGTTGCATTTTTATGCTACATTATCAAAAATGCATTGGTACAATTCCCAAGCCCTAATAATCACTGCGTGTGTGTGTTTTTCCTGTTATCCAAGAATTTTTTTGCACTTTAATGTTCTGTTAGCAGTTATTGGTATGACTTTTCAGATAATATCTGAAAAGATATCTCAATCCAATGGATATAATCACTATGTATTTTATAAAGATCTACGCTCAATTGTTGAATTGTTCTTCTGAGGCTACATCTGTTTTTCTTAAAATCCTTCAGTTTTCCTACTTCAGGTATCATTGCTGTTATTAACACTCTAGATGTTAATTAACACTCTAGATGGTAATTCAGGCAAAGAAAACACAAAGTTATTCCTCTCACTTTGCTTTGCTTTCTCCAACAGGATAAAAACCACTGGCAACTATACAAGAAAAATCAGTGTCTTTACTACCTTACTGTCCATTGTTTCATTTTAGTGTTGTAAATAGGGTCCTAAACAGCTGTAAATAACCCACAAGAAAGGGGTCTGTATCAAACTGTGAGACACTTAACAGTTGTTAAGTCCTGAGCTAACATATATTTACTAAATTATAGACCAGACTTCAATTCCAGTTTTGCTGTTGGTGCCCTTACAGCAAAGACCAGTTAGCCTGTATGTGCACCTGTATGTGCACCTGGTGGGTGACCAAAAAATCCAAGCTTTAAAAAAGAAAATCAAAATCACCAAGTAATAAAATCCTGTAGTTGTTTTAGAATTAGAAATATGAAATAAGTATAAAAACACATGGTCAATTATGAATTAACTATATTTTAGCCAATTAGCATTTAAACACGACCAGAATCAAGTTCTTTTTTATTTCCAATAGCAAGACTGAGAGATCAGTTTACAATTTTGTAGTTTACAAAGTGTAGTTTAGGATGAAGATGTACTGCAGAAGAATTGATTACTTCATTTGCTATGGGGATTAATATTATACTTAAAAATTGAAACTTTTTTTTTTTTTTCAGTAAATATTGCCTAAATAAGTTTTGCACATACCTTCTTTAACAAGTGAGAGATTGATAGTAATGAAAATTATTACTATTAAAATTTTGTCATAGTGAAGGTCTTAATAAAAAAATTAATGTTAATTGACTGTGCTTACTTGTTTTTCTGTGCACACTGTTCAATGGAAGTTGGGATTTATTCCTAGAAAACAAGTTTTTCTCAAATATTATATATATATATTAAAATTATTTGTCATTTTAATAGAGAGTTTGCACTACCAGAGTCTTGTTCTTTTTTCTTTCCACAGTAACACTCACATTTAATAAGCAATTCCAGAATGTGACTATTTCATTAGAAACACTTCCTTTATGCTAAGTGTCTCATGCCTTTTTTCATCAGTGTTTTTTTATTACATACATTCAGGGTTATATTTGCATATATAATAAAGATATATATATAATAAAGATATTTATTACTATTTTCTTTTTATTTATTTTTTTTTTCAAATTCATACATTTAAATAAGGTTTTAAGCTACCTGATTTTCTGTTTCAGTGTGGGTGTTGAAATTTATGATTTTTTTTTTTTTGTATTTTTGTGTATATTGATTTTATTTTCTTTTAAGATTCCTTGAGACCTGCTCTATTAATAGTGAATTCATTTAAAAATCTCCTTCCTCTTTCCTATAGAGATCTTCTACTTTCTTGCAGGAAAAAAAAAAAAAAAAAAAAAAAAGGGGGGGGATTTAAAAAAAAAAATATTTTCTGGGTTTTTAAATATCAAAAAAGCTATGAAACAAGGAATTTCTTAAAATGCACTTCCCTCTCCTTTCCAAACTATTCTTTGTACATTTCCTTCTCCTTTGAATACTATATATACTTATATATATATTATATATGCATATATATATATTTTCAAGAGTGAATGAAAGTAATTTGCTAATTCCTTTCAAGGTAATTCTGAGTACTGTTTAACTGATGATATGTTGTGGAATACCGCAGACAGAATTTGCTTAATTACTTAGTGATTAGCTTATTTCAACTGAATTGTGTATTAAAATAATGATTGATTAGCTGTGTTTTAATTTGCAGTTTATAATTCCTTATCTTGTTAGATTTCATTTTCAGTATTTCCCTTCCATTCTTTTACAAAAGTTTCTAAAGTTTATTTTTTTGGCTATTGGTAAACTTAATGCTCACTAATTCACATTTGAACTTTTCTAACATATAATACAATATCATAGAATACAATACAATATCATATAATACAATAATCTCATGCCTGCAAATGTATTTCTTCAGTCATATGATTCCTGAAATGATTGCTGACTGAGCATTAGTTTAATAAAATAGTTTAAATTAATTTGAAAAAAAATGTAGACAGAGATCAAGGGCTCACTGTTCTCATAAAATAAAATGAAACAAAATAAAAACAAACAAACGAGCTGCTAAACTGAACTGGCTACTAAAACTGAACTTTTGGACAGATTTTCAAGTATATGCTTGCACATAAAAAAAAAAAAAAACAACAAAAAAAAACATTTACATCTCAGATAAACAAGTAACTTATCTTAATGCATCATGGCAATTAAATATGTATAAATGTTTGCTGTACTTAAGTTTATATTTTCCAAATGTATAGAAACCACTTAATTGAAGAAGATGTCTGAAGAATAAAAGCAAAATACTAATTGTATCAAAGGCAACATCTAAAAAAAAAAAAAAATCTTGTAAAGCATGTGATGTGTTATAATCCATGAACTTTCAATCTCAATAAGAAGTAAAATTCTTTTGTCCTTAAAGTCCAGGTTTTCTGAATGTATTCAAATAAGAAGGTGACCAGGGCTTAGCTAACCAAGAGACAGGGAAATAAAGCGGTATAGAAAATAATAACTTTCTTCCTATTTCACACTTCCAACCACCCAGCCACTGCTATAATGTGGAGAATAAAACATTCTCAGTTCTTTTACTCAGCTAATTGCTTTTGAAAAAGTTCTATAGTACTAAAACCTCGCTGTCATGTGTAAGTACCTCTCCTCACAGTATCCTTTCCCTGCCTCAATTAACTCTCCAAACACAAGAACACACGTTATCTAAGGAAGATAGGCTCTCCAGGGAAGAGGCTACAGCACCAAGCCTGTTGGAATTCAAGATGCATTTAAGCAATGCTCTCAGACATGCAATTTGATTTATATGGACCATTTATATGGTCCTGGAGCTGGACTTGATGATCCTTGTGGGTCTCTTCCAACTCAGGATATTCTATGATTCTGTGATTCTAAGGAGATATCTCATACAATCCTAAATGTTTTTTAAATTCAGGACAGCCAGGACTACATTATTTACCAATGAGAAAACTTTGCAAAGAGTAAGATCATTATCTATTTATATCTATTATATAAAAATCTATTATATTTTTTCTTATGGTTCTGAGAATCAAACTTTCAGACAGGGTAATCTTATTCACTTCAATATGACATGGAACAGTGTTGAACTGCAGTTAAATCTCTAGAGAATATTGTAGAAAACAAGAAAGAAATTAGTGAAATGCAAATATTTTTTTTTTATTACATGAATTTTAGACCACACAGTGTCAAAGATTTTGAAATGTTTTAATCTTTTGCCGTTTATAAAACTCTTAAGAGAAAAAAAAAAGAAAATACTTCTAGATGAAAATTTTCAACCAATTTCAAAAGCCATACTTTTTATTGCTCTCACTTTAGAAGGTTATCCATTAAATTTAGGAACAGTTATTCTCCATTCTGCATATAAGATTCAAGTTAAAGAAGAAAACTATTAGCTGTCATCAACCATGATGACAAACAAATGACAAATTGGAGGTGAAAAGTTGCTAGAGCTATTACAGTTTTTCTAATCTAAAGTGATCCTACTGTACTGCTTGCAGAAATTAATCCAAACACTGCTGTCTTCCGGAATTCAATAACATACAGAGAGAGGAAAAGGGAAAGGGATGTCCAATAATTAACAAAAGCTCCAACGTAACTTGCTGATCAGATCAGTGTACTTCATATTTGTGCACTGATTTCATCTCACAGTGTGGTATACTTCCACACTTAAAATCAGTATAAAAGTTTTCTGTGTATTTTTGCTTTATGTGTGTCAAATGACTTGGTTATGATATTATTCAACACTCTTAAAAATAAAAAATCATTAAAAATTGGTAACTCTACTGTATTACTCTAATTTTCTAGGCATAGTTGTGCATTTAGAATAAGAGTTGTATAGCACTGCGGTGAATCAGAAACCGTAGAGGAGATCAGTGGCAGAGCAAAGTAAATAAGAAACTAAGATAATGAGATATATACGAGAAACTAGGACTTTTGCAACAAGTTTTTTTGTTTGTTTGTTTGTTTTGTTTTGTTTTGTTTAGAAATTGCCAGAGATTTAAAGTAATTTGTGTTTAATTGTTGAAGTTAAAAATCAATCCACTATGGTTTAATTTATGACCATGCAACCGTGGGTTCTGGTCTATGAAGATTATAAAACTGGAGTACCTCAAGGATGAGACTTTCAATGGATGATTTAATAAACTGACTGCTGAAGTGCTTTTTCACTGATGACTTTGAATGTCAGAAATTATGCAAAATAAGGTATAAGGAATTTTTTATACTTTCTCACATAGTGGATATGTCTAAACATAATGTAAGGGCAAGAAGTAGTTCATTTCAGCAATCTGTGCTGCACTGAGATAAAGAATAATTACAGCATGACTAGGCATATTTGAAATGGCTAAAAGATAAAACATCCTGGACTGTGTAGTAGGTGTAGTAGAGCAGATTTCAGTGAAGGCTGAGTGATACAACATACAGTGTTGTATCATTTGACAACATGACTGCAGAACTAGATAGAAATTACCTGGAGGCTTACATTTCCAGCATGTAGTTCCCATACAGTATCTCCATATTTTAAGATACACCACAAAAAGCCAAACAAAGTTCACAAGAGGCTGTTTTAATACCCAACATGAAGTATGCTCTGCATTTGGAAACATTAGAGTTACATTTTTTTTTGTGGGGAGAAGTTAGCCTGAGGTAAATTTCCTATTAAGTTCTCCCCACAGCACTACACCCACAATGAAAACCCTAATAAGAAGTATAAGAAGTGCTTTTTGTTTGTTTGTTTGTTTGTTTGTTTTTTGTTTTTGTCAAATGAAAAAAATGTCAGTTCCATTTTGGCAAGGCAACGAAAGAAAAAGTCCCAGCTGAACTGCTTACTGATAGCTTGCTGGAGTGCTAAGGCTTTCAAGGTTTGTAACTCCAAAAATGTCTGTAAAAACAGTGGCTGTGTATGAGCCTGCTTACAAATCTGAAACCCCAGGTCACTGAGAGTTCAGTCCAAGACTTCAGACAAAAGGGTCAGTGTTTCCATTTAACTAACCTACTTTGTTAGGATTTCCACTCCTTTTTCTCTCGAACTCTCTTTTTTTTTTTTTTTTTTTTTTTTTTTTTCATCAACTAACCTTCATATTCCACAGCTTATTCTAACTGAACACAAAATGGAGTGATTTACATTATATTTTTGAATGACACCATTTGCCAAAACCCCAACTTCCTTTTCCTAATTACCACATTTCATCATGACACCTTAAGACACCTATGCCAGAGAAACAATGGTTCTCAGTCTTGAATGATAGAATATTTTTTGACCACACTACTTAAAATTAAACTTAGAAATGCAGAGTGACTCCAGCCACACTGTAGATGGATCCCTCCTGCACTTACAGGAAGATTTCTATGAATACAGTTTCAGTCCAAACTTTTTGTAATATTATGAAGCTGCTTTCCTCTTCTCCAAGTATCTAAGACACAGGTAAATTCCAAGAAGAAATGAAGCCTGCCAGGATTGCTCTGAAGTAGTAGTTTCTTCAGATTTTTTTACAAGGATTTTTTCCTGGAAAGATGTAGATCCCTCTTTGGCAATGTAGTCATACCCAAAGACATTGTTTCTGATATTCCCAAGCTGAATTTAATTTAATATGAGATTAATATACCTTAATTAAGTAAGTTCTTGTACTGTTTTTACAAGGCAAGGAATCATGAATGGGGGGAGGGGGGTTAATATTTTCTCCTTGAAAATGTGAATAAGAACTCACATTTATTCTAAATACATGTTTGAGTTTTGAACACACACAAAAAAAAAATGCAGTTAAATTTTCTTAAAGGTAGTGTGTATGTGTTTGTTTGTTTTGTTTATTTTGGAAAAATTTATCATGGGTTGTTATGAAAAAAATATTAATTGAATTTAATTGAGCTTTTGGAGAAAGAAAGATGGAAAAACAGATGAGTAAAATGAGTAAAATGAAATAAAAGGGATGACCAGCTTTCTATGAAGCTGATTTCATTACTTTTTTTTCCTGAAAACCTTCAAAGAACAAAAAAAAAAAATTATGTACTCCACAATCTTTCAAACAAAGTTTTGAAACCAGCAAGATACATTTGAAAACAAAAGAATGATATAAATTAGTTTCTGTCAGGAAAGAGTGAATAAATAGAGTCTATTGACTTCAGGGAGTTTAGAAATAAGTAAATTATGACAGGTACAAGGAACAAAAGGGAATATAGCTTTATTGTAGAGAAAAGCTGAGTGAAAAGTCACAGGGCAATGTAATCATACATTTTCACACAAAGTAAATAGAAGAAACAATAAAGCTCAGTTTTGAGAGCAGATAGATGAAACAATGAAAATCAGCACACTCCAAATATGTGGAGAGGTGTGAGAGGAAACCAAGTAAGGTGGTCTAAACACTGATGTAAAAATGTGATGGCTAAGGCACTATTTAAGGGAGCTTTTGGTACAGATATTCTCATCTCAGTTGGATTAGTTTTGTTAGTGCATCTTTCAAAGGAATTGCTAAGGGAGAGATTCAGAATAATGTGCTGACCAAAAGAAACATGGGATTGAGAGCAAAAATACAAATACTTAAATTCTAAGGAAAATGGTTCATACATGCAGTTCTTGCAGATATGTTCAATTGTTTTGCTGAAGTCCTTGTTTCTGTTCTCAGGTCTTCCATTTGCTAGAAAAGGTGAAAAAGATTTATATATATATATATATATATATATATATATATGCATATATATATACATATATATTATATATAGAGAGAGAGAGTATTGAGAACTGGTTAACTGTTAGTTCCAAAGTAGAAACAGTACTAACGGAGAAAAGATAGAAGAAATGAAGAAATGAGATCTGGAGATTCTTGGAAGCCAGCAGAAAGAACATGAAGAAATAGAAATTATATGTTATCATTAAAAATTATCTGTCTAATGGCACTGTGTTCTGACACAATCTCAAAGTCTGTGAAATGTTTTGTGAACTTGTGTTCATCAGATCTCCTGGTGTTGCTGTCAACAGCAGACATTTCAGGACATTATGCTTCCCCTTTGTGTTTTCTGTAGAATCATGAATATCAGACAAAATTTAGTACAGGAAGGAAATTTATTTTATTCCTACAAGAAAAGATGTCTTGTAGAAATACAGTTATACAGAAATACAAATATGACTGAATTTCTCTGGAGGTTGCATCAGTATTTTTACATTCTAAATATTATTTAAACTTGCTAAATTTGCAACTAGGAGTTGATGAATGGGAAAAAAAAAAGTAATGCAGATTTTTATTAATGACTTCAACATATTGAAAGCTAGAAATGTTCTGTACGCTGAACAAATATTTTCCTTGCAATGTAGAACTGTCTCATGACCTTCGTCCTTTATTTTAACTATGCCAATTTAATGGTACTTCAACAAGCAAAAAAACTCAGCTTCAGGACATTAGTTTGGGGGCATTCTCAATGATCCATTTTTCTTCCTGCATGAACAGCAGCAGCACATGGGATGTGAAGTTAGCATGAAAACTGAAACAATAATGAGAAACAAAAAATGTAGATGTGCTTTGCAAAGAATATGCCACAACTAGTCAGCTAAAACTAAAAGAAAAGACATACTTATTATCTTCTGTCATCTAAGGCCAAAAATGAAGTTTCAAAGAAAAGCATCAAAGTTTGTGGAATATTAATTAACATTAACAGTGTGGAAGGCTTGTGGAGGTTCTTCCCCCACTCCCAAGACAGGCAGCTAAAAATAAAAAAAAAAAAAATATTTTTTTTTTAAAAAAGATCAATTGCACCCCCTTTTGATAAAAAAAAAAAAAAAAAAAAAAAAAAAAAAGATCAGTCTGACATGGTTATTTATTTCTAAATTTCTAAATTGAGACAATATATCTTATTGGATACTCTAGAGATTTGACAAGAAAAAAAAATACATCTCTTCAGAGATATATTTGCTATTAATATTTGCTATATTTGCTACCTCTATACCAAATTCTGAAACAGATTATTGCAAAAATTACATTAAATAGGGGTTTGGAATTTCTCAGTTCAGCACAGGAATCTTGCTATAGAAAGATTTTTCTGATCAGTGTCAATGCATCAAAATCAACAATCAAATATTGTCATTACTGCATAAAACTATCACCCACAAGTTGGTCATACTGCTAGTCCTGCCTTACATTGACACATTTCAAAGGCACAATATTAACAGTGGTTTTCTGTTTTATTTTGTTTTCTTATATTTTGTGGGTTTGTTGTTGTTGTTTTCTTGTTTGTTTGTTTTTTTCCCTGCTACCAAAATTTTTTCTGTGGTAGATTTTTTGCTAAAGGGTATTTCCATTATGCTGCCAACCACATGGGATCTTGTAGTACTTCAGGTTATATTATCTTGGGCTGCATACACATTTTTAGAATGTTCAAGGATCAGTTCCTAACTATATCTTGCTCTCCCTTAAAGAGTATTCCTTGCAGTCAAAGTTTTGCTACCCTCTCCATCCAAGCTGTGGATTAAAAAAAAAAAAAAAAAAAAGATGCAATAAGATGTCTCCAAGCAACTTGTTTCTTTCCCATGAAGTGCAAATCCTGAAAAATATATTTGGTAAACCAAGTGTGTTTTGCTAAACATACTCCTTTGGAGTTGTATCTTTTAAATGGAGATCACTTTGGGAAGCTAAACATAAAAACTCAGATAAACCAAAGGAAGAAAGAAGGGGCCAACAACATCAACAGAAAACAAAAAAACAAAACAATAAAAATAACAAAAACCAAAACACTCTTGTTGCTCTAAAGAGAGATTTAACAACAACAACAAAAAGGAGGAAGTTAAGGAGCTTTGAAGCTCACCTCTTATGTATCTTTGGTCTTAGACTCTTCTTTAAGAAGATTATCTTCCTTAAAAGTCATGTCTACACATAAATATATGGAGATTTAAGATATGTAATATATTCTTGGTTTGAATAATCTTATTGTTTACCTTTTTTTTTTTTTTTTTTCTGTATGGGAATAAGCCAAGTGAAATCTATATCTCCAACAGAATTCACATTTTTTGAAATTTATTTCATTTATCGAATCTTTACTGTGTGAAAGGGAGTTAATTATTTTCATTCTTTTATCATATAATGTATGACTAATTAATGCAGAAAGCTTTGTAAGACTCACTTAAGACACTCCTCTGAGGATTTTGTAGCTGCACATAAAAGTACCTTCTCACTATTTTTTCCCTTTACTTGCTTCTACTGAATATTTATGAGGTAAATAATACTTGAATTTATTTATTTATTTATAAAATACTTCAAAATATATTGAAAATGATTTTTCCCCATTAGAAATGAATAATGCAAATCAATTATTTAGAAAAATCTTGCATAGTCTTTCATTTTCTGTTTAGTTTACACAACTGACTTTTTCTGTCAGTTCTCACTCCCTTGTCAGAAATTTGGAATATTAATTTCATAGAACCACAGAATGGTCTGAGTTGGAAGGGATCTTAAAAATAATCTAATTTCAACCCCTGGCCACGGGTAAGGATATCTCCCACTAGACCAGGTTGCTCAAAGTCCCATTTAACCCAGTCTTAAACAATTCCAGGTTTGAGGCATCCACAGATTCTCTGGGATACTTGTTCCAGTACCCACTGAGTGAAGAATTTCCTCATAATCTCTCATCTAAATCTACACTCTTTCATTTTAAAATCATAACCTCGAGTCCTAGCACTACCCTTTTTGATAAAGAATATAAAGGTATTTTAAGTAAATACCTTAGAATTACCTTATAGAACATTAAGGCATTTTAAGTATAAATGTAACTATGTCCACAAAGCAGAGAACATTTACAAAGTCAAATTTCCACAAGTTAATGAGAATAAAAGACAAAAGTTTCCAGGAAAAAATAAACAAATAAAAAAGAAAAAAAAAAAAAAAACTTGCAGTAAATGGCAGAAAAGCCATTTATATGGCTTTTAGAATTTTGGGGAGGTCAGCTTTTATTATTATTATTATTATTATTATTATTATTATTATAGCTATATCTGACAATACTGTATTTAGTTGCATTTAGTGGAATTTCAATTTCAGTCATATAATCACAATATAACTTCAAGTGGAAGGCAGCTCTGGAGGCCCAGTCCAAACTGTCCCCCAGAGTAGATTTCTTAGACCCTGTCTGTTTGGGTGGAGAACATCTCCAAAGATGAAGAAGGTGCACCATCTGTAGAAGCCTGTTCACTGACTACCTCATTGTGAAATGTTGTCCTTAAATTTGGATTTTCCTGTGTTTCTGCTACCTCTCATCCTCATCCTGTACATGTCAGAGAATGGTCTGTCTCAGTTTTTTCTGTGCTGTCCCACCAGACAGCTGAAGGTAAAAAGAGAAACTTCCCCGAAGCTTCTCTTAGTCTCTCATGGGGCAGGTACTTCAGACTTTAACTACCTTTGTGGCCATACTCAGGTGAATCATAACCTATACAATGAAAGTCACAGATCAATTAGTAGACAAGAGGCCAGAAGTCTGAGGTTCTAACCAGACGTGTATTCCAGCAACAGGGATTTGCTACTGGCATTGAAGGATATATCAGCTGAACTCATCAGTCAAGAACTTCATTGCTAGGTTGCAGCTTAATTATTTATTATTGTTTGTGAATAGCTAGGACTTGGCTGGATGAGATTGCTGGCTTTTTGCCAATTTTTCTTTTTTTCTTCCTTTTATCTGAATGACATCTAGTGCAATATGAATTGAAAAGGGGATGCAACTGGGTTAGGACAATTAAATTTAATTTGAAACTGTCTCTCATTCCAAAAATGGACTTGCTTGGTGTGCAAACCTTGTTGGTGGTGAGAGAAAGAATAAATGGTGTGTGCAAATTAACGATAGAATTTCTCAGCAAATGACTGAGATTTAATTTGCTTTGAAAAGTGCTTCTCTTGCTATTGTCCCAGGTAAAATGTGCCTGAGGACATTACCTACCCAATGTTATCTCAGTGAACACTGACGCAGCACACAGGTCCAGGTGTCTTTCAGAGGCACAGGTCCAGGTGTCTTTCAGAGGCAACCATCAGTGAACATAACTTTCGATTGTGGTTTAGACATAGAATAAAGGTTTATAAGCAATAAGCACTGATTTACCCATTTTCTCCAGTATGCTGAAAGATAGCTCTTATTGACTCAGCAGGGATTATTTTATTTTATTTTTTTTGAATACATTATTTTTAAGCAACTGCACAAATGAAAACTGATGAAGGTTTCAAACCAGAAGGTTCCAGAGTCCTCATGGAGTTGTACAATTGCTATACAGTCAGAGTGGCTACTTTGAGGGTACTGTCAGAAGAAATCTAGAATATGCTTTGAAGCACTTTTCAGAAATCACACTGATAAGCTATAAGAATTACTGTCTCTGTCCTCTTTAGGAATTTGGAATTTAGGATTGTCCTCTTTTAGGAATTTCTTCAGGAATTAGACTCAAAAGAAGTCCAAATAATTTTCTTGTTTTTTCAATATATTTCTCATTATTAATTCATGAAACTACAATGATTACAGAATACAAAGCAGGAATTAGAGATTCTTTCCATGCTATAAAGAAAGATAATAAATTGCTATTAGTTACTAAGCTACTATACCCTTGCTATCATATTTCTTAAGGTATATGTCAGGTTATTATATGCCAGTATCAATTTAAAACAAAAGAAACATGTGTGTAATCTCAATACTCTAAGATCAATTATGATTTTGATTTATTTATGATTAACTCAACCAAATTATTTGCAAGTAAAAATGAAAACATTTTTTTCTTGCAAGCTATTTCTTCAAATAGTTTTTACCTTTTTTTTTTTTTTTTGAAATTCCACTGCTTGCTCAAAAATATCATTAATCAGTACAGGTGCTGTAACACGAAATAAGGATTCTTATAAAAAAAAATAAAATAAAAAAGAATCCTTATTTTGTGTTACAGCACCATTTAAGATACTTGTCACATATGTAGAACACCATATTTCTGATATAGATCTTTCTTTGAATCTAAAAGAACACTTGCAGGTTAATGAAAAAAAAAATATTTAGCAAAGTTAACAAACAAAATCATTTCACGGTATCACAGAATCATCTAGGTTTGTGGGGATAGGAGAAGGGGCAATGGCTGCAAGATAGAGCACAGGAAGTTCCACACTGACATGCAAAAGAACTTCTTCATGTTGAGGGTGATGGAGCACTGGAACAGGCGGCCTAGGGAGTTTGTGGAGTCTCCTTCTCTGGATATATTCAAGGCCCATCTGGACACCTACCTGGGCAGCCTACTCTGAGGAACCTGCTTTGGCAGGGGGGTTGGACCCGATGAACTTTTGAGGTCCCTTCCAACTCCTACAATTCTGTGATTCTGTGAACATGAATGCTTCATGGTGTTTCTGTTTCCTCAGTACCACTGAAGACACTGTAGTGTAGAAGACACTTAGGCAGATAGTTTATTGCTAATGATATGTGTGTTTTCATCAGTCACACATCCATGGATGTCAACTTGATATTGGATGTCAGCTTGATATTACAGTTAGTCATTGCAGGTTTTTGCTATTGCTAGTGTTGAATAGTCAGAATCTCTGATGTTTTTCTTTTGTACTTGTACTGTTTATCTTTTTAATCCAAAGTGAATGGATTATTTTATTTATTTATATGTGCTTACTACCATAGATATATATACTATCATTAAAATTTGATAAATATAACACTCCTTTAGAAATGATCAAACAGGCTGACTATGTCCAGTTGGAGGCCCCCCCCCCCCAAGAATTTTGGTATCAGATATGCCATGGTTATTTTTGTCTACCTGCCTGTGCTGCTGCGTTTGGAAGCTACATTAAAAGATTGAAACTGGCAAAATTTCAATTTCTCCTTCTTAAAGTAAATAATAATAATAACAATAAATCTTTAAAGATATTTTAGTCTCATCACATAGATTCACCTATCATTCACAATTCCTATTTAAGTTGCTAGGTCTAGATTTTCTTAGTAGCTGTATTGAATAGAAAAACATATTGAGGGGTTAATTTTATATTTCATTGTGGTATAAATAAGTTCTGAAATTGTAAGTACTCCATAGATAGCATTTTTTTTTTTTTTTTTTTTTTTTTCCTGAACTAACAGACTGGTACCAGATGCTATCATAGGATTAGAAATTTAGAGAGGTAAACACCTCTCTAGGTTTATTTTTATTATGTAAGAACCCAGGACTTTTCAACTCAGAGATTTCTCAGTGACAACTGTCGAATAAACAAGCATCTGGCTGAAAAAGTAATGAACTTTGCACTTAGTAAAAGAAGATGATTGGAAGACAGATTTGTTCATGTTGAAATGTTCATCTTCACTGTGTTGCTGCATCAACTGAATATCAACAGCTCAGAAATCCAGAATTGAGTTCTTTCCCAGAGTTTTGAACTAGAAATGAAACACAAGCATTTTAAAATCTCAACTTCAATGAGAACATCAATCCAAGAATGTTTGTAAGGTTCTTTTTCCCCTTTTGTTGGGAATAGTTCCAAATGATCATACCTTTCACAAAGCAGCAGTATTTGGAGAAACACAACAGTTGTCCAACATTAATTAAAAGGAAGTGTATTCAGATCCCTAGCCTCCCAAAAATGATGGGTGTGATCATTGAACCAAATATGTAACAATCACTCTAGTAAATTGACTTGTCACAGCAGGAGGTCCCTAATTTCTCTAGCATTGCAAGCACATTATAGAGCCGATATTTTGCTGTCTCTTGGATCATCCACAAGCACAAAGACTACTCTGTTTGTCATATAGGGGAGTTGTTTGTTTTATTGAGCATGTCATTAATGTCTTTAAATGTTTGTAAGACCAGAGATGGTGTTTAAATACCTACTGCCTCTGGCTGATTTTAAATTATCTGGTAAAGTTTTGTGTGTTTCATTGAACTAAAGATGATTTATTGTGTTAAACCTGAAGATGTGTCTCTTTTTGCAGCATGTGGGTTTATCTGGTGTGCTTGAAACTGCAACCAGGGGTGTTGTAGAAATAGATGGAGTCTGCATCACCAGGACCATCACTATTTGAGGCCAAAAGCTGAATAAAAAAATCCCACTCACTTCAAGTTTTTATTTGTGATAAGGAAAATAATGCATGTAGTATTTGGAAAAATGAGTTTTTCTGATATTCATTTTCAGTTATGTTTCTCAATCAGCTGCTAGCATTATGAATCTAGATGCAGAAATATCAGTGCATGATGCCTATATATATGACATTACCAAGAAGAATAGCTTGTGAAATGACTTTTTTTTGCTATGACCTGGATTTAATGAGAGGCAATAGATTTGGCTTTGCTGAATAGAACAAAGTGGTTAGGATTTTTATCAGCTTTTCAAGGTTTCAGTATTTATTTTATATCATAACTGAGTAGCACTTTAATAATTTATCTTGTTTTCTACAGTCAAAAATTTGATTTTTAGTGTATTCTGCCTACAATATCCTATAAGCACCAGAAAATACCTAGCATATAAACAGGTTTCATTTGAGCAGAACTGAATAATATTAGGACTAGGCTATATAGAGGCTATATTATCAAAGGCAAGTAACACATTATCTTTTTACATAGTGAGGAATTTCTGTGATGTAAGTAAATGAATGGAAATACATGTGGTGATTTTACTTGGGTGGGAGGCTGAGCTTCACTACAACCACTCTCTAACTCCCTTTTCTTAAAGAGGAGTGGGGAGAAAATATGATGAAAAGGGCTCAAGGGTTGAGATAAGGATGAGGAGATCACGCAGTAATTACTGTGAGGGGCAAAACAGACTCAGCATAGGGAGATAGTAAGATTTATTGCCTATTACTAACAAACTACAGAAGCGAGAGACAAAGGAAAGAAACCAAAAGCACCTTCCCACCTCCCTCCCCCCCCCCCCCAAATCCACCCTCTTCTACCTCCTTCCCCCCTGAGCAGTGCAGGGGAATGCAGGAATGGGGGTTATGGGCTTCTATAGCGCTTCTTCTCTGTTCCTTCTCAGTCACTCTCGTCCCCTGTGCTGTGGGGTCCCTCCCACGGGATGCAGTCCTTGATGAACTGGTCCAGTGTGGGCTTCCCACAGGCAACAGCTCTTCTAGAACTGCTCCAGATATGGGTCCGTACCACAGGGTCTATCCCTCAGGAGCAAACTGCTCCAACCTGGGTCTCTCACGGGCAGCAGCTCCTGCCAGGTCACCTGCTCCTGCATGGTCTCCTCTCTATGGCCTACAGCTCTGGCCAGAATTTGCTCCAGCAGGGATCTTTCAAAGGCTGCAGCCTCCGTCGGTGCAGGTCCACCTGCTCCACTGTGGTCTCCTCCACAAGCTGCAGTGTGGAACCCTGCTCCACTGTATTAGTCCATAGACTGCACAGGGGGACAGCCTGCTTCACCATGGGCCTCACCACAGGCTTCAGGACTCCGGTGCCTGGAGCACCTCTCCCCCTCCTTCTTCACTGGCCTTGGCACCGGCAAGGCTGTTCCTCACTCCTCTCACTCTCCCAGCTGCTGTGTGGCACAGCTTTTTCTTTTTTTTTTTTTATTTTTTTTTTTTTTTTTTTTCTCCTGTCTTAAATATGCGCTCACAGAGGCACAAAACAACATCACTTACTGGATCAGCTCTGGTCAGCGGTAGGGCCCTTACCCAACATGGGGCAGCTTCTAGATCCTTCTCACAAAAGCCACCCCTATGGACACCTGCTACCAAAACCTTGCCACATAAAACCACTACAATACATTTGAATATTTTTGAAGTATTTGTCTTCATATGGGTAGCTAATTAGTTCAAAAATGGATGTCAATGGAAAAAAAAATGTAAAATTAAAAAAGGAAATGTTGAAACCTCAATTACCAGAAGAGTGCTGTTCATATAAGGATATAAATGTATAAAATATTTTAAGGATCATATTTCAGGAAATTAGCCAATCAATTAAAAATCACCATTACTAGAAACAGATGAAAAAAACTGAATTTATGACATTAAATATATATATATATATTAATGTGGAGAAATGGGAAAAAAAAAAGAGAGGAAAATAAAATATAGAAAAGTGAATTAAAAAGAAAAGTTGATACTGTAAAGTGGAGAAATAATTTCTGTGAGACTCTGAATGCAAAGTTCCCCCAGCAATACAAGTTTCAGTAGTATCAGTTTCAGATCCCATTAGGGCTCGTGGACTTAGGAATGTTCAGTTTTCTTAAGTATTCCCTGATCTGATCCTCTTACACTAAGGGTACATCTTTCTTGCTCTAACTTTTTAGCCCTGTCTCTTGGACCTAGGATTCCTGAAGTTTTGTCTTGCTAGTAAAGGCTGAGGTGAAGAAAGCATTTGCCTTTTAATTGTCCAGGGTAAGTAGGTTTCGTGTTTCATTCAGAAGAGGGCCCACATTTTCCCCAGTCTTCCATTTGTCGCTGACATATTTGTAGAAACTTTTTATGTTGCCATTAATGACCCTGGCCAAATTCAATTGAATCTGGGCTTTAGCTTGCTTAATTTGATCCCTGGCAGCTCAGACAATATCCTTATATCCATTGAAGGTCACCTGCTTCCACCATTTGTGTATTTTCTTTCTGTTTGAGATTGGCTAGAAGCTCCTTGATTATCTGTGCAGGCATCCTGACATTTTTTCCCAACTTCCTCTTTGTTGAGGTGACACAAGTCCATGTCTATTGTTTTGCACAGTTTGTGTGCCTTTGTTTCCTTTTATGCAATCTCCTTAGCTTTACCAGCAGAAATGTGTAGGAGGTAGAAAGGACCAGAGGCAGACGAATGTTGTATATACATATTTGTGAGTGTTTAAATTTCTGCAGCTGAACTTTTAAAGAAAATTTGACTGGAGTGTATTTTAAAAGCTTTAAGGTACTAGAAATCTATGTATTTGCAGGTCTTTGTCTCTGGAATTGCATTATGCTAAACTGCAGTCTCAGGCATTATATCAACTAGAGTGAAATATGACTTCACTTTTTTTTGAGTGCCTCTTATGAAGTAGCTGTTCTCCAAAGGATAAGTGCACTGTTGCTCTACAGATTCAAAACCAAAAATGAATCTGATTTTTTTAAGTGCTACTTATTTTTCTAAGCCAATTGCCATCATCTTTTACAGAGGATTTTTTCACAGTGCATGTGGTGGATATTTATAATCACTGACCCCATCCTTCTCCTTTCAGTGGTTTATCCTTCGTCATTCTTCCCAAAATAAAATAAAATAAAATAAAATAATTAAATGTTCATTAGACATACTACTTTCTTATGTCAAAAAAATAAAATTGTTTTAAAACATTTCTAAGACTGAAAAGGGTAAATATGAGAGCAAATATCTGTAGAAAAAAACATGAAGGAATTGAGACCTGCACATAGGAACTCTGCTTTTACTTTACCTATAATCTTCCTTACTCTGAAGAGAGTCACATCTTTAAAGCATCTTTGCATTGTAATACTACAGTGCATATCAAATTTCTGCTGCTAGAGGAGTGATAGCCAAAGCTATAAAGTAATACCATAGTTGTAATGAAAAAGCCACTACCAAGGTTGACAAGCTAACCATTGAAGGAATTGGTGTGATCCAGTGTAGGCACTCTGAATGGCTAAGGGACAGATCAGAAATACTGTGCCTCTCAGCTTAGAAGGAGGCAATAATATGCTGATAGGATCTAAACTTAACTTTTCATTTCATTCAGCCCTTCTACCTTGTAAGAGAACTACAAGACAAATATTATAGAATCATAGAATCATAGAATATCCTGAGTTGGAAGGGACCCTTAAGGATCATCAAGTCCAACTCTTGACACCGCACAGGTCTACCCAAAAGTTCAGACCATGTGACTAAGTGCACAGTCCAATCTCTTCTTAAACTCAGTCAGGCTCAGTGCAGTGACCACTTCCCTGGGGAGCCTGTTCCAGTGTGCAACCACTGTCTCTGTGAAGAACCCCCTCCTGATGTCAAGCCTAAACTTCCCCTGCCTCAGCTTAACCCCATTCCCGCGGGTCCTGTCGCTGGTGTTAATGGAGAAAAGGTCTCCTGCCTCTTGACACCCCCTTACGAGGAAGTTGTAGACTGCGATGAGGTCTCCCCTCAGCCTCCTCTTCTCCAGGCTGAACAGGCCCAGTGCCCTCAGCCGTTCCTCGTACGTCTTCCCCTCCAGGCCTTTCACCATCTTCGTAGCCCTCCTCTGGACACTCTCCAACAGTTTCATGTCCTTTTTATACTGTGGTGCCCAGAACTGCACACAGTACTCGAGGTGAGGCCGCACCAGCACAGAGTAGAGCGGGACAATCACCTCCCTCGACCTACTAGCGATGTCGTGCTTGATGCACCCCAGGACACGGTTGGCCCTCCTGGCTGCCAGGGCACACTGCTGGCTCATATTCAACTTGCTGTCTACCACGACCCCCAGATCCCTCTCTTCTAGGCTGCTCTCCAGCGTCTCATCACCCAGTCTGTACGTGCAGCCAGGGTTTCCTCGTCCCAGGTGCAGGACCCGGCACTTGCTCTTATTGAACTTCATGCGGTTGGTGATCGCCCAGCTCTCCAACCTATCCAGATCCCTCTGCAAGGCCTTTCCACCCTCATCCGAGTCCACAACTCCTCCAAGTTTGGTGTCATCAGCAAACTTGCTCAAAATACCTTCTATTCCTACATCCAGATCGTTTATAAAAATATTGAAAAGTACCGGCCCTAAAATGGAGCCTTGAGGGACCCCACTGGTGACCGCCCGCCAGCCTGACGCAGCCCCATTCACCATAACCCTTTGGGCCCTGCCCGTTAGCCAATTGCTCACCCATCGGATGATGTTTTTATTTAGCTGTATGGTGGACATTTTGTCCAGTAGGATCCTATGGGAAACCGTGTCAAATGCCTTGCTGAAGTCCAAAAAAATCACATCAGCTGGTTTCCCTTGGTCCACCATACGGGTGATCTTATCATAAAAGGAAATCAGGTTAGTTAGGCAGGACCTACCCTTCACAAACCCATGCTGGCTGGGACCAATGACTGCTTTGTCCCCCAGGTGCGCCTCAATAAGTTTGAGAACCATCTTCTCCATGATTTTACCAGGCACTGACGTGAGACTGACAGGCCTGTAATTGCTAGGGTCTTCTTTCTGACCCTTCTTGAAAATCGGCACAACATTTGCCAGCTTCCAGTCTACCGGGACCTCTCCAGACTCCCAGGATAGTTGAAAAATAATTGAGAGAGGTTCCGCGATGACGTCCGCCAGCTCTTTCAGCACCTGGGGATGAATCCCATCCGGACCCATGGACTTGTAGGGATCCAGGTGGAGTAGCAAATCCTGCACACGTTCAGGGTCGGTTGGGAGTTTGTCATCCCCACCGTCCCGGTACTCCAGCTCAGGGCACCCTGGGTCCCGAAGCCCATCATCGGCATTGAAGACAGAGGCAAAGAAGGCGTTAAGCGTCTCTGCTTTGCCTATGTCATTGTCTGTGAGGAGACCTTCCCTACCAAGGAGCGGCCCTATGTATTCTTTAGTTCTCCTTTTTCCATTCACATATCTAAAAAAAACCTTTTTATTATCTCTCACAGACACAGCCAGCTTCAACTCTAGGTGTGCTTTAGCCACACGAATTTTCTTCCTACAAACACGAACAGCATCCCTGTATTCTTTCCATGCCACCTGGCCCTCCTTCCAGTAGTGAAACACTCTCTGTTTCCACCTAATCTCCATAAGAATGTTCCTGGTCAGCCACGCCGGCCTCCTGCCCCGCCTGCCTGACTTGCGATATTTAGGAACTGCCTGTTCTTGTGCTTCTAGGAGGCATCGCTTAAAGAATGACCAGCACTGGTGGACATCGAGGCCTTCAAGAGCAGCTTCCCAGGGGACCTTGCTGACTATTTCCCTGAGCAGCCTGAAGTCCGCCTACCCCATATCTAGGGATGAGGTTTTGGTGGCACTTTTCCTTCTGTCACCGTAAATTTTGAACTCAACCACTTCATGGTCGCTATGACTGAGGCGGCCACCAATCACCACATCTCCCACCAGGCCCTCTCTGTTTTCTAGCAACAGGTCTAGGAGGGCACCTTTCCTAGTTGGCCCCGTTAGCACCTGCACCAAGAAGTTATCATCTAGGTGCTTCATGAACCTCCTGGACTTGCTCGTGTCAGCCGGGTGGCACTCCCAGTTAATGTCTGGCAAGTTGAAGTCCCCCATAAGGACAAGGGGAGTTAATCTCGAGGCCTCTCTTAGTTCTGTAAAGAATAATTTATCGGCGCTATCGTCCTGGCCAGGCGGTCTGTAATAGACTCCCACAACTACATCCCCTTTATTCGTTCGTCCCTTGATCCTTACCCAGAGGCTCTCAACTTTGCCATCGCCGACCTGAAGTTCCACACAGTCCAGCCCCTGCTTCACATACATCGCCACCCCACCACCTCACCTACCCTGCCTGTCCCTCCTGAAGAGCCTGTAACCATCTATCACAACACCCCAGTCACAGGACTCATCCCACCAGGTTTCGCTTATGCCGATGATGTCGTAGTTGCGGGACTGGGCCAGTACTTCTAGATCATCCATTTTATTCCTCATACTGCGTGCGTTCGTGTAGAAGCATTTCAGGTGTGTCTCCTTACACTCAGCACCTTGTGGATCTAACCGAAGGACCTCACTGGCACACAGCCCCTCTGATTCTAGCGTACCATCCCTTAGGTCTTCACCGGCGTGCCTGGTTTTAGCCCCTTCCCCCTTCGACTCTAGTTTAAAGCCCTATCTATCAGCCCTGCCAACTCCTGACCAAAGATCCTTACCCATCTCCGAGAGAGGCGCATCCCATCCGGTGCCATCAGGCCCGGTGTAGCATAGACCTTCCCATGATCAAAGAACCCAAAGTTCTGCCGGTCACACCAGTCTCGAAGTCACGAGTTTATGTGAACAGCACACCTTTCTGCTTTGATCCCCCCTATCGGAAGGACAGAGGCAAACACAACCTGCGCGCCTGATCCTCCAAGTAGTCGCCCCAAATCTCTAAAGTCTCTTTTGATCGCCTTCGGACTTCTCTTTGCTACTTCATCACTACCAGCCTGAAAGACCAGTAGCGGGTAGTAGTCAGTGGGCCGTACCAGGCGCTTGACTTTCTTGGCAACGTCCCTGACCCTGGCCCCAGGGAGGCAGCAGACTTCCCTACGGGTGGGGTCAGGCCGACAAATAGGGCCCTCTGTTCCCCTAAGGATAGAGTCTCCCACAACGATCACTCTCCTGTCTTTCTTGGTGGAGGCAGTCCTGATGCGTGGAGTTGACCTTCTCGCCCTAGGCATCCTCCTGGGAACACTTTCTATCTCTTCCTCAGTTGCTGGTCTCTCAATCTCCAGGGCCTCAAACCTGTTTCGTAAGGGCACCTGGGAAGGTGGGGCCGGAAGGGGAGGGCATCGCCTGCGATGTCGAGCAGGGACCTGTCTCCATTCCTCAACTCCCAGATCCCCTCCCTCTGCCCGACAGCGACAGGGCAGGGGGTCCACCCCCATCTGGGGTGTCTCACCCCGGTACCTCTCCTCGAGGCCCTGCAGGGAGTTACTCCACAAGTCTATCTCCCGCTCACACTCCCTAATGGCCCTCAACCTCTCGATCTCCTCCTTGAGCTCCTTGAGCTCCGCCACCATGCGGACCAGGTCGTCCACCTGCTCACACCTCACGCACGCAGCGTCTCCGCCTCCCGCCGATGGCAGCAGCAGGCTCTGACACTCCCTGCATCCGGTGACCTGAACTGCTGCATTCTTTAACGGGCAGTCGGTCTGGGTGTATACCGACCTCCTGCAGAGCGCTCCGTGCCTGGTGGAGACCATTATCACCTAGCTAAAGACTGTCGTTAAGAGGTGTTCGTGTGGGCAGTAGGTTGCTCTCCGCCCTACCTGCGCGAACTGCCGCGCTAACTGCCGCGCCACTCCCTTCTGACGCGCCACGCCCTGTTTGCCCGCCCTGGTCGCCGCGCTCCTGGTCGCTCGCGCTCCCTAGGGGCTGCTTTTGAACGGCCGGGGAGGGGGCGCTGCTGGCTCCGCCTTCGCCTCGTCAGCCTCCCTCACGAGGGCTGCCGGGTCCTGGCTGCTCCCTGAAGTCGGCTCGATGCCGGGAAGTTAGCCCTGCCTGGCCCGATCCCCCGCTCTGCTGCAGAACGCGTCTGCCCCGGAGCCGATCGCCTCGGCAAATTATGTGACAGCAAAGAAGCTCATGGGTTCTTTGTACACCGTTAATAAATCATTTAACCAGAATAAGATTTTGACTACAGTACAAGTTAATTAAAGACTTTAGATTTCCTGGCTAAACTGATATGTATTTCAAATGTATTTCTGAGTTGATCCTTTTCTGATTCTAAGTATTTTTGTCCTTATAACTACAGCCATTACCCAAACTATAAATAATCAAAAAGTTTTAAAAATCTTTTCTGTTAATCTTTTGTTCAGAAAAGACACAGATGTTTTGTGTATGTATGTGTGTGTTTGGGTTTGCAACTCTGAGAAATATTTCTTATGCCTTCCACACTGGTCCAGCTTTCTGAAGGTCGGTAAAAATAGTATATGCAAAAGCAGAAATTGACTCATGGTATTTGTCTCAGAAAGCCTTATCGATTTTTTTTTTTTTTTTCTTTCTTTTTTTCTTTCTTTTTTTTTTTTGTGGCAAATATGTTGAATATTTACTCTTTTGGGTCTTTTGTTTGTGGAAATATTGTTCCAGAGTAGTATGACACAATTTTGATATTCTCATATTCTTCTGCTTATTGCTCACAGAGTCAATAATAATGGACGTTAAATACAGGTCTTTTCCCAGCTCCCTGTGCACATTCTGTCTTAGTTATAACATTTCCTGCTTCCATACTGGTAAGCACAAGAGGCATACATAGCAAATGCACAGGTTTTGCTTTCATGTTTTTTATTCAAAGTCATGTTGAACCAACTGAAGTCCCTTTCATTCTATGAAGATTCAAAAGACAATAAACTGTTAAATTCCATGTGTGTTTCTGCAAACCTACCTGGAATTAGAAAAGTCAGTTTATGTCCTGAACAAGGAAATAATTTTACTTATTTATTTATTAATGGAGTCTCAGGAAATCTGCCAAAGTGAATCTAGAAAAAAATGTGTGCGATTGCTTCTCATTTTAACAACTAGTTTGTGCTGTGGTACCACAAAATCTACACGAAGCAAGCTATTAAACAAATATTCAAGCAGATTAAATTGCTTATGACTTTCCATTTCAGCTGTGACCAAAAGAACCATTCTCTTTCTGTTAGTAAAAAACATTGCAGAAAATGACTGACAGAAAGATGCTTAGTTCTGATTTCTAGTATAACACTGTATACATCCATCATTACTCTGGAGTCAATGGCTTTACTGCTTAGTTGCAAAATGCCAATTAGATTAATTTCTAGACATTTGATATCAGAGTTTTTCTGAATGATGTTGTCACTGCATTTGCAGAAATATACCAAGATTGATTATTTTCTTGCATAACTATTGTGATTCAGGGCATGTCTTAAAGAAAATATTAACTGAACTTGGAAGAATAATTTTAACAAGAAAATCTAAAGAATATGCAGTTGTACATCCTGTTTCTCAGATTCTAATAGTGGTGACAGAATGTCATGCAAAGACTTTTTGTTTCATTTTGAAATAATCTCAGAGATGTTTCTGATGTTATAAATGTAGGAAAAAAACACATATAAAGCAAACAAACAAACAAACAAACACACACACACACACACACACACACAAAGATGGAAAATCTCCAAGCTATCAAATAATAATAATACAATAAGTATTGGTAATGAGATCTTTAGTTGTCACTGATTTATAATATTAAAGTTAGTCTAATTTTTAACCATTTCTTTTGGGAATTTTCAAACTACTTTTGAATGGAAGATTAAAAATTATTGTGGATACACTTCTCTTTTCCATTTCATATATATCAGTGTTTGGCAATTCAACCTCATTGTTGTCCCTGGTTATATTTGATTTTGATAAGAATAACTTTGCTAAGTAAAGCGAAAAAAACAACCCATATGCTTACATTCTAAAAAAAATTTCTTACATTTTGCAGCCAATTTTATTATATATTTACCTGTTTCCTCTACAGAATGGCTGATGTTAAAAGAGACATCTGGAGACTGTACTCTGACACCACTGCCACCTTGCATACAATCATATCGAATCAGGTTTTGAATATCTATAGAAACTGACTCCACAACCACTCTGGGCAACGTGTGCCAGTGCCCTGTCATCCTCACAATAAAGAATGGTGACATAATGAAAGTTCCTTGTGTTCCAGGACTTAATACTTTCACTTCCTGTGATCAAATATTACTACTTTCTGTAATCCATGATCTAATATTATACAACAGTGGCTGTAGCAAATGCTCACCAGACATTCAAATAATATTTCAAGAATAAATTGTTATGACCATAATTTAATCAAAAAGAATTAATTGCTTTATGAACTAGATTAAATATTTCCATTTGATTGCTTGCATGTCAAAATATTAAATGTACTACATAGAGTTATGCTTTATAGAATTTTTCCTAAAGAGTACTTGACTTTTACAACAAAGATACTTCTCAGACAATTGAAAAGTATTTTTAAGTAAAACTTGTGGATAGTGTAATTTTTTTATAATAATTATTATTTCTTATTCCAGGATGTCTGCCTTTAACTTTCTTTCTTTCTCTTCCTTCCTTCCTTCCTTCCTTCCTTCCTTCCTTCCTTCCTTCCTTCCTTCCTTCCTTCCTTCCTTCCTTCCTTCATTCCTTCCTCCCATTCTTCCTTCCTCCCTTTCTTCCTTCCATCCTTCCTTCCCTCCCTTCCTCCCTCCCTCCTTCCTGTTTCTTTGTTGTTTTTATTTTCCTGTGCCAAAAGAAGAGTAATATAAAGTAATGAGGGAAAGGTAAGCCTAGGAAAGGTTTGCACATGACAAAAACTGTCAGAGTTGTATGAAAATTAAAGAATATATTTATGTTTACTTTTATCACCTAAGGCATATATGTATCATTTTGTTGTTGTTATATATATTTTTGTTGTTGTTTTTTTGTTTTCCTTTCCAGTTTTGGTATTTAAGGAGTGACTCTGATATTAACCTAAAGTTCTATTATTATTGTTGTTGTTGTTACTGTTGTTATTATTATTAATTTATTTTCTATAAAAATGCATTAAAATGCAGTAGTGCCTTCCAAACAAAGAAATAAACTGGGAGCTGGTAAGGGAGAAAGACTCCTTTAAGACCAAGAATGAAGAAGGAAATTATGAGATCTAATGAAAAATGACAATAACAACAAAAAACTATTAATGTTTTCCCCAAAATATTAGGTACTGAAACCTAAAAACTAATTCTATTTAACAGATATATATATTTTTTTTCAGTTCTTTAAATGGGATCTAGATATCCTAGCAGGCTCAGTTCTTCTCATAATCAGGCATGTTTTTGCACTTTTAGGTCCTTAAATATACTTAAATATTTAGTTCAAGAGGATCAGAAACAAATTCAGTTAATTAATCTCAATTAATACATCCTTTACTTAGCAAAGTTATTCTTATCAAAATCAAATCAAGCTAACATTATTTTCTTATTTTTTGCTCTCTTTCTCTCTCTCTCTCTTTTTTTTTTTTTTTTTTTTTTTTTGGTCATTTATGGTTTAATGGCTAATTTAATTCAATATAAATAAGTAACAGCTTCTGTTGTAAATACCATTTTCTGAAATTGTAAAATTAAGTTTCTTTCCCACTATTAATATTGGTGCTAAAAGTAAGTGATAAACAATTGTCTTGTAAAGAATTAATTATTCTCTATCTGCACATAATTAAGTAAATTTATAGAAGTCAACAACTTGCATATTAAGCCAAGAAACTGTTCCAGTAAACTTGCATAGATGTGGGATTAAGTGAAAACAAAAAGCTGAAATATAAACCTTATGGTCAGATATTCAGAGAGGTTAGAAAAAAAAAAAAAAAAAAAAAAAAGAATCTTGTCAAACTTTCACCAATGAAACGTTTTTACAGGAACTCTTTTTTTAACAAAGCTAACCAATAGAATCAATAAATAAATTATTTCTATTTGGCCAGCGATATCTTCATATGAATTGTTTTGGATTTCAATTTAATTTAATTTATTTTAATTTAATTTAATTTAACTGTTTTGCTTCGTTTTGCTTTATTATATGTAAAATATTCAGTTGCTTTACATTAGACAGAAAAATAGCTGAAGACACGTCAAAAAACACCTCTGACATAGCTCTAGCTTGCTACATAGAACCATAGAATCATTAAGGTTGAAAAAGTCCTCCAAGATTATCTGGTCCAACCATAACCCTGCACCAGACTTACCTACTAAACCATGTCCCTAAGCACCAATCACAGCTCGGAATACTTTATTTATTTATTTATTTATTTATTTATTTATTTATTTCCCATTATCAATTTGATATCATAACTATCTCACAACCAAACATATCAAAATTCTAACTGTTGCACAGAAATAATCGGTGTCCTGTGTGTACATCATGTATGAAATTTATATGTAGTTTTTGCAAATATTTAGTTTTTTTCTTTTTCCTCTGTCTGTGGTGGAGTGGCACTGGTCCAGTTCTGTCTGATGCTTGGACTGATGTTCAATTGGGCTGCATCCTGGAGAACAGTGCGTTCATCACTAAACAATTACAATTACCCTTTTCTTTACCACCCACATAAGCTGTTTTTCTCTTGAGTATCATTGCCATAATGCATCTAAATTTTAGTGAAATCTACATCCTGGTTTCTCTTATTTTGCATTCCATTCCAGTGGCTGATTATAGAAGAAAAGTGGACCAACAGCTCAATTAAGACATTTAAATGAATACATTAATGGCACTTGTGACCAGACATTGTGTTCCAACCATTATATATTTACAATACACTTAACAATTTTTTTTTGTATAAAAGCACTGTGTTAGCTTCAGCTGAAGAAAGCTTTCTTTTGGGATAGATATTTCATACTTGGAAAAGGTAAATAATGAACAGACACAAAGTTAATAATAATAATAATAATAAAGGTTTTGGACCTAACTTTCTGAACACCAGGGCTGGAATAAAACTTGTTTTCAATTTAGTGTATAGACTGTATCATTAGGGACTTGACTCAGTTGACTAGTGAAAACAAACCACTCATAACTACATGTACCTATGCTTGGCAGCTAAACAAAACTGTTAGAGTACACATTTGGTATTTACATTTGAGAGCATTTTTTATTCCAGGAATTTAGTATTACCTATTCAGCAACCATTTTCTGAAGACAACTATTTGTTATCTTCAACAGCAATAATTTTCTTCTTTATTTGTTCTGTAATTGATTAGAACTGTGTTTCGCAGTTCATAGTTTCATTTTTTTTCATTACTATGATTTTAATTTCAAGTTTTATTAAAAATTAAAAAAAAAAAAAAGGAGGAGAAAGAACTGAAATACTTGCTTTAGTACAAGAGGTAGTACTTTAAAAAAACTGCTGAACAATATTTTGAGCTGGGAAAGAGTGAAGTTAATTTTGTATCCTGGTCTTGCCTGAAAACTTCCATGTTTTCAGAAAACAAACAAACAAACAACAACAACAACAACATTTTTTCACAAACTTTGACTCTGAAATTCCTGGTTTTCCATCTTCTTAGATAAAACCTAAAATTAATGGAAACATTATTTTGAACAGTGCAAAGGAAAAGGATTCCTTGTTGTTCAAAACTCAAGGGTAAGGAGACTTTCTATGAATGATTTAACAAATATGTTTTGTAATCTGTGTTTGATAGCTTTCAATTTTCCATGAAAGCATTGGCATTTCACATATGTTGATTATTGTGATACTCGACATTTCTTAGAACAATTTTCACCTTTAATAAAATTACTTCTGTGTTTTTAACTATCTTGATTCTTTGGAAAAATTCACTTGCAAGAAGGAGCTCTATAATAATGGAAGCCTGAAAAGGAAAGTTGTCATTATGCTCTTGTAAAATACCATCATGTTCATCATGTTATACTAGACGATGAAGAGAGAGGAAGAGAGAAGGCCATTGAAATTTCAATTGAAAATGGAAATATTTTTGGAACATTGGGTTGCATTGTCTGATGCAGAACAACATGAAATATGCCACCATTTTCAGCTCTCACAGCTCTTAGGAGGTCACATCAACTTTCATTCTCCCACAGATACTGCCAACAAACCTATTCAGAACTTCATCAGGTCAGAAGGCGTTTTTTGATTTAAAAGTATTAGAGTAGTGGGCACTGAAAAAAAAATCACTAAGTATAAGTGAGATATTAGTTATATTATTCATGAAAGTGGTTCCTAGAATCTGGAATGAAGAGCTCCCTAAGTGGAAGTAGGATAGAGCTGGTTTTGAAATACTTATTTAAAAACATGCCAGAAATGAAAATGGACCCCAAAAAAGGTAGCTTATTTCTGAATCATTATACTGTGGAGGAGGAGATAGGGTTATTTCTTTACTAGAAAGAGTTGAGTACTTCCTGTTTTTATAGAGAGATATTGTAAAATGTAGCTTAGAGTTGAGATAGAAATGGATTATAACATTGAGAAATACTTTACATAAGGAAATACTTTACATAAGGATTTTTGTTTCTTTGTTTGAAAGTGTATTGACTATATTGATAGGTAGCAAGCCATATTTATGTAGTGGTGAGTCTTGTAGCTTTGGTGGTCTTTAAAAAAGCAAGAGAAGTAAGGTTTTCAGGAAAAGTTGGTAACTTTACAGCAACAATCCATGCAGTTGCAATCACTGTGAGCTTTATTTAAGAAAGTTAGTGATGATTATCTTGCTATAAGACAAGAGCTTTCTGTAGAGCATATTTTTATACTACACCAGAACTTTTTATTGTCTGCATGTAGTTAGTTGATAGAAATGCATTTTTTCTTTCCTGCAGTATGTAAGCACCCCATCTACCAGATATTGTTAAATCTTCAATCCTTACTCTTAAAGATTACATTTCCCCAAGTTATAAACTCCCAAGAATCAAATTTTCCTCAGAGTAAATTCACTCATGTTATGGAAGCCTGTAAATGTCCAATCCATAATGGAGAGAACCTGTATATGAAATGATATATAATATACACATATATTTCTCTAGAGAAACATAATTTTCTCTAGTGAGAAAAGTCTAGCACTCTGAGAACAATTCTGTTTAATCAAGATATTTGGAAGCAATAATTCAAATAATGAATGTAATTTAAAATGAACTTAGAAGTTATATATATAAATGTGCATTATATATGTATATATATATTATGCTGTGTTAAAACTAGTTCTCTGGATTTTTGGTCTCTCTGTTGCAGACATCAATATTATGTAGCAGAGGGTTTGGTCAAGTAGTAATTACTGAAAAAAGGTATGAGAAAATAGTTGACCTGGAAGGTGTGTCTCACTATGTACTTGTGACACACTATTTCCTACTCTTGCAGGCCTAAAGTAAATATTTGTCTTTATTTATTTACGGTGTGCCAACGACTTATAAAGAGTCTCCAAGCCTAAGTGTACTGGGTCTGGCTGACGTCGAGTTAACTAACATTCCCTGGAGCAACCCATACAGTTCTGCACATGTAGCTAGAAAAGCATTGGTATCACACAAGTGGTTTTTCTAATGCTAAGTGATACTGGACTCACTCTGACCCTCTAAGGAGCCAGCAGACTGCTAGGCAAGAGGTGGGGAGGGGACATCACCAGGGCAGCTGACATAAACAAAGGGATATTGCATACCATGTGGTGTCACACAGCAATAAAAGGTGGGAAAGGTGAAGGAGGCTCTCATCTGTCCTCCCAAACAATGGCTACCTTTATTGAGGCCTTGTTTCAAGAATTGCTCATTGGTGGAAAGTGGAAAGTAATTTCCCTTCACTTTCTCTGTACTTCCATACAGTCTATGCTTTTTTGTTTGTTTTCCCCTCTCCCCTCTTTCCCTTTTCCTTTTAGTTAAATAATTTAATTAATAATAATTTTCCCTTAATAATTATTTTTCCTTTAATTAAATTATCCTTATCTCAACCCATGAGTTGTTTTTTTTTTCCTTTTCTTCTTCCCCTCCTCTTCTGAGGAGGGGGGGTGAGAGAGCAGTTGCGATGGAGTTCAGCTGTCTAGCAAGGCAAAAGCACCACAGTACTATAAGAACTCTGTTATGAAGTGGTTTAAAATACACTGTAAAATGCTAAAAGTCCACATACTGAAGGATGCTTTTGTAAAGTATATCCATTGTTGTCACATAGAGAATGCTTTCAGTTTTTGACTTTATATTTCCTATAAATTTTGATTGGAGTTTAGGAAAAAGAAATAAAATACCCTACAATTAATTTCAGGTTTTGTTCATACTGCAATGAGTAGATCATTTTACGGTGTAATTTTTTTGTTGTTGTTCTTTAATCAACTTTTGTTTGCAATTTTCTTATCTCTTTATGTAAATTGCTTCTGATGCAGCTATGGTTACCAACAAAGTCTCTGTCTAGCATGGGCTCTGTTCTGAGGAGATGCCAGTTATAGAGAAATCTTAATCAGAACTGATGACAATACTATATAATAAACTTTTGCTTGTACTACTTATAGAATATAGCTTTGGGAATCAGCTCTTCTAGGAGACAGCTATAGAGGCAATATCTTTACCTGATGTAAGGTAAAGATTTTTTATGTAAGCTATATTCTACATAATACCTATATTTTCATTGACAGTAGAAGCAATTGAAGATACAGTGTGACGGAATTCAAGAAAAGGTTGGTTCTCAAAATATGTTTCCCTCCTATGGAGTCTGTTTTTGTGTTTCAGGTATGTATCTATACTTCCTATTTAGGAATTTCCTTTTTTTCTTTTTAAACTAGAAGTTCATTTTCCTATTTACCAAATAAACAAAATGGGATCATTGAAGAAATTTGTAACATTTGTTACAGCTGTAAAATCCAAAGTTGGCATAACAGATGGCAAATGGCAAGAGGAAAAACAAACAAACAAAAAACCAACAACTCACCCTCAGCTCCCCCCCCCCCCTTCCCCCTTTTTTAATTTTTTTTTTTTTTTTAAACATCTTATTTAATTATTTCCATCACTTCACCATGGAAGAGATCAGGAAGACCCCCAG
>CM021763.1:39159566-39169588 GCA_011075105.1 Heteronetta atricapilla | reverse complement strand
AAGTAAAAAATAAAATAAAATAAAATAAAATAAAATAAAATAAAATAAAATAAAATAAAATAAAATAAAATAGGTATATGGAAATCCAATCTTTATTTCTGACTTAGTAACTTACAGACAGAAAAAGCCAGGATGAAATGACCACTTCTCGTATAATTAGAGGCACAACAAAGCAACCCACTCCAAATGATGTTATGCTCAGCATCTTGATAGAAGTGATTATTTCACATGATCAGACCATGTGAAATGGGAGCTTCATGCACCCTGACAGAATCACTGAAATAAGATTTGATTTAAAAGCGTAGAGGCTTAGTGGTTAGATAGTGTGTATAATGCTAGGGAGGTCTGCAGTTTCCTTGAGGTAAGAGTAGATTAATTTGATGTAAAATGTACACAGGTCATCCTTATGTGGTTATTATTTTATTATTATTATTATTATTATTATTATTATTATTATTATTATTTATTAATAGTAAGCAATACATAAAAGTACTGGCAAGCCAAACCTCAGATAGCTTGGTTGACCCGTAAAACAGAAATCTGAGCAAGTCATGAGAATATGCCTCAGGCCTATGCATGTATTATGTTATTGAAACCTACTTCAGAAAATTTGAATATTACTATGATATGCTGCATCATAGTAATGAAACTGGTTAAAGGCTCATGGATAAGCAGCACAGCATTAAATTTTTTAACGTGAGAAGCAAAACAGAGAAAGGTGTCATAGGGCTAAGTGTTGGTAGGTGTGTGCTGATCTACTGAAGCACAACTTGAGGTTCAACTTCCTAATCTTCAACAGAACAAAAAAATAAATGCTTGCCTTAACCATCTTGAACAATTGGCATTTTGAAATAGTTACATTTTTGGTGCTGATAGTTTTTGTTCTAGGTCTCCTCTGAACTCCATTATGTTTGTGACATAATAAATATGTCAAAACAGGGGGATAATGTCCAACTATCACCATGCAAAGTTCTGATTTTGATAAACAGATGCTCTCCTTGGAAAACTTCTGGTGAAATTTTTGTCAGGAGATCCAGTTCTAATTTCACAGTTTTTCTTCCTGGTTCATTCTGGATCAGATATGACAAGCAGCCAGAATAACAAGAATCACTGTTCCAAAAGTGTAATGTGATTTATGCCAGAAACAGAATAACAAGAATCACTGTTCCAAAAGTGTAATGTGATTTATGCCAGAAAAGAAATAGCAAAATATGTTTCTTTAGTGCCTGATTTTGGATCATTAGTGTTTTAGCTTATATTTCCTAAAGAATTAACTTAGCTCTCTCTTGGCATCTCATATCTGAGATAACTATGTAGCAAACCTTTTTGAATTTTACAAAGCTTATGGCTAATACTTCTTAAATTATGAAATTTTCTAACCATGAAGCAAAGAGGACTATATTTTGAATTGGTTACATCTGTTGACTGCAGTGTCACACCTAAAAAACCCCTCAGAGTTCCTGACTTTCATCTTTGGGAAAGAAAAGAAAGGTGAAGCAAGTATTTTTTCTTTACTAGTACATATTCAGATTTAGTTTCACAGATTTGCAAAATGGCAAACCCTATGAACATTTCTCTGTTTTGTTTTTGAAACAGTAGTATGGCTTATGGACAGAAATATCTTTCTCTTGCAACTAATCTCAACCTTATAGATCAGTCACTTTTCTGCAGCTGAAGTGACTGAATTGTTAATTCTCAAACCAACCGCAGGGGAAGGTGGAGCAATGTGTTTAACAAGTGTGTTATTTACAGTTGTCAAGCTATTGCAGTGTTATTACTAATGTTCACATAAGTGGCAGGTATATTCTTGTTCTGTCCCAAAACTCCCTAGGGATCCACCTAGGCTGGCTAGTTGCTGCAAGTTGAGCTTTTAAGAAGAGTGACTTAGTCACTCTTCTTAAGACAGGCTTAGTCACCAAAAGACATACTATTTCATCCAGTGTTATAGTTTTCCAAGAAAGCTGCACAGTGGGTACTAATACAATTTTCTGGCCATAACACACAAAGGTTGAGCTGGCACACAAAACCAATGGGACCAAGGACTGTTGTAGTATGTGGTAAAACATTAGAAAAACAATAATGAGTTTCACTGTTAGTCTTCTAGTCTCAAAGATGGTCTATTGCAATGGCAATATGCCAGCTAGTGTCAGTATAAGGTCATGTCTGAAAATCACAATTGGTATGTCAAAGTTATAGTAATGCTCTTTATTATTATTATTATTATTTTTTCTTTCCCTCTCACTCACACATTTATATATATATATATGCATATATATATATATTATATAAATATTATATTATATAAAGGAATTTTGGTTGAGAATGCCTGAACACTTGGAGTTCATTTAGGACAGAATAGATTTGCTTCTGGTGTCAGTAGTGTTTCAAATATCAGATACATACTGTTTACTCAGTCACACTCTAAGAGGCACGAGATCCCAACCTTTTATCCAATTTTTGTCCCTTATTAAATATTTCTGGTCTGATCTAACATGGTGTTTTCAGCTGAATGTGTACTGGTCTCCACAATATAAGATGTTAGGGTACTTGAAAGATACTAGGAAACATTCCTTTACTGTGAGAGTGGTCAAACACTGGAACAGGCTTTCTAACAAGGTATTTGATGCCCCATGCATACCACTGTTCAAGAAGCATTTTCATAATGCCCTCATTAATAAGCTCTAACTTTTGATTAGCCTTAAAGCATTCAGGCAATTGGACTTGATGATCTTTGAAGGTCACTTCGAACCAAAATGTTCTATTCCATTCTATTCTATTCTGTTCTGTTCTATCTTGCTATGCTATGCTATGTTACACCATGATATGACATGCCATGCTATGCTGTGTTATGCTATGCTTTGCTACACTATGCTATTCTATCCTGACCTAGCCTAGCTTATCCAGTCCAGCTCTGTATCTGCAATTAGAGCAAATGGGCTTTAAACCAAATTTGCTGAAGGGAGTTATTCAGAATATCAACCAAACAGGATAGGCTAAACAAGGCTGAGTGCCAGGTCCTGCACTTTGGATGCAAAAACCCCAGGCAATGCTACAGGCTGGGGGAAGAGTGGCTGGAAAGCTGCCAGTCAGAAAGGGATCTGGGGATATTAGTGGATAGCTGTCTGAATATGAGCCAGCAGTGTGCTCAGGTGGACAAGAAGGCCAGCAGCATGTATCAGGCTTGTATCAGAAATAGCGTGGCCAGCAGGATCAGGGAGGTGATTGTCCCCCTGTACTTGGCCTTGGTGAGGCCACACCTGGAGCACTGTGTTGAGCTCTGGAGCCCTCAATATAAGAAGGACATGGACCTATTAGAATAGGTCCAGAGGAGGGCCACAAGGGTGATCAAGGGGCTGGAACACCTCTTCTATGAAGACAGGCTGAGGGAGCTGGGGTTGCTGGGGTTGCTCAGCCTGGAGAAGAGAAGGCTCTGGTGAGACCTTATAGTGGCTCTCCAGTATATATATATATAGTGGCTCTCCAATAAGGTGGCCTACACGAAAGCTGGAGAGGGACTCTTCAACAAAGTGTGTAGTGCTAGGACTATGATTTTAAAATGAAAGAGGGTAAATTTAGAGTAGAGATTAGGAGGAAATTCTTCGCTCAGAGGGTGGTGAGGTATTACTGAAAAAGGTTGCCCAGAGAAGCTGTGGATGTCCCATCCCTGGAGCTGTTCAAGGCCAGGTTGCATGGGGTTTTGGGCAATCCAGTCTAGTGGAAAGTGTCCCTGCCCATGGTAGGGTAATTGAAATTAGATGATCTTTACGGTCCTTTCTAACATGAACTATTCTCTGATCCTGTAATTTTGTGACATTTTGTCATCTTTTTCTAAGGCTAGCTTGTAACTACATAAAAAAAAAAAAAAAGGACGGATAATTATATAACTCAATACCTTTATTATAATGATGGCACATTCTTTTTAATGATTTTCTAGACATTTGGGGGGGGGAGGTGTGAATATATGCAGATTAAAGATGATAAAATTACCTGTTCTGCTTTGACTTTTAGCAGCAGAAGATGCAAAATTCCCCTTCTTCTTCCAGAACCAGGATAGTAATGAAAGCGGGATACTTTCTTCACAATATGAGTGCTGATCTAAACAAAAGTGTAAAAAAAAATAAAAAAAAATCCAAGCAACAAACACAAATGCAAAACAGGAAAAGAAAAAAAAAAATCACATATTCTGAAAAAGTCATTTTTATTCCTGTGGTTAGTGGTGCTTTTCCTTTATATCTGGAACTAATTTTATTATAATGTCTCAGTATTCAGTCTGCAGTTTGGGAAGTGTTATGCAGACTAACTACATTGACAGCATTAATTAATTGAACTCCTTTCAAATTAAAATAAGTATGAATAAAATACAATAGAAATTCTTAGGACATTAAAAATTTCATAGATGTATAGGCTTGCTTCTCCAGATGTTCCCTTTCTAATGAATCTTTTTATTATAATGCTAATCATGCTATCAATGAGATACAGCTGTATCACATGAGATACAGCTAAAGTGACCCTGTACTTTCAAAATCAGAGGGAGTTCTCCTTTGCTTCAGGTGACATTCAGAGTCAATCCAGACCAGGGCTCTGAGCCCTTGTAAATCATCAAATATGCCATTCATTTAAATTGCAAGTTATGAAAGTATGTTACACATCTTAGAATTGCTGGAGCACAAGACACAGCTTATCCTACTGAGAGGTGATCCTGACATCAGAGAAAGGATGATGCAAAGGGGTGGAAAAGTCAACCAGAAATATATATCTGTCCTTCCCTCTGAAAATGCAATATGTAAATCAATAATGTACAGAGTGAAATAGTTTGGTATCTTACTATTTGATTATGATGAACCCCACCCAGAATAATTTATCTGTGCAACAAATGCAGTAGGATATGGCAGAAAAATAAGACAGAAAATAAATAATACTTATTATGTTTCTCTTGTGTTGCATTGCATGACACTTCATATATATCAAAATACAGAATGTTGTGATTTTCATCAAGAAAGTGAATTAGTGAAGTGATTTTTAACATTCACAGTAATTTCTGAAATCTGTGATTTCCAAGGAGCAGAAATCTTTGGAACAGTCTCACCCCTGTGTTTTCTGTAATACCTCTAATTTTACCCATTCATTTTTTAGAAAGTAGCAGTAAATATCTCATAAAATAAAGAAAAACAAACAATCAAAAAAGTTGGCTGCAATGGCAGAAGAGAATATAAATTATATAAAGCAAATATCATTTTAATAATTTAGTGCAGAGGGCCTGTCAGAGTAAGATTCTTGCATGTTTCTTGCTAGAGGACTGTTTCATAGATGCTCAAGCTCTCTGTTATTCAATGTAATCTATAAAGCAGGCCTTATAAGAAAGCCTAATATGCTTTCTTATATGTATATCATATGTATATGTATAATAAGCTTTCTTATATGTATATCAAAAAGTTAAACAGAGCCTGCCCCACCTTCTGTGCTCTGGTGCAAGACAATGAAGGGCAGGGAGAGAGAACCCTCAGCACTGATGGCAATATCTTTTAAATGAGGCTTAATAGAAGAACCACAGCAAAAGAAAAAGACTGCTCCTTTGACTTGGGCAGAAATACAGTTTCCACCTCTAATAGCTGGAAAATACTTGATGTGGGTACAGAATAACAGGTCTCACTATGCCCAGAACAAATGGGCATAGATAATGAAGACCACATCGTTCTCCTTTGTTGCTTACAATGAAGCAGAAATTCATTTTTATTGCAGCTGCTGATCACTCCTACAAGCATTCAAGCACCAGAATGTAGTTGCAATAGTCAGCATAGTTGGGTGGTTGGGAAATGGCCATTTGAGGAATCTTCTCTTGATTATGGATGGAATAGTGGCTGCTTCTCATATTAGGTATATGGAGTGGCTGCTTCTCATATATAGGTGTATGGCGTGGGTGGTTTTACAAACCACCTTCTATGGTCCTTCTTTCTCACTGAGCACTGCAACATATGGATATCATCTTGTTCTACAGAATTAAAACATGCAGTTATAACAATGACTCCAGTTACTTGGTAATTATATAAATTCATGTTTGGTATTGCTAAACTGAAGATTCATGTATCAATAGGTTTTCATTCCATGGGAGGTATCCCTCTTATAATTCTATCTCATCCCCTGAAAGTAAATTGAAAAGAAACTTCTGATAGCATTTTACAGGTTTGTTTACATTGTTATAAGCTACTACCCAGATTTTTTCCAGACAAAAATGCATTACGCAAACTTCTGCTTATCCATTCTGGTCAAACCACATATTTTGCTCTGTCATTCTCAAGTTACACCACCTGAAGCAACAGCCTTGCCCAATGACATTGCCTAACAGAGTTGACAATCAGTGGTGTTTAACTTGTTATTCTCAGAGTTTATGGTGTGAGAGAAGGGTAGAGATAAATTATTAATAAATTAATGATAAAATATTAACGATAAAATTATTGATTTATCCTATAAAAGTAAATTGGCATAAAGAAGAGGATACAGAGAAGTCAACAACTAATAATTTGCCAGTTTAAAGCTATCATATTATCATATGACTTTTTTTTTTTTTTTTTCTTGTCTCTTGCCAATGTTACAGTTATTTTCCTCTTGAAAATCAAAGTGAATAAATATATTTCAGACTGTATGCCCAAAGTGAATAAATATATTTCAGACTGTATGCCACAGAGTTACTGGGGTAAAGCTAAGAATCTAGATTATCTTACAAATGACATATCTTTTTATCTTTATTTACCAACATTCATATTTATTCCACTCATATTGGTTAGATGTGATATTTCCATGTACCTCCAGTTTTTGCTCACTTATTAGTCATCTTCCTGAGAATACAAGCAAATCCGAGTACCTGACTAATGAATGGTGTGTTCTTCATCTCTGAATCATGGCAATCTGCCTTTAATTTTAATTTTATTAATGCATTTGAATTGCCTGATGCTTGAGAAGTGTATTTTATATATGAGAACAAAATATTTTTACTAACATAGGTGGGAAAAGTTCAACTATGTTCTTTAATATTACGTAAGAACTGACTGTTGCATCATGACTTATGGACAAGATCTTCAAAGTATTCAGAGAAAAAGCCACAAACCTTCCTCCTCTTTCCCTCACCCAATTTTTCATCAGCCCTCAGGTGGGGTAAGGCAAACAGTCCTGTTTTCTTTATAGGCATAGATGTTCATATATACTTTAATTACACACCCTTGAAAAGAACTCACATAATCTTGCCTTCTGTTTTTTTTCTTTTTTTTTTTTTCTTTTTTTTTTTTTTTAACCCATAAAGAAATTTGCAATAGAAGTCCCTAATTAAAAATGACAGTTGATGCTGGACATTTTAATTTTTGAAGCTCAACCTTAGTTACCTGGTCATAATATGGTCATTTCAGAGTATGTATCAAAAAACTGAATGCACAAAGTCAACTAACCAGTTTGAACACTCACAACAGTATTTTATGAGATATTTCATAAAATAATAATAATTTTAAAAGGTTATGATTTAATACCAATGGTGTTAGTTAATGACAATTGTAATGTCATGATTAGGATACATATAATCTACAAAAAATCCAGTAGAAACAGCACAAGAATTAAAAAAGTCTATAATGACTTTTTTGTTCTTTTGTTGTCATATTCTTCTTTGAGACAAAATCCTCTGGAAAAAAATATTTTCTTTGCATTTTTTTTGTTTGTTTGTTTATTTTCCAGCAAACATGGAATTATTGTATCAGGGGAGAAACAAGCAGCAGAAAGAGAAGTTGAGCAGATATAAAAAGAAAATACACTTAAATAAAGTGTATTATAGAAAATAAAGTATGACTAATTATACTTAAACCACTTTTCTAATCTTGTATTAAATCTCCTTTAGTTAGTATGTTTTTCACTCACTGTCCAACCAAAAGTCCTTTCACTTAGAATTAAGTTCATTGCTTCTTGTCCTACAAACAAACTGAAGAATTTTGATTTCTTAATGAACTTTTCCAAGCAAGAACTTAATGGCTTTTTTTATTAGGACTACCAAACACATTTTTCAGTCTTCACAAGAAGCCGCTGTTGTTAGTCTTGCCCTTTGAATCGGTCCCTTCTACAGTATTTTCTGTTCATTTTCTAGCATTCTGTTTCTTTAAATAACAATACGCCTAAACAGAGACACTGTCCATAACCATGAGGACATGTAGTCACTTTAAGTGGCTGAAATGACTACTCAATGACTTGTTGAGATGTGAAAATTATTTTTTTTTTTTTCTGAAAAATCACAATATATTTGTAGATTCCAGAGCAGCTTTACATAGGAGACCACCAATTATTTTACTTCATTAAACTTTATGAAGACAAGCACACAACATTCCAACTAGTCACTAGCATTAAAACATATGTATTCCTAGTTTAGAAAGATGGATTTTAAAAAATAAAAAATATTAGGTTTATTTATACTCATCCACATATGGATATATGGATATATATCCATAAGAACGATAAATGATACTTGTGGCTATTTTCATAACAATGGGTTCTTTGCTTCTTTCTATTTATAGCTAAGGTCAGCCTATTCACACTCTGTTTAGTAAAAAAAAAGGATGCCTGGCTCTCCTCTTCCATTTTCGTAAATTGTGTGCCATAGTATAACATAAATGAATCTTTTTTTTTTTTTTTTTTTAAAAAAAAAAAGCTCAATAAGCCTCATCTCAAAAAAAAATAAAAATAAAATAAAATTACCTTCATCCATTGTAATTTGTCTGTTTCTCAGGGTGAATGTTTCCACAGAGGAGAGAGTTAACATCTGGTATTTTCTGTCAGCCTCCCACACTATGTGCATAAATATTTAATCTATAAAAATGTAAGAGCTTCACTAGGCAACAAGACACCTGAAGAAAGCAAAATGTGAGATATGGATCAGGTTTCTTCTCACTGTTTCCTGTGGCTAATGTCTGCATTAATAGGAGACCAAAACTTCCTAGATGAAACTCAAAGTTGTACAAGACTTAACTGTCACTGAAAAAATATAAAGATGCACGTTATATACCTGAAAGCAGAAATAATCATAAGATTAGAAGTGTTTTGTTACTTTACAAATGCCACACTTCCTTTTTTCAGTAGGGAAAAAAAAAAAAAAAAAAAAAAAAAAAAAAAGTGAAATATGATACTCTTGCTACATTTCCAGTAGTGATGAAACATGTAAAGGTACAAGGGCTGTTTCATGCAATTTCAGCCCTCATTTCACATAAACAGGGTTATTAAATGCTTACAGATGCAACAGTTATTACATCAGAATAAAATTTATCCCACTCTGGAGAATTGCTTCAGAGCAGTGTATTGCCCTCTCCCCTCTCTTCTAATTAAAGGTAAAATATATTTATATCATTGCTAATACTATTACGCTGAGAAGTGCCTCAGCTAATGAAGCTGGCAGGTTATTTTGAACAATAGGTCATAGGTGCTGTTTTCTTCGGATAACCCAGGCACACAATTTATGATATGTTCTTATATCATTTTTAGTATTGTAGTAATAAAAACAGATGCAGGAACTGGTAGAAGAAAATACTACTCAGCAATTGCAAAAGCAAATACACAATAACCTGTTTGCAGACTGCTCTGATCCATCTTAGTCAGGTGAGACTTAAGATTTTTACTTTGCTGCTATTGTTCTGTACCCCACCCTTATGTCAAAAAGGATTAAAAATGGGAGCTTGCATTTAGACTGTAGTCTAAAAGGAGGGGGGTGTGGAGAGTGTTTAATGTCATAAACTCAACAAGTAGTTTCACAGTGTTTTTTTTTTTGTTGTTGTTGTTGTTGTTTGTTTGTTTTTTTTTTGAGGCAGTGTTGTTAGGAATCTTCTTCCAAATAATCCAAAATGAATTAATTGACTATAATTTACTAGTTACCCTGGAGTTCTACTTTGAATATACTGCTGGAATGTAAGGAATAAAACACTATAAGGGAACTACATAACAAGTTTCTTTGGAAGAGTCCTTTCTTTATTATATAAATTATATAAATAAAAATATATATATAA
>CM021763.1:39122733-39149190 GCA_011075105.1 Heteronetta atricapilla | reverse complement strand
TTTATTTTATTTATTTTATTTTATTTTATTTTATTTTATTTTATTTTATTTTATTTTATTTTATTTTATTTTATTTTATTTTTCTCCTCCTTTTCCCTTTAATGAAATTTAAAGCCATATCTCAACCTGTGAGTTTTTGTTTTTGTTAATTTTTACTTTCCAGCATAGTTTCTTCTTGTGCTCTTTTTCTGAAGGAGGGGCATAAGAGAGCAGTACTGGCGTAGTTCAGCTGCCCAGCAAGGTAAAACCACCATAGTAAAACAGCTTTCTAGATTATTTCAGTACTTCAAAATACTCAATTAAGAACATTCAAGATGCACGAATTTACAGTTTTTCAGTGTATACATATTGCAGTTGTCTATGCTCATTAATAGAAAAAGCAAACGTTTCCAGAGAAAAAGTGTAAATAAAAGTTTTGGCTAACATCTGAAACCATTGAAGTAAGACTGTCAGTCTTGTACTGTCATGGAAAATGTCAGGAGGGCAGGAGTAATCTGACCCTCACAGTTCATAATTAAATAAAATTAAAAGCAACTTGACAGCTAGCTCACAGGATCACTGTCAACTTGTAGACCCCTTCAATTATTCAGGATACTGAAGATATCTGAAATAACCTTGTCAAGTAACATGTGAATTGTGGAAGAAAAAAAAAAATGTGCAGGGTTTAAATACTGCCAGAGAGTTGGGGGACTGGGATCTTCTTGTGGGCTGAGATGCTGGTGGATCCCCATGGGAGGGGCAGAGCACGGCCCGGGAGCTTGTACCACCCCAGGAGGCACCAGGGCAGCCCCAAGCCTGAGCACCTCCCTGGAGATGGAGGTGTTCGTCCACAGCAGGGAGAAGGCCCAGGTCCGGTCCCAGCCTGGCTGTGAAGCAGGGCGTAGGTGGCTCAGGCTACCTAGCTTTAGACACCACTGAAGGCAGCTTCCAGGGCTGTGCTGGGCCTGGCCACTGCCTCCCACAGCATTATTGCAGGGGGCTCTGCCATGGCCCCCAGTGGAAAGGTGGCCCCAGCTACACTGATCGTGAGCAGCCTTAAGACCCTGGAATGAAACCCCTCAGGGAGAACAGGCTCAGGTCCCTGACAGTTTCTACGGATCTAGCTTGGGCTATTTTAACAACTGTACAATATGTGTGATTTATGAAAATGTTGCAGTGAAGTGATATATTTAAGGAATTTGCAGATGTCCCCTGTAATGCTATCTAGCAGTCTGCTCCCCTTCCTCCTTCATGATCATGCACGTTTATCAGTGGCAGATCAGCCATGCTTCTTCATTCTGAAGGTATCTTTGTGTTGCAGCAGATCCAGATTAGCAGAAAACAAAGCAACAGGCAGCTGGGAGGCCAAGCTGCTAGCTGCAAATATTTCTGTTTCAGGAACTGGTATTTCTTCACTGACATGTTCTGGGCTAATCTGAGATGTAAGTGATATACTGTATGGTGCTATGCTCTGGAAATGTGTCTGGCTGGCATGGTGAGGAAGTGCTTGCAGAAAACCGCTTCTGGCAGGCTGGCAAACTCCCTCATCTTGTGCAAACTACTTCCACTTTGAACTTCAGAGTGTAATCTGAATGTTTCAACCTCTTTTTAATTACATGTGTAAATTTTTGCCCTTCTATTAATCCTGCCTGCTTCCAAGTGCTTTGTTTCCATAAATAGAAAACAACACACAAACAAACAAACAAAACCCCATTTTGATAGACTGCATACATATTCAGTTTCAGAGGTGTCTTATTCCCGGAGCACTTCTGTCCCAAATTCTTGGGCATAAGAAGCAGAGTTCATAGCCATCTAGCTCAGTAAAGAGTCAGACTTGCATCAACTCTTCTCCACTTTTCTTTTTTCTTTCAAAGTTTCACTGAGGAATGAGGTATTTTAGTATGTTCACTTCAGAGTTGTATCAGACATGTCAAAATGTGAAGGGAGTAACTTAAATTTGATTTTTCTCTTTAACATGTTAATCTTATGATCCTGAAAGATTTAAAGTAAGTTACTGCAGTGAGGGATGTAGCAGGCCAGCGGAGAAGAGCTACCAAAGGTTGACCATTAGTCATCTTTTCCCTTCTGAAATGTGCTCCTGCTGTCTCCAGTACATAGTTTTGCAATGATTTTTTTTTTTTTTTTTTTTTTTTTTTTTTTTTCCTGTGGTTTGTGGTTCAGTGTTTTGGAGAGCACCCAAATTTAGCTGCTAACAAAGAGCAGCCAGTTGCTGTGGCTGTGGAAACACTTGGGTTGCTAGGTGGGGCCTCCTGCACAACACTATAAAAGCATCGCCAGCTCTCTGCTTTCTTATCCTGACTGTGCCATCCCAAGGAGTAGTATTTGTGGAAAAGAAGGTAGGTTTTTGTAGTTCTTTATTGCTGTCTGTAGACCTGACAAACTTTAAGAATTGTACAGTATATTTTTCAAGTGATCTGTTGTAATTTTCTGTGGGTTGGATTTGCTGGCACGGGGAAAGACGGGTGTGGACAGAAGAAATTCTTTTCTTTTTAAAGTGGATAATGTACACAGAGGTTCTTGGATAATCACTTCATTTTTATTTTTTATTTTTTTCCTTCTCATTCTTTTCCCCTTTACACAAGAAATTGAAGAAAAATAGCTTAAATAAACTAGACTTACTTGGATCTAGCTGTTTCCAATGCTTTAGCTTTGTATTTGCAGCAAAACTGAAGTTATTGGAAAACAAATGTGCTATGGACAGAAACTAAAAAAAAAAGCAGCTGTTACTTCAACAACAGTTTGCTGCTTTGGAACAGTAGAGGAATCTTTACTCAAACAGTGATGAAAATGAGGCAAAGTAATCTTTAAGGGACATAAGAGCAACTCCATGCTGTTATAACACAGAACTCTGGCTAAATGTGACAGAAGTAAGGATTTGGGGTTTGTTCAGATAATACTTTCCATTTGATTTTTAGGTGAAGTTGTTTTTCTTTCTGATGTATCATTTGTATTCAGTAGACTTTCCCACTATAAAGGAAATTCTTGTGTTATGTCTACTGTCTGCTTTTCTGATACAGTTTAATGACCTCAATTTAGAGGTCATTAAGATGTTAATGACCTCTGCTAGTTACCAAGATCAATCAAGATCTTGGTAACTAGCAGTGGGCAGAAACCACAGAATCATAGAATCATAGAATGGTTTGGGTTGGAAGTGACCTTAACAATCATCTAATTTCAACCCCCCTGCCATGGAGGGATACCTTTGACTGGACCAGCTTGCTTAAAGCCCCATCCAATCTGTCCTTGGACACCTCCAGGGATGGAGCATCCACAGCTTCTCTGAACAATATGTTCCAGTGCCTCTCACAGTAAATAATTTATATCTAATAATATATCTTATATCTAAGATATAAGATATAATATCTTATATCTAATCTAAATTTACCCTCTTTCAGTTTAAAGCCATTACTGCTTGTCCTATCACAGCACTCCTTCACAGAATCCCTCCCCAACTTTCCTGTAGGCCACATTTAACTATTGGAAGGCAGGTATAAGGTGTCCTTGGAGCCTTCTCTTATCCAGGCTGACCAACCCTTGATCCCTCAGCCTGTCTTCACAGGAGAGGCGCTCTAGTCCTTTGATCATCTTCATGGCCTTTCTCTGGACTTGTCCATGTCCTTCATGTGCCCGGGGCCCCAGGGCTGAACGTAGTGCTCTAAGTGGGGTCTCACAAGAGCAGAGCAGATGGAGAGAATCACCTCCCTCGACCTGCTGGCCATGCACTTCTTTGGAAGTGCAGGATTTGGCTGGCTTTCTGGTCTACAAGTGCACATTGCTGGTGCATGTTGGGCTTCTCATTAACCAATGCTCCTGGGTCCTTTTCAATAGGGCTGCTTTCAATCCATGCTTTGCCCATCCTATATTTGTGTTTAGGATTGTCTCAGCCCATGTGCAAGACCTTACAGAACTTCATGATGTCCACAGAGGTGCACCTCTCAAGCCTGCCCAGGTCCCTGTGGATGCTGTCCCTTTCCTCAAGCATGTTGACCACACCAGATAGCTTGGTGTCATCTGGCAAACTTGCAGAGGGTGCACTCATTCCCACTGTTCAAACCACCAGAAAAGATAGGACTAGAGATAATATATCAAATAGAACTCATGTTATGATTAAATAACATGAATGTTATTTAACCTAATGTTATAACATAAATGTGAGGAAGGAGTGTAAAAGTTAGGCCTAAAATATTTTCAAAGATACTGCATATTTACTCAAAACTTTCAGTAATTGGAATCTGCCCAGTTCTGGGGACTGGGAGCCAGTCTGAAAACAACATTGCAGTAACTCTCATGAAGGAGGAGCTAGGACTTTCAGTCTGGATCTTTTCTTGATTTTTCATTCCAGTTCAATGTTTATCATTCCAGCTGGGAATGATAAGAAGCACAAAAATCACTTTTATTTTTTTTATTATTATTATTTTTATTTTTAAATCAAACAGAATTTTAAGTACATGATCATCTTTTAACTGTGTTTTTAGTTAAACAGCCAGATCAGCAGTTCTTTAAGACTTTTTTTCTTACTGAAGTAAAATAATACTTTGAAATTATCCCTCCTGGATCTAGGCTTTGCTTACATGAACTGGGTCTCTCATCCCTCCCCCTTAAAGATACCCATAGATTCTTATAAAGCAGGCAAACAATTTTGTGTGTAAACAAGTTTCTTAACTTTCTGAGACAATGCAAGCAAAGTCAAGTCTTTAGCCCTTTGAAGAGCCATTGCCCACTTGGGCTTTTTTTTTGAAATTATGTCGTTTGATTACAAAATGGAAATATATGGACAAAATGTCAAAGTGTCTTTATTTAAATAGAAGCAAAAATAAAGGTTTAGTTTTATTTTTTTTTAATAAAAAATATTTTACTGTATTTGTAATTTAAATTATATTAGGAATAAAGGCTTAGAGACCTAATAAACCCAATTTAATGTAGGCTAAAAGCCTTCTACTATAGCTATCCCTATGAGCATCAAAACATCTACAGCTGGAGTGGGGTGGGCAAATAGAAGACATGCAGTTATTAACAGTTCTCTCTGGACCCAGCTCTAACTTTATTTCTAACTTTATTTCTGAACTATGTAACTCTAGAAACCAAAGTGCAGTTTTGGTTCCACCTCTTCTCAGATTTACAGCTGTGGATGTTTTGTAGCTTTAAACAGAGACATTGTGAATCTATTGGTTGCATACAGATCTGTACATATCAGTGCTGGTAACTAGGTAAATGAGTCTCAGTCCCATACAAAGACTTTAAAATATTTTATCCTCTACACATGGTCTTTGTGTGTGCTGTTAAAAAATGCAGCAGAACTTCAGATACTACATCAATTAATGTAGTCTCATTTGCTGTCAATACAAGGGTAGTACAGGAGTCACCATAACAGCCTGATATTTTATTTTATTTTATTTTATTTTATCTTATTTTTGAAGAGCAACATAAGTATGCTTTCTGGTACTCAGTAAGTCAGTAAATTATGTGCTTAAAAGTTGGTCCTTACAACTTACACAATATTCTGACCATCATTTGCCAAGTTGACACCTACTTTATGTAACATAAACACAGATTCAGAGTCAGGTTCAGGTTTTCTATGAATTTTGTGCCCTCAGGGCTTTGAGAAGAGTAGAGAAGCAAAGAGTTTTCTGGGGAAGAGGGAGTGTAGGTGTATCCAACTTGGAGAGAGGAGGAAAGGGTGGAGCTGGGCTGAAAGCTTGAAGAGGACTGGAGGACCTGCTTCTTTGATGGCAGTCACACCTGGAAGTACTTAGTGAAGTTTTTCCACGAGGAAAACAGCAGCTAGGTTGCAGACACGTTGCTTTGTCCTAGGAGGGTGTTGATTTAAATACTGATACTGTTCATTACTCTTCCTGTGCACCACAAGGAATAAATAAGGTAAATGTGTTTGCAACGTAAGCATTGGGTTGTTTGGTTGTTGTTGTATTTTAATTGTATATATGATCTTTATATTAGATTAAAATGCACACCATTGCAAATAGCACTTGTCTCTTCACACTAGATATGTGAACTGTCTTCAAAGACAGAAGTTTAACCAACAATATTCAGCTGATTGTTTATATGTATACTTTAAAACCAAGCCTTCCCTTAAGCTTCCTATGGACAAGTGTGTTTTGATGAAAAACATCCATTTTGAACAGGCTAAAAAATATTTTATTTGATAAAATACTAGTTTCCTAGTTGTAGGAACTCTTCCTAGGAACAGTTCCCACACTGTTCCTACTAGCAAACGATATTCTTGATACCAAGGACATTGTGAAGCAACCTGTTCATTATTTTTTGATGCCCAATGTCAAGTCACATCACCATTGATCTATTTTTCTTATTCTGTATGGTATCTTATGTCAAAATATTTTCCATTTTTATTTGTAGTGATGAAAAAAGAGGGGGAAAATCCATTTTTTTGTAGAAATTGGGGGAAAATATGTAAGAAGTAAGGACCAGTGTATGTGAGACTGCTTCTACTCATCTTTCTTAAGAAGGAGCTATTGAAGAAATTACATGAGAGTGTATTTAACAAGGGGATATCTTTTGCCTTAACACACAAGAGTTCCAACCTTGGAAGCTGATCAGACAGGAAGAGTTATTTACCACTGAATTTGAAAAGAATCAAGTAGTCAGTAAGCTAAATTTACATACCTGATACCTTAACAAATGGGGAAAGATGTTTAATTTGTTTCTGGTAACATCCCTTTGAATGTCAGTGTTAATGCTTAGGTATTGCCATACCAAAAACACATAAAATCCCATTAGTTTACTGTTTTATTTCTAATCTGAAATTTCTAGAAGTAGTTTAAGTGTGTATTGTTGAGCAGCCAACAGCCAAACATAAACGAAAGTTGCCAGCTTCCAGTAGTACAAGCCAATTACTGTTTGGGAAATGGTCCTGATTGTCAGTTAAAGAGAGAGGGTTTTATGAATGGGAAACATTGAGTTTCATTGTTGATGAAAATTATTTTAAAAAAATTGTTGCATCTCTTCACAGATACTCTGTCAACATGGCTATGGTATCAGAATTCCTGAAGCAGGCATGGTTCATGGATAATCAGGAGCAGGAATGTATTGTAAGTGTTATCACCTGTTGAGATCATTATATTTGTTTTCTAGTGTCTAGGAGTGTCAAAGCCACTGGCCACCCCACATCTTTCATATACTCCAAGGGAAAAAAACTGTTGCAAAAATCAAGGTGATTAAAACTGGAAACCAATTTTATTGCGTTATATAATCTAATATACTCTTATAAACTAGTAAATCCACTATAAGTTGAAAAAATACTCTTATGTATGTATATCAGTTTCAGGAGAAACTAATGCTTTAATGAAATTGACATTCCTACTGGCCAGCCATTGATTCACTCAAGTCATTCTCTTTAAAGTAGTAATCTGATGTACAGTATGCAAATCTGTAAGAACCTGTTCATATGATGTATTCGAGAAAAATGTTTACACTGAGATACAAGAAGCTATGTGTTGGAGCCCTGGAATGTAAAGGAGGAACTAAAGTCACTAGTATATTTCTTATTTGGTCTGGAGAAGATGTTATAGTTGCCTTCCAATACCTAAGTGGGGCCTACAGGAAAGGCCCATTGGGGATGGGCTCTTTGTCAGTGAGTGCAGTGATAGGACAAGGAGTAATGGCTTTAAACTAAAAGACTTAGGTTAGGTATAAGGAAGAAATTGTTGAATTGTATGAGGGTGGTAAGGCACTGAAACAGGTTTCCTAGAGAAGTTCTGAATGTGTTCAAGGCTAGGTTGGACTGGAAACCTGGTTTAATAGGAGGTGTCCCTTCTTGTGTCAGGGGGGTTAGAACTAGATGATCTTTAAGGACGCCTTCCAACCTAAACCACTCTATAATTTTTATTAGAAGAAAAAAGTACGTGGGAAGAGTCACTGTATGTAGTAAAACATCTCAGATGATCAGTATTGATACTGACTAGAAGGAAGACTCATGGTGATGAGTAAGAAGAGTTATTGCAATAAATGTGGAAAATTGTTTAATAATGAAGTTGATTAATATACTGAAATTAGTGTCAGCAAAGGCAAAGTAGCACACTGTAAAATCATTGGAAATCTTTAAAGCAACTTTCATCTTGAAAAAAAAATAGAACTTTGGAATTTCAGTAAATAAAGTTTTCTGCTGTAGATCTCCATGGATTTCGTAATTTTCACTACATAATATTTTATGTATAAAACTTTGTATCCACCATCCCTTATCCCATGCAATCCCATGGTCCTTAGCCATTCTAGTTATGGAGGTTACAGACGGTTTTTTGTTTAAGTAACAGATAAGTTTGTCATGGAAAGCAGTATACAAAGACTAAACCTGGCATGTCTGGGAAACACACACTAAACTCACTCAGTTTAGATCTTGGCTTGCTACATAGGTGACACTTTTTTTTTTTTTTTTTTTTTTTTTTTTCTTTAAATTAAGCAAGACATTGCTTATAAATACACAGTTTCTCTGGTCTAATAAAACTCCTACTTAATTAACCAGCAGACATTACAGGTATGCAAGTATTCAATACAGAATGCTGTATGTGAAACCCCAAGACCTTGCCATTTGTCTTGTACATGCAAAAGATTAAATAAATAAATAAAATAGCGAGTTCTTGAAGATAAGATAAAATACTATAGTTGATACTAAAACAAAGATTAGTTAAACGTCACTTTTGTTGTAAAAAAATCTCAACCTATCAAAATATCATACCAAAGGGAACTTTATTATAAATATTTCCTTCAAGGATCTCAAGGCATTTTATAGGTTCTATAGAAGAAGGTAATGAGTGTTGTACTGTTGTGTTACAGGCTCTATCAGCAAATTGATTAGTCACATTGTTGACTTAGGGCAAGCCACGTAATTGTTGATGCTGTAGAATTTATCATCCCTAATTATTCCAAGAGTACTTTGGACATTGCCTAGGGTGTGTCCAACATAAAGGAGTGGATTCACCATAGACAGACTACATCTGGCTAGTGCTAAAGAAAGTGTGTTTTATATCTTATGTTTCAAAGAAGTTGAGTAATAGTTCTCCACCTCCTTGTAGTGTTGGGCTTGAACTGTTCTTCATGATCTTGCATAGAAGTGTTTGTAACATTAAATATGAGTAGCCAAGAATTCACTTAATGTAATCAAATTGTATAAGATGAGCTAGAAAATCACTAGCACTTTACTGGAAGCACCTCCAGGATTTAAATGTGGTTTCAGAAAGTTTAAAATTTGGACACAATTGCTTAATTATGGCAGCTAGGGAATACTTCCCTGTGGGATCTAACTTATTTGGACAAATAGGGATGTAAAATAGGTACATTCTGTTTAACAGAAGTGTGAAAGGTATAGATCCAATACCAATACTGTACTGGGCCTGTTTAGCTATCTGTAGTTAGAAAACAAGTATTTATTCTTTGATAGTCCCATAATAGTCATTTCCAAATACATGGATTACTTAGGCATATGAAACTGCTTCTTTGCATAAATATTCTTTGAAATTATCATTTATTTATTTATTTGTTCATTCATTCATTCTTCTACAGAAAAGTTCAAAAGGTGGTCATCCAGTACAGTCATACCCAAACTTTGATCCATCAGCTGATGTTGCTGCTTTGGACAAAGCTATTACAGTAAAAGGTAAGAGATAATATAGCATTTAACATGCTATATTAGAATTATTCCTTGGGAAATTTTGAGAATAGCCTTAAAAGAGTATTGGAGCCAAAGGGAATGGAAAACAGGAGAGGTACCTCAGCTTTAAAAAGCCTGGCAAGACTTTTAATTATGCCACTTGTTAAAGAATCTCTACTCTTTGTTATCCTGACATTGTATTACAATTTCAGACCTTAATACTACATTAAATTTCTGGATTTTTTTGAAGGAAGAGTTGTAAAAATTTGGTTTCTAGAGACAAAAAAGTATACTAAGTCTTCTTTATTTGATTTCCATAGAATCTATTCAAGAGGTAGTGAATTGGCTGATAATAGAATATATGCTCCTTTAATCTTCCCTATTTATGAAATTCACATTGGACACTTTGTACTTAGAAATCTTTTTCAATGTGACCTGCTGAGTATGCTGTCTCATTGGCTATATACTTAGTTATTCTGTAGTGTAAGTTCTGCACTTAGAACACTTCGAGACTTTATTATACTGTAGAAACACGTTTCTGTGTTCTATAGGAACCTATTGGTTTCTTCACTGCTTCATTAATTTTAAGTCTGTAGTTGATAACAGTTTTGGTTAAAATTTGGTGTGTCAAACATTCAAAATGTGCCACAATGCAAACAATAAAATTTGGTTAAATGATGCACTAAAGATGACTATATTTTCAATGTATTCACTATCACATTGTTTGGTGATTTGTAGGTGTGGATGAAGCCACCATCATTGACATCTTGACTAAAAGAACAAATGCTCAGCGTCAGCAGATTAAAGCTGCCTATCAGCAGGCTAAAGGAAAGGTATAGTATATCCATGCCAATCTTTATTGTTCATCTGGAATAGCAGTGTTGCTCCTCGGTTTTATGATATATTCAGCTTTAGCTTTCTAGAAGATCATACTGATTCTGTCACTTTTGGTTTATGAAAACTACAGTAGTAGCAGTATCCTGAAACTATGTTGCCAGAGATAATCCCTTGAATGCAGCGGCAATCTAAATTCTGTCTGTCTGGGTTTTTGAATGCCCAAAAGGTCCTCTATATCACTAAATCACTAGGAATGCAGAAATTTCACTGGGAGACAGACTGTTGAGGAAAAGAGAGGAATAGAGTAGGAGACTTTGGGGACATCTAAACAAATATTTTTGTCCAGATAGAACATAAAACAGAAAATAGGATAATAAGGTTGTTTCACAACCATAGCAATGCTGATGAGGACAGGCGTACAGGGAGCAGTGAAATTCTAATTCTGAATGGTAAAACTGCTAGTCTCTAGACCTGAAAAGCTTAGAAATTGCTGCATATTTATTTAAGAAGTTTTAATTGCCCTTCACCTTTTACTGTAGCAATTTTTCTCTAGTTGAACCTGTAGCTCTAAATTGAAATTATAACTGCACAGTTGGCATACCAGAGTTAGTGAGCCTTTGATCCTTGGAAAATGACTCCCTATAGTTTTTGGAGTTGTAACTTTAAATGACTTTAAAGGACAGGAAAGAAAACAAGCCTAATGTCTCATTTTAACCTGGATTTCCTGTTTATGTTAAGAAAACCTCGCTTGTGATTTTCACAGCTTTGTCCCCCCACAGAGGAAGCTCCAGCGTTGCAATTATATTTTTCAAGACCTAAATTAAAATTTAACTTCAAAGGCACACAGGAGGCTAATGCTGTTATATCATTAGACCCCCCTGGCACCTGGCTCCCCGTCAAAAGCAGAAAATACCTAACTCGTAACATAGTTCTTGATTCTGAAATAATCTCATTAGTTATCCTAGGTATCTTGACCAAGCAGACTGATCTTCTCACTCCTACAGCAATTACCTAGACATGCATTTGGTGAAGAACAGCTGTATCTCTTAATTGTAGCAAAATACAGTACCGAACATTTACTAATAGGAGGAAGAATAAATCAGAAATTATTTATAAAAATAAATAATAAAAATCTTAATTAAAAAAGTAAATGTTTTTCAAATTAGAATATAATTCAAATTATAACTTCAGGGCTTGCAGATCTATATAGGGTGTTATTACAGTATGTCCACAGCATTTCCATTGCAATTTTTAAAATCTTTTTTATTTTTATCATTTATTTTCTAATAAATAACGTTATATAGATAAGTGCATTTAAGTCATTCAATTATCATAACAGCAATACAGTATTACCTTCTCTTAAAAATTAAGCAGCTATTTTGAGCTGCCTTCTGATGCAGTACATGGGTGAACAGGGCTGACAAGAACTTCACGAAGTTCAGCAAGGGGAAGTGCAAACTCTTGCACATGGGGAAGAACAACTCCAGGTACCAGGACATGCTAGGGGCCACCCAGCTAGAAAACAGCTGTGTAGAAAAGGCCAGAGGATCCTGGTGAACACAAAGTTGAACGCAAGTCAGCAGTGTGCAGTTGCTGCTAAGAAGGCTAATGTCATTTTCAGCTTCATTAGGCAAAGTATTATGAGAGGTCAAGAGAAGTTACCCTTCTGTTCTAATCAGCATTGGTGATGCCACACCTGGAGTGCTGTGTCCAGTTCTGCCCCTGCCTTCAGTACTGCAAAGAGCCCAATGTAGGGCCACCAAGATGCTCAAGGGACTGCAGCATGTTTCCTCTGAGGAGAGGCTGAGAGAGTTTGGACTTTGGAACCTAGAAAAGAGAGTCCTAATCAATGTCTATAAATGCCAAAGTGCAAATTAGATGGAGCCAGGGATTTTCAGTGGCACACAGTGACAGGAAAAGAGGCAAAGGGCACAAACTGGAATACAACAGGTTCCATTTAAACATTAGGAAGATCTTCTTTACTGTGCAGATGACAGAGCACTGGCACAGGTTACCCAGAGACGTTGTGGAGTCTGTCTCCTTGGGGATCTTCAAATGCTGTCTGGACAAGGTCCTGGGTAACGTGCCCTAGGTGTCCCTGCTTGAGCAAGTGGGGACAGAATCAGAAGTGGAAGGACCAGATGACCTCCAAAGGTTCTTTCTAACCTTAACCTTTCTGTGACCTGCAATGGATGAAAGCACTTCTGAATACTTGTTGGAAAATGTTGACTCTTCAATTAGCAGTAAGATGACAAATTAGAAATTTCAGGTAGTTCTTTGTAATTCTTTCTAGTAACTAAAGGAAAGATGTAGATCAAGATTTGTCAGAGATCAGACTAATTTTTGAACTGTACCTGAACAGCAGTTTTTAACCTTTTGCTAGTTTATAGGGTGTTGTGGTTTATCCCAGCAGGCAGCTAAGCACCACTCAGCTATTTGCACATTCTCCCATAGTAGAATGAAAAAGAGAATCAGAAAAAAAAAAAAAAAAAAAAAAAAAGAATAAAAAGGATGAGATAAAGACATCTTAATAAAGCAGAAAATGAAGGGAAAATAATGATGAAGAAATACACCAAAAAAAAAATATGCACAGTGAGACTGCTCACCACCAATAACTGATGCCCAGACACTCCTTAAGCAATGGCAGCCCCCTTTGCCAACTCCCCTCAGTTTTATTGTTCAGCATGACATAATATAGTATGGGATATCCCTTTGGTAAATTTGGGTCAGCTGTCCTGGTTCTGTCTCCTCCCACCTTCTTTTGCACCCCCAACCTCTTCACTGGCAGTGCAGTATGAGAAGCTGAAAAGTCCTTGACATGGTGCAACAACTAAAACATCAGTGTATTAACAGCTTTATTCTCATCCTAAGTCCAAAACACAGCACCATACTAGCCACTATGATGAAAATTATTCCAGCTGAAACCAGGACACAGAGTGTATGACTCTTCCTTATTCTTCACAGAGTCTGGAAGAAGACCTGAAAAAGGTTCTGAAAGGCCACCTGGAAGATGTTGCTGTGGCTCTCCTTAAAACTCCAGCTCAGTTTGATGCTGAAGAATTAAGAGCCTCTATGAAAGTAAGTCAAAAATCTTCTGAGAGGATAAAGAGAAGTAAATAAATCACGGGTCCTTTAAATGACACTGGACTTAAATTTTGTAAGCTCATGTATCATATTGTTTTTTCCCCATTTATTAAAATAAAACAGTAGTGGTTATCCAGAACCAGCTACTAAGAACAAGACTCAGCAATCTCTGTTGAATTTCAGGGTTGGAGGAGATGGGTTGCCAATGCTGTTCTTATGTGAGAAAGAGCTCTCTGCCTTCTGAAAATTGAAAGTTATTTGCAGATGTAGTCCTAGAAAGCCATAGTGTTTACATATGTGTTTATTTAAGAGAAAATAGAAAAAGACAGGTGTATTTTTCTTTGTAATTCTGAAAATTCCTATCTTCTATGTATGTTGCTTGGTCACTTAATATTTTTGTTGGGTGCCAGAGTGACATTAGGTGCTACAACAATTAATTCTAAAAGAGCTAAAATAATGATATTACGTGAAAGCAAAACGTTTTTCCTTTTTTTGTGTGTGTGTTGTTTCATATGACATCTTCAAAGTCTTGTCCATGATTCTTATCTTATTTCGGTTCTAAATTTTAAGTTTGCAGTATTAAATAACATCATTTTTTAACATCTTTTTTAACAGGGGCTTGGAACTGATGAAGATACATTAATTGAGATTCTGGCCTCAAGAAACAACAGAGAGATCAGAGAAGCCAGCAGATACTACAGGGAAGGTAATTCAGAGTTGGAAAGAAGTGTTAATGGTATGAAGCATTGGAGGTTAGCCAAACCCTGTCTTGCAATGATTCATTTCTTTGTTATTGTGATATATTTTTTAAGCACCTGTAATGAATAGATCCATGCAAACTTAATTCCTGGTGAAAAATAATCTAGTATGCATTATGCGTGTCTTTTCAAAACTCCATAGCAAACACATTATTCTTACAGCCTTACTTCTCAATTTAAGGAGCTGAGATGACATTTTAGGAAGCAAGTAAAGCTTCATATAAGACTGAAAAATGTGTAGGAAAGGGAGGTCATACTGATAATTTCTGACTTATTCAGATCCTGCTGCACTAGAAAGTGTCTCACAATTCCAGCCAGAACTGTGAATATTTCTTGGAGTGGGTCATGCATTTAGATGTTTTCTAAGTTAAAAGCAAAATCCAGCTGCTTTGCTACTCCCATTGCCAAGCCTTATCTGAGCTCTTAAGATGTCACTGACCTCGTCAACAGTTTACTCTTAGTAACACAATAACTTTCAGATTAGGTACAACCAATGAATTGAAGGTAGAAAATCTTTGAAGAAATAACTAAAATATAATAGCAATTTAGAAATAACTAAAATATAATAGCATCTCTCATATAAGGAGAGTACTGCAGTCAGTCAGTGTTGTCTAATTAACTCATGCTTTACGGGATTAAGCATTAACTTTCTGAAGAGATTTCCAATCAGTCTCAGTTAGAAGTCCAGAATAATAGTTTGATTTTTTTTCAGAAGAGTTTGGGGCTGCACAAAACAGCCAAAAATAAGAATGAAAATTTTCAAAACTTCAAACTTTTCTTTTTTCTTTTTCTCTATTTCACAAACAATAGCTCAAGACTTTTCCACCTATACAACCTTTAAGAACAACTTTTTCAGCAGATTTTAGATTAATCCTCCAATTTCTCAGCACATCTCAGGGATTAGAAGACATGTTCCAAAAATACCCATTCTTGCAAAACTAAATTAGAGAAAAGTGCAATTGTAGTAGGCTACTGTACCTTTCTCACTTTTTTTCTCACTATTTCTCACTGTACTAAGTGAGAAATTAAAAAAAGACTGAAAAAAAATATATAACTAATAATCTAAAAATGAATTATGATTCCTTTTTCATTTGATTTCAGTACTGAAGAGAGATCTGACACAAGACATCATCTCTGACACATCTGGAGACTTTCAGAAGGCTTTAGTTGCTCTTGCTAAGGTATGTTGTGCTTAAACATTTTCGGTGAGGTTACCAGTAATTAAAAAATAATGTCGTCAAGATTATATTAAAGTCATACAATAAATAAGAATTTCAGAATTATTTATTTCCTAGCACTGTTTTTTACTTATGTATCTTAGACCATATGAAATGATTCAAGCTATGATGAGATTTATCTCAAAAACATTTTTTAAAGGCAATGATATTTGTTACTGTTTACCAGTTAGGTTTTTAAGACTTTTTTGTGTCTTTATGTGTCTAACAGTCTTTAAGCACTTGAAAAAAACAACTGGAATGTCAATTGACTGCAAATATAAAAAGAAGAAATGCTTACATGTAGAGAAACATTTCAAGAAATGCTTACATGTAGAGAAACATTTCAGCCACTTAAGATATGTTTCTTGTAGTAAGATAGACAGATGGTGGCATGGAGCTAGCAAGTAGACAAAGTGTTTTGCAAACTGCTCAAAAGCAGTGCATCTGAAACACTGGAGCTGAGAATTAAAAATACCCTTTTTAACATACATTAATACTTTATTCCATCTCTGCTGAGTACATTTGTATGCACTTTGTATGTGCACATTGGATTATTTTTTTGATACATCAATGTGCATAGCTTTGATTTTTAATTTTCCTTTTAAATCACCTTGAAAGAAGTTTATTGAGCTGTCATCAGGGAGCACATCATAGCTTCCAAGGCTTTAACTTCACATTAAGAAACCCTGGATTTTAATGTACAACTTCAGAAATACGTTGTTGATAGCCCTAGAAATGTGAGCTCTGATTGATTTACAAATGCATCAGCTTTATCAACAGAATAATTAATATAACTGTATTTGTCTGCAATTCTGTATTAACCTATGTGTAATATGGCAGGGCAGATCTCTAAAATACCGAATTTTGGTACTGAATGAGTACTGAATAAATACTGAGTGAGTAACACTGATTTTTTTTTTTTTAATTTAATTTATGTAGGCTGACCGATCTGAAGATCCTCATGTGAATGACGAGCTTGCTGATAGTGATGCCAGGGTAAGACCATACTTAGCACTCTGCAGATCTTCTTCATTTGACTTTATTACAAACTCTGACTGGCTGTGAATGTTCTATGTCACCTACCTGGATCTTGCACATTTCAGATGACAGACAATTGTATCTTATGTACAATTATGTATATGTACACAACATCTGTACATGACCTCTTTTCTGAGGTCATGGGGACATGGGAGGGATTGGGACATGGGGGTGTGGGACATGGGGACATAGTGGGGGGCAATTATGTGTATGCACATAATCTTTTCTGAGGAGATAATGTTTTCCAAAGTTCACATGAACTCTTGTAGCTGAAAGAAATGGAATCTTTATGCTAATAGTCGACTTCAAGAATGCAAACCCTCTTCTATTTCATGTAAAACATGTAGACCATTTGAAGTAGAGGTCAGGAACCGGAGAACTTAGATTCCATCTTTTTGTTTGTTTGTTTGTTAAAATAAATACAGTTCTTGAAATGAGTGACAAATGTGTACTAGTGCAGAACCAGATACCATATGTTGACCAGTGTAAACCATTAAGTATGATATTTGTAGGTAATGTGCTTCTGTGACATAACTTTCAAGAGAATTTGGTAAACCTCACAGTCATTTTCTAAGTGGTTCTAAAAAAAATCAGCTGATTTTTCCCTTGTTTCTTTTGCCATTAGTGTAATATTTTTGTCAAGGTGTTGGTAAACCTTAACAGTCTGTCCTGAGTTTTCACTTTAAATCATTGTTTTAAATTCAACAAAGACATTTAACAATTCTATTTTCATTCCTGTGACATAAGAGGTTTAATTTTGTCATCAGCCATAGATATGAAAGGCTAGTAAATTCATATTCTGTCTAAGCTTTAAAATTCAGTTTCCCTGGACCCAAAGAACTTCACTGCCAATACCTAGAAAGGATGTTGTTAGATGATTTTTGCTGTAGCATGGAGATCTTTAATTATTACTTTTACAAAGGTTTGAGGAGGTAGGGAAAGTAACAAGATTGACTAGGTTCTTACTTTATATTAAAGTCATTCTTGGAAAGACAAGAAATACCTGGTGTGTAAGCTTCTCCTTCACATTTGTCCGGTTAATATTAGAGCTTTTATTTTTCTTCTTCTTCTTTTTATTTATTTATTTATTTTTTTTGTCTAAGGTAAGCCTGCCAGTCCCATGCTCCCATGTACACTCTAGCATATGAAGATACATAAAAATATCTTAATTCAAGAACGCCTAAAAATGTTACTTGTAGCTGTACAGTGCTCCCTTGGTACTATTATGCTGTAAGTGAAATATGAAGTATTACTTGGTACACCTAGAGTTATTTTGAGTCTGTGTAGAGTGTGTGTCTTGTTATGGATTGTGTCAAAGATTAGAGTTCTTTACTGACAAGCAGTGGACTACCTTTGGCAAGGAGTCTCGGATACTTCTATTTGTGTTTTGCTATGCAAATGATAACTTGCCTAGTATTATTTCTTTTATGACAGGCCTTATATGAAGCAGGAGAGAGAAGGAAAGGAACGGATATTAATGTGTTTGTAACTGTTCTTACTGCAAGAAGCTACCCCCATCTTCGAAGAGGTAGGCTGTGTGAAACGTTCCTCACTGGAATTGTATTTGCTCCTGAACTCAGAGATTATATACATTTCCAAGATGTGACTGCTACAAAGGTCATTGTGCATGCTGACCTAAGCACACAGTTGGCTACTTCACTGTTTTCTCCACACTAGTCAAGAGTCACAGTGTCAGTTAAGTTGTTAACAGAACTATTACCATGAAGTCTCACGATGCTACTGGTCACAAGGCCAATGAATCAGTGTGGCAGGGGTTCTGAATACTCCCCAACATGGTCTTGCTCCTCTACCAGTTTTCCCTGCATGGGAGATACGACCTTATGCTATAGGCTCCAGTGCAGTAACTGTACTACCTCTTTCCCTATTAATGGAAAATGAGCCTCAGCATCCTAGCATGGTTCTGTTCCTCATACAAACATAATCAGCCCATACAGTACTGCTTTTCTTTACACTGTGCTAGCTGAAAAAAATGAGAATGATAGCCTACCATGTGTGTGCACTGCCACAGCAGTGAGGCCAGAGTAAGGCAAAGAAACTGTAGGGAGAATACTATGCTTCCATCACTCTTCACTGAATTTTCTTCCCTTATTTAGTCTTTCAGAAGTACACCAAATACAGCAAGCATGATATGAATAAGGTACTAGATTTGGAGCTGAAAGGTGATATTGAGAACTGCCTAACTGTACTTGGTAAGTGGTTATACAACTAGTAACACAGTATATATGTTAACTGTATGAAAAACCACCTTTTACTTCTGTCATACTTGTTGTAACAGGACAACATTCTAGTCTTACCTTGCTTCACTGAGAAGCAAAACAGCTATGATGTATGATTATTAAAATATAATAAATTTCCTTTTGCACTGTTCAAGAAAATATTATTATAATGTTCATGATAAAGATGTATCTTAAAATGTACCCTTAAATGACTGTTCCTTGTAAATAATTAGGTGAGAATAAGGTGAGCCATCCCATGTTGTCAAGGATAGAATCAGGAGCCAAACACTATCTTTGCTTTTCACTTCTGTATTGCAGTCAGGTATACTTTAGATAAAAAAAGAGACTCACCAGTTCCCTCTTAGTATCAGATATGGAAGGCAAGTACACAGCATAACTTGGCTAAAATATGTCACATCATAACCACCAGCTCTGCTGTAGAGATCCTGAATGCTTTCACATTTTTCTGATTGGGAACTGTGACATCTTTGTCAATTTTATGGCAGTGGGTTAGAGAGTACAGTCTTGTCTTTACAGTAACTAGAGTATTCTCCCCTGACTGAATTGCCTTCTGAATAAAGAGAAGAAGGAACAGCTACTTCTCCCATATTTTTAAGACAGGTAAAAGAGAAATAGATAAATAGGATATGTTGGTAGGAACACTGAGACTTATTTTGCAGCATTTTATTACCAGATTTTTGCCTTTTGTTGTTTGTTACATTTTTAACAGATAAAATTTATCTCATTGTTTCATTACAGTGAAGTGTGCCACAAGCAAGCCATCCTTCTTTGCTGAAAAACTCCACTTGGCAATGAAGGTAACCTCAAGAAAGAACTCCTTGAGAACATGGTGTGCTTTATGAGCTGAAAAATAACAAATTAGTCTAGAATAAGGATTTTGTGTGATGAAAAGGACTGCAGAAGGAAATCCAGTTCATTTATCTCTTTCCTCCCTTCATTCCATTGAAACTACTGAGTTTCCTTCCATAGAAAGAGCTGTCTATTTACTATAGAATTTTTGGGAAGGCACCTGTCCATCCACATAGATACTTTATGCTCTATGTAGTGACAGAAAGCTAACTGAACCTTTTCATATTAATGAAAACATGCAGCAGTTGCTTGTCTCTTTTGTAACATGCAGCAGTTTCTTGTCTCTTCACACAGTGGCCACCTCTGCCGCTCCCCCACTACCAAAACCTTGCCATGTAAACTGAATATGCTCATTATTAAAAAGTAGCTCATTACAGGAGAAAAAATCAAACAGCAACAACAAAAATCATCAGTGAAATTTAGGTTTTCCCTGGTGTCCAGCAATCACAGTGAACAACCTGCCTGTTTTTAGGAAACAGAAAAAAGAATTTCAGAATTGGAGACAGCCAGTCACAACTGAATTTGTCCTCATAGGGGGCCAGAAGGGTGTTAGTACTGACACAATGAAGTCTGATGAATTAATACAAATAACTTTGACAGAGGAAGATCTTTCAGTGACTTAGGTAGCCTCATTGTTTGTTTGTTTACTACTTATAACAGGGCCTTGGGACACGGCACAAACAGCTCATCAGAATTATGGTTTCACGCCATGAAGTAGACATGAATGAGATCAAAGCTTATTATAAGAGTCTGTATGGTATCTCTCTTCGCCAAGCCATTATGGTAGGTTTTTGCTGAAGTTAACAATGAAGTGGAAAATAAACAGATGTTTTAGGAAGGCCAGTAAGGCTTTGTTAACTCTTCTGCTCCTCAATCACCAGTTCATCCTAAGTAATGTATTGTAGCTGAGCAACTCAAGTTCTCAGTGAGAACTCAGGGTCTCATGCTGCTAGAACTAATGTATTTTATAGGGGAATGTTTTTGTCACAAAAGCTGTAGCAATTGATTTGTAGTTGTCTCAGGATGTCTTCTTAAAGTAAATGCCAGGAATGGAGACTACTCTATCCCCAAGTTCCTGTGCTTAAGCAGACAAGGTATGTTAGCAGGAGAACAAAGATGATTGCACTGACAGCTCTCTGACAGATATCTACTCCCTCTGGCTTTTGTTTTTTAATGTTTGAGTTACTCCTGCAAATATCTTGTAAACTTGGCCTTTATTTGTCCTACTTTCTAGGTCACCTAGGAAAATGAGATAAAGTAACAAAATATTTTCTTGAAAGGGACAAGCCACCCAATATATTGTTCTAGAAAATTTAAACCACTATGATATTAGAATAAAGCCAGACCTTCAGATCACTTTTGTGGAAGGTAGTAGATAACTAAAAAGAATATACCTTGGAGCAGAAACATAATCTCTAAATGTACTATAGTACATTTTTGAGTTTTGCATGTACCTGCTGCTTTTTCAGTTAGTCTCTAAAAATCATTTTATTTTTCTGCCATGACCATTTATTTTGGTGAAGGACCAATGTTTAGTAAATGTATATTGAATGCTTACTGAAATTGATTTGAGACCACTATCCTAACAATTGTGCTCTTTGCTTAAATTGACAGGATGAACTCAAAGGGGATTATGAAAATATCCTGGTGGCTTTGTGTGGAAGTGATTAAATGAGTTTCATGTTCCTATGATGCATTAAAGCCCTGTTTTTGAAGGTCTTTATATTTGATTCAGCTGCCTATATAAAATACAGGCTTTACGCAGTGAGGTTTCTCTGGAATGGTATTTAGTCTACATGTATTTTGAAGAAAACCTAGAACTTGGAATGTATTTTTTCAATATCTTTATTCTGTATGGCATGAATATAATCTTTTTAACATTATTTATCCAAAGTCAAGGAATGCTTAGAAGTTTCTATTTGCTTGATTAATCATGAAAAAAGTTTTCATCTAAGAAAATTAAATACTTATTAAAAAATAAAATTAGATTGTGTGAAACTTTTTATATCCTTCATTGCTTTTCTGCACTTAACATCAAATTGTCTATACACAGTAAATGAAAGAAAAATCAGTGAAATATTTAAATAGCAAAAAAAGAATGTAACAATATTAGAATCTACCTGAAACTCTACTTTTCCATTTCACTTCAGCCAGATTTTATATACATTGGATGTCAGAAAAATGGCTAAAGATGACATGTTAAAAATGTCAACAATATGAAAAAGCTAATGATATCTCTCGCTTGTTCTTTTTTATTTAAATTAGAGTTACTAATTCTATTATTATGTACATAGGGAAAAGAAAAAAAAAAAAAAAAACATCCTAGCCCATGTAGGACTTTTTTTTTCTTTTTCCTGATGAGTTGTGTGCATTTCTGTATCTGTACCAAATGAAGAAAACTGCTCTCACTACCTCTATTTTCTGATCTATATTACTGTTCCAGTTGTTCCAAAACCTATATAAATGAGGTGCAGACCCCCAGATGCAGTAGTAGAATTAAGCAAGTTGGTTCTTTACTTCATACAAACATTGATAGATATTGTTAGGGTGCCCTCCTCTTACTCATTTGATCAACATGTTAAGCTATTGGGATATCAGAGGTCATCTTGGCTAATTTCTGTTAAACATTGGAGGCATTCTTCATTTCATATTGCAGAGGTCCAAGAAATAGATCTAGGTGTATGGAAAAGGTGAAGTCTTATACTAGAAGAACCATTGGAATGACTAGAGCTAGATAGAAAATTACCATTTTTTACCTACGCTAAATATTTTCCAGGACAGAGGCACTATAGTTCACTCTGTTGATTATTCTTGTTATTGCCTTAGGATAAGTGAAAGAGATTCAGACCAATGTAGTTCATGGGAAATAAACATGATAGTCATCAATGGAAGTAGAGAAAAAAAAAAAAAAAAAAAAAGCAGACATACATAAAAACCATGTTCTGTGACATCAATTAACTGACAAGCTTTGGAAAAAAAAAATGTATATTTTGAGTGTGGCACTAGCAAAATAGGCATTTTCTCAAGAGGCAGATGCCCAGAGAATTCAATACTCCCACCCCAAAAAAAAGAGAGCAAGCTTGTGGATGAGTCATAAATAGTTAACTTATAAGAAGTAGATTATTAGGCCTAATGGGGAAACTCTTTATTCAAATTTCGGTCATTTTGAAATTTAGATGTGTTGCAGCTATGCAAAAGGATAGAATCTGATTTCATCAGCCTAGGAAATATTTTTATTTATTTATTTATTTTAAAGAAGTATGTATATTCACCAGGGAAGCCAAAAGAAGCAAAAATGAGCAAAAACAAAACAACAAAAACTTATAGAATATCTTTAAAAATACTCCAAATTAGAATATAAGGAATGATAAGAAAATTATTTTTATGGTAAATGGACTCTTTCCATTCTCTTTTTTTTTGAGTTCAAGAGAGGCTCAAGAGCAGTATGTTGTTTTGAGAGTCCAGCCTTACCATTCAACTTCCAAATGTGAACAAGTGCGTACCTGGAATTCTCATTTAGAATAAATGAGGAGATAGGCAAACATGTTATTAATAGGAAAATGTTTGTAACATAAGGATGAATTTTGCTGGGCTGGGTAAGAGAGGAAAATTGTAACAGTATATTACTGTGTTCCAATAGATTTCCTAATTGTAGGATAATTCACCAGAATTTTATGTGTATTCTTAACAGAGGCAAGTGATTGTATTTTGTTTGTACCTATTTCTGCAAACATAAATGCTGCTTGAGTTGAAGAGGACTGATTTCTGGAGGTCTGCAGAGTTGCGTGTCAATGAGGAATCATGTTAACTGCTCCTGCAAGTCAGAAAAGTCCTTCTAGCTTTTCATTTCTATCCAAGACACATACGGTACTGCACAGTGAGGGTGAGATTTCCACAAGCGTGAAAAGCTTTAGAAGACAAATATTCTTATGTGGCTGTTTCACAATGTCTTCGATGTTATGATGTATTTCTACCCCTCCTTATTTACAGTGGAAATTTGCAGCCAGCTGTTACAGTCCATTTTTTTTGTTTGTTTGTTTTGTACTACAAAATATAGGACTTAGGTTAATACTTGCACAACAGACTGATTACACCACTCATGTCATGGCCAGAGGGCTCCTTGATGGACAGAATGGGAGATGGAAGAGGATATTTCTAAAAATAATATTTTGTGTATGTGTGTTTTTTTCTTTATAGAGACACCTAAGGGGCTAAGTGGTTAAGAAAGGATAATCCCTGTCCAAAGCAGCTATGCTGCACAAGCATAGATAAAACAGTAAGTGAGCATAATGCACACATAATGCAATATTTTCTATGAAAATTAGTAAGAGCATTGAAAGACCTGTTAGTGGAAACTTCAAACATAAGTCACGTTAGTCAGAATATTTCTAGAAGCAGGTGGGTTCATGCTGAAGAAAAGTAAACAGAGGTCATTACTCTTGTCTTTCTGTCTATCCAAGGACAAAATGTAACAAAATCTCTGCACATGAATTTGAAATATAAATCATACAGACTCCAGTTATTAGTTTGCTTCTTAGCGTGCTTGCAACCCAGAAGACGAACTGCATCCTCGGCTACATTAAAAGAGGAGTAGCCAGCAGGTTGAGAGAGGTGATTGTCCCCTTCTACTCAGCCCTTGTGAGTCCCACTAGACCTGTGTCCAGGTCTGGGCCCCCAGCACAAGAAGGATGTGGAACTGTTAAAGTGGGTCCAGAGGAAGGCCACAAAGATGGCAGCACCTTTCCTATGAAGAGAGGCTGAGAGAGCTGGGGCTGTTCAGCCTGGAGAAAAGAAGGCTCTGGAGTGACCTCACTGCAACACTTCAGTACATGAAGGGGGCTTATAAAAAAGATGGGGAACAACTCTTTGCTCAATCAGACATTGACAGGATGAAGGGGATTGATATCAAAGTAAAAGGAGAGATTTAGATTAGAGGTTAGAAGGAAATTTTTTCACTCAGAGGATGGTGAGGCACTGGTTGTCCAGAGAAGCTGTGGATGCCCCATCCCTGGAGGTGTTCAAGACCAGATGAGGATACGGGTGGTGCTCCTGCTTCTTGCAGGGAGTTTGGAACTAGATAATCTTTGAGGTCCCTTCCAACCCAGGCTGTACTGTGATTCTATGATTATATAATTCTCTAAAGTCTTTCTAGAATTCTCTCAAAACTAAACAAAAATCCACCACACTAAGTCAAGCACATTTAGATTGTAAAGAACTGTGCAATACTCAGGCTGTTTAGGAGAACACTCACTCAAGTATAACCATTTTGCTCAAATTTACACCACTATGTTAGTGAAACAGAGCATGTGAATTTTATAATATCTCTTCTGAGGTGGGGAAAGTCACTTACTAGTCACTCATTAAAATACAGAAACCTTTAATCTAGTGTCAACAGGGGATAATGGAGGTTGTGTTTTGAAGAGAATCAGACATGCTTTCTTGGAAAAACATGTATTAAAATTGCAGTAACTTTGGGCTTTTTGGATTCAGCCAAGACTTCTGAGGGAATGGTGGCTCAGCCTCTTCATGGAAAATGACCATCCAGCTACATAATGCTTATGAAGGAGAGGTGAATTCAGAAGAGAATATATTATGTAAATATGCTACAGAAAAGGCCATGCTGAAATGCATGAGAAAGCTTATTTGTTTGCATAATTTGTGGAAGGGAAGACAGACCAAGGAGTGACAAAAAAAAGGACAAAAATTGGGTTGAAATGTGAATTTTCTCATTGTTGTGGGGTGGGAGCTTGTAAGTGTGGAAGCACTGTAAAGGTGGAGCTACACAGTAATCATGTAGATGACTCCCCTCAACACCCAATTTCCAGTGATGCAGGATGGGTAAAAATTTTCTTAAAAGAATGGGATTTTTAATCTGTTAGAAATTATTGGAAAAACATTCCTTCAGATAGTGGTAATTCTTCCATTACTGTTTCATAAAGTACACTGGAAATGCAAAACAGGTCACGTTTAGCTTATTACTGTTTTATTTTGTTTTCACTGGCAATCTTCAGCATCAGTCGGGACAGGTTTCCTGTTTCTGTGTCACTGTTAACGCTTTCATGATTCCTTCAGCTTTGCCCTGAAGGAACAATTGTTAAATTTTCAGGAAGTTAGAAAAGGCGTGGACTTTTCAGACGTGTTTCCAAATTTTGACCTCTGGTGCCACCTTGTGTGTAGTTTGAAAACACCGACAAATAAATAGGCAGAAATTCAGCCTCAAACAAGAGGAGATAATGCTTTCCACATCACTGGAATGGTGACAAGGCCTGACGATTATTATGGAAAATGAAGTGGGATTTTTATTTTATTTTATTTTATTAATTATTATTTTTTAGAGTTCTGGTTTCAAATTGAAAGAAAGGGGAAAAGAAAATAGGACGGGATTTAGAACTGTTATAGAGAGGCACAGAACTACCTCAGAACATATACTAAAATTTGTGCTAAACATGTGTAGTTCTATTTCTGAAGAGGGAAAATAATTGCTTACATGAAGCCCCACATTTGAGAGAGACTTACCCACCCCATGGCCTGGTTTTCTGCAGTGTGCATAAGACACAGGAGGATCTGAGCACAGATGTTTATGAGATTATTTTTCAGTAGATTTAGTGTGAATTTTATAGTATATTTTATAATGGGGAAAGACACTTAAATAAGGACAAACATCCATTAGTTACTATAGCAGAATGTGCTCTGGCAAAGTGATACAGCTAAGCATCTCTGAGCTTTACTGAGTGTAAGGAGACAAAGACATCAGTTTTTGGAAATTAAACTGTTCTTTCCATCCTTTTTGACTTGTG
>CM021763.1:39028312-39107733 GCA_011075105.1 Heteronetta atricapilla | reverse complement strand
CCTCTCCTCTCCTCTCCTCTCCTCTCCTCTCCTCTCCTCTCCTCGGGCAGGCACCAACCTATTCTCTTTAGTGAGCAGTGATAGGACCTGAGAGAATGGAGTCAAGCAGCAACAGGGGTGGTTCAGTTTGGATATCAGGAAGAGGTTCTTCATTGAGAGGGTTGTCGCACACTGGAGCAGGTTCCCCAGGTTCATAGTCAAGGCACCAAATCTGTCAGAATTTAAGAAGTGTTAGGACTATGTTCTCAGACATATGGGCTGAGTTTTTGTGTAGACCTATGTGTAAGCAGTTGGACTTGATGATCCTTGTGGGTCCCTTTAAACTCAGGATATTCTATGATTCTATGACTCTTTGTTCTTCCCCTCAGTCTATCTCCCTCTCTATCCTCTCTCTGTGATGACTGGTAACCCTCTGTACTCTTCATGCTGTAGCTTTTCTTGCACAACTGCAACACATAACTAAAATTGATAGACAAACCCCAAACAAAGTACATTTCTGTTAAAGCCTAGAAGTAATTGGAAAAACAAAAGGAAAAATATGTTGCTAGCACAGAGCCCAAATAAACACATATTATGCAGTTTCAATTCAAAATATGTACTTACTGTAAGAGACTGTCATCATGCGAAGAGCCCCAAATTCCAAATAATCTTTTACAATGCCCTTTTCTTTCAAAAAGTATCTAAAAGAAAGAGGAAGTTCCTTTTCTTTTTCTCTCTTTTTTTTTTTTATTTATTTTTTTTTTTTTAAAAAAGTATACATTTTGATCTGATTTAAAAGAAGTCAAGGGTAAGAACAGAAGGAATAAGAACTTTTGATTTTATGTCTACACCAAAGCACAGTGACTAGGCTAGGAGACAACTCAGGAGCCTAAGAAGAAATCAGAGAAAGAGAAAATTGGCCATAACCAACATGTAAAACCCCACATGAACTTCTAAAACATCAAGAAAATCTGAAATAGAATTTGACACCACTGTGCTTCCTCCTGCTGCTCTGACTGTTGAACTCAGAAGTACTGAGAAAACCAAAAACATAATGCTGTCCTCACCACTAAATCAAATGTCAGGAGTGCCTGATTTAGAAAAATTTGGAATCAGCTTTCTTACCACATTTACCTAAAATAACCAAAAAAAGTAGTTTATTATAACTCTTAAACTGTGTAAGGCTTTCTGTATATAGAGTTTTCCATGATAATTCACTAGCAAATGCTTGTCACTTTATATGCAGTAGCATCCTGTTGGAACAAACCTGTAAGAAAGTAACACTAAAGGCTTTTTTTTTCAGAGGTCACCTGACTCAAGTAAGTCAATTTTTAAGCAGTATCTGCTTAAATCTCCTAATGGTTTATAATAGCTTAATCCTGCCTATGGAAGCCCTCTTTTAAAAATACTGATGCATTTCTACCTCTGAGCCACAAAACCTAAGGATATCAGTAACTTGTTTGTTTTCCACACATGTTGGATTACAACTATTCCGCCAGGAACTTGTTTATTTTCCACACATGTTGGATTACAACTATTCTGCCTTTATAATTTTGAGAATGACTTTATAAAGTCATGTCTATTAAGCAAAATAGAGAGTAATCTAGTTTATTTTCCAATCTGAAACATTCTTACAATATCTTTTGAACTGCAATTGACTACAAAATGTGGTTAAGGTTTTTTTCCTTAACCACAAACATAACCTCTGCCTGTCTAAACATGTTATTTTTTATGGTCATTCAGGGGCATTGAATGCTGAATAAAAACCAAACACACAAAACAAACAAACAAACAAAAAAAACTCTCAGAGTAAATTTGTTAACATGAAAGTAGAAGAACTTCTGGATGATAGTTATACCAGTACAGTTATACCAGTACATAAGAGTAGGCTCTACCTTTCCTCTGTTGAAGGAGTTGGGGGATAGTGAACACATATATGAGATTTCAGTAAACAATTTCAGCAACAGCCATAGAGCATAATTCCCATTCACTTTCTAATTTGGTGACAAGAGATTAATAAAAGAGTTACTTTTTTTTTTTTTTTTTTTTTTTTTTTTTTTTTTGCTTTTAAGGCTGGTATTGTGAGTAGGCAAAACTGTTCATTCTGCAAGATGATAACAAACCTCAGAAATGTTTATGGTTGAACTTGTTTCCAGTGAACCACTTAAGAGGTTTGCATAGAGTTACTTAAAGAGATTTGAAGAACTTAATGATCAAAGTCCTTCAGAACTACAATTACCTATAGTATTTTACTTGCTTGATTCATATGACAACTGATACTTTAAAATCCAGTGAGGCCAGAGGTATCTTGCAAACACAAGAACATATGTGGCAACCATTGCCATACTACAGTAGGGCAGGCAGATGTGAAAGGTTCAGACATGTTTATGACCCAGGCAGATGCACAGATTTGTCAAAAACACATTGTGGTGAGAGAGCAAAGACAATTAAAAAGCAAAATCATTTAACTCCATTAAATGATGGTTAATACTACATGCTGGGCAAGCAGTCTTACTATTGATGGGAGGGTTAGAAGGACAAGAAGGACCAGAGGCTCTGAATCATTTGTGCTCACTGTCTTCTAACCTGTTTGGTGCTCAGTTTACAAAAATCCATTAGGAGAGTAGTCTTTCACAAGCTATTTATTACTAAGTATACTATAAATATATATATACTGTATACTATACATACATATATATGCATGTAAATACCTCAAGATTTATTGCCCATAATTACAGATCTGCTTATTGTCATGGATTTTAAACTGGCCTTTATTCCTTTACACTGTTTGATCAATTAAGTGAGTGAGAATTTTACTTCAGGCCCTTTGTTTCGAGTACTTCAATCACTATGACTAACTAGATTACATTTTGCATTAGGAAAACAGAGCAAAGTGCATTGAGGCTTACTTATCTGAAAACACTTGAGAAAGACTCTGACTGTCTGAATATCAAACCTTAACTTATATCCAGTCCAACCTACCGGTTCAAAGCAGAATCCATTAGAGCAGGTTGCTCAGGGTTATATGCAGTTATGGCGTGAATATCTCCAGGGATGAAGATTAAGACTTCACATCCTCACTAGTTAATCTGTTCCATTGTTCAATCATTCTTTGAGTAAGGAGTTTTCCTTATATATATATATATATATATATATATATATATAAAAGGAAATATATATTTTATAAATATATATTTATAAATACATATATATTCTTATGTTCAGGTTGAATCTCCTGTATTTCAAAATGTGTCCAGGTGGGTTTGTCTTGTCACTGGACAGCACTGATAAGAGTCTGTCTCTGCCTTTTCTACCCAACCTCTCCCTCCAGCAAATATCTATCTTTATCAACAAGAACACCTTGATCATTCTTTCCTCCAGGATGAATGATACTAGTTCTCTCAGCTTCTTCTCATTTGACAGATGCTTAATTCTGTTCATCATCCTCATGACCTTTGGCTGGACTGTGGTGGTTTCACAATTATGGGCAATTAATTCCACCACACAGCTCTCTCACTGCCCTTTCTCAAAAGAAGAGGGGGAGAAAATATGATAAAGAAGAGCTGAAAGGTTGAGATAAGGAGAGAGACAAAACACACCAATTATCATTGCAGGCAAAACAGATATAGTATAGATTAATACACTTTATTGCCTAATTTATTGCCTAGCAGACTAAAACAGTGAGACTCTAAAAGCAAATTAAAAACACCTTCCCCCCAGTCCACCCTTTTCTGTCTTCTCTCTTCAAGCAGCGCAGGTTAATGGGGAATGGGTATTGGTGTCAGTGTACAACATTTGATCTCTGCTGCTACTTCATGGTCACTCTCTGCCCCTACTTGACATTGAGTCCTTCCTAGGGGATGCCATCCTTCCCGAACTGAGCCTGCGGGAGCTGCCCGGAGACAGCAGCTCTTTAATAACTTCTCTCACATGGCTCCATAACATGGGGTCCATCCACCAGGAGCAAACTGCTCCAGCACGGGCCCCCCACGGGCAGCAGCTCCACCCAGACCCCCTGCTCCTGCAGGGGCTCTTCATGGGCCACAGCCTCCTCCAGGCCACATCCACCTGCTCCACCAGGGGCTCCTCCACAAGCTGCAGCATGGAGATCTAGTCCATGTGGGTCCCATGGGCTGCAGGAGGACAGCCTGGTCCTCCAGGGGCCTCTCCACAGGCTGCAGGAGAACTTTTTCTTTGGCACCTGGAGCATTTCCTGTCCTCCTTCTGCACTGACCTTGGTGTCTCCAGGGAGGTTTGTCTCTCATGATCTCAGTTCCCTCTTCCAGCTGTTGTTGTACTATATTAAAAAAAAAAAAAAAGAAAAAAAAAAAAAAAAAAAAGCTCCAACCTTTTGGAGCCAGCTGGAACTGTCTCTTATCAAACATGGGGCCACTCCTGGGTTTTGCTCATAGAGGCCACCCCTTCAGCCACCCTTTCAGCCCTCTTCTTTACAAAATTTTGCCACATAAGACCTGGATTCACAAGGGTACCTCTGTATTGGTCTTGTGCTGGGTATCCCAGAACTTAGAACAGAAAACTGATGTGGCCTTATCAGCCTTATTCCTTTGTCAATTAAGATCACATCATAGAAGGTTATCAAGCTGCACAGGAGTTATTTCTTTTCATAATCCTTGCTGACTCTTTCCATTTACCTTCTTGTCCTTGGCATGGAAGCAGATAGCAGGGTTATTATTTTCATCATCTTCCCAAGGATCAAGGTGAAGCTGACTGTCCTGTAGTTTCCCAGATCCTCTGTCACCTTTTTGAAGATAGCAGTGACATTTGCTTTCTTCTAGACCTTATTAATCTCCCCTGATTTCCATATCCTTTCAAAAATGACAAATAATATCCTTGGGTGCACCCCATCAGGTCACATGGAAATGTGTAGGTACAGCATGTTTAGATGCTCCCTAATGTGATGGGACTCCCTCCTCTTAATCCCAGCCTGTCCTTTCTAAAAAGCCTACAACCAGTCTTTAAAGCACTACTGTTGTGTGAACCAGCTCACTGTGAGAGCTGTTTGAGATCATGCCCCTGCAACTCTACTCATGTCTCTGACACCTCTTTTTTTTTTTTTTTTTTTTTTTCCTCACGAGACAAGTATTTTTGTATTTTTGTACATGAACTTCAGAGATCTGCCTGGCTGTATTGACTTCCAAGAAAAAGCGTGGAAGTTCTTCCATCATGTCATCCTCTTGGTAATTCCTTATTTGTGTGCATGTACCTGAGATGACCCCTCCCGGAGACCTGATTTGTTACAATACTTTCTTGTTCCTGTCAACCTGCACACTTTGCTTGCCAGCCTAGTCCACCTTTTGACTGTGTGTCATCTCCTTAAACCATTGTTCCTAGTTTAAAGTTTTCCTTGACAGGTTTTCCAGCCTACTGGCAAAGATGAATGTGTTAGAATATTTTTATTATTATTATTATTATTATTATTTTTAGAGTCCCTGTCTATTTCTATCAGTCCATGGTTCTCAAAAAGGGTATCACAGTTTTAAAAGTCAACCCCTTCTTGTTATGTTACTAGTTTTTGGCATGCAAGATCTGTCAAGCAGATCACAAGCCCCTGACAAGCAGTAAAACTTTCCGAGGTAGGATCAGCAGAGTCCTCTGTTCCCACAGCAGAAAGTATGACACAACTGCTACTCACTACTTTATCCTCATGCTGCTGAGCTGGCTCAGGTTCTTGATTGGATAGAACATCTATCCACTCATCTGCAAATGGAACAGGAGTAACTGGAGTTTTGGATGTTCAGATGTCCTTAGGGAAGGTCCTATGGTCCTCCCAAGAATTCACTCTTTGTAAACATAACAAGCCCTGCTGAAATCCTTTGAGTCTGTGGCTTTTCTGTCTTTTATGAATTGAAAAGTCCAATAAGAAACAGCACAGATTTTTTTTTTTTTTTTTTTTTTTTTCTCATTAATTCAGAAATTATTTGTGTTAATTTTAAATATTTTAGGTTTGTAAGAATTTAGGGATAAAACATAGGATCTGCTTGGAAAGTATTATTCTTAAAGGAAAAAAAAAAAAAAAAAAAGAAAGAAAGAAAGAGAGAAAGAAAGAAAGAAAAAAAGCTATAACCAGATCTTGTGTATGAGGCTAAATTACTTCCTAGTGTATGCATGTATTCAATAGTGGGAATCCCTTCAGGAGCACTAGAAATGGAATTCCTACACAGGAAAGTTACAAAAACTACAGATAAGCATGAATTCCATTTCATAGTGGGGGTCTCCAGATAGCCAGTATAATAGAACTAAGTAGTTAAAGTGTTTACTATTGTACTTTTGCCACAAAGATAAAAACAAGAGTTTCCACTGTGAAAAATAAATTAAAATAAAATAAATTCTGCTAACAGTTTTGTATTACTCACATACATATTAGAAAAGAGACTGTATACAATCAAAAAAATATATATGTATAGTATCTGTAAAACAAATTTTACAATTAATCTCTAAAATTCTGGGAAAAAAAACAAAACAAAACAAAAATAAAAAACAAACAAAAAATGACTGTGGGAGTGTGGTCGACAAGCCCCATGGTTGGTGATAACATGGTATCTTAACGATGAGGCCATCAGGAATGTAAAGAGTTTAGAAGGAACAAAGAAGGGTGATTCAGGAGACGCCTTGCCGTCTAGGGTTGCTTGTTCTCCAGCCGTTAAGGCATGGACGTTGCTGGGTGTTTGCGGTTGCCGGGAAGAGTTGTTGAGCAAAGAATAGTTAGTGGGAAAGGACTGCTGTGGGGCAAATAGTTTAAGAAGAGAGCCTGTCCTCAAGATGGGGATACAACGAGGAGAATAAAGTTGTGCCCTCAATATGAGAGATGAAACTAGGTCCTCAGTAAGAGAGATAATGAAGTTATGTCATCAATAAAGAAGTTACTGATCCTAAAAGAACCCTGGTGTCCGTGTGGTAACTATGCCACAAATGACATCTGTCTAACATTCTGTTCCATTATGCTTTTCATCCCCCATAGTCATTAAACCACCCTCAAATCAATAAAAACACCTGACCATTATCAGTTATTCTAAGAGAAAAATGGATGCTGTCATTTTACTAGAAGTGAATAAAAACATTTAGAATCATGGAATAATTCAGAGTGGTCATGAACTTGAGGGACCTGGTACAACCCCTGCTCAAGAGATATCCAGTTAGTGTATTTTGCTCATGGCTATCTATGTCCAACTGAGTTTTTAATATCACCAAGGAAGTTTATTTCACATCCTCTCTGAGCAATATGTTCCAATATTTGTCCATGCTCATAATGAAAAAGATTTTCCTGAGATCCAGTTAGATTTTTTAACAAAGCTTCTTTCTTTATTCTCCTTTTGCTCTCTTAAGTATCTACAGACATCAGTAAGTTATCATCTCAGCCTACATTTTCCTGATGTTGAGCAAACTCAGCCCCTCTTCGCATTTTAGCGGCTTCTGCTATTCTCATTCCAGTATGTCTGTAACATTCTTAAACTGGGGAGTCACAGACTTGATATAGCTCTCCCAACATGATTTCCCAGTTGCAAAATAGTTAGGAAGAATCTTTTTCCTTGACTTATATGCTCTACTTTTGCTACCACTTGAAGCAATGGTTTCAGTTATCCTGCAGATTTTAAACCCAATCATTTGTCATCTTTTAAATCTTGTTAGCTTACAGTTTTCATTTCTGGCTAAGACTTTGTAAAGGACAATGTTTAAAAATACCAGATATCTGTCAGTTGGGGATTACGTTTCACTGGTGAGACTTTGATTCTATTAGCGATTATTGTTGACTGAAAGGACAAATGCAGTCACAAAGTAGAAGTTTAACACACTGAGATGTTGGTAATGATGCCATGTCTGCACTCTGAGACACATTCTGTTTTAATGTTTGAAGAGGTGATACCTCTCTTTCAGTGGAACCTTCTTAGTTTTCAATGTGTTTGAAACTAAACCTGATAATTACTATCAAACTGACCTTGCTTATTTTGTCTTTTTATTTTTTTTTTGTCACCAAAAAGGATATTTATATGTTTTATTTGTAAATCCACTCAATATTTTCTGTTTTCACTGCAGAGAGAAAATGCATTTTTCTCTCTTAAAGTGTGAAAAAGTACAACACTTTTAATCTTGCTTAAGTTGGTATGAATTCCTACTGTCCAGTTTCACGTGCATAATAATGCTTATCTGAAACCTGTGCATTCACTTTTACTTCTCCACTACCTAAGACTGAATTTCCTATTCATTTGTTAAGTTTCTTGTTTCATGCTTCTAAAAGAAAATTTGAATGCAGATCCAGCCCATTTGATTTATTTGTCAACAGATGACCTCCTCACCAAGCCTTCCTATTAAATGAAACAATTTAAAACTTGAATAACTTTCATCTGAGTGGGTTGCGTCAGGATGGATTTTTCTTACTTGGAAATATAGCTGTGGAAACACAAATAATCAAAACAAACATGTTCACTCTGAAAGTACAGGTCACTTATACAGAACACTTTCTTTTACATCTAAAGACAAAAAAAGAGAGAGACTTCAAGTACACAATTTTCAACTTATCATTTAACTTATTTGAAGTGCCAGGCTTCTACCAAAGATTTACTTTAGTATGTTAAACATTAGTAAGACAAAGATATTAACCTTGTCACTGGCCAGATTTTTTTTATTATTATTTTTTTTATTTTTTATTCAGTGAAGGTGTGATAACATAACATAACATAACATAACATAACATAACATAACATAACATAACATAACATAACATAGCATAAAACATAACATAACATTTTCTGTAGTGTTATATATATATCAGTTATGTTATTTATATCATTATTATTTTTATTTATTTCTTAAGTTTTCAAATGAGAGTTTCTGGATTTAAAATTCTTTTCACATAAATTTCTGTTTATTGTGTTGGAAAATATACATTTGTCATGTAAACATACTTGTTTGGAATCCTAAGGCAGGTTAAATGAAGTTATTTTCACTGCAATATAAAAGAGTATAAGGATGTTTTGAAGAATCTGTGCTTCAGTAGTGGCAGCACAACTGCTGTTTTAAGCAGCTAGAAAGCTGTTATTGTCAACATAGTTCTGAGAAGACAAGGTCTTGGGCTGTCTGCATAAATGTGATTTTGACCTTGGTAATTTGGTAGAAGGGTCAGTCCTTAAATATTTGATGTCTTACATGCACTACAGGATTTATGCAGGACTCAGACATATTTGAAATGAACACATTGACCATGACTGCAGCCTTTTAGAAAGAATCCTCTTTCACATTATTTGTGTTTCTGAGTAGTGCTACTCCTGTACTTGCATTTTGCTTTTTTTTGGGGGGGGAGGGGTGGGAAGGGGGAGGGAAATTTTACATTTCTTCAGTTTCCTATGTACCTGCCCACTGACTGTCTATCATATTAAAGGCATGATTATGATTTTCTTGGCTATTCCACTTGGCAGTAACCCTTCATTTACTGTGCAGATACAGAAAGCACACCCAAATATGTAGTCTCTGCAGGGCTGTTTAAACATGGCTCTACTGTTCTGTTTAAGCAAGGCTCTGCTGAGGAGAGTCCTAGCACTATTGTCCAGACAAGTACAGTCCAGTACAACATTTGTCAAGTTACCCAATCCAGAAAAATGTTTGACCTTGAAATCAGATAAAAGTGTTTTATGTGGTTTCTGATGGTACCATTTCTCAGAATTATTCAAAATAGTATTTTTCAAAGTTTATATCTAAATCCTTAACCAGAATCTTTTTTTATTTTCAAAAGCTCATAGAATTGCAGACTAAAACATTATCAGGAGAACAGTTACGGGGAAGATAGGGAAGGTATTATTTGGCTAAGAAAAGAAATCTGTGCCAGGTTGAATAATTCAGTTAAGCTAAGCTGGATTTTGGTTTTGTTTTGAGGTTATCTCTATTTACCTTTTTCTGCACCCCTACACTCCTACACTGAAGCTGAACTTGTTTGTTCCAATTTTCTCAACTGTGGAAACTGTGGAAAGTGTAGTTCAAACTCATGCTTTGTCTGAAAAACCAAGACAGCAAAAAAGATACCAGCAGTTTTGCCATGAATCCTTTCCAATTTTGAAATGTAAAGCATAGCATACTCTTGGCTAGAAAACAAAGTGGGGAACAGAACAGTTTCACACACCAGTAGGGAAAGGATTTTATTTTTCATGTTGAAACTCAGACCATATTGCATAAATCTCTCAAGGTTTTAAAAGTCCTGTCTTCTTTCTTCTTCTTCTTTTTTTTTTTCTTTTTTTTTTTTTTCTTCTTCAGAAAAAGAATAATTTTTCCTTTTTCTTTTTCATTTTTTTTTTAATTTTTAAAAGAAAAAAAAAAAAACTATTCTTGATTTTCTGTAATTTTAAAAATATCCAAATACAATAGAAAGACATTATAAGACAGCAGACTGCATAACTAAATTGCTCTCTAAAAATAAAAGAATATACAAGAATAAAGTTGCCTATTTTGATTTTTTTTTTTTTCCATTTCACTATTTTACAGAATTGAGAAAACTGAACTTTTTGTCAAACACTTACAATTCTTCTGAAAAAAAAAAAAAAAAGAAATCCTAGGAGATCTTTGGTAGATAATAAAATATTATTTTTAGAAATTAAGACTATTTGCAGATACTTTACTCAGAAACAAGAAAGGAAAAACTTGTCATTTTCAATGTATTTCAAAACTAACCAACTGGTAGATTATTTTCCATTTTTCTTTTGTTGAACTTGTTCATTAAAGAATATCTGCTGGTATAGCTCATTTGTAATAAATTAGATTAAATGATAAAAGACGTTTCAGAAAGTGCTAGGGCTACTGTAGATAGGAGGATAAAGGACACCCAGCCTGCTCATTTTGTCTAGGAAGGTTACACTATAAATAGCTGTCTTTTGCCCTCCAATACATACATTCAATGGGAGCATTGAAGTCAGCAGCACAGAAATAAATGGGAACTCTGTGTGTATGTATCAGAGCATATTTTTTTTTTTTTTTGTCCAGCTGAATGCATTGTACTAGTTATAGCAAGATCCAGAGATTATAAGAAAACTGAAATGTTCAGAGTAGTGAAATAATCTATAAATCCACCTAATCCTGCTGTGTATATTTGACAGTACTAGGACATTTATGAAACAGGAATACACATCAAAACAGGATTAAAATAAGTATAGATATATAACTATACATAGTGTGTTTCACCTACCTCATGTATTACATTCTATAGTAGAAAAAATAAGGTGAATTTGTACTATTATTTTCTGCTATGATTATTTTTCATAGTTTTGAAGTCTAGTTATATTAGAAAACACTATTCCTCTCACTTAGCATCTACTCTTAGTCCCACAGATTTTGATGGGAAGTTTTGTTTGTACAGTAACACAAAATGCAACTTTATTTAGATATGTTAGAACATCTGGAAAATAATCATATGAAGTATCACACCAGCAAACATATCAAAAACTGTCTGCTAATTTGGTGCCTGTCTTTTTCATATCAATAATCAGAACACAGAAAAAGTTCATGTAAGATTCCTTTTGCCAAATAATGAGCTTATCCAGAATAAACTGATGCCAAAATAATGGTTTTGGGACAAGCAGATAGTTTAATCTGTAATAAATCATCAGGCAATTTGGGAGTTTCTCTATTTTCATTTAGGGACTCTACATATAGAGTAGATAAATCCATTTATCATTAAAGCCACAAGCTGTTCTTTGCCTTCATTTGGTATTTTTACCTTTTTTTTTACCACATTACTGAGGGGCCTGCTGGCCAGGCTACAGGTAAAATATTATTATATGGAGGTGACTTTTTCTCCAGACACTAAGGTCTACCCAGTCTGGAAGCTGTCTCTCACCACAGAAAACTGGTTTGTCTAGAGAGAAATCTGCCCTGTCCTAGTGCAACTGATAAAATGTATCTATTTTCCAAAGCAGGAGGAGAAAAGATTTTAATCTCTTAGTATTTTAAGGTGTTGGGAAAGGTGAAAAGGAATTTTAGGAAAGGCAGAGGAAAATGTGGAAAAATACTTATATGCAGAAAAATAAACTTCAGCAGCACACCTGACTGAGGCCAAGGAAGATATAACTTCCTGACCTTATTAACATCCATAAAAATAGGAAGCACTGGCCAGGAGGCATTGTCCTTTGTGCCTTGATAAAAGGCAATGGCAATATCCACTGACCTGTTCAGCAGTGTGTTTTCTTATATGTTTCCAAGCATTTACACTTTGGGAAATATTTTGATGGAGGAAAAATGCTTCCATCACAACTCTTGAGTCAGGGCTGCATTCTGAACTGAATAGGCATGATTCCAGGAATGAGTCTTTTGAATGAATGAATATTCTGGGAAGTGTAACAGCCACAGCATGTGTAAGGTTCAATTACATGGCCAAAAGCCAAACCATGAAACAAATTGTAAATGCCACACTTGCTCCTTATCGCAATGCATCCCTTTGGTGTGATTATACAAAACTATAATAGCATAATTCCTTGCGCCAAGAGCCGCTCTGTTCGGCTGTGGGATCAGCTGTGGAATGGACACCCATAGGTGCACCCTAAGCATTTTCCTCAGAGGGGTCTCCAGTCTCAGCCGCTCACCACAGGAGTAGACAAGGACCTACTGAAGCCGCGGACAAATTATTTTAAGTGATATTTTCTTGTGGTATGAATGAAAGGTACAAGAGGCCTCTTTGCGTGATTGTGCTGTGTGAGTGAGAAGCAGCATCGATGCAAAGCACTATTCTATTTTTACCCTGTTGCTTATAGTGCCTTGCTTATTGCAATGTTTGCAGTGTTAAAGGTAGTAGACCAAGCCTGGGTTCCTCAAAAACAAAAAGGGGGAATTGTGGAGCTATGTTTAAATGAGAAGGGGCATGATTTAATTACAGTGTGCAACTCAGGCCTTGAAGGACTGTGAAGATAATGTAGGCCCAGGGCTGATAACCTTGAGTGATGTTACAACTAAAATATCTGGAACTATGTTCAGGAGGAGAGACGACACCATTTTACCAATTATTTTAGTGCTAGAGACGTGTGCATAGAGAAGCTAGAGCAATTATAAGTTGTTGTCTGTGCATGCTGTAGGGGTAGCATATATATACCTTGCTAGAACATTCATTAAAGGAGAACGATTATACTCGCATCGATGTTGTGTCGTTACTCTGGGTCACTCCCATTCCGACAACTGTGTTCAGCTTTGGGCCTCTCATTACAAGAAGGACATCAAGGCTGTGGAATATATCCAGAGAAGGTCTATGAAGCTGATGAAGGTCCTGGAGCACAAGTCTATGAAGAGTGGCTGAGTGAACTGGGGTTGTTTAGTCTGGAGAAGAGGAGGCACAGGGGAGACATTATTGCTAGAACTAGAACTAGAACTACCTGAAAGGAAGGTGTGAAGAGCTGGGGATCAGTCTCTTCTCATAGAAAACTAGTGATGGGACTAGAGTGAATGGTCTTAGGTTGATCCAGGAGAGTTTTAGATTGGAAATTAGGAGACATTTTTTCTAAGAAAGAGTGGTCAGGCATTGGAATGGGTTTCCCAGGGAAGTGGTGGAGTCACCAGCCCTGAGAATGTTTAAGGAAAAACATGGTTTAGTGTATAATACTGATTGTAGGGGGCTGATTTGACCAGATGATCTTGAAGGTTTTTTCCAACTTTAACGATTCTATGATTTCCAGGAAGTGGCTGGATATCTGCCTGCCCATGGGAAGTAGTGAATAAATTTCCCCTTTTTGCTTTGCTGCCATGTATACCTTTTGATTTTCTTATTAAAATGCTTGCCTACCAAGGCTCATATCATGATGTGCTGGATTCTGCACCTCGGAAGGGGCAACCCTGTTTATACGTGCAGACTGGGATATGAGAGGCTGGAGATCAGCCCCACAGAAAGGCACCTGAGGGATTTAGATTGATAGGAAGCTGAACAATAGCCACCAGTGTGCCTTGGCAGCCATGAGGGCCAAACATGTCCTTGGGATGCATCAAGTAAAGCACTGTTAACCAGTCAAGGGAAGTGATTCTCCTGCTCTGCTCTCTGCTAGTTCAGCCTCACCTTGAGTATCATGTGCAGTTTTGGTCGCCACAGTATAAGAAAGACAAAACTGCTAGAGAGTGTCCAAAGGAGGGCTACAAAGATAATAAAGGGTCTAGAAGGGAAGACCTATGAGGGATGGCTGAAGTCACTTGGATTGTTCAGCCTGGGGAAGAGGAGACTGAGGGGAGACCTCATTGCAGTCTACAACTTCCTCACAGGGGGGAGTGGAGGGGCAGGCATGCATCTCTTCTCTCTGGTGACCAGCAATAGGACCTGAAGGAACAGATTGAAGCTGTGACAGGGAAGATTCAGGATGGATGTCAAGAAAAAGTTCTTTACTGAGAGGGTGGTAGGGCACTGGAACAGGCTCCCTATGGAAGTGGTCATGGCATCAAGTCTGAGAGTTCAAGAAGCATTTCAAGAAAGTTCTGTCATGTGATCTGATTTTGGGCGGTCCTTTGCGGACCAAGGAGTTGGACTTGATGATCCTTGTGGGTCCCGTACAGCTTGTACAGTCTATAATTCTTTGATTCTATGTTGCTGTCCATCTTTTTTTCTCCTCCTTTCTTGTTAAGGAGGAATGAAAGAGAGAGAATGGGTGGGGTTTTCAAGCCAGTCAGTCAACCTGTAAAAAAACTGCTACAATTTTAATCGGATTTTAGAGAGTTTGCATACCCAATATGTGTACACATATATGTATCTATAGATGTACATCTAATTTTATCTTTAAAACTTTTGGAGCACATTAGGTTGACTTGATCTTACATGTGACTGCAATGCAATAGCTTGTGGATGATATTTTATAAAGATCATGTGACAGTTTGATTCAGACTAAATGAGAAAAGAAGTCCCCACACAGAAAATGATACATTGTAGGATAACTCTCAGATTATTCTATTTGCTCCAGTGTGTCCAAGTAATTTTTGTTGTTGTTGTTGTTTATAACATAGTCATATTAAAAGTCATCATTCTAACTAGGAAGTTGTTTTTTTTTTTCTTTTACCATTTTCTACCACTTATTTTTAATTCAGTCATAGCCTTCAGTACAATTAAACAAAGAAAGCACAAATCAAAAGAAATACATGGTCAATAAAATATCATATCAACAACTATAAATCCCTCATATATCCAAGGCATAAGGACAGGAGAGGAAGTTTTTCAAATTTTTATTTTTACATAATTTTAAATGCAATATAGGGGTCACTGTATCTTAGGATAAAGTTCTGAGAAGCTGTAAAAAATAGGTGAACAGTAGGAGATGGGGCAGAAATTATTGTAAAACATTCTTGTCTTTCCCAGTATCAGGCTTCTGTAGTGGTAAATTAGCATGCTAAAATGAAAGCAATTGACCCATTTTAGGTGGTGGTGAAGTCTGTATGTATTCTGTGGAGGAATTATTTAGTAGAGTGTTGTGCTTTAATGTGGTTAATGGTAGTACAAAAGGCAAAAGGGACCTTGTTTTTCTGCTTACCTAAATAAATAAATAAATAAAATCTTGTTTTTTTCTGTAAACAAGGTTTCAGGGGAAATTCTTTGAAGTACAGAGATCTAAGCTGGCCGGTTTAGAATCCCCCCTGAGGTACTACAGAGGAACAGTAGGTATCTGATAATGTTTACACTTTGTGTAAATCTTTTTCGGCATCAAACACACTGTTGACAAACAAGATAAAAAGTGGATTATTATTTAAAACTGGTGCTTAAGATAAATTGGATACTCATATGATTTGTGGCACTGAAGCTTTTACTGTCTCTCTCATGACTTTGAAAAATGAATGTAAAACAGTAAAAGACTAGCTTTTCAAAGCTCTGCTCTGCTTGTGTTCTTACTTCAAGACCCGCAGCCAAGTTTTTGGAGATGAGGAGACAGGGCACAGTGAAATCTGGAAATGTGTTGCAGACATCATAAGTGTCAGGAATTCATCCTGAGTATGCTGTTCTTTCTGGAAAACTCTATGAAAAATACAGTGGCATCCCCCAACTCCTGAGTATTTACAAAGATCTTGTGTAGATGCCAGATTTCCTTCCAATAACTCTGACACTTCCTTTTTGTTGTGGTTTAACACCACCAGCAGCTAAACTACACACAGCCGTTTGCTCACCCTCCCCCTTCCCTCTCTGGGATGGGGCAGAGAAATGAGAAAAACTGAAGCCTGTGGGTTGAGATAAAGACAGTTTATTAGGACAGAAAATAAAATAATAATAATAATATGTACAAAACAAGTGATGCACAATGCAATTGCCCACCACCCGCTGACCGATGTCCAGCCCATCCCTGAGCAGCTGGCCCCCCACCCCGGCTAGCCACCCCTATATATTGTTCAGCATGATGTCAGATGGTATGAAATACCCCTTTGGCCATTTTGGGCCAGCTGTCCTGGGTCTGTCCCCTCCCAGCTCCTGCTGCACCCCCAGCCTGCCCACTGGCAGGACAGAGCAAGAAGCTGAAAAGTCCTTGGCTTAGTGTAAGCACTGCTCTGCAACAAGTAAAACAACAGTGTATTATCAACATTAGTCTCATCCTAAATCTGAAACACTCTACCAGCTATTTGTTAGGAAAATTATCCTAACTCAAACCAGGACACCTTTGTTGGATTAGTTCCATCCATCTAGTTAAATACACAGAGAAATATTTGAGCTACAGTGCAGTGGTATGAGGAGTCAAAGTTGTAAACAAAACCATAAGCTGTGCTGACAGCAGCCAGCAGGGAACACTATGGTTTAAATATAATATCTCAGGACTTCAGAAGGGGTTATAAATTGTACTACAATACAAGTCTAACTTGCCTTATATTATGTTGAACTCTACGTCTTTTTGTGTTGAAGTACAGTTTTATTTTCTTCCCCCTTAACTCTGCAAAAGAAAACAATAAGGAAACGTTGTCATAAACACCTCTGAAATATTTTGTTATCATAATAATTATGTGGCTTGTATTTTTATACATATATTTGAATACACTCTATTTGTGGGATCACACTGATATCCATACAAAATACAGGATTTATTTTATTTTATTTTTATTCTGTACTCTTAAAAGTTTTTATCCAAATATTACTTATTTGTTTATAGGACTATTAAGTTTGTATTTCATCTTCCATAAAACCTCTTGAGATGGACTCTGGGTTGTATATCTAAGATTCTGGTTTTGATCTGCTATTCCAGTAACATCACTGGAGACCTGAGAAGCTGCACTATGGAAGATGGATTTACTGAGAAGTTTAAAAGATTTCTGGAATACAGGTTTACAATATCACTCAAAATCTTAACCACTGACTTGTCATATCTGTGATAAAGAGCCAATGGCCTTAATAGTGCTCTCTGTTTCAACAAAGCACTTTAAAAAAAGAATAAATCAAAGTGATATAAGTGTTGCGGTGCTGAAGGATTTACTTACTGCATTGAAGCCAATGTAACGGCTTGTTAGAGTGTACAATAATGGGCTGGGGGGTAAAGCTGGGTTTAGGACTTGCCCTTTCTCATGAGCAGCAGTGTGACAGAACTCAGAAAAGGAGTTGGCAGTGGCAAAATAGGTGGGAGATAACTCTGGAGGATTATCTGAAACAATGGCCAGTCGTCAACTTTCAAGGTTGACCAACCTTTTATATGACCATCCCTAAATTAAAGGAAGAAAAATCCATGTAATACTACTGGCAAAGCCTTAGGTATATATCTATTGGTCATTTGGAAAATGAATACAGAAGAGACCTCATCAAATGGGAAGAGCACTACAAAGGCCTCCTGTCTTCAGCAGTAACTCTTCTCTTCAAGTACTTCAACAAGACTGGAGGAAAAATATATTCTGTCACTAGTTCCTTTCCAAATGCAATGGACACCTAAAAGATAGCGATTTATAATTCCCAATGGATTTACAGCCCCATGTGAACCCCATGGGAGACCCCATGGTCTCCTCTGAGACCAGAAGATTTGAAGGAAGAAATGATCATGTCAAGAAATGATCATGGCACTCTGTTCTATCTGGTGTCTGAAAACATCAGAACACTGGACGTGAACCTGTAGCTTGTTTATAGCCCCTGAAGGAAGAGATGTCTTCTAGTGTATTTGGGCCTGTTTCATTAGTGTTTCTTCTTCACAGTAAAGGCGACAAAGCACTGGAACAGGCTGCCCAGGAAGGTTGTGGAGTCTCCTTTTCTGGAGATATTCAAGGCCCATATGGATGTCTACCCTAGCAACCTGATCTAGGGAACTTGCTTTGGCAGGAGGGTTGGACCTGATGATCTCTGAGGTCCCTTCCAACCTCTACAGTTCTGTGACTCTGTGATTATTTCTTCTTTCTATCTCTTTCATTTTTTGTTTTTGGATTTTTCTCTTTGGAACAATTTATAGCAATTGCTTTGAATTTGATGATGAGAACTGGATATGTAAGTGCTCTTCTCATACAAGGTTTTGATGTCTTATATTTCATGTCTTTAGAACAGATTTATTTATTTATTTATTTTTAGGAGTTACAGAAATATTTGAATACATTTTGAAAGCTTTCCAAAATATAACCATTACATTTTGTAATGGACAAGGGGTGGTAAAATGTGGCTCTTTAAATAAATAAATAAATAAATAAATAATAAAAATTAACAACAACAACAAAAAAGACAGAGAGAAAAAAAAATACTTTTGATCTTATCTTGTTGTTTGATTGAGAAATCACCTAAGAAGTTAAGGCTTTTATCAAGGAAATTGTTGCTGTTTTTCTTGACAAGAATCATACTGGAAACATTTTTTTTTCAACACTCAGTAAAAATTACACTCAACAACAATCCTCAAAAGTGTTTTCACATAGTAAAAACCTGTTTTGCTAAAGGCAACTATGATAAAATCAAGTATTTAAAATTTATAGTTTTGAACATTTGAATCTGATCCAGAAATATGCAAATAAATACAGAAATATTTTATTACTTTCAATTCAAACAGTTTATATTAAGTAGATAAAATTTTAAAATCCTAGAGAGCAACAATTAACAGTTAGTTTTGTCTTTACCTTAAAAGCATATATAGAAGAGGGTTAGTGTAAACAATGATGTAGAGTTCTATAAAAGATAGTATTGTCTTGGCTTTGAAATTACTGGTATATTTCATCAAAGCTTAGCCACTATGCAGACTTTTCCTGCACAAATGCCAATAGACTTTTAACACATTATATATAGTACATTTGTTTATGCTGAGTGCTTGGTGACAAAATATTTGAGAAAAGTTTCAGAGTTTATGCTTTCAATTGGTTCTCATTTTTTGTTGTATCTTTCTGCCTTCCAAAAGGAGACTGCATGACTATTATGAGTTGAGCTGTCTTCACTTCAGAGGGCAAGAAAATTATACCCGAGATAATTCACAATGATCCAAGGACACTCTCTCTAAGTTACAGCGTAAACTAAATCTGTCAGACAATATATCAGATTAATTAAAAAAGCAGCCTCTTTTGTAAAGGAGGTACAGCCACACTGTTTGCAGTGGAGACATCTTGGTTATTATTACCATACAGAATCTTCTTCAAATTACCCACCAAAATGAAAACCTGAAAGCCATCTCTATGCAGGTGTTTGCTCAGGGTTGGCTAGAGGACAGTAGTTGCTCTCCCCACTAAATGAGCCTTTCAGCTTCCTTCCAAAAAGAGCCATAGCTTTTCTGGTCTCATCAGGTCATGTATAATTCCAGGAAGACTACTGTGGGATGGACACTTTGGACATTTCATTTGTAGTCAGTTATAGCACACCTTTTTCTTTGGCTTTTATGAAGAGGTTGGAAGCTGACCTCATGTCAGTCAGAGCCTGTTCCAGCTGGCTCCAAAATGGACCTGGTGCTGAATAAGTCCGAACCTTTCCACAATGCTGGTGTTTTCTCTGTGACAGGTTTTACTGTGCTAGGCAGCTGAACACCACAACCACTCTCTCCCCCTCCTCAGATGAGGAGGGGAAGAAATAAAGGAAAGAACAACTCATGGGTTAAGATAAGGATAATTTAATCAAAGGGGAAAAAAAATATTAAGGAAATATTAATTAAACAATTGAACTAAAGGAAAAAAAGGAAAGGGGAAAAGGGAGGGGGAAAGGGAATAACAAAACAAAACAAGTAAAGGCTATGTGGAAGTGCGGAGGAAAGAAATTACTCTCTACTTCCCACAAATGAGTGATACTTGGCCATGTCCCTGAAGCAGGGCCTCAATGCATGTAGCCAGTGTTCAGGAAAAGGACAGACTTTTTTGCAACGAGAGCCCACCTTCTTCCTTTTTTCCACCTTTTAATGCTGAGTGTGACACATATGGCATGGAATATCTCTTTGGTTGTTTTAAGTCAGCTGCCCTGGTGATGTTTCTTTCTCATGTTTTTGCCCACCCCCTAGGAGAGTTAGAGAGTTATGATGTTGTGCCAGCACTTCTCAGCAGCAGACACAACACTGGTGTGATACCACTTTTGTTCTAGCTACAAGTGCAGAGCACTGCATGAGCTGCTGCAGGGAAAGTTAAAATCCCAGCCAGACCCAGTACAGACAGCATAATAAAGGGTAATAAAATATATAAAAAAATAATAAAATATAAATATAAATATAATATATATATATATAAAAATATAAAAATAATATTAAAAAGGGTTAATAAAGGGTAAAAATTGCTTTGCTGTGAGAGAAGTTTGAGAAAATGAGGAACATCCCTACACACAGACACCAAGGTCAGTGAAGGAGGAGGGGGACAAGGTGCTCCCGATGCTAGATCAGAAGTTCTTCTGCAACACAGAGGACTCCATAGTACAGCATGTGATCTTCCTATTCTTATCTTGACCTACAATTTTTTCATCTTGTTTTCTCCTCCTGTACTACTGAGAAGGGAGAGAGGGAGAATGGCTGTGTGGGCACCCAGCTCAAGGCTCAGTTTTTATCTTGTCAGTAGAGAAATGAGGCAACATTTCTCTACTGACAATTATTTATTTATTTATTTATTTATTTATTGAAATCCTCTGATACTGGTAAAGTTATGAGAGATGATTTCTACAGCCGCAGAGCTGTTCCAAAGTAAATAAATCATATCTGTCTGGACAGATGCAGACACAGAAATTAAAAATACCATATCTTGGAAGATCAGTTATCTAAAATATAGTCTTTGATAGAAGAAGAATTAAAAAAAAAATAAAAGAAAAAAAATGTTATTAACAGATAGAACTTATCTGTTCTAAATAGTGGGTCAACAGTACACAGTGTATTTGTAAGAAATATACAATTCCCATTTGTGACAGTAAACACTGTGGGATCCACATCTCTATGGGCGAAAACCAAAGCCTGTTAGCATACAGATGTGTGGTACCTTTTAAAATCCCTCCAGTATCTTCCTACCTGCTGTGCTTAATTTCAGATTCAAGTGCTGTCATTAAAGTAAAGGTAAAAAAAAATAAAAAAGTGAAAAAAAAAAAAAAGGCACACAACCGTTTTTGCCTTTATCTGTGCCCTACATTGCATTGGCTTGTTCTCAAATATTTTCCTAGTGTGACAGATCCCCAGACATTTTTTGAATATATGATCTTTTGGCCCCTAGATCCTACTTTTCTTTTTCTAGCTAGAATATATCTGTTTGACATGTAAAATGGTAAGTTCCTTATTGTTTTCTTATAAACAATTTTCTTGCAAACCTTTCTTGGCAACATTCCTTAAGAAAAAAAAAAAAATCTCTACTGTAAAGTTTGTATTTAGAATACTAAAACAAAAATCTTTTACAATCTGGCAAGGCAAGACATCAACTCTCTTCCAAGACTATTCGTACTAAGCCTAATTCTCATTTTGATTTATTTGACTTTGGATATAATGCTATTAAATTAGCAAAGACAAGCAATGAACAAAACCCTGGAGATGAATTAGCCATTGTATCTGGTCCATTAATCTTTTCTTCAATTCTTGAGAACTGTGGCTCACCCAGACCTAGAGATCAAATAAAATGCCTAATTGGGAAAATCCTAAACAAGAGTATCCTGGGGAGCTTGAATTTATTTGTCAACTGTTCAAACAACTATGTTGTTTATATGTCTTTAAAACCCTGATACTTTACCACCACTATATCTTAATCCAGATACTTTGAGCACAGGAGGGTGATTGAGAATTGTTTTCAATTAACTGGAATAGAGAGAGACACTTATTCTAAAAACAGTTGTGTTGTGAACATTCTGCCAAACATGCTGAGAATTTTAGATCAAAACATCAGGTTTGAGGAATGTTCTGAAAACTCTGTGAGGATAGTGGTAATCACAGCTAATGGACATTCTGTTTTTCAATAGCATTTGTATTAAGCACTGTGATTCAATAAGAGAAAGAATTCTGATATAATAAATTATTTCTGTTGTTGCTGATGTTGTTGTTAAATTCAGTAACATATTTGGAGGGAAATGTAACAAATTATGGGAGTTATTTCTGCTTCTTTTTATTCCAGAATTGCATGCTGATTTTTCTGGAGGTCCTGAAACACAACCAACATATTTGATCTCTATTTGGACTTGCACAAAAATGCTGAGGACAGTTAAAAGTCCATACTTGTTTTTGAGCATGATAATATTTTATGTTTCTGTTGTCACAAAAAGAATAGAAACCCATTTTTCCTAACATGAAAAAACAATTTTCTGATTATGTGTCTCATTGTTAATCATTTTTTTTTCTCTTTTGGGGAAGCAAAAGAAAAAAAAAAAAAAAGCCTGTGAAAGCCTGTGAAATAATGCATGGCCAGGAAACAGAGGGTTAGGTGCTTGGCTTTTGTAATTGTTTTTTTGTTGTTGTTTGTTTGCAGTCTTTATCACTGGTTCAGATTTGATATGACATACAGATCAGAAATGCTTCATGAATTCTTGCATGCATCTTTCTTACTACAGACAAATTCCTGTTCTCAGCTGCAACAACAGTGATCATGAAATTACACTAGTTTGCTTACAGTGTGCAAAATAGCTCTAGCATGACTGTATTGCATGTGATGACTGTATACTGTATTACACTATCAAGAGGGCTGTCACTGGTGATGGCCTCTGTAATCTAGTGGTACTTTTTCTTAGATCAGTGTGTATTGTGGCTTTGGGTGGGCTAGAGTTAGTTTTCTTTGTAGGGCCTTGCACGATACTTTGTTTTGTATATTTGATGAAAATAATGGTGTTAACACACCATGTTTTTAGCTGTTTCAGAGCAGAGTTTACACAGAAACAAGAACTTTTCAGCTTCTTGTGCTGCCCCACCAGTGAGGGTGCTGGGGTAGTACAAGAAACTGGGAGGGGATAGAACCAGGACAGCTGGCCTAGGCTGACCAAAAGGATATCCCATACCATCTGGCATCATGCTCAGCAATAAAACTGAAGGAAGAAGGAAGCGGGCTACATTCAGTGATGGTGTTTATCTTCCCAATAAATTACTATGTATGATGAGTTCTGCTTTCCTGGAAGTGGCTGAACACTTGCCTGCAGGTGGGAAGCAGTGAATGAATTCCTTGTTTTGCTTTACTTGCATGTGTGGTTTTTGCTTTCCCTGGCAATCTGCCTTCATCTCAACCCATGAGGTCTCAGAGTTTTACATTTCTGTTTCTCTCCCTCATCTCACCTGGGGAGAATGAGTGAGTGGCTGGGTGGTGCTGACAGACTTCTTGTACTAGTTCATAAGTCTTTATGAAATGCTACTTTTGAAACAAAGTTGCAGTGCAGTTGCACATTAAAGTCCCTCTTTAGTAGGGGGTGGAAGAAAAGCTGTCAGGGGTGGTGTAAGGTTAGTTGGAGATTGATTAGAAACCTCTATCTCCATGCCTATTCTTCTATGACTGTATGTCTTTGTCTCTATCAAGTACCAGTCAAGCAATGAAATAATTACTCTAATAATAACTTTTCATAAAGGATAAGGGTTGGTTATTCCAAATAAAACTGATAAAATATAAAAATATATTTTGTCCACAAATATATACTCTGCTTGTACTATGCTTCACAGGGCTAAGGACTAGCAGATGAAGGAGAATCTGAGAAAGAAAACCTGATGAATTAAAGTTATAAAAATCTCACCCTGAAAAAACAAAAATCAAACAAAAAGTTTTTGAATGTTCTTTTCTTCAATCTATATGAAGTATTTAATATTCCTGGAAGTTTTCTTCCAAACGTGAACAAGCAGCTAAAATCTCTTTCATATTTTAAATGATTTGATTGTATTCATTTCACATTGTTTGAGAAATGAATAAAAAAATAAATAAATACATTGCCTTTCTTCAGTATATGCCATAAATAGGGTTTCCTCTGATCTAAATTGTTAAAATGCCCTGTTGCATACTGTCAAGAGAAACAGATTTGGGCTTGCATGAAAACTGTATTGTGTTTATATTCAGGCATTCTGGGGACAACAAATAGAATACAGAAGTTACTAGCTAAAAGGAAGAGTAAAGTTCTCAGTATTTTTTTCCTCCATATGATCATAGAACTGTTGTCTCCTGGTATTTATTTTTTTCCTGCTAAATACAGTGCCTGCATTTGATGCTAAAATATAAACACAGTTCATATTTTTGTACATATAAGAGTCATGTTATCTTGTTTACCCCACAAGTAGATTTTATATGTTTGTTTGTGACTGTTTGCTTTTGCCTTTTCTTCCATTTCCTCACTTACAAGAAAAAGTATAAATCTGTTTTCTCGGATATTATTTGCATAATTACCTGGACACTGGTGCCTTTGATGGCTTTTAAACCTTCTACTGAATTATCTAAAGAAAGACTTACTTAATGGCAGTTTAAATGCTCTGTGCTGACAGAGCTATCTATGCCATCTATTTGACTTTTAAATAAATAAATAAATAAATAAATTTCCATTTCAAAACACCCAAATCTTAAAATTACTCACTAATATTGCATATCTTGTTATTACAAATTTTCTCTTCCTTTTCACTTTTGTTTTTTCATTTTTCAACCTAGATCATCTCTCAGTCCTCTTTCTCTCATGGATTTAGAAACTATTGTTATTCACACATAAACAGTTTTAGTCAAAGATTATTTTCTGAGTTATGCTGAGCTATGTATGGTGTTTGTAGAAGGAAGGATGAAATGCTGGTCAAATAAAACACCAGTCTCTAGCAACTCCTCTTCCTTGCTAGACATTATTCTTTCTATTCTGTAGATTCAGGAACTCTTACTGTATTCAATGTTTATTTTTTTCCTACTTGTTAATATTTGATCAAGACACTTCCGTTCTTTTATTCTTAGTGAGTGGACGACCTCAGTCTGTACTGTATGTGTTCTTTTGTAGTGCCTTTGACTTATGCTTGAGTCCCTGATACTTTAAAACCCAGAGATAAATAACAAGTCTGCTTTCCTCACTAATCATAATCAGTTTTGTGTAGTATGTGTTACAAAGCCCGCTTCTGAAATTGCACTTTAACTATAATGGGAGAAAGATTATTTGGAACAACTCTGCTGCTGCCAAGAAAGTTGCTACTTTCTAGTTTTCTGCCTCTGTAGCTAGAGGTCTTCTTCACTGTTACTTATGATTCTTCTTACATGTTACTCACTTTTGGTAATCAAGAGCTGATGAACTACACCAGTTCTATAGGCAGTCCACCTATGGGCATTATAATGAACCTTGGTAGGTACCATGGAGAAAAAGCTTGTACCTCTTCTATCTGTGCTGTACCTGGGCTGTGGATAATTAGTTGAATTCAGTCACTTTCACTGCCAATATGGCACCCTTCATGACCAGTAAAATTCTTATTAAAACATTATTTTTGCTGACAAATTTGTCACTGGCAGACTTCGTTAAATAATTAAGTCAGATACTGAACACAAATCTACAAAGTGGCATAATTAACTTATCAGTTTATCTCTCAGAGGCAGGTAATTTATTCCTACTCTTTGGATGCAGTCAGTGGAAAGGCTTCCTAAACTCGCATACCTCCATACCGTGTGGTGCAATATCTGTGATTTACACACAGGAGAGGCATTATGTTGCTGTGTGATGGGAAAGCTTATTACATGGAATTGCAGTAGAATTCCACAACATTTATGTAAAGGGAGTATGAAATATTAGTACAATAAAGGGACTTTTTTTTTTTTTTTCTTTGTTTCTTGAAGATGAATCACAACATTGACCTACTACAGGAAGGTTATATCATACAAAAGAGTAATACTAGCCAAAATTAGATTTAATTGAAAGAAATGAAACCTTAGATAGACATAGTAATAAGAAAAAAAACCCAAAATATTTTTGTTTTACTACATATTGGGTGAGCTTGAATAGTTCTTAATAAGGTAAGTGTCACAATGACAGTTTGGTAAGAGAAAAAAATATTTGTTTTTGACCGCTGAATAATAATCAGAATATGGCTGTTAACAAATATTAGAAAATGAAATATCTCCTAGTTAAATTTAATCTATAACTCAAGGCATCTAACACTAAAGGCTCTTCAGAGCTCTCTCTCAGAAGTTTAAATGAGTTCCTGAAGTGTATTTCGGAGTGAAGTTAACCAAACACTACTTTTTGTTTTTGAACCTGATCAGGCCTTTCTATTCAGGCTTGAATGAGAGTTGCTTCATAGTCACACTGTTAAAGACAGTCCCCAGAAGATGACTAATTGTTATTCTTTCCTTGAAGCCACTGTTGTTGATGGTTGATGAAACTGCACCTCCATGAAAATCAGCTTCTCTTTGCAGATGACAAGGTATAAATGAGGTGGTTTGATGTCTTTGAAGCACAAGAACTGTCTAAATTGGACAACTGACAGAAACTTGGTATCAGAGTGATTACTCAACATCATGCCAAAGGCAGTCAGAAGAATGGTGTGGTTCAGAGCTTTAATGGACTCAAAACTGTGGAAATGTGGAAGATGAACAGAGCATGTGGAAACATTTCATTCAGTATCTGTAAACTATTGGATCTTGTTAAAAGGATGACATTAGAGTAATTACAGTTTTTCACTGTGACTAACTGAAGCAGTTTCTGTTCTTAACAGTTTTCAGTTAGCACAGCTAAGAGTAGCCAACCATACAATCATAAGAAGAAACTTAGTAATTTAAATCAGAATGATAGAATAGCTGAGGAAGGAACTGAAGATAAAGTTGAATCTGATTTTATAAATGCTATACTTTATAAATGCTATATTTCAATTCTTAGAACTGTAGTTTTGTGATCTGATTAAGGAATACTGACTACAATGCAGGAGAAGCCACAGAATTAATGATACACAGATCCACTACAATATGCCAAGCCACTTAGAAAAGAAGTTCACTGGAAATAGAAAATCTGCTGATGAGCTGGTGGAAAACCAAAAATACATTAGGACATTAGGAATAAAGGCATGTCACAGACAGGTATGCAGAACTTTTCTTATCCACTGACAAAAAGATAAGTTTAAACTACCACACTCAGATGGCTTTCTTCCTGGTCCAACATGATTCTCCCAAATTTTGTATCCCAATCCTAGCACAATTTCAGCTTTTCAAACAGAAAAAAATGAAAGGAAAGGTGAAAACAGTTTACTCATTACTGTTATTGTTATCCTTATTTCACTGTGTTCTTATGTTCCTTTTGTATCTGTGATATAGAGAAAAATTCTTTCATTCTCCTACCAACTGAATCTATATAAATATAATAATAATATTATTAATAAAAAGACATTATCAAATTATAGAACAAAATGGCTTGTTTTCAACCATAACTGATTCTACATTTTTATCAATCTTATCACCATTTTAAAGGTATCATACAATATGGATATCCACATATCCATATTGTGTGGATACAATATGGTGTATTCCTGTATTCCTTCACTGTACCTTTGAAGATTCAATTCTTTGCCTTCATTTGACTTTCCTTTCCAGCTTAGCCACAATTTTAAAATATATGTTGTACCTACATTTTTTCTACTACTACTACCCCTGAAAAGGCAAGAAATAATTGGATCTATTGTAAACGACAGTGGAGATGTATAATTTTCATTACAGAAGGAGGATTATCTTAGGGTTCATCCCAGGTGAATACCATATGTTGGTGACAATATTCATCATTACACCTGAGAGCACAAACTTATCTCATTCTTCTTAATTTCCAAATAATTGCAAGCATGCCAAATATATATAAATAAATATATACTTTGTGAAGACATAATTTGCACCAAAACTAACCAATAAATAAATAAATAAATAAATAAATAAATAAATAAATAAAACAAAACCTACCCAACCAAACAAATGAATAAAGCAAACAAAGAAATTAGATAAAGGAAAATTATTTTTGTTTGGTATTCATTTAGGCATGAGCTTGTGGATCCTAAAATCGCTTTTATAGAGAAGATCAAATAGATGGCACATTTTGTCTACTATTAGTGTTCAGAAGAAAATGAGCAACCAAGCTGTATCTCTCAACTGACCTGTTTTTAGGAACCAGATGTTTTCAACAGTAAGTTCTCTTATATGTTTAGGCAGAATAAGAAAGTAAGTGTTCATTCATGTTCTGGCACAACAGGACTTAGACTACATGCTTCTTCTTTCAAAGGCTGCTGCCAGTAGTTTTCTATGCCCATTAAGGTTCAAATTATTTTGTATATTTGTAAGATATACAGTGAAAAATACTTGCTTGTGAAAAATACTCTGTATCCTCTGCAAGTCAAAGAATATGTCTATTTTCTGCCTTGGAATCTGAAAATAAGGAAAATGAAATATTGGGAAGCAGCTTATGTTTCTTCACCTCTTCTAAACTCACAGTATGGTCATAGGCATAGCTTTTCACTGGATGAAATCTTCAAGGAACATCTTGCAATAAATAAAATAAGTCAAATAAGCCATATGCTTTTTAGAGGCTGTTTGTGCCTTTTGTTTTACCCAGAGTTTTTGTTAACTTTTACCTATATTAGATGTAGAAGGATCTAGACAGAGAGCACAAGAGAGTGTTCTACATGTAATTTCTTTAACTATGTGTGTTCCCATCTCTTTGCTTGGTATCACTTAATCCTGACTAGAGATTGAACACAAAATATGCTCTAGTGAGAAGCAGCAGGAAAAAGTTTATAAAATAAGTGGTGTACCTCCAGGTGGAATACCAATAATCTATGTAAGAAGAAGAACACCATTACCAAGAAATTCTCATTCCTTACCACAGACAGACAAGCAAGTTTTTTTTCTTGGTAACAAGAAGTTAATTCCAGAATCAGAAATGTTACAGGACATTTAAAAATCTATAGTGGAAAGAGGGAATTATCAACTCCAGTAGTGCCAGGTTTTCTCTGTCTGCCAGAAGAAGGGTTAACTCTGAGCAAGATGGATCATATCTGAATAAAATGTTTAGTAAGATTTAAGTATATATTTCTAAAAGAGAATAGAATGCTGCTGATATTGCTAAATTTAACCTCAAAAAGAATAATGTTACACAAACCTACATGATACATTGTATCATCAATGTTCTCTATGTACCAGTTGGCACTCTGAAATCTACATTGTCATATTCACATCCATAGGAAACTGAGGTGGTGTAGAAGTCTGAAGTTCTTTATTTGTGTTTTATATGTTAAAGAGAAAAAAATAAATAGTAACTAAATATTTATGCAGTTTGTTCATGGGTACCATCGTAGCAAAACTACAGATCAAAAAGAAGCCAATTCTCTATTTCTCATTGGGCGTTTTGGAATTGTCATTTGTAGCCAGAACGCTATATGAACATGTTATTTTGTGGGATTTTAGTCATTAAGAAGTGATGGACATATCAACTTTTTAGTTTTAATTGCTCAAATGTTTTTTTGGTATTTGAGTTGCATAACTCTCAGAAGTAGATTGTCTCACTATACCTTAAACACATTCAAATACTTCCAAATTAACACAAATAATATTTCTATAAATTGTTGGCTTCTTTTTTTTAGAGACACCAGAAAACTTCTAAGTCTTTATTCTTCATATTAAACAAAAGATCTATGGAAAAAAATAGTTCAACAGAAAGACATATAAACATAAGAGCTTTTAAAAGTACAATTCCACAAGAAATTAGGATAAAATTTTAGAAACTGCTTTCTGAATCTAAGTGAGAATTTAGATTATTTTCCCAAGTTCCTAGTCCTGAAACAGCCAAGGTAGAAAAAAATAAATAAAAACACAAAAAAGGGTGTGGGTGGAGGTGGGGGTGAGGTGTAAAATACAACAGACAGTAATAAAGGCGTTAAAAAAATCACATAAAACTAGTCCTCAAGTTCTATTTTATAACTATTAAAATGTTTATTTTATTTGCTATTTAATTAGCAGTTAGTCAATAGCTAATGAACTATATACATAGTTTTATTAGCTGACAAGTATTAATTATGTGTTTGAAAAAAATAAAAAAATAAAAAAAACACGGAACTTTTATCTATGGGATGCTGTTATACAGGAGTGTCTCTGTTTTTATGAACTCCTTACTGGGATTCATGACAGTCTTAGTGTAGGTTGCAACAGGGTTATGAAACCATCTGTATATGAGGACAGAAACTTTTCAACTTCAGATGACATCAGGTGCAGAATGAAGGTCTGCAGGTTTCAAAGGTGATCAGAAAAAGATTTAAGAGTCATTGGGTGATATATTAAAAAAATCAAAATGAAGCCCTTTTTTATTGTATATAATATATATAATTATGAAAAGTGTTAATATGATTCTGTCATGTATGAAACAATGCTAGGGCAGCATGATGAAATGTAACTTTCTATCTAAGAAAAACAGAGTGATTAGTGTACACAGTTCTTGTACTGTGCAAAATAAGAGTCTAGCAATTCGTGTAAATAGAGGACTTGAAGGACGAACACTGAGACTCAAGTCTGGTACATAAGAGGACCAAGGAGGTTTTTTTTGGAAACTACTGACTTCTGCATGAGATGCTGCCCAAGCTTCTGATGTCTGTCAAAGGGATCCACCAAATAAGGAGAAAGGGGGAGTTGAAGGACGACCGAAGGACAAAGCCTGAGAGAAAGACTATGAGCCTTCAGCACAAGAGACCCCCAGAAAGACCACCAGAGACTGATACACATGCATCTGGAGAGGGTTTGGATTCTGGGAACTAATTATAATAACCCTGCAAATTTATTATTCCCTTTTCTAGGAATAGTGATGAATATGTATTAGTCTAGGAGCATAAAAATCAGCCACCTGATGTAACAGGTGTGCATCTTGGTGGAGCAGAGACTCCCGGTGCACCCAGCGCTGTTTGCTTGTCTCTATTCGCTTAATAAATTACAAACTTTAATTTTAATCCTATTTGAGACTTAAGCATTTATCACAGAAACTTTTCAACTTCAGATGACATCAGGTGCAGAATGAAGGTCTGCAGGTTTCAAAGGTGATCAGAAAAAGATTTAAGAGTCATTGGGTAATATATTAAAAAAATCAAAATGAAGCCCTTTTTTATTGTATATAATATATATAATGAAACTCTAGATTTCACAAGATAGGGTGTTTCAAAGCTCAAAGTTATAAACAAGTCAAAAAGACATTAGATATAATCATGAGGGATCTCACCACCATAGTGATCTTTCTTAAATGCAATGATATGAATTCAATCTCTTGATCAGAAGTATTTAAATTAATTAATAGAAGCTGAAAGAGCATATTTGGAAGAATCATTTATCTGATCTGCCTTTTCTATATACATTTACATTGCACACCTGAAGACATGAAGAATAAACCTGTTGGTGGTGTGCTCTCTGCTCAGATAGATCTGCTTGACGGTAGAAAGGCTCTGCAGGAGGATCTGGATAGGCTGGACCAATGGGCTGAGGTCATCTGTATGAAGTTCAACAAAGCCAAGTGCCAGGACCTGCACCTGGGGCACAACAACCCCAAGTAATGCTACAGGCTGGGAGAAGAGTGGTTAGAAAGCTGCCTGGCAGAGAAAGACCTGGGAGTTGAAGGACGAACACTGAGACTCAAGTCTGGTAGATAAGAGGACCAAGGAGTTTTTTTTTGGAAACTACTGACTTCTGCATGAGATGCTGCCCAAGCTTCTGATGTTTTGATACATCATTTGTTTTGATAATTTGAGGTTGATAGTTTGCTGAATACGAGCCAGCAGTGTGCTCAAGTGGCCAAGAAGGCCAACAGCATCCTGGCTTGCATAAGAAACGGTGTGGCCAGCAGGACTAGGGAAGTGATTGTTTCCCTGTACTTGGCTCTGGTGAGGCCGCACCTTGAGTACTGTGTTCAGTTTTGGGGCCCTCGCTACAAGACGGACATTGAGGTGCTTGAGCAAGTCCTGAGAAGGGCACCAAAGCTAGTGAGAGGTGGGGGTTGGTCTATTCTCCCATGTGTGTGGTGAGAGGACAAAAGGGAACGGGGTGAAGTTGTGCCAGGGCAGGTTTCGGTTGGTTGTTAGGAATAACTTATTTATAGTCAGTTCTTCTGCCAGTTCTCTCAGTACCATCAGGTTGCCCTATCAACTTGTGGAATAAATGATTGAGTCCCAAATAAGATTCCAATTAAAATTTGTAATTTATTAAGCAAATAGAGACAAGCAAAGAGCGCTGGGTGTGCCGGGAGTCTCTGCTCCACCAAGGTGCATACCTACTACATCCGGTGGCTGATTTTTATGCTCCTAGACTAATACATTCATTGCTACTCCTAGAAAACGCAGGATTATTATAATTAGTTCCCAGAATCTGAACCCTCTCCAGATGCATGCGTATCAGTCTCTGGTGGTCTCTCTGGGGGTCTCTTGTGCTGAAGGCTCATAGTCTTCCTCCCAGGCTTTGTCCTTTAGCCATCCTTCAACTCCCCCTTTCTCTTTATTTGGTAATTTCTTTCCCAGATATCAGAGGCTTGGTCAGGGTCCCATGCAAAATTCATCAGTTTCCTAAAAACTCCTTGGACCTCTTATCTCCTAGATTCGAGTCTCAATGTTTGCCCTTCAAACCCTCTATTTACACAAATTGCTGGACCCTTTGTTTGCATGATACAAGAAGTATGTACACTAATCACTCTGTTTTTCTTAGATAGAAGGTTATATTTCATCGTGTGGCCCTAGCATTGTTCTATACTGACACGAATCAAATGAACACATTTCATAACTTGTGTACATCTAAGTGCTGTAGCAGGTCGCCAACCATTTCCTTGTGGATTATGAGGGCCACATTCTGCTCCCCATTCCCTTCCACCAATATAATTCTGCTACATTTAATTAAACTCCCACACTACTTTTAAAATGACTTATTGGTGTAGTATACCCTGAGAACACATTGTCTTACTTAGCTATATCTGTGACCCAATGATACACAACATGTCTCTGACCCCTCTGATGTGCCATACATTCCTTTCTTTTGAAAAGATGTGTGATCTTGTCATGCTTGTGGAGCTGTGACATGGTCATAGTACACAGACCTACAGGTTGGCAGTCTCTTTGGACTATCTCTTCAGGTGCAGTTTCATATTTGCTAGGACTCTGGGATTCTTTTCGTGGCAGTCATTTCTTACATAGATCGAGATGGTTATAAATCTAATAATAAAGTTAATAAAATAAAATAAAAATAATAAAATAATCAATAAAATTTCAAACTACCTGTTAATAAGTAGAATATATTTCTCAATGCTATCTTGAGCTATTCTCATGCTTCAGTGGAAAAAAGGGGAGAAAAAAGAATATGTCCCTATATTGCATACATTTCTTCCTTTTCTCTTTGAATCAGATTCTTTCTATTTTTCACTTTGCCTAACTGTATGCAAAGAAGTGCATACTAACTGCATTTTTTTTCTGAACAAAGCATGTGGAAGAAGGCCATGGAATGATTTTCCATGAAGAGAAATTCAAACATGAAAGATCTTTTTGTACCTAAAGTTTCCTCATCTTGAATTGTATGGGAAGTTACGATTAAATATTAAGTAATTATGTCATGTTTTTCTTTATTTCACAAGACTGAAGTGGGAGGTCTTATTTTCTTCAGTGGTGTCTATATTATGACAGACACAATTTTTTTATTTTTCTATTAATTATTCTGGAAAGAAATTATTTTGTGGCCAAAAAAGCACTATGCACTCAGATAATGGGTTAAAAATACTTTTGGGGAACTACAAGGAAAAGGAGAAATGAAGGGTTTAGTGAACATATATTGCAAGGAAGATAAACGAGATCAACTCTTGAAAAAAAAGTCCAGTTAAAAATCCCCCAAAGGTATTGCTTAGTATTTGTTAATGCAAGCATTAACATATATGTGAGCAATAAATATGTGGTTTTATTTTGGGAAGGTCCTGCCAAGAGTTGATCTCGATGATCCTTTTGGGTTCCTTCCAACATAGGAAATTCTATGATTTTATGATTCTATGACAGTAATGTTTATGTGTGTGCAACAAAAATAGACAGTTGAATGAAAGACACATTCTAAGGTAAGTAAAGTGGAAATGCACAGATTGCAGTAGAGAGTGAACAGAAGATTCTTTCTGTGAATAGGAGAAAGGTCTTCACCTAATGCACTCAAGGCTGTGGCTCTTGGCTTCACTGCTATGGTGTTAGTGAAAAGCAAAGGGGATTAAAAATGTCACAAAAAAATACATGTAGTTTAAAAACAAGACAGTATTTTTAAGAACTGCATTTTGCTATCTTTTTATCTGTTGTACATGGTTCAAGATGATCTTCTCCAGAGATTTTTTTTTAATGCTATACAGTCATTTTAGTTGATACCAAAGAGCCTTTCAATCAGAGAAAGGAAAAGATGTTTTTGATCTCCAAACACAAAACCATGCAGCTAGATATTTCTGTGTAGCCTTTTCCCTGTGTTTATACCAGTAATCTCTGAACATCTGTCATATCTTTATTTACAGAAATTACCATGCTCAGTGACTTAGTTTATCATGTCTTTCAATTTTTTTTTTTTTTTTTTAAACTATGTACAAACAACAGCAACAACAAAAACCTATATTAAAACACAACTTCAATGCCAGGTTAAACCAACATAAACAAAGGTGAAGAATTGTATTTCATCCTCAGCCTATACCATCATGGTTGAAACTCAGTGATGTATATTTCTGTGCTTTTCAGTATTGGTAACACAATTCACTTATAAATAATCTCTTTTTGTGTTTGTGTTTACATTATCTTTATGGACTGTCTTCATTATTCAGTGCATACTCCAAATAATGGAGGTGAGAGGGGTGCTGTAGTCAGGGAGTTCTCATATTCACTGGTGCCTTTCATCTAGAATTTATTTTCCTCATCTCTTTAATTTCATCTCTTTTTCTCAGAAAGTGAAAAGGAGAGACAGCTTCAGAAACAGATCAGATCAGACTAATAGAGCAGTGGTGTACAACTCTCATACTTTGAATATCCCTATCTCCTTTTCATCTTTCCTTTCTAAGGCAGAAGTTCTTGAAAGAGAAAAACAAGGCCAGGAGATCTTATTACCTTAAAATAGCAAAAGTCAAGGATTTCCAATCATAGAGAAGATATGAGTACATTAAAATTAGATGAATTAAAATAAATACTGAGATTCCATACTCAATCGTGTTGTCACATTGTATTTACAAGAGAGGAAAAAAAAGAGAGAGAGAGAGAGAGAGAGAGAGAGAGACAATAATACCTTTTTATTCAAGGAAAATCTACTACATCCTTCATCAAGGAAGAGAGAGTGGAGAAAATTGGATTCTCACTAGCAGAGATTGTCACCTAATATTATTGCAGGTTATTAAAAGCACCATGCACTGATGACTGATGGGTTGGGGTGAGAAAAAACAAGTCAGCATGACAAGATCTGAAGCCTTCTCTTAAAGGAAAATAGTTAGAAGATAAATTCATAAATCCAGTACATAATAAACTAATAAAGTAGTTTAAAAAGCTACTCAGCTTCAAAAGGAGACTATTTCTTGTATTCCTAGGACACCATGTTCTAAGCATGTTCTGAAAAACACATATGAACTCAGACAACCACTAAGGCTAAAGCTAAAGCAAAAATAAGCATGATAAACTGTGCCTGAAGTAATATTGAGGGGAGGAAGGAACATAGACAAGTAAACGTTATGTATTTTGTCTTACACAGAAGGGCTGGATGAGTCATAAAATCACACAGATCCTAAGATGGAAGGGACCCACTAGGATCATGGAGTCCAGCTCCTGGGTCCCCAGATAACTTATTTGAACTCTATCAGGCTTGATGCCATGACCACTTCCCTGAGGAGTCTGTTCCAGTGCCCAACCATCCTCTTGGAAAAGAATGTTTTCCTGAGATTCAGCCTGAATCTCCTCTGTTGCTGCCATTCAAGGCTCTTCCTCACGTCCTGTCACTGTCCCCAGACAGCAGAGATCAGCTTCTATCCCTCTGCTCCCCCTCATGAGGAAGCTGTAGACTGAGATGAGGTCTCCCCTCAGCCTCCTTTTCTCCAGGCAGAACCATCCAAGTGACTTCAGCCACTTCTCACACATCTTCCTCTCCAGACACTTCAGCATCTTTGTAGCCCTCCATTGGATACTCTCAAGTAGTTTCACATCCTTTTTGTACTGTGGCACCCAGAAGTGCACACAGTACTCAAGGTGAGCCTGTACCAGTGCAGAGCGAAGCAGGACAATCCTATCCTTCAACTGGCTAGCAATTACATGCTTGATGCATCCTGGGATACAGTTAGCCCTCCTGGCTGCTGAGGTACACTGCTGGCTATTGTTCAGCTTGCTGCTGACCAATACCCCTGATCCCTTTCTGCAGGGATCATTTCCAGCATGTCATCCTCCAGTCTGTATGTATAACCAGGGTTGCACCTTTCAAGGTGCAGAATCCAACACTTGCTCTTGTTAACCTTCATTTTACTGGTGATTGCCCAGCCCTCCAATTTGTCCAGATCTCTCTGCAAGGCCTCAGTAACCTCGATGGAATCAGCAGCTCCACTCAGTTATCCACAAACTTGCTCAAAAAAACTTCAAATCCTACGTCTAAATTGTTTATGAAAACATTGAAGAGGACTGATGCTAAAGTGGAGCCCTGGGGCTCCACAAGTGACAAGTTGCCGGTCTGAACTAATCCCATTTACAAGAACATCTTGGCTTGACCCATCAGACATCAGACACCATCTTATTTCACCCATCTTATTATGCTTTCATCTAACAGTCTTATGGTCATTTTGTCCAGAAAAATACTGAGAGAGAACTATTGAAAGCTTTACTGAAATCCAGAAAGATTACATCAACTGGTTGGTCAACTAGTTGGGTGATCTTGTCATAAAAGGAAATTAATTTTGTTAGACATTACCTTCCCTTAGTAAACTCATGTTGGCTCTAACCAATGACTGCATTGCCATTTAGGTGTTTTTCAATACCTCCCAGAATAATCTTTTCCATATTTTTTGAAGACACTGAAGTGAGATTAACAGGCCTGTAATTGCCACAATCTTTTCTCTTGTTCTTCTTGAAAATTAGGACCACATTTACCAGCTTCTAGTCAACTGGGACCTCTCCAGATTCACAAACCATTGAAAAATAATTGAGAGAGGTCCAACCATGACATCAGCTAGCTCTCTGAGTACCCTGGGATGAATGTCATCAGGCCCCATGGACTTGTATGCATGCAGGTGGAGCAGCAAGTCCCCAACGAGTTCAGGGTTGACTGGGAGTTTATTGTTCCTTCAGTCACAATACTCCAACTTGGTCCCCCCAATCACTGACCATCTTCAACTCTAATAGAGCTTTGTCCACACAAATCCTCTCTTTACAAAGGTTAGTAGCATTCCTGTAGTCCTTCCATGTCTCCTGACCTTGTTTCCAGCAGCCATACAATTTCCTTTTATGCTTTTGAAGAAGACCCTTGCTCAGCCAGGCCAGCATTCGACCCTCCTGCTTGACTTCTGACATTCTGGAATTTCCTATTCCTGAACTCTTAGGAGGTGTTACATATAAACCGACCATCACTGACAGATCCCCATGACTTTAAAAGCAATTCCCAGGGGACCTTGCTAACAGTATGACATTTGCTCTCCCCATATCCAGGGTTGAAGTTTTGGTGGCAATTTTCCTCCTATTGCCAAAGATTTCAAACTCCACTGCCTCATGTTCACAATGTCCAAAGTGGCCATTTATCACAACTTCACCCACAAGACCCTTCCTCTTTACAAGCAACAGGTCTAGGAGGGCACCTTTCCCTGTCAGCTCCCTTAGTACCTGTACAAAGAAGTTATCTTTAAGGTGCTTTAGGAATCTCCTGGACTTGTTTATCTCAGCTATGCCCTTTATTTGCTTGTCCATTGCTCTCAACCACATTGTGGCCAACTTTAAGCTCCATACAATCCAGTGCCTTTGTTACACAGAGCACCACCCTACCGCCTTGCCTGTCCTGCCTGTCTCTCTTTTTGAAACATTAAAATTTCCTTAGGCAGTATCTTGTGAGTGTCTTCTTGTTAGAAACTTTGGCCTCAAATGCAGTCAAGTCATTGCTGCCACAATTGAGTCCATGATTTTTTAATTTGGGACCTCAGAATCACTGATTCTTTTTTTCTATTTTTGCTTGCTTATTGAAGCCTCCTCAGGTGACATTGGACATCCTCAGAGCCCTAGGAGTAAAGGATAACATTGGACTATAATTATAACCCTATTCTCTTTCTTACCGACTGCCTTGAAGACTCGGAAGTGGAGGAAAGACAGTTCACTTCACAGTGATGTTTCTGTTTGGATGGACAACAGTCCATTTAGGCACAATCAGTTATTAAAACTTAATCTGCTTCCTTAAAGAGTTGCTCAAAATAGCCTTCAGCAAGCTTTGCCCTCCACTGGCCCTATTGTCCCATATAGCTCTTTTGTCTACACAGATCTCAGCCTCTTTTTCCATGCATTAGGAGCCTCACCTTGTTTTAGTCCAGTCTAAACACATATCTTGGGGTTGAGGTTGGTTAATAGTATATCCCTGCCTTAACCTGTGTTACTTTGTACAAGGAGCTTTTCTCGTATAGGAGCTTTCACAATGTTCACATAGTGTATGCAGGTTTTATGACTGACGTGCTGAGCAGAAGTAGAAACAGAAAAGAGTAGGCTTGCTGTGGCAGCCAGAGAGGGGTTTCTAGATGTAAGTTATTGTACAAGCTAAGTTAGAAGCTCATTATTTTAAACTTGTCAATGGTTTCGCTTTTTTGAACCTATGCCAGTATTGTGTCAGCTCCCTTGAGTAACACTTTTATTTCTTTTTATTTTTTTTTTTTATTTTTTTATTTTTTTATTTTTTCCCCACTACTCTTATATACCTTGTATTTCTTTCTCTTAGTCTGCTATCCTTTCACATTTTTTTTCTTTACTTCTCTCCAGGCATGTATTTACTTCTACCACTGATTTTGTATGTTATTCATGGTATTTCCCTGACCTCTCCTCTGTTTTTCTTACTTGGATGTTGATCTCCCTAGTTCTCTTGATAGCTCCGTTTGGACAGTGCAGTCTTTTCTATTGAACTTAGGAGACAGATGTTGAGGTTCCTCAGTGTTGTCTTTATTTTGATTATGACCAGAAGTGAAGAAGAAAGTATGCTAAACAAAGTATTTGGTTATTTTTATTTTTATGGTTGCATCTCTTTAGCAATGCACATGCAATTAGGGTGGAAAAAAAGTTGGTTAATCCTAATTAATGTTATTAATCACACACCCACTTTCTGTCTTATTCTGAGGGAAAGGAAGAGAGACCAAAAAGGGAAGGTAGACAAAATATCTTGTGAAATCCATTAACTTCATTTCATTACAGCAGGTTGAATGAGACAATAACCTCAAAAGAAAGGGACTTTGTTGTTTTACTTGGACCTCATCTGGTTGTAGGAAGACCTATGGATTCTGGTGCCTGTACTGACTTTCATGGGAATACAGTAAGAAATGGAGCCACACATCCACATATCTTTCTTGAAAGAAATATTGGAACAGTTCTTAGGCCATAGCTTTCCCTCCTCTTCTTACACAAATTCTCTCTCTCTCTCTCTCTCTTCTTTCATAATTCTTGAACCAGAAAATGCTATGTTTCTTAGAGCCTGATAGTACAATGTGTTTAGAAGACTATAATGAATATTTAGGTCTGCACTTAATACCTAAATGTGGTATAACAGCAACATGACAGTGGCAGAAAACTAAGTGTTGAGGTTTAACCTGGCCAGCAGCTCAGCACCACACAGCCGTTCGCTCACCCTCCCCCCTCTCTCTCTGGGATGAGGGAGAGAATCAGGAAAATGAAGCCTGTGGGTTGAGATAAAGACAGTTTATTAGGAAAGAAAAGAGAGAAAAATAATAACAATAATGATAATAGTACTACTAACAATAATGTGTATAAACAACTGATGAACAATTCAATTGCCCACCACCCGCTGACTGATACCCAGCCTATCACTGAGCGGCTGGTCCCCCCATCCCTGCCAACCACCTCTATATACTGTTTAGCATGACATCAGATGGTATGGAACACCCCTTTGGCCAGTTTGGGCCAGCTGTCCTGGGGCTGTTCCCTCCCAGCTCCTGCTGTACCCCGCCCAGCCTGCCCGCTGGCAGGACAGAGCGAGGAGCTGAAAAGTCCTTGGCTTAGTGTAAGCACTGCTCTGCAGCAATTAAAACATCAGTGTGTTATCTACATTATTCTCATCCTAAATTGAAAACAGCACCCTACCAGCTACTAGGAGGAAAATTAACTCTATCCTAGCTGAAACCAGGACACTAACAAGCACTTTTTCATTTGTTTGTGACATTGTGCTAGTAATTATTGAATCTACTGGTTCTGAGTTTTCATTTCAGTGTCTGTCCCAGTCTTAGAACCAATAATCATGTCAGCCCAAGAAAGATTTGATGTAAATTGGTGCAAGTAAATTGGAAAGTTCTGTGTACGGCAGTTTAAAACACCTGGGTAGGACTTACCAATTGCATACGGTCTTTCTAATGTATTTCTAATGTCTTACCCAGTCACCATTTTAGTTACTGGGAAAATAAATAAATAAATAAATAAATCTGAAAGCAAGTATTAATCTTTGACAGATTTGGTTGTAGAGGTGTTTTATGGGAATCTGGTCTGGAAAGGCATTGATTTTTCTGTACGAGGCAACATGATTTAATGTAAAATTTTTATATGACACAGCTTAATGCAAAGTGATGTCTTGGAATTCAAATACTTATATAGATAAGATATGATCTGAATCATAGAATCATAGAATCATAGCATATCCCGAGTTGGAAGGGACCCATAAGGATCATCAAGTCCAACTCATGGCACCACACAGGTCTACCCAAAATTGTAGACCATATGACTAAGTGCACAGTCCAAACACATCTTAAACTCCAACAGGCTTGGTGCAGTGACTACATCCCTGGGGAGCCTGTTCCAGTGTGCAACCACCCTCTCAGTGAAGAACCTCTTCCTGATGTTTAGCCTAAACCTTCTCTGCCTCAGCTTAACACCATTCGCATGGGTTCTATCCCTGGTGATTAAGGAGAACAGGTCAACTCCTGCCTCTCCACTCCCCCTCATGAGGAAGACATAGACTGTGATGAGGTCTCCCCTCAGCTCCTCTCTTCTCCAGGCTGAACAGGCCAAGTGACCTCAGCTGCTCCTCATACATCTTCCCCTCTAAGCCCTTCAGCATCTTCATTGCCCTTCTCTGGACATTCTCCAAAGGTTTTACATCCTTTTTGTACTGTGGTGCCCAGAACTGCACACAGTACTTGAAGTGAGATTTCTCGGTGTACCCTGTAAACTCCTGAAAAGGAATAAAACATTTTTATATGATTTCCTAAAAGCTTTACATTAGAATTATTTTCATCATTTCAAAGCTCTACCGTCTTTCTGTTTAATTATATGCCATTAAATAAATGAATAAAATCTCTTCCTTTTTGCTGAATCTTGGTTAATTTGCTAAGAAAATGTTGTCTGTGATCACAAACTTCATCATCTTGCATTGCCTCTTCAAGTCTAACACTATAATTATAATGAAAATATTCATTATAATTATAATGAAATATGATCAAGACTTTATTTTGTGATCACTCTGAGTTAAATTGTTGTTTTTCTGCTTAGCAGTGATATTGATAAGCAGTTCTGTAAAAGCTTTACAAGGCAATGCAGGGAAGTTATAGTGAGACACATGAAATAATAATATATGTCATAACTAAGAAAATGAATCCTGATTATGTTCACCAAGAAAATCCTGTTATTAATCAATCAATCAATAAGGAATATCATTATTTACTGAGTACAAATTGGTCTTCTTTGTTAAAGAGCTTGTCAACTCAATGCATGTATTATTTTTTTTTAGCTGGAATTCAAATAAGTTTAAAAGGAATCCTAGTTTCTTCTTTCTGTGTTTTCCCATGGAGCTGTATGGTAACTAGAAAATTTCATGTACTTTTGAGAAAGACAGTTATCCTCCATTCCAGTTTCCAAACTCTGAGGTTGTCAGAAAGTACATGAGGTACCAAGGCTACACTGAAACAATGCAAAACTACAAATCTCCAAATCATAATTAATGTTTCTCTATATGTATTTGTGTGGAGAAATAACCAGGAAGTAACCTAGCAGCTATTACATTATATTTATGCCTAAGAACTGCAAATAATTTTTAATTTCCCCATTCATCAACATTTCTGGACTACTAGTGTCATTGAAATCCAAACCAAAGAACAACCAACTTCCTTTGGTCTCACAATAGATGAGTCTATTTTAAGATCTAACAATTCAATTCATTATTTACTTTTAGACTCATGAAGATGAATTTATTAGTTTATGCATTTCAGTAGAGCTCCTGAGCATGAGTTTCAGAAATAAGTCACAGATAGTAGTTAATTTGCTATCTTGCACAATGCATGTATTTACAATGGAATTGGAAATAACATTTGGGAAGACCTTTCTTGTTAGAATCTTGAGGTATAAAAGTCTCAAAAGGAGATTACATTTTTAGTTTTCGGATTGTCTCAAAAGTTTCAAATCACTATTTGTTGTACTAGAGCTTGGAGAATGACAACAGTAATTTACTCGGACACACTACCCAGTAAAATGTTTTAGGCTGATGTAACTCTATGAATTGGCACTGCACGTTGCAGTTCTTCATTGATTTGTGGAAGCCACAAAGTCTATATCCAGACTTTTTCCTGCTCTTGCAACACAAGCATTTTTTTACTTTACACTCAAGATTTTTATGTGACTTATAAATCTCCTCCAGGGGGTGTCCAGGGGGTGTGGTTATCATAAGATAATCACATCCTTGGGGGATTAAAAACACTTATCTCTGGATCATGACTTGTAATACCCCAGGGGTGTGATTAACTCAGGAAACTCATGCTCTCTGTCATGCCTAATTGCTTAATTATTACAGTGGTGAGTTCACACTATTGTATAGGAATGAAGGTTGTGTCAGCATTTCTCTTAGAGATTTGTGTTTTCAGGAATCTGCCACGAAATCTGCTGCAGGCTGAAACCTGGAAAAAAATGTATATATATATATCTGGGAGCAAATATCTGTAACAGATTTCTAAAAATTAGCTGATGATATGTTAAGAATGTCAGTAAGAAATAAAAGTGAACTGTATGTGTTTATGTAAAAGATGACATTGAGTTAAATGGAGTCAAATATAACAATATTTACTTCAAGATATTTATATACATGCATTTATTGAAAAAGTTGCAATAACTCACAAAGTGTCTTGGGCAAAAATATACATTTTTCAAATATTTTTCTGAAAGATTGTATTTATTTATTTTATTTATTTACTGTTTCAGAAAAACTGAGATAGGTCAAACTTACTGAGTTCTAGTACTGATGAATCCAACACAGTTTCTACTCAGTGAGCACAGTGTGGTAATAATAAATAAGGAGGAAATTAATACCTTCACCAAGTTCCTTGGCATACAGATAACATGGCTTGGCTCCACAGACATATTTTTATTTATTTTATTTATCATTATTATTATTATTTACAAATTTCAATATTTAGATCTGTCTACTGATTCCAGCTAGCATTATCAACTTATATGTGTGGAGGTGGCAATTGTTTTTTTGTTTTTGTTTTTGTTTTGAATTAAAGTGTAAGTGTTAAGTTTAACATTGAGTATACTGGTGCTTCTGTTACAGTAACAGTTTAATATACATAATACTTTCAGTAATAGAAAATACTCTTTCTATTTTGCAGAGAAATTTAATTTTCAAATGTTTACTTAATAAGCTTAAATGAATTATCACCAAATATATATTTTTACCAAAATGGCATATAGGATATATATTATTGCTTCATTTTTACATTAAAAAATACAGAAACCACGATGTTTAAAAAATACTTAATAAACATAACGTATGGAAGTGGATGGTCTACAGGGAATCTGGAAACTAGTAAGTGCTATATATTTTTTGTTATTGTTGTTCTTATAAAACTAAAATTAAAACTGATCCCCACATTATGCATCTTATGGAACATTTTATACAGTCAGAAATTATGCAGGCAAAAGACTGTCTTTTTGTTCATATATTTCCTGACACAAACTGTATATTGTCAGAGTAAACACATTCATAATACAACCTTTCAAAAACCATAGCCCATAATACATCCTGACATATGTTCCAATGCCATACCCATCATGTGAGCAACAAGTAATTTCATTAAATATACTTCTGTGTCATGGTGCATTATTGACACTGCCTGACTGAGATAAGGAAAAAGGAAAACCTGGCAGTAGGTTGTGCGTAACTGGAATAATTCAGCTGGCAATCTACTCAGTGGTGTCAGTAGTTCTCCAGAAAGAAGAGTGAGAAATAGACAAGCAGATTATATCAATGGACTACAGCCTACACAGTATGTTGTAAACTGAAAGTGTGTTCACAGTTGAAACTTAGCACCTGAAAAATAGCAAACCCTCTTTAAGACATACAAAATAAAACACGCTAGGAATTTAAAAGTGAAAAGAACATTACTACCAATTATAAACTTGCCATATTTACATATATGTTGTGTAATTTGTGAGATTAAGCATTCATTTCATGAGACTATATAAGCAAGTTTACAAAAGAAGTCTTTATGACATTGCAAAGGGCAATGTTTGTTTCAGTAGAAGAACATCTTAGTGTCAGAAGATCTTACAGAGAGGCATTTACACAATTATATGCAGAATTTTCTACCTCAATGCTACTTTCATTTTCAAATGACATATATGAATTTAACCATGTGAAATACGAGCATATTTTGCTTCAGAGAAATAAAACATTGTGCATAGGTTCTACAACATGTTAAAACTTTAATCCTTGCACACAGATACACAGTCTTCTAAAGAAGACTGAATGCTGAGCACGACTGACAGTACAATACTTGTTTGATATTGGTAGAAAAGGTAATTTAATCTGATTGTTTTGTGGTAGGTTTAGTCCTCTTTTCTGCTTTGTTATTCTGCACCTGGTGTTTCCATTTTTCCAGTATCTTCCACATGGCATCATTACAATAATGATACAGATGTATACACAACCAATGGGTGTTTTAGATTATGGAGTTCAAGATGTTTTTTTGTGGAAAAAATAAACAAACAACCAAAAAACAAATAAACAAACAAAAAAACTGTACCGAGTGTGAAGAGTTGCTAAGTGAAATGATGGAAGGTGTAAAATCCAGGATGCATTTTTGCTGCCAGGTATACCTTTTGATATTTACTACAAGAAAAACAAGAGGGAGGTTGCGATATATGACACAGCAGATGAAAAGACAAAATAGATATAATATATAAATGAAGGCATGCATTCAGGTAAAGATTAGTGAGTGCTATAAGCAGAGAGGAATGAAGAAGCTTGAAATTTCACACTGAATACATTACTATGGGATAGAGATATAAAAGCACCATATGGTGCTGTTGTAGAGTGAACAATGACAATTTCTTGCTCACTAGTGGCTCATAATTATGGTCAAAGCATGTTTGAATTTTCAATAAGAAATTATATTTAAAGTGACTTAATATGAGTTCTTGCTGTCTGGTTATGGTAAGAGATATCCTGAAAACTTCTGTCGTCAGTCCTGAAGTGGTCTTTGTGGGTATTTGTATAAAGATGAAATAAAGAGTAGAGGTGTTAGAGGGCAGGGAAATGGCAGTCACAAAGCATAGCAGGAGAAATGTAGACAGTGAGAGAGTACAGAGGAGAGAGACAGAAAGAGAGAGAAAGAGAGAAAAAGACAAAATATTTTTTTCCTGTGAGCAGAGAGAGTACCAAAAAGAGACCCTTAAAAAGCTGAATTCTGCAGGTAATGGGATCTGGTATAATACTTCATTTTTTTTTAATCAACTTCTTCAACTTCACTTTTGGTTGACTTCTGCAAATATGGGGATGAGATTAGAGATCGTGCAGTGTAAAAGAGTGATGAAGCAGGAGAATTATGAGAAATAAAAGATAAGTGTGCTATGGCTTGCCAACTGCATTTCAGATCCGGAAACTGCTGAATTCCTGATTACATTTGTGCAAGTTTTTTACTTGGATGGTCAGTGTGCTTTCCTGGAATATTTTATAAGTACTTATTCAAAGATAAAAGTTCTCTGATACTTTCAAGAAACTATCATTAATATTACTTTCAAATTATGGACTATCAATAAAAATAATTCAGTTTTCTTGGGTACTTTATTTTTGAGATTTTACAGCTACATCAGAAGCCTAGTATTTTTTTAAAAAAACAAACACATTTACAAAAATAAAAACAAAAACAAACAATAAGAAAAAACCTTGACATTTTGTTCTTGGTCCAATGAAAGAACTTAAAATCATTGATTCATATAATGAGCTTAAGTTTACAAAGCCTAAGTTTACAACAACATGTAAATTTGGTGTTCACTTGTGGCTGTAGAAGATTAATGCTAAAAATACATTTTAATTACCTTTTTTATACCTTTCTTTCTTTCTTTCTTTCTTTCTTTCTTTCTTTCTTTCTTTCTTTCTTTCTTTCTTTCTCAGGTCATGTTTGTCTCTGCCCTTCTGATAGGAGGGATCAATGTTGACAGGCAGACTCGGCTTATATATCCATGGCTTTGACACTGGTGCAACCAGCAAAACTTTGGGTTTCTTGATCACGTGAAGGTCTATGTTACGTCATGCCTGATGGCATCAGATGGGATGCACCTCTCTCAGAGGGGTAAAAGGGTTTTTGCCCAGGAGTTATTGGGGTTGATAGATAGGGCTTTAAACTAGAGTCAAAGGGGGAAAGGGATAAAACCAGGCCCACCGGTAATAAACTAAGGGATGGCGGCCCAGAATCCGAGGGACTGTGTGTTAGTGAAGTACTTCAGTCTGCTCCATGAGGTGCTGCCTACAGAAAGGCACATTTGAAGTGTTTCTACACAAATACATGCAGTATGAGGAATAAACTGGATGAGCAAGAAGTCATGGCCCACTCCCAAAGCTGCAATATCATTGGCATAAGCAAAAAATTATAGGATGAGTCCTGTGACTGTTGTGTTGCAGGCTCCTCAGGAGGGACAGGCAGGGCAGGCAAGAAGGTGGGGTGCTGCTGTACCTAAAGGAGGGGCTGGACTGTTTGGAACTTGCAACTGGAAATGGCAAAGTTGAGAGCCTCTGGGTAAGGATTAAGAGAAATAAATAAAGGGGATGTCATTGTGGAAGTCTATTAGAGACCACCCAGACAGGATGATGACATCAACGAATTAGTCTTTGAGGAGCTAAGAAATACCTCGAGATCAACTTCTCTTGTCCTTATAGGGGACTTCAATTTACCATATGTCAACTGGGAATATCACATAGCTGACACAAGCAGGTCCAGGAGGTTCCTAAAGATCCTCAATGATAGCTTCTTGGTGTAGATACTAAGGGAGCCAACTAGGAAAGGTGCCCTCCTAGATCTGTTGCTGGAGAAAAGATAGGGTTCTTGTGGGGGATGTGGCAATTGGCAGCCATCTTGGTCATAGTGACTCAAGTGGTTGAGTTTAAATTTTTTGGTGAAAGGAGGAAAACTGCCACTGAAATTTCAACCCTGGATATGGGGAGAGCAGACTTCAGGCTGCTCAAAGAGCTAGTTAGCAAAGTCCCCAGGGAAACTGCTTTTGAAGGTGTTGGCATTCATCAGTGCTGGTCAGTCTGTAAGCACTGCCTCCTAAAAGCACAGGATCAGTTAATTCCAAAATATCAGAAATGAAGAAGAAGGGGCAGAATGCTGGCTTGGCTGACCAGGGATTTTCTTCTGGAGCTTAGGTGAAAAAAAAAAAGAAAAGAAGAAAAAAAAAAAAAAAAAAAAAAAAAGAAGAAAGTGTATGGCTGCTGGAATCAGGGTCAGGCAATGTGGAAGGACTAAAAGGATGCTGTTTGTATTTTCAGGGAGAAAATTTGTGCAGCCAAAGTCCAATAAGAGTTGAAGCTGGCCAGGTCTGTGGGAGACAATAAAAAGAGCAAAAGGGCTTTTTAAAATATGTGAACAAAAAAAGGAGGATTAGAGAAAGCATAGGTTCACTACTTGATGGGGATGGTCACCTCACAGACAAGGACACAGGCAAAGCAGAGAGATTTAATGCCTTCTTTGCCTCTGTCTTCAGCACTGATGATGGGCTTCAGGACCCTGGGTGCCCTGAGGTGGCGGACCATGACAGTGCAAATGATAACCTACACTGAATGTGTGTGAGGGATTTGCTACTCCATCTGCATCCATATAAGTCCGTGGGTCTGGATGGGATTCATCCCAGGGTACCCAGAGAGCTGGCTGATATCATTGTGGGACCTCCCTCAATTATTTTATGACAGTCCTGGGAATCTGGAGAGCCCAGGTGACTGGAAGCTGTCAAATGTTTTACCAATTTTCAAGAAGGTCAAGAAAGAGGATCCAGGAAATTATAGGCCTGTCAATCTCACATCAGTCCCTGGTAAAATTATGGAGAAAATTATCCTTCCAGTTACTGAGGTGCACCTGGGGGATAATGCAGTCATTAATCCCAGCCAACATGGGTTCATGAAGGGTAGGTCCTCTTTGAAAAATTTGATTTCCTTTTATGATAAGATGTACTGGGTCTAGCTGGGATGGTAACTTTCCCTGCAGCAGCCCATACAGTGCTATGCTCTGCACTTGTAGCTAAAACAGCAGTGGTAGCACACTGGTGTTGAGTCTGCTGCTGAGCAGTGCTGGCACAGCATCAGGACTTTCTCTAGCCCTCCTAGGGGGTGGGAAAAAAAAGTGAGAAACATCACCAGGGCAGCTGACCCAAACCAACCAAAGGGATATTCCATACCATATGATGTCACACTCAGCAATAAAAGGTGGGAAAAGGAGGAAGAGGGGGAGGGGGTGGGCTCTCGTTGCGAAAACGTCTGTCCTCCTCTCCGAACACCGGCTACGTGCGTTGAGGCCCTGCTTCAAGGACGTGGTCAAGCATCGCTTATCTGTGGGAAGTAGAGAGTAATTTTTTCCCCTCTGCATTTCCACATAGCCTTTACTTGTTTTGTTATTCCCTTTCCCCCTTCCTCTTCCCCTTTTTCCTTTTCTCCCTTTAGTTGAATTGTTTAATTAATAATAATATTGTTAATAATAATAATATTGTTAATAGTTGTTTAATTAATATAATATTTCCTTGATAATATATTTCTCTCTTTATTAAAATTATCCTTATCTCAACCCGTGAATTGTTTTTTTTTCCCTTTACTTCTTCCCCTCCTCATCTGAGGAGGGGGAGTGAGAGAGCGGTTGTGGTGTTCAGTTGCCTAATACGGTCAAACCGCCACATAAGATCACCCATCTAGTCAATCAAGGGAAACCAGCTGATGTGATCTTTTTGGATTTCAGTAAAGCTTTTGATACATTTTCCCATAGGATCCTGTTAGACAAAAAGACCAGCATACAGACAGATAAAAACATAATATAATGCTTGAACAATTGGCTGATGGGTAGGGCTCCAAGGGTTATAGTAAGTGGGTTTACATCAGTCTGTCAGCCAGTCACCAGTGGCATTCCCCAAAGCTCCATTTTAGGGCCAGTCCTCTTCAGTGTTTTCATAAATGATTTGGATATAGGACTAGAAAGGGTTTTGACCAAATTTGCTGATGATCCTAAACTTGGAGGAGTCATTGACTCGAAGGTGGAAAGGCCTTGCGGAGAGATCTAGACAGATTGGAGAGCTGGGAAATCACTAATAAGATGAAAGTTAACAAGAGCAAGTACCAGATCCTGCACATGGGATGGGGCAACCCTGGTTAAATGTACAGACTGGGGGAGGAGACACTGAAGAACAGCACTGTAGGGAGGGATCTGGGGGTTTTGGTTTGTAGCAAGCTGAACAATAGCCAGCAGTGTACCTTAGCAGCCAGGAGGGCCAAACATATCCTGGGGTGCATCAAGCATGGCATTGTTAGCCAGTCGAGGGAAGTGATTGTCCTGTTCTGGTCTGTGCTGTTGTGGCCTCACCTCAAGTACTGTATTCAGTTCTGGGCTCCACAGTACAAAAAACATGTGAAACTATTGGACAGTGTCCAGAGAAGGGCTACAAAGGTGGTGAAGGGCCTAGAGGGAAAGACATACAAGGAGTGGCTGAGGTCACTTGGTTTGTTCAGCCTGGAAAAGAGGAAGCTGAGGCTGTAGACTCCTTGCAGTTCACAGCTTCCTCATGAGAGAAAGGGAAGGGCAGTCACCAATCTATTCTCTTTAGTGACCAGTGATAGAACCTGAGGAAATGGAATCAAGATGTGATAGGGGAGGTTCAGGCTCGATATCAGGAAGAAGTTCTTCACTGAGAGGGGTGTTGAGCACTCACAGGCTCCTCAGGGACATAGTCATGACACCAAGCCTGTCAGAGTTTAAGAAGCATTTGTATTATGCTCTTGGTCATATGGTCTGAGTTTTTGTGTAGACCTGTGTGTAGCCAGGAATTGGACTCAATGATCCTCGTGGGTCCCTTCCAACTCAGGATATTCTATGATTCTGTGGCAAAAAAAAAAAAAAAAAAAAAAAAAAAAAAAAAGTAGATGATGTATCGTTTGTGATTGCCTTTATGTAGTACATTATTCTTCATAACAGGAATTGCTCAGATGTCACCACTTATTACAGCAGTCAGAGTTCAAAGAACTTATTTTTGGAGGAAGCTTCTGAAGACTCAGCCTATGTGTTAGATAGATTTCAAAGAATCATTGAATGGTTTGAGATGAAAGGGATCTTGAAGATCACATAGTTCCACACCCCCTGCCATGGGCAGGGATATCTTCCATGGGCAGAGATACCTTCCACTAGACCAGGTTGCTCATCAAACATGGACTTGAACACTTCCAGAGATGGAGCATCCGCAACTCTGAGCAATCCATTCAAGGATGTCTCTGGGCAACAGCTTTTCTAGACCATCTGTTCCATGTCCTCAAGTAACATCTACCATTTTGTCTGAGCATTTCCAAAACCCACCACACATTTATAATGAAATAACTGAATGAATGAGCACTATTCTTCCTAAATTAGAATTGTCAGGTCCAGCTGAATATAATCAGATAGTTTCATATTAAATGAGGTTATACAGTCATTTGAGACAGCAGCTTCTTGAAATTCAGTATCTTGCTTTTTAATTTTGTTGGCAGTATTTGTGAAGCCTATGGCAAGAAACATGAGTTTTATCAAATTCTTCTACAACTGGCATAAGATAAAAGAAGCCAGAGTCTTGTCTAGTACAGGGGAATTTGTAGTAAGAGTTACTGCCACCTTGGAGAATTGGTGTTCAGAAAAGGTTTAAGAATTTCAGCTGGAAGAGCCCTTGTTTGACAGTAGGCTAGAAACAGCCTGGATGTCTAACAACCCCTCAGGCTTTTCCAGACTTAAAATCCATTTTTTCGAAGATCTTTTAAGGCAAACAGCTGTTGAATTGACCAGTTCACCATCATAACTTAGTGCTTGACTTTTGTTTTCTCTAATTCTTTTTTTGAGAATTAGAGAATTCTTTCTACGATTACATTTTATAGACTGTACCATGCTAACCTTTCTTTTTAACATCCTTTCTAATTTACTGCTGTCCCTTCATAGAAGAGAATTTGATGTGAATATTCTAGTGTGTTAATGATGTATAAGAAATTATTGCATCCCTTCTATTGCAAAGTTTAAAATTGCCTAAATCACTTTAGTTAGAACTTTTAAATCTCCTCCCGACTTCCAAGAAAGGATCCACTCTTTGGGAATCTGATTTCTCTGATGTGTTGACACATTTGTCAGTTCAAGGTAGAAGGAGTTACTTAGTCAAGCTTTTAGACAAGACTTGGAGGAGTTTTTTTATTGTTTGTTTGTTTCTCGCTTTAAATTAGTATGCATTTATATATTGTAGACTTTTTTTTTCTTCCTTTCACAATTAACATTTCTTTAGTGTTGTACCACACCTGTACACACTTGCACACCAGGCAATACATTTTTGAAAAGGGATATATGGAATTTTCCTCAGTTCATGAGACATTTTTCAACAGAGAAGATGCAAGAACTTTTCAACTACTGAAAATATGAAAAAGAATATTATTTGTCAATGCAAAATTCCATTGGGATGGAAAGTGACACTCATCACGGAGCTGATGAAGTTTTCTTTGGTAGTCAAACTTTGATACACAAATCTCTGGTCAGACAAAGATGCAAAGATGCACAGACAGCGTCGTCATCGTGCTCCCCTCCCCCCCCCCCCCTTCTTTTATATATATATTTTTTTTTTTTCCCCTGTCTGCACTAATAATTGTTTCAACTACTTATTCTTGGGACCAGTCTCCACTTAGGAGACAGAGACCAAATAGCTGGGGGTTTGGCATAGGTTCCATTTGAAGAAAATGGCACTTGGGTTTAGGTAATGAATTTCACTATATTTAAATATGTTCAATACAGATAAAAAAAGGTATGTGACTAGTGTTATGCTCCTGTGATCCTCTGAGGGATAACTGAGTGCTTTACCAAAGTATAAGTTTAGTTTTGTTTCTCTGTAAACCTAAAGCTGCTAAACATGGAGATTTCAAAATTTTATGAAGTTTATGTTTATGAAACTTCATAAACATGAAGTTTCAAAACTTCATTTTGAGAAATGGACGGTCTGGATTTGCTGATAGTAAGCCTGAAACAGACAACTAACATGGAAACTTTCAAGCTGAAGAGCTGAAGTTTGTCAAAGAAATATAAAATGGGGTATCAATAACATTAGGCTGCCTTAGTTATATCAGTGTTCTTTGTTCTGGTGCTAGGGTAAAAAAAAATGTTACCCTTGTATCTGTCAACAACAGAAGCAACAACAACAACAACAAAAGGTAGTGACTCATATTGTTCTGCAAAAGGCTTCTCCTTTCATACATTGACCAATGGATCTCAGAAGGCACTAGATTATGCTCTCTATGAGCAAGAATTAATCCATTGGTCAGTGCTGGTTGTAATTTGACACATATGTTGTCAATATAAATATTTAGTCTGCCAGAATCTCCTTGAAGAGTCATCAATAACTAAGTAGTAGAATTTCCCAGAAAGTAAAATATTTTAAATATTATTTTAAATTAGATGACATCCCTTTACAAATGTTTCTGCAAGAAATTATCTGGGAAAATGGTACATTAACATAAGGAAAAACAAAAGGTTCTTGATTGATTCTTAACATTTCTGCAGTAAGAAGATCTGATTTAATTAATATACTTTATGAAATGAAGTGAAAATCGGCTGGGTTAGTATATTAAGAATGCAGTAGAAAGATGTGAACTGCATAAGCACAAACTTTTAAGGAAAGAGGTTATATTATCTTTCTGCCAAGAACATATATTAATGATCAAAGTTGACATTGACATCTATAAGAAAGAGTTAACATACTTAGACATTTTACAGCAAAGGATGTGAGCAAAAGGCTCTGCTGTTTGCCCTGACTTCCAGATTCTGCTGAAGGGCATTTAAAGGATTTTTTCCTGTTGCTCCTCTTGCTGGTGGAAATGAATTACAAACACAGACTCTGTAGTCTTTCTCTCTCTCCCCAGAACATTAAAGGAATGTTTCATTCAGTCTTCTCATTCATTGTACATTTATTGCAAAATCAGACAAAGTACTAATCTATTATCAGGTATAAATCCCAGAGGATTTTCTTTTGGTTAGGCTGGTCATATATTGAATATGAAAGTGGTAAATTGGAAAGTGGGAAATTGAGAAAATCACATGCATAAATACAGATAAGTCTTCCTACAACACCTTTCTGCAATATCAGAGTAGCAAGTAATAAAAGGACGTTTGACAAACAGTCACAGGTGAGGTTGCCACTAAGCTTCCTCAGAAAAATCTGCATGGCAGGTTATATACATTACATGTATATTATTCATATTCATATCCATATATACTTCAGAACTTTTACAGATGTCCCTAGGGCTATATGTTTTTTCTAAAACAAAACAAAATTAAAACTATTGAAGCAATCCTTTCTTGCATCTACTTAGTAAAAGTAATGGGAAATGTTCATTTTAGTCCATTGCAAAAATAAATAAATAAATAAAAAAATTAAATATCACATATTCAATCATTTAATTTGAGGATATTTTGATACAAAAGCTTTATTTAAAATGTAACTATGAAAAATTGATAGCAAAATAATTATATATTTATCTATGTATCTATCTGCAAATGTATACACATAAGTGTTCAAATAAATAAATGTTTTCTCTTTTTAATTATTTTTTTATTTTTATTATTATTTATAATACACATAGAAACCAGAAGTGATAACTGAGGTTCTACAGGACAAGATATTGTAGGATGTGGTTGAAATGAAAGCTAGGATTTAAAGCAGTACTTAGGAAAGACACAAAGAAGCAGCAGTGGGATTGGGAAGCCAAACCTCAGATTTACTCTGGTTTAGAGCAAGGTTTCAGACCAAATCTCTCTTCACCTAGACAAATTCACTCTGGTGGATTTGGACCCAGGAAACTCTCTTGGATGGCTGAGCAAACTCCGAGAGGTATCCTTTAACCTCTGCTATCTAATACTTCTCTGAAAACTCTGAGCAAGATAAAGGGGGCTAGAAAGCCTTTAGCTTAACTACTGGGAGGAACATATGAGTTGAAAGAACTGTAGTCAAAGATGCTGACCACAATTACATTATTTTACACAGTATGGTGCAACTCTGAGAGTACCTACTAGAAGTATCTACCTCAGACTTGCCTAGAGTGTGGTGGATAGTACACTCTTGGAAGAGTACAGATGTCAACCACTTATGCTTCATAACTCTTTGTATTCAAAGAACAATCTTGCAGCCCAAAGTACAGTCACGCTGAGGTCATATTTTTGGATGGGAAACCAAAGATTTTTAAAATTTTTTCCCCTAGGAGATGCCAAAAAATACAATATGTATATATTCCAATTATATATATATTCCATTTTTCAAGATGACTGAATACCACTGCCTTCTGGTCATAAGTCTATGTAGGTCAGTGGAGAGAATCAAGAGTTGTCATGTGAGGCCTTCAGACTAGTCCTTGTCTGAGAAAGAAATAGTCAAGTGACATTTTCTTGAGAGAATGACATCTGAAAGAGGATATAACAACATTAACAATTGAGAATATTTCACGTAAAATTAGCAAATACAGATACCTATGAAGAATGCAGTTACAAAATGTAATATTTGCCATGGGGACCTAAACTGATGCTCTTTAATTTTTGCATATTTGAATATGCAACTGTCTCTTTCTACACAAGTAGGTCTCAGATATAATACATATGCATAATTCTCCCGCAGATATGCAGGTGGAGAACCTGGAAAAACAGCCTAATGGAACCTTTATTTACTTATTGAGGCAGTAACTTTGTCTCAGTGCAGAATCTTCTCCATCACGGTGTAATTCCTGTCTTCTTATGGGTTTCATTGGTTGGTTGGTGGTACAGGACTGGCAGGAACTCAAAGACAAGGTAAGACAGAGATTCAGTCCCAAGTGTCCCAAGTGTAGGGAACAAAAAAAACCATTCCTGCCAAAAGTATTCACCTCCACGTCCTTATTTCTTATATAAAGAAGAGCTGGATGTTTAGAAGTGTGAGGAAAGGGGCACAATGTGCTCAGTTGGAGTTAGGTTTGCTCTGCCACACCAGAGCACCTGTGCTTGCTCATATGTGACATATAACCTGTCTGCACTCTGCAAACCTTAACTCAAAGGAGCCCTTTCAGTTTCAAACTGTCAACTCCTCTGTGTTTCTCTACACTTAAAAAAGATGCATTCTGAGACATTCATGACAGCTTTTCTCATATTAGTAGCAGGGGAACTAAAATGCCCTAAGATGTGTGGAAAAGATGGCAACTAGCAGGAATTAAAACACAAACAAAAACAATGAAGCAAAATAAAACTACCAAAAAAAAATGATGTTAATTAGTTGGTCTTAATTTGTCACTTTATTTTTCTCCGCTTTCTTTTCATATTTCACATTATTCTTAAGTACATTCATATAATAAAAATAATTAATTCATTTAATAAAATACATTAATTAAAATAATACACAGTACTAGTATTCTCTGTGACTTTGTAAACTTTCATATAAGTCATTACTTTATTAATTTACAAAAGTTTAATTAACATTTTTTATCTCATCTGTGTAAGAAGAAAGAAGATTCTTAAATATTTTCATCCATCTGTACAATAAAACTTCTATTTCTTAAGGATCCAATCTAATAGCATCATTTTAAGCTTAATATCATTATTTCACATATAATCATTTTTGAAAAACAACTTTTTAGTTACATGTATAAAATAATAATAATAAAAAAGAAAAATCTGACTCTTCCTCAGCCTCAAAGCTTAGCTCACAAGTTAAGCTTAGCTCACATATTTATGTGAGTTATTAGCTCACATAAATATCGCAACTAGCTCATTTATGGATATTAATTTATACACTTAATTATCAAAATTTTCCCCCAGAACTATGAATTTTGCATGTTGAAATTTTGTCTCTGTTTATTGTATGTCATGTTCATCCCCTCAATATTTTTAGAATTAGTGTCTGTCACTGTAAGTCATAAATTAAAAATGTTCTTTTCAGTTGAGCTTCAAGTATGAGAGCTGTAAAGTGTGGTTGGTAGAAGCTGAACTCCTCAATTTATGTGTATGCGACCGTCACGTACAAAGCTAAGTTTATTCATATGTAAAGTGAGGACTCTGCCTATCATCTGTGACACTGACATAAAACTGTGGACATAAAACTGTGTTAATTGTGGAAGTTATTTTAAAACTGTAACTCCATAGTGTGGTATGCAAACAAGACTGTCTTTCTATTGACTGATATATTACAGCTTCAACGGTAGTAGATGCCGCAAATGGCTTTTGCATGGGAGGCGATCTTCTGTGACGCACAAGTTAAAAAAGCCATCTTTGGTGAAGGACAGGGTTGGCCACTAGGTGACACTACCACGCCACAAATGAGCATGTCGAACATTTTTTTTATCTAGCAGGTAAGAAATGTACCTGTGTAGCATTTCTTATAGTTGGTAACATTTATCGGACTTATTTATAAACATAAAAGTTATTATACTTATTTTATGCAACCCAAATTATTCAGTCTATATAGGGATTATCAAGTTAAAGAAATATGATAAGAAAAACATTGGTCTCTATTTTTTAGTTTTTACCTCTGCTCATCAAAATTAAGATAAATGATGAGTACAGCAAAATTCCAGGTTGGTGTTATCAACTCAGTGTCTTATTCTGAGCTATTTTCTGATGTTTGTTTGAAGCTTTGTTAGTGTGTTTTATTTTATTTTATTTTATTTTATTTTATTTTATTTTATTTTATTTTATTTTATTTTTTATTTTATTATTATTATTATTTTATTTTATTTTTTTATGAATTCACTACAGATAAAATAAAGTTTAGAGAAACTTAGTAAGATTTTCAGGGTAATATAAATCACTTATGCTTTTATTCATTATCAATAATGTTGATGAAAAAATCAAGGTAACTGATATTTATAACATTTAATTCAAAATTATTTTTGTAAGTTTCTTTTACTAATAGATATAACAAGAAGTATGAATGTATTCTCAGTAAAACATCTCTTAAGTAATCCTGGGACAGACAAGCATATATACATATTCTATGTATGTAAGTATATATATATGTACTTGCATGTAACACAAGCACATATGTCTCAAGGTTACAGATAAATAAATATATGTGAATACACATTTAAAATATGGAAATGCATATATTTAAAATATGTAATTACATATATTTACATATTTATATGCAATCTTGAGACATATGTGAATGTGTCTTGAGACATGCATGTGAATGCATGTATCTTATACAAACAGAATGTGTATAATAACAAACTATGGTAATGAAAGATAATAATGTTTTCCACTATTTTTCTTACATTTGTTAAGTGTGCTTTAAAAATGAATATATACAAATACTGTCAAGAGAAGTAAAAACTGAGTTCAGGTTCATGTGAAAGACCTTCAGAATAGATACAATTATAAATGATAAAATAACTTTGACAGTGTTTCAGTCCAATTTGCACAATAACAGTTATTATTGTTAACAGAGATTTTTTTTTTCCCTTTAACTCTTTTGTTTCCCCCAATTCTGTTTTTTTTTCTCTTGTTTTTTCCCAGAATTTGAGGTTAACAATTTTTGATGGATGATAGTAACTTCCTTTTCCAACAGCCACATTCTTCATGAAGGAACAACATGCTTTGTTTAAAGAGGTTGAAGTGCAAATGAAGAAGTGTTATTCCCAGGCAATGCTAAGCCTAAAACTCTAAGCTGCAATATTGAACTGTCCTCAGTACAGTGTAGACAGAAATTCTGTTTTGTTTTTAAACTGAAAGGTTTGCATCCATTAGCTACACGGTTTGTAATTAGTGTTTGGACCAAACAAAGAGTCAATATGATGTCATGTCTAGACAACATGTAAATTAATATGAAAGCAATTGAGTTACAAATTCTATACTAATACATATTAATCTGAATTAAGTTTAATCCACAGTTATTAACTGATTAAATGTGGCTCTTGGTAGCTACAGGGTGCTGACTTCCATCTGTGATTATTAGGGGCAGAGCTTAATCACTTATTCTTGACTGAGAAATATTTAAGGCATATACACTGACTCTTCATGCTTGTTCACTGAATGGAACATCTAAGAATGGAAATCATAAATCTATATTTTTTAAAATGTGTAGAAAGTCTATCTTGATTTTCATAATTAGCTTCTGGTTAGGGCCAGATTATTTCTCATTACGTTTATTTCAGATTGGCTTTCCATTTTCTTCTTTGAAAGAAGACATATCTCTAGGTGAAATCATAAGCTGTTGTGAAAAGTAATACAGTTTTCTGATATTTCTACTATTATTATTCACAATACATAGAACCTGTTTCCAGAAATAAGCAGGTATGTGTCTTACACAATCCCATGCCACCAAAGCTGCTTACATTTCTGAGCTGGATATTCACTACTGTAAACAACCCACTGACAGAGGTGTCCACTAAAATTACAAAAATGTTGATGGAAACTGACAGAGCAATGGCTGGAGTATACATATATATAATAATTCAATAGAAAAAAAAAAAAAAAAAAAAAAAAAAGTATGTTCCCCTTTAAGGCCATGCATATTCCAACCATTCTTTTTTCCTATTTCTTTTTTAGATCTTTAGTACTGGCAATAGGTGAAATTAATGTTCATATGTATATAACTTGTGTCACTGTAGAGAGATTAAATGTCTGTGATCAACAAAGCAAAATTGCAAACAGTTACTGGCTGATATTTTCTTTGAGATTCCTTTTGGTCCATTTTGTGGATTTTGTTTTCTGTTTTTACTAAAAAGCAGCTACAGAGATTATGAAAAGTATTTTAGCTCTTCTTTCTTAGTGCTTGAACAAGTACGTAGTTCATCAGGAAATTGTCTCAAAGCTTTGGAATCAATTATGAGTCTATCATGTAGTGTATATATAGCTGGTAATTACAAACTATGTGATATCAAAACCAGGGTCATTCTATAGACTCTTTTATAGACATCCTACTCATTGCCATAATAACTGAAGCTGTCATGACAGTGGTCTGTGCCTAGCGTGAAGCCCTAAACAATTCTGACAGGCTGCACCTCATTAAGGGACAGTCATTTTGTTGAAATGTCTATCAGCTCTCAGGGATGTACCAAGATGAATAGACCCGAAACAATAGCTCCATTTGTTAGAGCAGTAGCTCCTCTAATACATGATGAAACAATCAAGCCAAGCCGCCTTCAGCACAAAGACATAATTAATCAAATGGACAAATGGTTCAAAAATTGCTGTAGTATATTCTGTAGTGGACAGGAGTTTCCATGGAAACATTGGCATTTGCATCACAGTTAATGACCGTTCTGTACAATGAATTTCAAAAAAAAAAAAAGGTCATGGAAAAAAATCTAAATAAATAAATAAATGATGAGCATGATGAGCAAGTGACAGGTATAAGGATGAGTTTGAAGGTATAAATCTGGCATGACAGAGAAATTAAAGATTGTATTTTTGTACAGTTGTAGAATGCAAGGTTTAAACAGACCATCGTGGTCATCCTATTTGACCTTTTGTATAACATGAGCCGAGGAACTTCATCCAATATGCTCCACATCAAGCCTATAACTTCATCTGGAGCTAGAACATATAATTTAGAAAGATACATAGATCTAATTTAATTATTGAAGTTGAAGAGTCTATCATGTTCCTGCTTAAATTATCCCTAAGGTTAACTATTGTAACCATGGAGTACTTGCACCTTGTATAGCATTTCATCTCTTTTTATGTGACTTTGCCTTCCAAGAAGTGCCTCTTATACTCTTCTGTGAGATTCTGCCATATAAAATCTGTTTCTTCACCTATTTCTTTTACAATCTATTTAAATGTAGCTCTCTCAGTACAAGATGTATTTTCTGGGCATTCACAACATTTCAGCATCTTCTTCTGGAATCTCCCTTAATTTGGAGCAGTTATTTGGTGAGCTTATTCTTTCAATCTGCCTAAAACTTCCTACCTAGAGATAGTATTGCTTTCTATACAGTCCTCAACATTTGGTGACATGGTAGAGAATAAAAACATTTTTTTTTTTTTTCTCTCACAAGGATACACAATAATTAAGTATATGGTCTTCCTTCTCTTTCTTTCTTTTACTTTATGCTTTATAACCCAACATATTAATGACCTGGACAGGCTGAAGAAGTGGGCCAGTGGGCCAGAAGAGAGCATATGGAAGGGAGGGAGAATGCCTGATTATATGTGTTGATAGTGATAGGACAATGGGGAATGGTTTTAAACCAGGACATTTAGGTTAGATATTAGCAGGAAGATTTCCACTCTGGTGGTGATGAACAGGAACATGTTGCCCAGGGAGGCTGCGGATGTCCTGTCCCAGGAGGCATTCAAGACCAGGATGGATGTGGCTCTGGGCAGCTTGTTCTAGTGGCTGGCAACCCTGCCCAGAGCAGAGGGGTTGAAACAAGGTAATTTTAAGGTCTTTTTCAACCCAGGATATGCTATCAAATATTATAAAGGTGTTTTTTTTAGGAAAAAAAATAAGAAAAGTAAAAGGCAAAAGGCAAAACAAAGAGAAAGAGAAAGAGAAAGAGAAAGAGAAAGAGAAAGAGAAAGAGAAACAGAAACAGAAACAGAAACAGAAACAGAAACAGAAACAGAAAAGGAAGAAGAAAGAGAACAAGAAAAAGAAGAAAAAGAAAAAAAGAAGAAGAAGAAAAAGAAGAAGGAAAAAGAAAAAGAAAAAGAAAGAAGAAAAAGAAAAAGAAAAAGAAAAAAAGACAAAGACAAAGACAAAGACAAAGACAAAGACAAAGAAAAAGAAAAAGAAAAAGAAAAAGAAAAAGAAAAAGAAAAAGAAAAAGAAAAAGAAAAAGAAAAAAGGGAAAAAGAAAAAGAAAAAGAAAAAGAAAAAGAAAAAGAAAAAGAAAAAGAAAAAGAAAAAGAAAAAGAAAAAGAAAAAGAAAAAAGAAAAAGAAAAAGAAAATGAAAAAGAAAAGGAGAAAAAGAAAAAGAAAAAGAAAAAGAAAAAAAAAAAAAAAAAAAAGAAAATGAAAAAGAAAAAGAAAATGAAAAAGAAAAAGAAAACTGATTTAGGAGAAGAGAGAGGGAAATTGTAGCAAGGAGACCAAGCAGCCTTGTTAAAAGATTTTTCAAATGAAAGGTAGGAAGATGCATGAATTTTACACCCTTGTTTTAAAATAGGTCTGTCAGGTTACAGAACCAATTTTTCACTGCTAGTGTCACTACAGTCTGCTACAAGTTACGGTACACAGAATTTGTGAGGAATACTTGTTATCTTGAGAAACTAGGCTAATGTAGAAATGAATAAAATTAAAGATCATTAAAGACCATTCTTTTCCCTGGTTCTCTCTGGAATTTTCATCCAGCAAAAACAGGATCTGTAGGATTTTCCTTGGATTCAGACAAGCTCTTTCTCTCTGCAGGCTGCTGTGAAAGTCCAGATCACTGAGCAGCTGCAGGTCTGTTACCCACATGGTACTGACCATCATACCAGCATCAGAATTTGCCAGGTGGAGGTGTTAGTAGCACTGCTCCAGAAAGGGAAATATTATAGAACTAGGCAACTTGCTAGTGTGCTTTATGCTTATCAATAGTTCACTGCTAACACCCCAAGATCCCTTTCTGTAGGGCTGATCTCCAGCATCTCATCCCTTAGTCTGTATGTATAACCAGGGTTGCCCCTTGCCAGGTGTATTTGCTCTTATTAAACTTCATATTTTTGGTGATTGCCTAGCTCTCTAATTTGTCCAGATCTCTCTGCATGGCCTCAGAAACCTCGATGGAGTCAGCAGCTCCATCCAGTTTGGTATCATTTGTGAACTTGATTAAAAAACCTTCAAGTCTTACATCCAAATTGTCCATGAAAATATTGAAGAGGGCTGGTGTTAAAATGGAGCCCTGGGGAAACCCACACATTGCCAGCCTGATCTAATCCCATTTACAAGAACCCTCTTGGCCTGACCCATCAGACAATTGTTCACCCATCTAGGTGAACAATCATATCATATCACCCATCATATCAGGTCCTGGTAGACTGGAAGCTGGCAAATGTTGTGCTAATTTTCAAGAAGGGCAATAAAGAAGACCCAAGCAATTACAGGCCTGTCAGTCTCACATCAGTGCCTGGTAAAATTATGGAGGAGATGATTCTTGAAGTTATTGAAGCGCACCTGGGGGACAATGCAGTCATTGGTCCCAGCCAACATAGGTTCATGAAGGGTAGGTCCTGCCTAACAAATTTGATTTCCTTTTATTATAAGATCACCTGGCTAGTCAACCAAGGGAAACCAGCTGATGTGATCTTTTTGGACTTCAGCAAAGCTTTTGACATGGTCTCCCATAGGATCCTACTGGACAAAATGTCCAGCATACAACTAGACAAAAACATCATATGACGGGTGAGCAATTGGCTGTTGGGCAGGGCTCAAAGGGTTGTGGTAAATGGGGCCACATCAGGCTGGCACATGGTCACTAGTGGGGTCCCTCAAGGCTCCATTTTAGGGCCAGTCCTCTTAAATGTTTTTATAAATGATTTGGATGTAGAACTAGAAGGTGTTTTGAGCAAATTTGCCGATGACACCAAACTTGGAGGAGTTGTGGACTCTGCTGAGGGTGGAAAGGCCTTGCAAAAAGATCTGGACAAGTTGGAGAGCTGGGCGATCACCAACTGCATGAAGTTTAACAAAAGCAAGTGCCGGGTCCTGCACCTGGGATGGGGCAACCCTGGTTATATGTACAGACTGGGGGAGGAGACACTGAACAGCCCCGCAGAGAGGGATCCAGGGGTCATGGTTGACAGCAGGTTGAATATGAGCCAGCAGTGTACCCTGGCAGCCAGGAGGGCCAACCGTATCCTGGGATGCATCAAGCACGTCATTGCTAGTCAGTTGAGGGAAGCGATTGTCCTGCTCTGCACTGGTGCAGCCTCACCTTGAATACTGTGTGCAGTTCTGGGCACCACAGTACAAAAAGCACATTAAACTGTTGGAGAGTGTCCAGAGGAGGGCGACAAAGATGGTGAAGGGCCTAGAGGGGAAGAGTTGTGAGGAGCGGCTGAGGTCACTCACTGTGCCTGTTCAGCCTGGAGAAGAGGAGGCTGAGGGGGGACCTCATCGCAGTCTACAACTTCCTTGCAAGGCAGGAGACCTTTTCTCCATAAATCCTGTGATAAGACCCACAGGAATGGGGTTAAGCTGAGGCAGGGGAAGTTTAGGCTTGACTTCAGGAAGAGGTTCTTCACCGAGAGGGTGGTTGCGCACTGGAACAGGCTCTCCAGTGAAGTGGTCACTTCACCGAGCCTGTCTGAATTTAAGAAGAGATAGGACTGTGCACTTGATCACACATGACCTAAACTTTTGGGTAGGCATGTACGGTACGAGGAGTTGGACTTGATGATCCTTATGAGTCCCTTCCAACTTGGGATATTCTATGATTTTATCTCTCATTTCTTTGAAGAATAGTTCATCGGTGTCATCATCCTTGCTAGGTGGTCTACATTAGACTCCCACTGTGACTTCCACTTTATTTGCTTGTCCCTTAATCCTTACTCAAATGCATGGTCACCAACTGAAAGCTCCAAAGTCCAGTTCCTCCAGTACATACAGAATGTAATGGAGAATACATAATGGTTCATCATAGAATGATGGAATGGCTCATGTTGGAAGAGACCTTAAAGGTCATTGAATTCCAACCCCCCTGCCATGGGCAGGGACATCTCCCACTAGCTCCCACTAGACCAGCTTGCTTGAAGCCCCATCCAACCTGTTCTTAAACACTTCCAGGGATGGAACAACCACAACATCTCTGGCCAACCTCTTGCAGTGCCTCACCACCCTCTTGATGAAGAATTTCTTCCTTATATCTAATCTAAATTTACTCACTTTTAGTCTGAAGCCATTAACCATTATCCTACCACCACACTCCCTGACAAGAGTCCCTCCACAGCTTTCTTCAGGCTGAACAACCTCTCAGCCTGTCTTCATAGGAGAGGTGCTCCAGTCCCTTGATCAACTTGGTGGCCCTTCTTTGGACGCATTCTAATACACGTGTGTCCTTCTTGTGCTGGGGACCCCAGAGCTGAACACAGTACTCCAGGTGGGGTCTCATGAGAGAGAGAGACTTGCTGGCCATGCATCTTTTGCTGCAGCTCAGGATACAGTTGGCTTTCATGGCTGCAATCGTACATTGCTGGTTAATGTCAAGATTCTCATCCACCAACACCCCCAGGTCCTTCTCATCAGGTCTGCTTTCTATCCATTCTCAAGCCTGTATTTGTGCTTGAGATTGCCCAGATGCAGGACCTTGCACTTGGAAGAATAATATGAGTTCAAAATGAAGATAAAGTAATGAACTTGCAAATGTTCCTTATTGCAGCAACAAATTTGCAAACCAAAAGAAAGGAAACATCACTACACTTTCCTAAATCATTACACTGCCATAAATCTTGAAGAGTTATCCAAGTAAAATGTTCTGTTTACATTCCCTGTCCCTTATCTGAATGCAAAATTGAGCATTTAATTTATTTTTTTTGGGTGTGTGCATGGTTGTTATTTTGTTGTTTTTGTTTTGTTTTGTTTTGGTTTGGTTTGGTTTTCATCTGGTGCTTTCTACAGCTACATCAATATATGTTTTCTTTTGCAATCTACAACCTTCCTAAATTTATTCTTTGCAGTGCTTAATATATAATTCAGTTATTTCAGCTTACTAACAGAGTGCCACAGTGAAAATTACAAAACTAAATCCTTCTGAGCTGAAAAAAAATGTATCTTATACATATCAGGATTTTCTGTCACATAAATAAGAGTGAATGATTTTTCCCTCTCATACAGCTTTGCAATAATTCCAAGGAAACATGATTCCGTTTTTATTTTTATTTTTATTTAAAGTAGAAATTCTTTCTTTGCAGAAAGTCACTGAAAGTAAATTATCCAGAACTCTATGAGTTGCTGAATTTTTTACATTAATGCTCTAATTTTTTTTTAATTTAATTGTATATATTCCACACTATCCTGGAACAGAATTTTATGTGTGTTGGTCTTATAATAAAAATAAAAATTATTGTTGTTGTTGTTGTTGTTGTTTTGTTGTTATTTCATTTGGGAAAAATATTGCTCTAACTACTTGTGATCAGCAATCTCTGCCTCCATAGTTGGCTTACAACTTACCTCTCATATTGCCACCTCAGTAATGTCCCATGTCCATATTACAATTTCAACTCTTATGATTTTTCTACTTCCTGAAACTTTCATGTGCAACCAGACTAGTCTTATGCTTAGGAGATGGGAATCATAGAATGATAGAATCATTTAGGTTCAGAAAAACACTTAAGATCATCAAGTCCAACAAACACCTATCACTTTGAAGTCCACCACTAAACCATGTCCCTAAGCACCCTATCCACAGATATCTTCAATACCTCCATAGATGGGGACTCTGTCACTTCCCTTAGCAGCATGTTCCAATGCCTAATCAACCTCTCTTGTGAAAAAAATCTTCCTGATATGTAATCTAACCCTCTCTAGCACAATAAAAGGCCATTCACTTGTGTCCTATCACTTGTCACTTCATACAGACTTGTCACTTCTCTTCATCTTTTGTCACAGACACCCCTGTCCCCCCCATCACCCACATCCATTAAAGTATGGAGTCCTTCTTTTGTCATTTATGTGTTTATAAAAATAAATACTTTTTTTTTTAAAAAAAAAAAAAAGTCTTTTACTGAAGTAGACAAGTTAAGTTCTAGTTGGACTTTGGCCTTTCTAATTTTCTCCCTACATAATCTCACAAAATCTTTGTAATCCTCCTAAATTGTATGCCCCTTCTTCTAAAGGTCATAAACTCTATTTTTCTTCATAAGTTCCTGAAGAATCTCTCTGTTCACTAGTCTTCTTCCCTTTCATATTATCTTTTGGCACACGTGGACAGCCTGCTTCTGTGCCTTCAACATTTCATTCTTGAGGAATGTCCTGGTCTCCTTTGCCCTTTAGAAGACAGGTCCCCAAATAGGTGAAAATCTGCCCTTAGAAAATTCAAAGTAGCAGTTCTGCTGACCACCTTCCTTGCTTCCCCAAGGACTGAGAACTCTATCATTTTGTGATCACTCTGCCTGAGGCAGTCTCCAACCAACATATTACCTATAAGATATCCCTGTTAACAAATAACAGGTCCTAGCAGCACCTTCTCTAAAGAGTTCACTTACCACCTGCGTCAGGAAGATATCCTCTAAACACTGCATGAATCTCCTAGACTGTTTTCTCTCAGCAGTACTGTATTTCCAGTAGATGTCTGAGAAGTCTCCCTTGCGAACTAGCACTGGTGATCATGGCACTTTTAGCTGCTTACAGAATATTTTATCTGCTTCTTCATCCTGGTGGGGTGGTCTATAACGTACTCCAACAGCAATACTTCCCTTGTTGAACTTTCCCCTTTCTCTTACACAGAAGCACTTGACTCTTTCAAGACCATATCAGATCCATACAGTCAAGACCTTCCTAACACAAAGGGCTACCCCACCTCCTCTCCTTCCCTGCCTATCTCTCCTGAAGAGCTTGTAGCATCTATCCAGAAGTCCACTTGTGTGAGACATGCATACCATCATGTCTCACTGAAGCCTATGCTATTGTAGCCCTGAGACCAAGCTAAAAATTCCAGTTCCCTTTGCATATTTCCCATGCTATGTGTAGAAACATTCAAACTGGGCCCCTAAAGAATGACCCAATGAGGAGAGTAGCTCCAGGGCAGACATGTTCTGCAGCAGAGCAGGGGATTGCAGTATGCAGGGGGTTTCCTGTATCGAGGACACTTGAGGCATGTGAGGGAACCTCCAGGAGCTGGCAGCCCTCACAGGAGCAGCTGAGAAGGCTTTGGAGGAGCCAGGACAGGTCCCTTCTATGACATACAAAGGCAGCCCTTAGGGAGTGTAGGTGACCAGGTTCATGGTGAACAAGGTGTGATGTGTCAGATAGGGAGTAGCACAGCCGTTTGCATGGCAGCTTGTGCAGACTGGAAGTGCAGGGAGAGTGGGAGGCTGACTGTTCTCTATTCTGGGGGCAACATGGAGAAGCTTTCTAGTGAGGCAAAAGTGGTGTACACTAGCTGCACCTGTCAGGCTGAGACTGAAACCCAGATGGGGGGGCTACAAACCTCCCAGGCTGATGCCTCTACCCTGGCAGACCTCCAAAGGACTGAAAGAGCTGTCCAGATCATCTGCTGCAGGGAACTCAAGAATCTTGAGGTCCTCCTAGAGCCTGAAGGCAGAGTTGGGTGTTGCAGGTGCATGAGTAACAAGTTAGATGAACTCCCTGAACAAGTTGCCATGTTGAGAGAGGTGCACAGCAGGTTGCAATGCATCCAGGAATACAAGTGAGAGATTGATGCATGGTATCATGAGTTGGCTGAGCAACAGCCCCGCATTAAACCCTTGCAAGGGGGTGGTAAGGTGGCTTTGTGGTGGTTTTACTCGGGTGGGTGGCCGAGCTCCATGACAACCGCTCTCTCTCTTCCCACTCCTCAAAGAGGAAGGGGAATAAAATACAACTCAAAAAGCTTGCATTTGAGATGAGAATGATTTAATTAAAGGGAAAGGGAATAGGGAAAAAAAGAAAAAGAAAAAAGTCCACACGGAGGCACAGAGAGAAAAGGAATATAAAAAGTTATTCTCTACTTCCCATCAACAAGTGATGTTCAGCCACGTCCTGGGAAGCAGGGCCTCAAAATGCACAGTGTTGTTCGGGAGGACAGCCCCTCCCCCACGAGAGCCCTCCTTTTTATTGCTGAGTGTGACATCATGTGTTATGGAATGTCTCTTTGGTTGGTTTAGGTCAGCTGCCCTGGCGATGTCCCCTCCCCACCACTTGCCCGCCCCCTGCCTGTTGGCTTTTAGGGGCCTGGAGGGAGTTCTGATGCTGTGCCAGTACTATGCAGCAATAGACACAGTACTGGAGTGATACCAGTGCTGTTCCAGCTACGCGTGCGGAGCAAAGCACTGTGTGGGCTGCTGCAGGGAAAGGTGACTCCATCCCAGACAGACCCAGTACAAGCTTCCAACCCCAAACTAGCAGAATGGATGGACTTGCAAGACAGGGAAGGCTGGGCCCTTGCTTCCACTTGGAGTAGAGTGAGCAATCTCCCCCTTGCCTCTGAATTGCCCCAACACAACAGATGCAATGCTCTGGGGCTCAAAAAAAGAGAGGGTGTCAAAAAAAAAACAATGGTAATGGTCAAGACCTAGGAAAGGGCAACTGTATAAATCTGGACCTGCAAACCATGTGTATAAGAACAAGTAGAACTGGTAATTGGACATTCGTCTCTGAGAGGCACTGAGGCATTTGCCACTCAGACAATCTCTCCAGAGGTTTGCTACCTGCCCAGGGCCGACATTTGTGACATAATAAAGAGAGTACCGAGCTTGGTCAAGCCAGAGGACTATCACCCATTCTGTTCTTTCATGTAGGGACAACTGAGGCTGTGACAAGGAGACTCCAAAACATCAAAAGGGACTTTATGTCCTTTGGAAAGATGCTGAAGGGGTCAGGAGCACAAGTAGTGTTCTCCTCAGTCCTCCCAGTTGGAGAATGAGACCAAGGAGAGGGTGGCATACAGATAGGGTGAATGATTGGCTGCATAGATTATGCTGTGTTCAGGGTTTTGTGTTCTATGAAATCGGGCTTACTTTTGAGAGACCAGGCATGTTTACACAGGATGGAATGCACCTGAGTAAGTGTGGCAAGAGTTCTTTACTCAACAAGCTGGCTGGACTCATTAACAGGACTTTAAACTAGATTCATCAGGGGAAGGGGTTGTATGTGTTAGTGACACAGAAGAATCACTGAATGCCAATATTTTAGAAAACAGCAGGGAAACACCTCTGAATCATCCCATAGGAATTAGGAAAGACCCCTATAAAAAGGTGATGTGGTCCATTGCCCAGCTGAAGTGCCTCTACATCAATGCACACAGCATGGAAAACAAGCAGAAGGACTTGGAAACCACAGTGCAATTAGAAGACTATGATCTAATTACTATCATGGAAATGTGGTGGGATGAATCGCACAGATGGAACATTGGAATGGAGGGCTACAGACTTTACCAGAGAGATATTCAAAAAAGGAAGGGTGAGGGCATTGCCTTCTATGTTAAGAAATGGATAGATTGTGAAGGCTTTCCTCTAAGAAACAGACAAGAGCATGTTGAGAGCCTGTGGGTAAAAATTAAGGGCCAGACCAACAAAGGACACCTTGTGGTTGGGGTCTACCACAGGCCACCAGGGAAACCTGTGGATGAGGCTTTCTTGCTCCAACTACAAGAAGCATTGTGCTCACAGGCTCTCATCCTGATGGGCAGCTTCAACCACTCAGATGTCTGCTTGGGAAAGCAACCAAGGAGATTTCTGGAGTGCATTGAAGACAACTTCCTCATCCAGGAGTAAGACAAACCACCCACAGGAGAAGTGTTACTGGACCCGGCTCTCACCAGTGCAGAAGAGCTCATTAAAGAGGTTAAGATTGAAGGAAGCCTGTGTTGCAGTGACCATGCCCTGGATGAATTTGTGATCTGGCTAAGAGCAAAAGCAGGACCCTGAACTTTAAAAGTGAAAACTTCCAGCTGTTCAAAAAATTAGTGGATGAAATCACATGGGACACTAGAGACAGAGGACCTGATCAGAGACGGCAACTCTTTAAGGATATCTTCCTTAGAGCACAAGAGTTCTCTATTCCCATATGTAATAAATCAAACAGGGAAGGTAAGTAACCAGCATGGATGAACAAGAACCTGCTGGTCAAACTTAGACAAAAGAAAGAAATGCACAGACAGTGAAAACAGGGCTATGTGCCCTGGAAGGAGTACAGAAACGCTGTCTGGATGTACAGGGGATGGAATCAGGAAAGCAAAGGCACTGACAGAACCAAACTTGGCGAGGGATGCAAAGAATAACAAGAAGGGATTCTACATGTACATTGGCCAAAAGAAAAAAAAAAAAAAAAAAAAAAAAAAAGACTAAGAAGAGCATACTGCCTCTGACAAATGAAGACAGACTGAGAACTGGTAACAACACATATTGAGAAGGCTGGGGTAGTTAACAGTTTGTTTGCCTTGGTCTTCACTTGTGGTCAGGTTTCCCACATCTCTCATGTCCCTGAAACCCTGGGCAGGGGCTGGGGGAGCAGAGTCCCTCCCACTGTAAGTAAGGAGCAATTTCAGGATCTCCTGATGCAACTTAACAACTGCAAGTCTATGGGGCCTGAAGACATGCATCCCAGGGTCCTGAGGGAAGTGACTGATATAATTGTCAAGCCATCCTCCATCATACTTGAAAAAAACTTGTCAGTCAGGAAAAGTGCCTGGTGACTGAAAAAAGGGAAACATCACTTCCATTTTAAAAAATAGTAGAAGGAAGGCCCATGGAACTACAGACTGGTGAGCCTCACCTCTACTCTTGGCAAGATCATGGAATGGATCCTCCTGGAGGCAATGTTAAGGCACTTGTATGACAAGGAGGCAATCCAAGACAGCCAGCATGGCTTCACAAAGGGTAAAATCTGCCTGAACAATCTGGTGGCCTTCTGTGATGAAGTAACTGCATCAGTCAACAAGCAAAGACTGACTGATATAATTTACTTTGACTTCTGTAAGACTTTTAACATGATCCCACATGATATCCTAATCTCTAAATTGAAAACATATGCATTTGAAGGGTGGACCATTCTGTGGAAAAGGACTTGGCTCAATGGCTGTACCCAGAGAGTGGTGGTCAATGGTTCTATGTCCAGGTGAAGGCTGGTGACAAGCAGTGTCCGTTAGGGGTCTGTCTTGGGACCGGTATTGTTTAATATCTTTATCAATGACACAGAGAGAGGGATTGAGTGCACCCTTAACAAGTCTGTAGATGACACAAAGCTGAATGATGCAGCTGATACCAAAGAAGGAAGGGGTGCCAGCCAAAGGACCTGAATAAGCTTGATAAGTGGGCCCATGTGAACTGCATGAAGTTCAACAAGTCCAAGTGCAAGGTGCTGCACCTGAGTCAGGACAATATCAGACAGGAGTACAGACTGGGAGAAGTACTCACTGAGAGCAGCCCTGCAGAAAGAGACCTGGGGGTTCTGGTGGATGCAGGGAGCCAGCAGTGTGCACTTTCAGCCCAGAAGGCCAACTGTGTCCTGGGCTGCAACAAAAGAGGTGTGACCAGCAGGTGGAGGGAGGTGATTGTCCCTCTCAGTCATTTTGATGCCCCTCCTCAAGTACTGCATTCAGTTTTGGGGTCCCCAGCAAAAGAAAGATATGGGCCTGCTAGAGACAGTCCAGTGGAGGTCTACAAAGTTATTCAGAGGGCTGGAGCACCTCTCCTGAGAAGAAAAGCTGAGAAAGCTGGGGATGTTCTTTCTGAGAAGAGAAGAAAACAGGTAGAACTCACTGAAGCCTTTCAATACCCAAAGGAGTGTTATAAAAAGGATGGAGAGGGAATCCTTATTTGGGTAGATAATGATAGGAAAAAGGGGAATATTCTTAACCAAAAAGAGGGTAGATTTACATTACATATAAGGAAGAAATTTTTCACTGTAAGGGTAGTGAGGCACTGGAACAGGTTGTTCAGAGAAGTTGTGGATGCCCCATCCCTGGAGGTGTTCAAGGCCAGGCTGGATAGGGTCTTGGGCAACCTGATTTAGTGAGTGTAATCCCTGTCCATGGCAGGGGGTTTGGAACTAGGTGATATTTAAGGTCTCTTCCAACCAAGTCATTTTATGAAACCGACTTAATGGCTGACATTCCTTTGTGCTGTCCTTCAATTGCTCTCCAGCTGACCTCTGCTCTTTTTCCTATCTCTGGGCAGCTACTGCTGATTCTAGCTTTAATGCTTCCCTCCCCTGGCAGCTTTAGTTTAAAGCTTTCTTCACAAGCTGGGCAAGCCTGAAAATAAAGATGTCCCTTCCTTTCTCTGATAAATGGACTCCATTTGATTCCTGTAGAGAGAATTTCTCAAAAGAGAGTCCTATGGTCAAAGCAGCAAAATCTGTGGCCATTATCACTAGTCTCATAAACATTAGTTGATTCACCATCTTTTATTGGTTCTTTCAATTTCTTTCCCTCTGACTAGGAAGACTGAAGAAAAAACTACCTATGCCCCTGTGGTAGTTTTACCAAAGCTGGGCAGCTGAACTCCACCAAAACTGCTCTCTCACTTCCCCTCCTCAGAGGGAAAAGAGGAGAAAATACAATGGAAAGGGCTCAAGGACTGAGATATGGACAAGGATACCACTTAACAGTTATAATACAGGTAAAACAGACTCAGCATAGGGAGATGAATATAATTTATTACGTATTACTAACAAGCTAGAGCAATGAGAAGCTAAAAGCAAACTAAAACAACCTTCCCAGAGCAAGTACCCAGAGAGGTTGTGGATGCCCCATCCCTGGAGGTGTTCAAGGCCAGGTGGGATGGGGCCTTGGCCAGCCTGATCTAGTGGGTGGTCTGGCAGCAAGTTGGAACTGGATGATCTTTAAGGTCCCTTCCAACCTAAGCCATTCTGTGATTCCCCCCTCAACCCTCTTCTCCATTCTCCTCCCAAGTCGCATAGGGGAACAGGGAATGGTGGTTGCAAACGGTCCCTAATGCTTCATCTCCACGTCTCCTTCACAGTCACTCTCTGCTCATGCTCCATCATGGAGTCTGAAGCAAGGATGCCATCCTTCCCAAACTGATCTTGTATGGGATTCTCATAGGCAGCAGCTCTCAAAGAGCTATACCATGGGATCTGTCCTTCAGGAGCAAACTGCTCCAACATGGGTCCCCCATGGGTGGCAGGTCCTGTCAGATAGCCTGCTCATGCAAAACTTGATTTTTTTTTCTGTTTGGCTGTGGACTGTTGGTCCACTACAGACTGTTCTTGGAACAAATAACATAACTCTTCCTCATCCTCCCTGATGTGACAAAGCCTTCTCACTGCCTTATGCAGCTCAGCTACCAGTTGCAGTCTTCTCCTGTGCTCATCTTCCTCTCCTTCCCTGACATGGGGGAAATGTTTAAGCCCTTCCTGCCATTTGAGGTCTGCATTGCAGGTTCAGCTTTAAGCAACTCCATCTGTCTGGGGGTGACAGACAGGGCAGGGGTAGATGCTGCAGACCCCCAGCTAGAGCTGCAATCTTTACTCACAAAGAAGTGTCCACAATTCTTCCTTGAGGGTCAGGTAGGATTAGTGCCTTTGACCAGTATAAATGGTCAGTGAAAGTTCCCCCTCATGCAAGATGAGTTTCTCACCTTCATCTGTTATCCGTTTGAGTGCCTAATTTCCTCTGATAAAAGCACACTGGGACCAAAGTTGTTAAATTCTTTATTTTTCAGAGTTTTTTACTCCTTTTACATCTGTAGAACAGATGCACACCTATATGTACACCTGAACAGATGCAAACCTACATCCAGAGATTCAGAGTTCCCACACATTAATACTACAAAATGTTAGAAAAATATCCGCTGAAAAATAGTTTAAATGAAAAGAACACAATGTGTGAACTTAGGAATATTTCTCCAGTAAAAAGGAAATGTAAGCATTCAAATAGTTTTCAAACAATTTATGTTATAAATAGTCAAATTTCTGAAGCTGATGCTTATCATTTAGTTGATCATATTGGAAAGAGCACTACTGGGTATTTCTGCACAAAGCAATGCATTGCTTACAAAATTTTGATGTTAGGACTAGAAAAATGTCAGTGCTTTAATATTTACATGTTTTTGTCTAGGTAAACTAATTAGCATTGTAAGGACTCAGAAACAGAGTATACCTGTTAATTGTTTTATTTCCCTTTTATGAATTAGAATCATAGAACTTCCTGAGTTGGAAGGGACCCACAAGGATCAAATCCAACTCCTAGCTCATGAAGGACCACACACAAAATACAAACAAAAAAAACATATTTTTGTGAACATTTTCAGAACATTTTTTGAACTCCATCAGGCTTGGTACTATGACCACTTCCCTGGGGAGCTGGTTCCAGTGCCTGACTATCTTCTTAGTGACAATTTTTTTTCCTAAAATCCAGCCCAAACCTCCCCCAATGCAGCTTCATGCCATTCCCTTGGGTTGTGCATCTGTGACCAGAGAGAACAGATCAGCACCTACCTGACCCTGCACTCGTCTTGTGAGGAAGCTATAGGTCACCATGAGGCCTTCCCTCAGTCTCCTCTTGGCTGAACAAAACAAGTGACTTCAGCTACTCCTCTTATGTCTTCCCCTTATGTCTTTCTTTCAAAGAAATTTGATTTCTTTTTATGATAAGATCACCCATCTAGTCATTTGAGGGAAGCCAGCTGATGTAATTTTTTTTGGATTTCAGTAAAGCTTTTGATAGCTTCTCATAGGATCTCATAGGATCCTACTGGGCAAAATGTCCAGCATACAGATAGAAAAACAAAACAAAACAACAACAACAACAACAACAACAAAAAACCATAGTACGATGTATGAACAATTGGCTGACAGGTAGGGTTCAAAGAATTAGGGTAAGTGGGGTTATATGAGGCTGGTGACCTGTCACTAATGGGGTTTCCCATGGCTCCATTTTAGGGCTAGTTCTTAATGTTTTCATAAATGATTTGGATGTAGGACTAGAAGGTGTTTTGATTTGTTGATGATACTAAACTTGGAGGAGTTGTTGACTCCCTTGAGGGTGGAAAGACCTTTCAGAGAGAACTGGACAAATTGGAGAGCTGGGCAATCACTAATAAGATGAAAGTTAACAAGTGCAAGTGTCAGATTCTGTATCTGGAAAGGGGCAACCCTGATTATACATATAGACTGGGAGATGAGATGCTGGAGATCAGCCCTGAAGAAAGGGATCTGGGGATTTGGGTTGATAGCAAGCTGAACAAGAGCCAGCAGTGTGCCTTGGAAGCCAGGAGGGCCAAACATGTTCTAGGGTACATCAGGCACAGCATAGCTTGTCGGTACAGGGAAGTGATTGTCCCCCTCTACTCTGCGCTGGTGCGGCCTCACCTCAAGTACTGTGTTGAGTTCTGGGCACCACAGTACTAAAAGGATATGAAACTATTGGCGTGTCCAGAGAGGGGCTACAAAGGTGGTGAAGGGCCTAGAGGGGAAAACATAAGAGTAGCGGCTGAGGTCACTTGGCCTGTTCAGCCTGGAAAAGAGGAGGCTGAGGCTGTAGACTCCTTGCAGTCTACAGATTCCTCACAGGAGGGAGTGGAGGGGCAGTCACCAATCTATTCTCTTTAGTGACCAGTGATAGAACCTGAGGGAATGGAACCAAGCTGTGACAAGGGAGGTCCAGGCTCGATATAAGGAAAAGGTTCTTCACCAAGAGGGTTTGTCGAGCACTGGAACAGGCTCCCCAGGGATGTAGGCATGGCACTAAGCCTATTGGAGTTTAAGAATCATTTGGACTATGCTCTTAATGATATGGTCTGAGTTCATGGCTATGTGTAGCCAGGAGTTGGACTCAATGATCTTTGTGGTTTTCTTTAAAAAGAAAGAAATACAGACACAAACAGATACATCTAAACCCAAGCATATTAACAGTAAAGATGGGCTACAAAATCTCTACTGTGAAGAAACTAATGCCTACATTTAAACATAAAATCTCTTGATTTTTAAAAAGAATAATGCTTAGTAGTGAAGTACCTCTATATTTAAGAGAGATCAAGAAACGATCTATACAGATTGCTCATGAAAACAGTAAACTTTCTTAAAATACATTATATTTTCTTTCTCCGTAATTGAACCCTCTTATGTTTTTGTTATTTTTATTTCTTCCATAGGTTATTAGTGAGAGATAGAGAAAGAGAGCAAGAGAGAGCACTAAAAGTGCCATTGAGAAGTGAGCATGTGACAGGTTGCTGTGTTTAACCAGCAGGCACCACACAGCAGTGGTTTAACCAGCAGGCTAAGCACCACACAGATAGTTCACTCACTCCTCATCACACTATGGGATTGAATCAGAAAAATAAGGGTAAAATCTGATGGGTTGAGATAAAGACAGTTTAACAGGACAGAAAAGGAAGGAAAAAAAGTATTATTAGTAATAAATAAAAGAGAAAGTGACTCACCATATAATTGCTCACCACCTGCTTACTGATGTCTAGTTCATTCCCATGCAGTGGCCGTGTCTAGTTATTTTTTTTTTTGTTCAGCACAGCATCATATGTTATGGAATATCCCTTTGACCAGTTTGGGTCAGCTGTCCTTGTTCTGTCCGCTTCCAGTTTCTTTTGCATTTCCAGCCTCCTTATTGCTCAGCAAGACCTAAAACATCAGGATGTTATCAGCACATCCTAATCCATTCTCATCTTAAAGCAGAAACACAGCACCATACCAGATACCAGGAAGAAAATTTTTCCAGCTAAACCCAGGACACAGTTTGCATGAGAAACGTGGGAGATGAGTTGACAGTACTTAAATGGCTGGTGTTGGGCAGATCTAGAACATAGTGTAGCCGCCATTTTACAGTCACTCGCATAGATGATTGGCTCCGAGCAAATGGGTTCTGCAGTTCAGCAGGGGGTCACAACGTTCAGAGGGTTTTCTACTTACAGGCCATTCGAGGCAGATGTTGGAGCAGCTAGGACCCAGCAGCCCTTGTGAGGGTGGCTCGTGAGGCTTGGGCAGAGCCAGTGGGGCCCTCCTCTGTTGTGCGAAGGCAGCTCCTGGAGAGGGCAAGCAAGCAGGCTGTGTTGAAGCAGTGCATGCAGGTAGGGCAGAATATCCATCCCCACTCAGGAAATGAATTCACCTACCAGCTACCTCCCAGAGGGCAAAACCAGCCATGGGCTCCACCAGGCAGAAAGATCTAGCCACAAAGACCATGGCAACCCAAACTGACTACTTGCCCCCAAACACAAGTTCAGGTATCCAGCTGCAGGGAATGCCTGAGCCTGTTGCTATCAAGAGGGTGGCAGAGATACTGCCTGAGTGAGTTGCAAGCCAGTGGAGGATCTGATCAGCCTAGTGGCAGAGCCTGAGGAAGTGGAGAGATTAAAGACTATCAGGGAGCATGAGCAAGAGTTAGACTGGTGGAGCAACTCCCTGCCATGCCTGAGAAAAAGGCATTGGGGTGATTAAACCCCAAATAATTGACAACCCCTTGCCCTTTTGCTGTTAGGCAGAGGGAGGGGACCTATGAGGTGGAGAGGAATAGAAACAGGTCCCTGCAAAGTGTCACAGACAATCCCCCTCTGTACCTACCTTGCCTCCCAAGATGTCCTTACAAAATAGGTTTGAGGCCCTGGAGCTCGAGGGACAGGTTGGTGAGGATGTGGGGGAAGGTCCAAACAGGAGGTTGTCTAGGACAAGGAAGTCAACTCCATGACTCAAAATTTCCTCTACCAGGAAGGAAAGAAGGGTAATTGTCATGGGTGACTCCTTTGTGAGGGGAACAGAGAAACCCATATGTTGACCAGACCTTACCCATATGGAGGGGTCTGGAGGTCTGCTGCCTCCCTGGCACCAGGAAACTTTCTGGCCTGGTTTGATCATCTGATCATTATCCCTGAGTGATAATTCAGACTGGCAAAATCACTGAGAGAAGTCTGAAGGCTATCAGGGGGGTGGGCAATTGGTGGATGGAGTGGCAGTACAGGTGGAGTTTTCCTCTATCCCTTCAGTGGCAGGGAGGGATACTGAGCAGACCTGGAAAGCCCAGCTGATAAATACACACCTGAGAGGCTGGTGCATTCACATATTTATTTATTTATTTATTTATGGCCATGGTTTTGGTTCACTCAGCACATGGCCTGATGGCTGCACCTGCCTCAAAGCTGGAAACAGATGCTAGCCCAGGAACTGACAGTGCTCATTGAGAAAGCTTTAAGCTATGTATGAAGGGGTATGAGGATGAAATGAGGAACAACAGAGATGAACCTGGGGAAGCAATGCCAGATTTGGGGGTGAGGGTAATGGCACAACTGAAGTGCATCAACACCAATACATACAGTGTGGGCATCAAACAGAAGGAGCTGGGAGTCATTGTGTGGTAGGCAAACTATGACCTAGCTGCCATCACTGTAATGTTGTGGGACCACTCCTGTGACTGGAGTGCTGCAATGGATGGCTACAAGCTATTCAGAAGGGACAGACAACAAAGGAGTGGTGGTGATATGGCTCTCTATATTAGAGAGTGTTTCGATGTTGTTGAGCTCAAGGCTGAGAATGATAAGGTAGAGTCCCAATGGATAAGGATCAGGGGGATGGCCAACAAAGTGCCCATCCTGGTGAGGGTCTGTTACAAACTGCCAAACCAGGATGAAGAGGCACATGAGGTGTTCTATTAGCAACTGGTGTTGAGTCACACAATTGACAGCTCTTGTTCTCATGGGCAACTTTAACTTCCCAGACATATGCTGGAAAAACAATACAGCCCTGAGGAAGTAGTCTAGGAGGTTTCTGGAGTGCATGGAAGATAGTTTCCTGACTCAGCTGGTTAGTGAGCTTACTGGCAGTGTGCCTCGTTATACCTGCCATTCATGGAAAGAGAAGGACTGGTGGGAAATGTGGTGGTCAGAAGCTGTCTTGGGCAGAGTGACCATAAAATGGTAGAGTTCTCTATTCTTGGTGAAGACAGGAAGGTGGGGGGGGGGGGGGGGGGGGGGGGC
>CM021763.1:38967872-38993848 GCA_011075105.1 Heteronetta atricapilla | reverse complement strand
AAGAATGGCTGAATTTTGAACATTGTCTGGCATCAGCTGTTGGAGCTGTGCAATAGCAAGAGCACAGCTGAGTAAATTGTATTTGTGAATGTCTTTATATTGTTTCCTGAAATCACACTGCAACCCATATTAGAGCACAGAGGCACATTTTATTCTTTCATCTTAACACTACTGCAAGTACTGTGTCAAACTGCTGAGTACAGCAAAACATGTGGACCTGCATAATATGAACCCCATGACAGAATGAGTTGGGATTAGCAATTTCCATTACTGCTTAGCATTGGAAAATCTCAGCTACCAGTGCCCAAGGTATAATTCCACTTCATAATGTCAACAGGTAATGCATAAATTAACCAGTAAATCACAACAGGGTGTGTGCTTCTGACTAATGTAAGATGAATATTAGTCTGTTCAACTTGGGTTCATACAGTAGTTCAGGTGATTAACTGAAAAATCCAAACCTCCTGGTTTTGCAAAACTAGCCTTATGGATTTTTTTTTTTTTTTAATTTTAATAAATATTTCTTTTTATTTTTTTGGGGAAAGGAATGCAAGAAAAAAAAAAGGAAAGAAGAAAAGATATGAAAGATATGATGAGGCAGAAGAAAAATCAAACTTTCATAGGCTGCCAAACTGGGCATCTGAATTTGGTTTAGAGTTTGCATGAAGACTTGGGCAGTTCTCATTATCTCCACGCTGTTTCAGCCAATTATTTTAGCAGACAGATGCATGAGGTGAAACATGGAAGCTAAATTCTGGTCTTCTATACAAGAAATATCATTATAACCAAGGAGGGTAGAACACATAGCTAACATGTTAGCTAAGTATCCCTGCACGTGGTGTGCTTTGAACCACCTTAGCCACCTTTGAACCACTTAGGTTCAGTGGTCCTAAACCCAGTGAATACAGAAAAATAATACTGGTGCCATGAATCCTTGTGCTATAGTACAGGGCAAAAGAAAATGTGTGACCAAGTAGTGGAGGGGAAAGAGATGATGCTTGGTGAGGAAAAGTAATACTACATACAAATAAAAAATAATCTTAGAAAAATGCTATAAAGGTAAAATTAACCCTTGGTTTCTTGTAGGTATCCCAGATATCTGGCACCAAGAAGAATATAACTGTAGCAAGTGCTGAAGCCTAAATTTCAAGAGATGGCTTGTGTTTTGATTTTCATTGTAGCAGTAATTTTTTCTCTTTTCCTAACTTCCTCTAATGAAGATTTGACAACAATCTGAGGACAAATCTATTGATCCTGTTTTGCTCTATATTTTTATGAATTAATGATGTTTCTGTAAATTTTAATTATTCTTTTCTTCAGTTATTAATCTGCTTAAATCAAATCCAGAAACATTTGTTGAAATAACATGTTTTTGTTTTTGAAAAAATAATTGTATAAATAACAAAGATTTAGATTCTACTTTCCCTTCACATGATGATGTTACCTCTGAAAGACCAATCAGCCAAGTGGCTGTTATGAAAGGTAGTCTAGACACTGAAATTGGTGTGATTTCTGTTAGCACAATAACACAAACACTGTAATGCCTCTTTTTCTTTTCTCTTTAAATCTGTTTTCCTAACAATACTGTAGGCATCGTCAGTTCCATGTTATTGATACCTATATTGGGCTGATCTTGAAGAGATTGGTAAAGTATACATTAAAGGCATTTTAAATGCATATTTCATTGAACTGCTTTACAAAGTAATGACTTATGTGGAAGAATCTCATTTATAAAGAAAACACTCAGACAAGTGTTACTTCTTGGATATTAGGAGGTTGGACGGGTCTTTGAGCAACTTGGTCTAGTGGGAGGTATCCTGCCCATCCTGCAAGGGGGGTTGGAAATAGTCGATCTTTAAAGTCCCTTCCAACCCAAAACATTCTATAATTCTGTATCTGGAAGACAAAGGTGGGCAACACAACAAAATAATCTTAAGAATTTTACTGCAGCTAAGTCAATGCTTCTGCTGGAACTGTACATTCACAGTGGACACTTATTTTACTACAGCATGTTATTTTTATACGTATAAGTTGAATTGTGGTAGAGTTTAGCTGGATTTTAGTATTTATGCAGATTAATGTATCTGTTCTAAGTGGCTTGACAGAGGGTTACTAATCAGACATGAGTTTATACGCTGTGTTTCTTAACTTTATAACATCTATTTTCACCATATATATGCACATATAACTGATGTCAGTATGAAATGCAAAAAGGGAACAAGCAAATTATTTTTCGTTATAAAGTAGGAAAAAACTCCATATCACTATGTATCGGTTTATCCATCCATAATAATAATAATAATAATAATAATAATAATAATAATAACAATAACAATAATAATAATAATCATCTGTAACTAGCCTAAAAAATAAAGCTGATATTGTCAATTTACAACATTCACTTAAGGGCCTCTCTCTCTACCTCTGTTTTCCTGTCATCTATCACAAATTTAGGTATCACAGAAATTAATCTTTGAGTTAGATTTATGTATTTCATTTATTTTCATTTCTTCAGGTAAATACAAATATGACACTTTCTTTAAAATTACAGATTTCCCACCAGAAATAAAATAAAACAAACCTCATGCTGGCAGGTCATGGGTAGTAAAAACTCAAACACTGAGAGATTAATGGTCTGATAACTTGTGCCTGCCGAGTTGTAATGACAGGACCCATATTGAAATGGAGAAAAGCCAAAAGGCTAAGTAAGATCCAGCACTCGGTTTAGATATGTTAGATACATGCAATAATGAATACAGCCATGATATCTTAGTAAAAAACTGCCTTGCATTACTCCTGAGATGACAGTTTTCTTGTTATTTGCCTTAGAAAGTTTATTCTCATCATTTAAAACATTTCCCATAAATAAATAAAGAAAACAAATGTATAATTAAACCTGTCAATTTGTTATTATTATTATTTTTTTCCCTAAAATATTCCTGTTTCTGCCACAGACACACTGAGATACAAGATTGTACAAGTTAGCAGGTTATCTAGCTTAGATAGTTAATCAGCAGAATTCTCTAGACTCCTGTATAAAAAAAAAAAAAAAAAAAAAAAAAAAAAAAAAGTACAACATGAAAGAAAAATGTTATCCTCTTTCAGTGTGAAAATATGTAAATATCTAGTGTTAAAAGAAAGAACCTCTTACTAGTTTGACACTGCACATTCTGCACTCACTATAATCTGTCATTGGGTCATCTCTAACTGTCACTGAACACTTACAAAACAATTTTTTTTGGACAGTCACAAGGTCTCTGTGAGAAAGGGATGGTCTTCACATACACTGTTAATACTCACATACACATATGTGAGAGAGGAGTTATACATATACACATATACATCTTTCTCCCAGTAGCTGCAAGGAAAGTTTTAATTCCTGCTACATAATGGTCCATTTGCCTCGAGTGTTTCAGAATGGTTCAATAATCACTAGCCATGTGTGCAGTTTGTTGAATTATTTAAGCTTATTTCCAGGGGGAAAAAGACAGGGAGGAAGGCAACTGATTCAATGCAAATGAAAAGCTTTTGAAGCTCCCTATGGTGAAGATGTGATTACAGTCAGACAGTTAATAACCTAGACTTAGAAAAATCTGAAGGTTTTAAAACTGTCTGGCCAGTCAGTAAATGAGGTTTTTCCACACTATCGACCAACTGCCATGTGTTGTAATGGTTTCAGATTTGTTTGGAGTGTGAGTGGACCCACAAATTAAAATAAATAAATAAGTAAACAAGCAACCAACCAAATAAACAAACAAATAAATAAATAAATAGACCCTCCTGCTTCATGATTAAGAAGAGCAGTTGGTAAATCTCAAAGGTTTTCTTCTAGATTTGAGCATGAGCCTTCCATCTTCAATTGCATACTTTCTTCTAAAACCTTCAGAGATTATGAAGAACTTTCCAGTTCCAGGCTTTTGTACGAAGTTGTTGTTTTGTGTCACACTTTCTCTCCAGGGATAACAGGATGATTTCTCCTCCCTTCATTGTCCCCAGTGCTCCTCTCGTGTTCTTTGACAGAGGCAAGCTCTGCTGACCTAATACCTTATACATTTTGTATGTTTGAATAACTAGAAGTGGAGGAAAAAATAAAAATAAATACATGAATAAAAAACAATCCACTAACAGTTATGGCTGTAAATTAGTCTAAACAGCTCTGAAGTGTTTACAGTTCCTCAACAACAACAAACAGTGTGTCTATAATCTATGCACGTTACACGGTGGTTGGTCAAAGCAGTTCTAAAAAGATTCTGTTAGCCAGCCACAAAGAATAGTCCCTATTTATGTACATCCCAGTGAAATCAAACCACTGGAGATTAAAACTCTTCTCCAATAAACTCCATTATAAATCATCTGTCCTGATCATCTTGTCCAGTGTGCAGCCATGTGGAAAGGCATAAACACTTGCCATCTGTGCAAAATGGTAGGAAGTAGTGCAAAATACTGTCCATCCTTATGCTTCCTCCCATGCAAGCAGCACCACACTGGTGTGTGCTGCAGAGGACACTGAAGATGTGCTGTAATGGAAAGGTGTGCAGGGGGGTCACTTCCTTTGACAAAGGCAATTAGCCCACAGGAACTGGGCCAAGGTTCCTGTGCCATGCATGTAGCCCAGAGCTAAATTAGCCATAACCGTCTTTAAATTATGTGCCAGACATCTGGCAGACAAGAAAACATGAGCGATATCTGACTGATCTATCCGCAGGGAAAGTTTTGCACATACTGCCCTCCAGAACCAGCCTGCAGGGACACCGACATTCTTACTATTCCCTTAGTGACAAATTGGATGCTGATATCCTTGCATTTATTGATACTGTTTAACCAAAAATCCATCTAAGAGGCACCCTCTCCTAAGAAGTTACTGCAGGCCTGACAGTGTGGTTCTGTTTCCTTGACAATGGGGTGTGCTGTTTCTCCATGCCATGGCTGACAAACATTCTGTAATTTCCTTTTAATTATAATTTTTTTCTCTCTCTCTTTTTAATATATATATATATACATTTTTCCCCCAGTTTTCACATTTCCCATCCAGGTTCACTATCTTAAAATCCAGTTAGGCATTGCTATTATTTCATGTTTAATGAGGAAGAATAAAATGGTGTCCTTAATGTTCAACATTAACAATGACATTTTTTGACTGAATCAAGATGAGCATCTCTTTTCCCTTTCATGTAGCCTTCATGTAGGCAACAGAGATGTTGCCTAAAAGCAGAAATACACTGTTGAAATCAAGAACCCAAAAGTACCTAAATTGTTCTTCATTCTTTTCAGATTATTTATTTCCACTTTTTTACCTTCAGATAATCTGTGGAAAGTTCATCTCTGCTTCTTTTTCTTCCTCTGATTTCCTCACTCTTTTGCTGTTAAACAGTTTGTCCTTATACTTTTGCCATTGCACAAATAAAACACCAAAGTCTGACCTCTTATAGATCTCATGTGCCTGTTGATTCAGTTCACAAGGGACCTTCAACCTCATTTTCAAATGCACAGTGAATGTTTTTTTCTGGCCAAGTTTTCTAATACAAACTGCCTATCTTTTGATACCTCTTTGAAACAGGATGGTGAGGATAGCACACACCTTTTTGGTTACAGGGGAAATCGTTGTGTCTATTGATAAAACTAGAGCCAGCTTTGAATCTCCTCAGGGCATATTTTTTGGGGGTGCAGAACAGTTTTGAAAACAATTCCAATAATTTATCCTAAATATTTGCCATCAATTGGCTGCATATGTGTGGGTCAGTCACATCACTTTTCAGAGTCAGATGATTTTGCACACAGTAATACCTCGTATCCAGAGATGTAAAAAGAGCATGATGAGAAAAAAGAGAGATAAACATCTCATAAGAACACTTATTAGATGTTCAAGAGCAAAAGAGAAATATGCATCTCTAAGTGAATGGACCATGTTTAACAGACATTACACAGCAAAGTATTTGTATAAGATGTTCATAGAGCTGTTTCTGCAATTCATATTTGAAAAGGTAAAATATCCATACATCACAAACATTTAAATGTTGATATTAAAAACTGAATAACAAAATGGATGTCTTGGAAAAGCTGTCCTTTGTAGCTCTAGAAAGAGTCTCTCAATTTCTGTTTTCCATTGTGTCTTAGAGGTCTTTTATGTGGTAGATACTGAGCAGGGAACTTCAAATGGTTTAATGACATTATTAAAACAAAAGCCCAAGACTTAAGACAACATATAGTGTGTCAGTGGTGGCAAGCATGGGTGCCATAAGAAGACTATTCTTTCCTCTTGAAAGTCACATGCTGAATGTTTGCTGTATCAAATATTAATGTAGAGTAGCATTACCAAAACGGAAATAGCATTATTAATAGTGAACAAATAGTGGAGATAACACAGAACTTTAAGGACGTACAACTTTGCAGAGTACAGAGGTAATGAGACCTGGAGAACTGGGACCAGTCCCAGGGGCAAAGCTTGAATTCCAGACATGTAGCTCTTTAAGTGGGCAAATCAGTTTATCTTTCTTTCCCTATTAAGCTTTGTTTTCAAAACACCAGCATTTGTTGGATAATTTCTTTGTTGTTGCTGTTGTTTATTTATTTATTCATTTATTCATTTATTATTTCTGTTAAGTACTATAACATAAAATGCAAATTATATTTAAAATAACTTTTTAAGCATGTAAGCCTGTGATGTATACTTTATGAAGCACTCCATCTGAACAGCTATGCAAACTCAATAACTATATTTGGTATTATATTCCTAATTTAATAGACTGCACATGGCTGGGATCATAGATACATGTATTGAGACAGTTAACAAATTTCAACGTGCAATTTTCCTGCACAGCAGCTTGTGAAAAAAGGACTATTTATGCATGTAGAGTCATGTTTTATTTCCATTGTTTATTTTATATTCTGTAAGAGTTTTATTTCTTTATTTCTTTTTATCTTATGATGAGACTTCCAAAGTCTTCTGTATAGAATAACTCTTAAAATTACACTATTCTAGTGTTATTTAAACATTCATATTCTTATCCTAGCAGTAGTAGAATACCTAGATATCTAGAGTCGTTATTAGATTACTGCATGTTAAAGAGAATATAAAATATAAGAAAAAGAAGGCTTAAAATGACCAATATATATGACTGAATAAATCATTTGGCGTTAAAGGAGATCCAAATTTTTGTCTGCTATTTTGGGGCAATTATCTAGTAAAGTTTATTAAGTTACGAAATCTTAATTTTACTTCCAGTGTTTAATTCTGAGCATCAGTTTTTGACAGTATTGTCTTTTACTACTCAAACACTTTTGAAGATCATAAAGGAGATTAAACAGAAGTTCATAAGCCTGTGGTTATTTTATTATTTTATTTTATTTTATTTTATTTATTTATTTTATTTGATTCCCACATAAACTGTAAGAAACAATTTTTTTTTTTTATTTAATTTTAATTTACATTTTTCAGATGAGAAAAAAATGTGAATTTTATAGAGAAACAGGCCAGGTGTACTTAGAACTGAATGAAAACATTAGTGCTTGAACAGAGACAAGGTGATAGGATTCAGTTGGAGGAGTAATCAGGCTAATAAATATAATAACTATAATAAAGAAAACAACTTCCAGATCACAGACAAAGTTGCTGTTGAATGCAGAATTGTTATTTCAGGCTGATTATTATTATTATTATTATTATGAATTATATATATTATATATATATATAATGTTTATGTAATATATAATAAAATATATAATACATCATATATTATATATAATTATATAATAATTATAATAATATCTTTTAAGCAGGATAAAAACGAGTGATTTCTAGATTTCAAGATGTGATGACATCACAGACTACAGAGACTTCTGTGTTTCCTAAAAGAAAGAAATGTATATATTATATCTTTTAAGAATTATTTTCATAACATCTATAACTATTTGCACATCATTAATGAATGGCCCTGATTGTTGCCTTGTACAGAAAGGAAGAGGCAAGTCTGAAAACCAGGGATTCCAAGGGATTTTTATATTAGCCCGTAATTAAATAATATTTCATGTTGCCTTCTTCCACTGGGAATTACATCCTTTTCACCTTTCCTTTGCTAAAGCTGAGACATCCATTACGATGAGTAGCTACAACACTTGTCAGATCCAATCATCTCCAGTTGACTGAAGGCCAACTGACGTGTGTTCTCTTAAAGCATGGCTTCTTCTCCTCCAAAAGCCCACTGTCCTTTCACGTGCATGTAACAGTCAGAAGAGATCACATCACACAATGAAGAAAAACAGAAGCATATGGTACTAAGGGGCCTCTGCAGGAGATGGCTAAAATGCCAAGGATTGCACATAAACAAAATATATGCAAAAATATGTGTTCATATAGAATGTCAGATACAAGCAGATGACAAAACCAACAAGGATAGGCAGTATTTTGCCATCATTACAGTTACCTCAGATTTTTTTTTTTTCACAATATTTTTTTATTTTTGTCTAAATGCTGCATAAAAACTAGCAATCACAACACTTAACTATGCATAAACAGTTGCAAAGTTCACTTTTTTCAGTATAACATCAAGCCACATATTCTTCACACATTTTGCTTATGCTTATTGTAAGCATAACATGACATATGAATTGCAAACTCTAAGTGGCTATACTGTCAGATAGATAGATACCTTAGATCTCCTCATCCCATTGATACTAAATAGTGTATGTAAAAACAAGGCCATAAATTCATTGCATATTCTTAACCAGCCTGTAATTCTCTCTCTTTCTCTCTTTCACTCTCTCTCTCAGGAGACTCATAGCTTACTGCTTCTTCCAACTCAGAGAACAGTGTTTCCGGAATGAAACAACCTATTAAGTGTTTTGAAAAGAAAATTAACGTGCTGAGAACTCTTTCCTCCCCCTTTAATTCCATATGTGTAAGGTACTTTTGCTGCAATAATTCTGCTTTAGAGAACAACATGTACCAAAAGAGACTTCTTTTATCACATTACTATAAACTGAAGCAGCAGCTGTTACAGGAACACTGTGAAGTGTGTAAATTGATAAGATACAGAGATTTTTCTGTAAACCATAAATTGACTAGAAGCTTCAAAATGTCATTTGTGGAGAAGGGAATGTTTATTTTGCTTTATAATTCAGAGTCAAACCATGCTTAAAGGAAATAGAGAATTCACAAAGACAGGATTCACCAACAGATATGCTATTTTCAGATATAAAATATATCTGAAACAATTTTAGCATCAATATTACTCGATACCATCATTCACTTTCTGTATGAAACCATAGATATGACCAAATGATTATGAAGGTGGAGTTTTAGTGCCAGCAGGATTTATGGCTTTTCTAATTTCTGTTTATGAAACCTAATATCTGCTTTTCATCAAATCTAAGCTCCTTTGAAAACAATACAAAAAGCTAACAGAGCCAACAATGGGAAGGACCTTGATTAATTTACTATCCTTTACTATGAGATTTTGTAAGGAATTGTCTCTCTGACCATTAAAAATGTGCACTCATTCTTGTAGCAATGATTACTTCTCTAATTCAGGATGTTAAAAAAAATTACTGCATTCTTAACAACCATCTGTGTTGATTTGCACAGATTAAACTTCTTCCATTTAAAAAATGGTGTAGATCTGAATATTTTTAAAATAAGTTGAGACATCAGTTGATTTGAATTTCAAGAAGATTCACTGATTTGTAAAGATGCATTGGATTGTGCAAAACTGTCTTTTAATTTGGACTTCCATCAAGACCTTTCAATAGAATCACACAGTTAAAAAGCAGCTGTTCCAACATCACTTTAGGTTGTTGGAAAAAGGAAAACAAACAAACAAACAAACAAACAAAAACCACTTGAATTCAGAATATTCTGCACATATATATCAGTTTGATAAATTCATTTTGTTACAATATACATTAGTAAGACAAGCAATTTTTAAAAGAAAAAAAACCTGCAGAAATATAATGAAAAATGTGAGATTTAGATGATTCCTCAAATCAAGGTGTCGTTCAGCTTTGAAACTCTGTGACATTTATGTAAGGCAAGGATTTCAAATTAGACAGGTATTTTTTGCTTTGTCTGACAGGTGGTGATATATTCTGGTTAGACTGTTCTTTATACAGATGTTTGTTTTCTATTTTCTGTAAATATGGCATTTTGATAGAAATTGTAAATATGTGAATATGTTTTGAATATGTTCCCACCATTTCCTCCTTCTTATTTTATTTTATTTTATTTTATTTTATTTTATTTTATTTTATTTTATTTTATTTTATTTTATTTTTACTATTACAAAAGGAACAGGATTCTCTTGAATACAATTGCCACTTTTACAATCTTGATAATAGTTGTTCTTTTCCACTGGCCCAATCTGATGTTATTGATGCCTTCTGCTATCCTTTATCTTCTGCTCCATGTCACCTTATGTATTGTTTTCCTAGGTTTGGACCTCTCCCCAAGGAAATAATCAAATTCTGAAGTGGTTATGTAAACCTGTGTAGAAAATTAGAAGGTGCATATGTAAAATGGATATTGGCACTTAGCGTGAGAAAAATACTTATATCATACTCTTAACGTCAAGTACTGATAATACAGAAGATGGTTGATTTAAACCATAACTTTTCACTGGTGAAGCACTCAGTCTTTTAAATGGCTGTTTTTAAGGCTTGCTGTGATGGGATTTTATTCAGTACAATTCAGGTCTGCATTTTCAAGAATGATGGTTCATATTAAAAAAGAAAACTCATCTTTCCTGATGATGCTAAGCTTATGGCACCTGCAAACAAAACTCTTCTGTTTTCCTGAATACACCCTGATCTTACAATGTGGGGAACTGGAAAGTAGTATAAGTTTTTTTCAAACCTTGTTAGTTAGATCCCTTGAAAGTGACAAAGAACTCTAAGGTTAAGTACAAGTGTCAGGAAGCTGTGGTATGCTGTCCATGAGGCCTCCAAATATTTCAGCTTTGCCATCATTCAAACTATAAGCCCATGGATGCAATTCTAAAAATCATTATATTCTTTTTAAGTTGTTTACTGTGAATAAAATTGAAAATACTTTATGGACTAAATCCTATCTAGCAAGGTAGAATATGTAAAGCAGAAAAACTTAAAATATATAACAGATCTGGTGCTGTAAGAACATGGAAAGTCAACAGGGAAAGTAAAGTAAGGACACGTTTTTAGTTTAGGCTACCACACAACCTCAATAAATTGTCTCCTCCGGAATAAAATAATCTGATATTAGTATGAATGCCTTTAGCTGCAGTGCTTAAATTGTAATTTATTTTCTCCTTCCAGATTATACAAGTGTCCCAGATGTGCTCTTTCTCAAATTTGCTTTCCCTAATTCCTGAACATGAGGATAAGTGACAGCTTCTGGACACCAAATAAATACTTGGTAATGTACCCCTGAAAAACAGGGTTTATCGGAGTTTTTGTAAGTTTCTGAAGGTACACTGTAAACTAAGTTACTTACTTATATCTTATTTATTTTTATTTAAATGATGTGGAGGGTACAATTCAGTGTGATATGTGTGATTAAGAGATGGAAGTACTAGGAATGTTTGTCCTATTCTGGGTCACCATATCATATTTTTTTTTCTGTTCCAACATGACTCTTCCAGAAACACAGGCAGTGAGTTGTGAGTTAGGAGACCTATGTCATTTCAAGGTCTAACTCACTGAGTTAGATGGACTAGAATAGTGGTCATGAGATTCTAAAAGGTACAAGTTGAGTAAGTGGTAATGCAAAGAAATATAAACAATTCTGGAGGGTTTTGAAATCAGTGTAATCTGATGAGCAGTACTTTCTTGTGAAAGGTAAATTGGTATACACATTTATAACAACAAAGGATGTTTTAAGAACTTTCAGACCAAAGAACTCCTAAAGAAAAATTATAACATTTAAAATAATAAAAATGAATTTTATGTTGATATATTGTCATGATTATTTACATGTCTATATGTGATAGCTGTTTTACTTCAGCTAAAGACATCTAATGTTTAGATTGAAATGAGTTGACAAAATATTATTTTTTTATCAGTGTTCAGACTCCAGGACTTAATTTATTATCTTACAACTGAAATATGATTTAGATTTAGCCACTCCCAGACTAGATGCAAACAGCAAGCAAACTGAAATTTTAGTATGACAGTTATAAAATAATTGCAGTGAGATTTTTTTTGTTTGTTTCACTATCAGATGGCAACACAATTCTATGAAATTACCATAAAGCATCATAGTCCCTTCAGTAATTCGTATGTGATACACATCTGAAAGTTGCATGATGATTACATTTAAATAGTAAAGAGTCTAAACTCATGTAATCTATTTTTATTATTTTTTATCTAAATAAATCATATTTACAGGGTCTTGTCTGTAAGACAAAGAGGTTAGAAAGTGAATACAGAATATCTGTTTCTCAGTAGCTAATAAATTCAGCTGTTTTCACAGAAGAACTTATTTTGTTAACAAGACTGTATTTTCTAGTTCACTTAACAGTGTATTAAGCCGACCATGCAAAGGTGTTTCCAGTGTGGTCCATACCAGGAGGTCATGCAAAATAATTATAGTTGTAGCCTACTGTACTGCACCACGGTTTCTACCTGAAGACATGCTTAAAGTTGGTTAAGAAACCAACCTAGAAGTCTACATCTTATGAGTGGTCTCATAAGTTTCTCAAGCCAATTTTAACTTGGTTGTTCCGTGATGGCAGCTACCCATCTGAAAAAGTGTCGTCTGTCTTTTTCCCAGACACATGAAATACTTTATACATATGAGACCATGAGAAATTTGGACCATTGTTTCACAGGATCTCAGAGAACCAAATTTTAACAGCCACATGTAAGGTCAGCACACCTCACTTCCATTGCACACAGAGTAAAGCAATAATACTTTATGTTTTACAGATTTGTAGATCCAATTTTAAAAATAAATAAAATAATAATAATAATAATAATAATAAACTAGTGATAAATACATATCTAATTTATTAAAGAATTATTGGAAATTTGGGGAGTTCTTTTAAGCAGGTATAAAATAAAGAATGATCTCTTCTAATTAATTATGTATAGATACTGTAGTTTCACACCCTGACTCTTTTCACTTGACAGGTAAATGGTTGAAGACAGAAGACTTATAGATTTTACATCCAGCCCGTGAGGATTTGGACTGATTCCATGGAGCAGGTTCAGGTCAGCTAAGTCCTTTCCTTCAAAGCATCATCGATGTCTCTGAGCGTCATTGCAAGCTTGTTCTGGCAGTAAGCCAGGCTTCAAAAGCCTTTCACTGTGCAGTCACTGACACACTAATGGGCAACTGCAGGCTTTCTGATTTTCTTTTCATTTCATGTGTCCATTTGACATAACTTTAATTAAACCAAATCTGATGTTAAAGAAAGAGGAGATAAAAGTGATATGTCACAAATTAAAGAACTGTGAAAGATAGAGGAAACATGATTTTCTTTCTTTTTTTTTTTTTTTTTTTTCTGTTTCAGTAAAATATTGTTAATTTTAGTAAGCTCACTACTTTAAGTCTGCAAAAACTGTACAGATATGCATTATTAAGAATAATGTGCATCCAGGGTTAGATGAAGGTCTCAGCCCTATATTCTCTGTAGTAAAACCTTTCAGAGAATTCTTATGCTTTCTTTCATACCCACACTTCAGGTAGTCACCTCTTCACAGGATATGAGACAAGTTTGCCCTTCTGCCAGCTACATATCCATAGTTGTTAGACAGCTCAAAAGCATACAACAGCAGAAACATGAAAAGATCACATATTAAATATATATAAAAAAATAAATAAATAAATCATCATTTTTCAAAGGTCTCTTTTGGTTTTTACTTAAGGCTAAGGAGGTGATAGTGAAAATGAAAAAGATCATGCTGTTAAAAAGGTTTCATTTAATTGCTTTGAAAGTTGCTTTAGGAAACATCCAACTTTCTTCTTGTTCTTTTTTAAAAGTTTTTTTTTTTTAAAAATTAAAAGAAAACCTAGACTGGAAATACATTAATGTGAACTGAAAGGATATTTGCAAGCTGCCCAGAGATATGCTGAGCCAATCACATTCAAGGGGGTTCCAGTACTGTGATTTCATGAGAACTATATATAAGTTCAAGTAGTGAAAGTATCAGCACTGCAGGAAATAACATGAACGATGGAAGACAGATCTCATGTCCAATGAGCAATTTTTGCCATAGTGTCTTATATCCGTATGTGTTTTATAAAGTGTAAGTGGGTAATTCATGCATAGGACAAATTCTAGTGGTCAAGCTGGTACAAATAGTTTATCACTAGCACCAGCTCTCTGGCCTACTTTGCTTTGTAGATGTTTTTTGTTTTGTTTTGCTTTGCTTTTCCATGTTTGTTTTAGTTTTGTTTGTCTGTTTCCCTAGGTGACTTGGGGCTCAACAGTAATTCCACTGGCTGCTGATCCCTATGCACAGAGAGCTACCTGTAAAGGAGGCCACATGTAATGGACAGAATGTAAGATCTCCATTCACTGATGGTGAAGGTAGTTCTGTGGTACTGTCCCCAGCTGTCATCTCCACCTTCACCCTGACCCCCACATACAGCAAGATGAAGCTGCACATCACCCCTTGATAGACCTTGTCACCTCACCCTGTAGAGGAAAATTCAATACAGTCCACTGTCAGGGCCATCAAGATATAAAGAAGAAAAATTTGTCAAACACAGGATCTCAGGGCAGGATCCCTTAACACCCTGTAATCCCTCTTAATCTCTGTTCCAAAGATCACATGAAGCTTTTTCATGAGGAAAAAGGGAAGCAGCTTCAAAGAAAAAAATCAGAGATACTTTCTTCAGAGAAATGTGTCCTTGAAGAAATGATAAAAATTATGCAAATAAAGTACACAGCAATGAATGTTTTCTGAGTAATATTAAGTCTTCTGTTGTCGATGGAAGGAAGACAAGGGCGCTCAATATGATGAATATGATCAGCTTGCTTCAGATTTATTGGATAGCTCAGACACCTTTTATTCTTTAACAGATGATTAGCTCATACATATTACAAGAGTTAAGCTCATGATTGGTCCCCCTTATCTTATCAGCTTCTTCCTCACCCTTTTCGACTGAAATAACACAATCAGTACCCTCCCAAACCATTAACAGATATTGTGTCCTTGTGTCTGATTAACTCAGAGAAGTTGAGTACGATCTGTCTAAGATCTGTCTAACTCATGATGGTCCAGCTGCTTTATGTCAATGTGACCTATCTCAGTTAACCATTCTTCTACAGTCTTCGTTTTGCCCAGGTTGGAAAAATGACTTTTCCTCTTCCTAATGAGACAGAATAATATTGAAGGTACCATAACCAAAACCAAAGGTACCATAAACAAAAAAAAAAATTAGACTGAATCATAGATATGCTTTGTTTGTAAAAGTTAATAACTAACTGTTCTGAGACTTTAAATAGCTTAATTCAAAGACTGATTTTCTGAAGAAAATAAAAAGAAAAAAAAATACAATTTCTGTAAACACCAAACTGTATGTTATTTTTACATCCTTTATGTTTGGCTAATTTTAAAAAAGAAAATAAAAACAAAAAGAATGTAAAAGGAGCAGTTTTTTTTTTTTAAAAAAAAAAAAACAAAAACAAAAACAACAAAAAAAAAAAAAAAAAAAAAAAAACAGGCAACTTCCCAAATTTCCCATCACCCTAGTTCTCAATGATGGTGAACATAAATTTAGCATTTGACATAAGCAAAGGTATTTAGGGTACAGTTTATTTCTTTGTTTATTTATTTTTTAGCAGATATTGCTGTTTACTTTCCCAGCTCCTTTTGACCTCTGATGCTTAACTCTATTGTCACTTAAGAAAATCCTAATCTGTTCTTCACAAATAAAATTTCACAATGGGATTGAAAACTGGGACTATGAAAGAACACAAAAAGTCTCACAAAAGTCTAGCAATATAGAACTATTTTTGCAACATACTATAAATACTGCAATTATATAGTGTGTCATATCTTATCTGCTTTAAGGGAGTGATGTTTTTTTACAACAATTCTAGCTTAATTTAACATTGTAGCAATGGAGGCCCTGACAAAACTTCACTGGGAAAGTAAGTGGTTATATATATTCCTCTTATTTCCAAAGCTCACACACACACTGGGTGTATGTGCAAAAAGGTGATACTACATGCAACAGTTAGGTTTATTATCTTGATATGAACTTTGAAATTTATCCAGGTGAAACTGCCCTACTGGGTCTTCAGTAATTATGATTTATTGGCAGTAAACTCATAAAAAAAAAAAAAAAAAAAAAAAAAAAAAAGAGGAGAGGACAGAAATAGGGGACATTCTACCTATTGCTTCACCTTCTTTTACAATCTGTTTTTAGTCAGACTTAGCATAGAGAAAGCATTTTGACATTTAAGAAGCTTATGTTAATGTAGAAATACTGCACTTCCTCATAAATATTAGAAGGTGAATAAATAAAGGCATGGAGGACACCGTTATCCAACTGCTTTTTCTGCTGTATTTGTCCTTCACAGAAAGTCATAGAGTTATAGAATCATTTAGATTGGAAAGGACCTCTAAGATCAACAGGTCTGACTGTTAACTTAGCACTAACCAACTCTACAGCTAAAACATGTCTCCAAGCACCACATCTACACATCTTTTGAATACCTCTAGGGATGGTGTCTTAACTAACTTCCCAGGCAGTGTGTTACAAAGCCTTAGAATATTTTCAGTGAAGAATATTTTTTCCTAACATCCAATTTAAGTAAACTATAATTCTCTGGTACAACTTGAGGTGATTTCCCCTTGTTCTATTGACTGCTGGGAGAAGAGACTGAACCTCACTGTGCTACAGCCTCCTTTAAAGTAGGTGAGGAGACAAGGTCTCTCCAGAGCTGCTGCTCCTCTAGACTAAGCAATTCAACCATTCATTATAAAACTTGTTCTCTAACCCATTCACCATCTCTGTTGCCCTTCTTAGGGCACACTCCATCACCCTGATGTCCTTGTGGTGAGGGTTCCAAACCTGAATACAGTCTTCGAGGTGCGATCTCACCAGAGCAGAGTACAGAGGGATGATCACTTCCGTAGTCCTGCCAGCCACACTACCTCTGAAACAAACCAGGAAGCTGTTGACCTTCTCGGCCATCTGAGCACACTGCTGGTTCAAACTGATATTGACCAATACCCCCAGGTCCCTTTTTGCCAGGCAGCTTTCCAGCCTCTCTTCCTCCAGCCTGTAATATTGCATGGGGTTGCTGTGCCCCAAGTGCAGGACCAGGTACTGAGCCTTGTTGAACCTCACACGGTTGGCCTCAGCCCATCAGTCAAGTTTACCCAGATCCCTCTGTAGAGCCCTCCTACCCTCTAGCAGATCACCACTATAACTTGGTGTCGTCTGCAAGCTTACTGAGGGTGCACTTATCTCCTCATACAAATTATTGATAAAGATATTAAAGAGAACTGACCCTAATACTGAGCCATGGGGGACACCACTAGTGACAAGATTTAACTCCTTTTACCACAACTCATTGGGCCCAGCCACTCAGACAGTTTTTTACCCAGTGAAGCGTATATGCACCCAAGCCATGAGAAGCCAGAGTCCCCAGGAGAGGGTCTCAAAGGTCTGGGCAGACAGAGAACAACTGATTGTCCTCCTAAAGGCTGAGACAAAGAAGGCATTAAGTACCTCAGCCTTTCCTCAACTCTTGTCACTAAATTTCTGTCCACAACCAATAAGATGGAGTCATTCTTTTCTTGTTAATCCTTAGTCATTCTTTTCTTGTTAATGTATTTGTAAAAACATTTTTATTGTCCTTAAGTACAGTAGCCATATTATCCTCCAGTTGGGCTTTTGCCCTTCTAATTTTCTTTCTGCACAGCCTCACAATATCTTTGTAATCCTCTGAGTGTCTTTCTCCTTCTTCCGAAGATCATAATGTCTATGTTTCTTCCTGAGCTCTAGCCACAGCTCCCTGTCCAGCCAGGCCAGTCTCCTTCTGCACCATTTCATCTTTCTTCATGTGGAGACAGATTTTAGACTTTAAGATTTCCTTCTTGAAGGGTTCCCAACCTTCCTGGACTCCTTTGCCCTTAAGGACTGCCTCCCCAGGGATTCCATTAACCAGTATCCTTAATAGGCTGACGTTTGCCCTCTGGAAGTCCAGGGTGGCAGTTCTGCTAATCCATCTCCTCACTTTTCTAACAGTCAAAAACCCTATTAATTGAGGATTGCAATGCCCAGGATGGTCTCCAACTTTTGCATTACCCAGAAGTCCTCTGTTAACAAGCAAAGGTCTAGTGGGGTGCCTTCCCTAGTTGGCTCACATACCAGCAGTGTCAGGAAGTTATCTTAAACAGAATTCAGAAACCTCCTAGACTGTTTCCTCTCTGCTGTACTGTATTTCCAGCAGACATCTAAAAAGTTAAAGTCTGGCATAAGAACAAGGGCTTTTGAGACTACTCCCAGCTGTTAAAAGAACATTTAATCTGCCTCTTCATCCTGGTTGGGTGGTCTATAACATCCTACCACCATGGCAGCTGCCTTACTAGTCTTCCCCTGATTCTTATCCATAAACACTCAACCTTGTTTCCATTATTAAGCTCTAAACAATAAAAACAGTCCCTAACATACAAGGCTACCCCATCACCTCTCCTTCCTAGTCTATCCCTTCTGAAAAATTTGTAGCCATCCATTGCAGCACTTCAGTTGTGTGAGTCATCCCACCATGTTTCTGTGATGGCAACTTTCCTGCTACACAATGCCTTCCAGCTCCTCCTGTTTGTTGCTCATGCTGTGTGCATCGGAGTAGATCTATTCAGTTGGGCTAGCCATCCCATCACCTTTTGGGAAGGAGAAGCCCTGATTCTTAACTGACTATTCTCAGGCACTTTTGTAATTTTAAAACCATTAATATCATTTGTGCCCTTGTTCTTGCATGTCTCCATCTTCTGCCTCTACTGGGATGACAAACTGAGGGACCTTGTTAGTACACTACCCCACAATGAGTGGCATACCACCCCCAGGCTTATCTTTAGCAAGCTTGGCTTTATCCCTTTCCACTTTCAAATGTAGTTTAAAGCCCTTTCAGTGAGCCCTGATAACTCCTGAGCAAAGATTTTTTACCTCGTTGTGACAGGTAAACTTCATCTTTTGCCAGCAGTCCTTGTGTCATGTAAAATGAATCATGATCAAAACAAACAAATGAATAAAACAAAACAAAACAAAACAAAAAAAAATAGTTTTGGTGCTGGTGACACCGTGCCTGGAGCCAGATGTTGATCTGCTGCCTCTTCCTTTTTCTTCCCTCATCTTTTCCTTCAACTGGAGCAACAAAGTATGTCAATACTTGTGCTTCTGATCTCCTAACCAGTTGTCTCAAGGCCCTGAAGACTGAATATCATTGCCAGATGAACATCATTGAATCATTGAAGCCTGAGCATCATTGGTAACTGGAGGTGTCTCAAATGTGTTCTGATAGAACTCTCCTGAAATGTGCTCCCTCATGGTAGCTAAGTGCTTTATAAACTGAAATTTTGGCCAAACTCTGAAATGAAGCATATTAGGTGGGAAACAAGGATGTCAATTAGTTTTTATTTTCCTGGTAACTGTCAAAGGGTATTGGAAAAAAAAAAAAAAAAAAAAAAAAAAAAAAAGTAATGAAGGAAAAGGAATAGTAGGAGACAGGCAAGTTTAGTGTGTAAGTTAGTATAAGTAAGACACTGGATTTCTAGACTTACTGCCTACAATTAACAAAAATTACAAAAGGTACCTATTTTTTTCTGTGTTCTATTGCCCAAGGCACACTGTTCAATTCAGGCAACAATCAGTTCTGAAGTTCATATTCACAGATTTTGCTTCATCTTTCAGATGAATTCAGTCACATACTCTAGGACCTCTTCTGTTATTTTTGAACAATGAACATCTTATAGTACTTTCTGGTAGGCAGGAGCACTGTTCTTTGTTCTTCATCAGAATGTCTTCTAGATATTTTATAAGTTTTTTTTTAATTTTTTTTTTTTTTTTTTTTTTTTTTTTTTGCATGGACATTGCATATTTAAGTACTCCATATTTACTCAACCAATTTAAAAGGCTTATAGGAGGTATAATAAAGCTGTGTTATTTTTCTGATCACTGCAGTGAAAAAAGTTATGGTAGTATATGCCAAGTACCTGGGGAATTTATTTATTTATGTATTTTGATGAAAGATACTGCATATTGCATAATAATCATATAGTATTATTATTGCTAAAAAAGTGGTTGATTTTATTGTTGTTGGTGGTGGTTGTTTTGTTGTTGTTGTTTCCTTGTTTTGTTTTGTTTTCCCAATGTTTCTATTGACATTATTTTCAAATTTGAATATCTATTTCATATTTTCCCATTTTCTCCTCCAGCTGTCTCTTCTGTATTTGAAAGCTGAAGTGGAATTCAGTAATAAAATATACTTACACTTTTTGGCAAAAGAGTAGGGAGGGTGGAATCTTCTGTGAAAGTAATATATCTACTGCCCTTTCAAACAAAACTCAGAGAATTTTTAGATCAAACTCACTGTCCCTGATCTTCAATATGTTCATGTCATTCTCACCTCCCCTTCAGCAATGACACGACAGCAGGTCTTTATCCATTGTGCTTAAACACAGATTTTCAGTAAAACTCTTGCTCCTGTCCTTTGCCAGAAGGCATGATCTATTTTAAGGATAGGTGGAGGTAAGCACTAGGGAGCTGTTACAGAACTGTGACATCAGGAGTGGGAAGCTAATGATTTATGATAAAAAACACAGAAGCGGTACAGAAGAGCTTCAGTAAGTCTTGAGAGTTTGTTCAAAAAACACACACCCTAGCTTTTGCCTTGAACTCTAACATGAAGTCCAAGATTTGTACCCAAGAGTTAGCAAAGCTCCATAAAATATTTCTGAGGAGAAAAGGTTTCTCACAGACATCAAATTTGGCTCAAAGATGTCCCACTCAGAAAGTTTACAAGATGAAGGTTTAGGATCTGGTACAAAGCCAGTAAAATCATTGGTTTCAGAAGATTTTATATCAAGATTTTTTACCTCCTGATTTGAAACAGATGACTTGCTTCCCAAAGGTACATTACTTCTCCAAATAGAAGCACCTGGCATGATGAGGGAAGGACACTGAAAAATATTCCAAGGTATGTATATGTGACTTGAATATGAAAATGTCCCCTTATAAATATATACTGTGACAACTTTAAGAAGTTGTTCAAGGTCTAGGCAAGGGAGAGAGTAATGTGTACAAAAATATGGTATGCTTTATATACATAAACATATAAATAAGTTTTAAATGCCCATATTTCAAAATAAATTGAGCATACATGCAGCAGACCTCTGAAGTTTCACAAATTACTCTGTTACCACTGTTTTCCTATTTCTCTTGCTATGTGGTTTAATCACTTGTCTATAATTGGACTGTAAAGACAACAATGTTTTCCTGCACATTTGTGTACAAGACCTAGCAGAGTAGGCCTTTTTATCCTGCTTAGGACATTAAAGTAATACTTCAAAATAATCTGTACGCTACTTTCAGAATATTATATAGCCACCTGCAAAACCGACCAGATAATGAATAGATCTTAATAATTTATTTTTAGCAAAAGGTTCTAATTAATCAGATAAATTACCAGTTAATAATAATATAACAAATATCACTGTAGAGAGCAGTCCTTCATTTGCAGGGTAATGAACCAAATGACCCAAGGTCTTCACAATTTCTAATTGTCATCTCCTAGGATACAAATAACAATAATAATAATAATATATATATATATATATATATATATATATATATATATAAATTTGCATGACCAAAACCTCATCCAAATTCACAATTTCCCTAAAGACAGAACCAGACATATGAGAAAGGTCATAATGGAAATTCTAAAAAGACTCAGAAACCGGAAGCTGTTCGCTAACACCTCTAGGGAGCAGATTTTTCATTGATGTAGTTTAAAGAAGCAGCAAGGTCAGTCCTTGCCCTCTCACCTCACAGTATATCTCCATATGTAAGAATCTCTTTCCAAACCTCTACATATAACAATCATATCTGAAATTGTCACATACCTGCATACACAACAGACTTTTCCCCAATAATCTTAAAATTCTAATAATCTTCCTGTTTGGTGACCACAGTTTCACAACTTGCCTTCTTGACCAATAATGATACTACTACTACTACTACTACTACTACTAATATTAATAATAATAATAGTAATTTACAATCTACATATTTGTTCTTTGTACATAATTATGTATTCAAAAGACAGCTTTTGAATATGTTTGATGAGCATGAGAAAAATCATGATCTACACATGCATATTCTCTGAGCAGAAGACTAAATTTTCTTCAGTGTATTATCTGCTACATATTATTCACTTAGCTCTATTTATTCTCAAAATACCGGGCTTCTCTGTATCTGGACTGGGGGGTGAACCCATCTGACAGATGAAGCAGTTGAACTGTGTTGATGAGCTCCAAAGAGAGCCAAACATCTGTCCTCATTTTGTCGTTGCTTGTTCCTGACAGGCATTTATGCATTAAGACTATTTATCAGACAACACTTTGTCTAAGCCAAGGTACAGTCAGCCATCATAATAGGATATATCACTAGTACAGGAATATGAATGATTGCTAGTCTGATAAGATATTATATCAGAATACAAGAATTGCCAGTTGGCTTCTCTTCAATACTCAGTACTGCCAGATATTTTTCATAATTTATAAACAAGGTCTCTCATAAGAGTGATATATTTACATTTAGTCAGAATGTCCCCTCCCTTTAAGGTTACAGAAATGCTGTTTGTGCTCTAGTCCCACACTACTTTCATCCTGAGAGACATATGAGCTGTTTCTCTGCAAGCACAGAACATTGTGCTTCCAGAGCATGAGTTGTACATTGAGTCACTATTTCATAAAAAATAATAAACATTTAATATTCTGGTACTGGTTGGTATAGGAAAAGATTGCAGCACTGCCCAACATCCAGTTGCATTATGCTTACCTGGTTTTATTTAAGATGTTAAACAAGAATGATGAGGAAAAGAGAGGTGCCCTTACTGAAGATATCCTGTGGTATATTTTACGTTTTTTTCAGCAATATCATGACAAGGTGCAGTATATGATGATGCTGAGTTTGCTCAGCCTTGAAATGAAATTCTATTTCCACATTATGAAGGAAGGTTGATATTAGTAGAGTGTTAAAATGTCAGACACACTATCTTGTAGCATTATCACATATAGTTACAAGTTCACTAGTTGATGGTACAGACTGACAGCAATACTCTCTTCCCGGACCAGAAATTTTATCCCCTGGATGTTTAGTATGAGAAGGGGTTGTTTGGGAAAACCTTCAGGTGATAATGGCAAAATTTCTGAGGACCAGTTTTACATCACCCTAACAATTTCAATAAATGTGAGGCCACAGTTTTAAACCTATTTTCTTCTATCCTCTGCTTAGCACATTTAGTTTACAGAGTACTAAAGCAATTAATTCTACCTAAAGTCTATGGGTTTCATGCAGGATAAAAGTGGTACATGTTGAACAGGAGTTTTTGATGATTCTCTCATGCATGAAAGTTTACAAAACTTTTTCTTATTATATTATATTAATCATATTAACTACACTTGTTATTTCTCCTACTGATATTTTTTTCCATATTAAGACTAAAATTAACATTGAGTGGGTATATGTACATGCCAAGGAAGAAATGTTGACACAATGAGAACTAGTAAACCAAGAAATGAATAAAAATTCTACCTTGTAAGTCATTATTATAAGAATCGGTTTTATGAAAAAACCTTTATAGTGAAATGAACTGGAAAGAAATACTGATATTGAAAATCATAAATCTGGAGGATAATAGTCAGAAATTAAGATGTAGGAAGTTAGTAGTTTAGATAAGAAGGCAGCACCACTTAAATTGCTTTGTAAGCAATGAACAGAACATTTTGTTTTTGAACATTTTGTCCTAGTCAATATACTAGTTGAACTGAAATCAGAAAAAAAAAAAAAAAGAAAAAAGAAAAAAAAGATATTTTTAGACAACTCAAAAAATAGTTAAAAAGTATTCTTAGCAAGAGCAGAGGATAGAAGAGAGAAAATTGCAAGACAATAAAATAAAATGAAGAAACAATATAAAATCAGATATTTTCTTTGTATTTTATATGGACAACCAGTGAAAAAATAATTGTATATGTTAAAATTAGTAAAAAACGATGCTTTGGGAAATACCTTTCTAGGAATATTACCTGAAGTGTGTTGTGGCACATTTCTAAAAGCTTCATGTTAACACCACATTTTTTTTTTTTTTCAATCATATATTTTTTTTTCAATCATCATACTACTCAGAACAGTCCAAGAAATCCAATACAGAAATTTGTAGTTAAAAATGAAGATTTATAATATTTTGAGATTACCCAGAAAAAGTACCCCAGTATATATATATACAGTATATATATGCATATATATATACAAGTATATATATATAATTATTTTTAAATAAAATTACTGGAATACTACTGTATATATATATTTTTAATTGCTACAAATCTGAGTTCATGAAGAAAAAGGTACAACAAACTTATAGTAAATAATATGAAAGTAAATACACTTTTAAATTTATTTAGCATAACAATCTGCATAGGCTCCTTCTCTTTATCCCTTTCTCCCCCCTCCCCCTCCCCTTAGTTCCAAAATGTAGTTTGAATTTAAAATTCAGTCTGTAGGTCTTCCAATCATTTTCTCATATGAATTTCACAGAACTGGGGCTAATACAGTCCCTACATTCAAAAGGAAGGGGGCTGGAGGTGAACACCATGAATACAATATTCCTGAACAAATTACATCTGAACATTGGGCATTACACCTTCAGGGCAATCTGTGCATCTTTTTAACACAAACTCTCTCAGATAAGCTTGTCTGGAAACACTAAAAGCACTTGGGCCAAGAATGTCAGCATTAAAATACAGAAGTGGCTGGAAATGCTGTTGTGTGTCAACCTTTATTTGTCCTTTAAACCAAGAAAAAAGAACAAATGTATGCCTGTAGGCTAAATGCAGAAGGGTTTTTTGTTTGTTTGTTTGTTTTGCTTTTTTTTTTTCTCCAACTTTTATGAGATTTGTACAATGAATTGTAATAGAAGGTTCAGATGACAAAAATTACTGTGGTGTAGCCAAGAAAAATACCCATGGGGCTTTCTGTCTCTCTTGTGCCTGGCCTGAACTATCAGATCAGCCTTCTGGACTCAAATGCAACACTGTCAATAGGAATACATCAACTTTTTTTGTGGTGTAGAGGAGCTGTCGGTTGCAATTCCCATTATTCCAAGGCCAGAATTTTCCATTAGTGTAGCCACCTGCTGGGTTTCTCTACTCAGGTTTAATGGAGTCTGAATTTGAATTTATCACCATCTGTGGGAAGACAGGAAATGAGAGGAGCATCACTAATTCCTTTCTTCATTTACTAAGCATAAGCATAATCTTTATAAGGAGATAGGCAAAAGCAGCAGTTATCAGGAAGACAGAGAGAATATTTTAACTCATATTGACATCGGAGTTCCAGACCAAGAAAAATGCTGTTTGTTTCTCAGCCAACTCCAGCAACAAAAAGAATGTTTTCATTATCTATGTAATGTTGTACCAAAGCATGCAGATATGGGATACTATTTCATTTTTACTTCCAATGAAGTCTTTAAAGATTTAATAATTTAGACTGCAATATTAAAAGTAATTAGTTAATATATATTAAGTTAATATTATTAGTTAATAATATATATTAGTTAATATATATTAAGTAATTAGTTAATGTATATTAACTAATTACTTACTTAATTAAAGGCTTGGATTGTGAATAAGTTCTCATGAAAAGTAAAGAATGGTAAAGGACAATGTTTGTTTATCAAAAGAGAGATCTAAACCCATCATTTTACACATTTTCTTCTTAATATCTAATCCCTTGGAAGGGAAGGGAAGGGAAGGGAAGGGAAGGGAAG